>OZ026613.1:58079757-58692257 GCA_964020975.1 Hermodice carunculata | reverse complement strand
GATGCCTTCAGGAGATTATAGGAGGATGCTGGAGGCTATGCCCCCACTGTGTCCTACTCCAATGTGTCGCTGTTCGCTATGAGGTCCTTCTTGAACAACCTCCAGCATTTGGCGCAGATCTCAGAGGGGGTCCTGGACTGGTTTGCTAAGCTAGCCTGGCTCACAAATTCAACTGTTGTGGGTGGTCGACCATCAGATCAAGATGGCCTGCACTCTAGAGGCAAACATGCCTATGCTTTGTTGGTATGCCCTTCTCCTGGGTCAGAAATTTCCTGACCCAATCTTCCCTTGAGCTGTGCACAGGGCCCCTCCTCTCTAACACGCTGTTTAGAGGAGAGATGGCAAATGTTGTTTGATGAGTGCGGGACCTTCAGGCCTGATCTGCCAAATGGACCAGGACCAAGGCTTTGACCGACTCTGTTCAGTCGCATTCCTCACTGGCTGCTGCTGCCCTGAAAAATCTGCAGTTCACATTCTCAGGCCAAGTTTACCAGTTCAGGGCACTTCTGTTGGGCCTTGCCATGGCACTGCTGGTATTCACTCATTTCACACAGGTGGTAGTCGCATACTTTGACCAGAGAGCAGTGCACATTCATTTGTACCTGGACAATTGGCTGATCTGGGCACTACAACACCTGCATTCAGTGAAACACACACAGACTATTCTAGAACTTTACCAACGCTTAGGCTCAATTGTGATTTTTGAGGTTCACATGGCCCACAGTGGCAAACCCTTATGGCCTCCCTGACCTCAATGGACTCTCAGGTGCCCCTGGGCTGTCTACACTATTGTTCCTTGGAGCACACTCTGTGGGATAGATAGTTGAAGGACCAGGACTATCAAGGGCAGGTGCCAACACTCCCAGAGGACCACTGCTACCTGATTTGGTGGACCAAGTGGGAGCAACTCACCATATACATGGACTCATCGTGGTCCGCTTGGGGAACCCATGTGGGGGAGAGAGAGATGGCATCAGGTTTTTTGGCTGATGCAGCCCATGTCCCACCCCATAAATTGGTTGGAAGTGGTGGACATCTGTTAAGTGCTCCTCCACTTCCAGGACCTAGTGGAGTGCTAACAAATTCTGGCTATGTACAGCAACAGGACTGCAATTGCCTACCTCCACCAGCAGGGTAGGATGTGCTGCCAAAAACTGATGGAATTAGCCAGATGCATCACTTGATGGTGCTCCAAACAAAAACTCGGCATGCACATTAGGCATGTCCCCGGACTAGAAAATGTCCTGCCTGGCCAACTTTTAAGAAGTCAGCCAGTAGGGACAGAGTGGTGGCTCCACTCACGGGCCATGTGGGCCAGGTGGGGTACCCCACACATGGATCTGTATGAGACAAGATCAAACACAAACCTTACTTGTCATCTGTTCTGGATCTCCAGGCCATAGCAGTGGATGCTGTAGCCATGGACTGAAGCAACCTTTGGGCTTTTGCCTTTCCACCTCCACAGATCCTCCTGATGGTCCTGCTGAAGGTTTGGTCCCCCCCTGGTGGCCAAGAATGGATTGGTCCCTCAACCTTAAGCCACTGCTACGTCCACTGGCATGGCTGAAACTTCTGACGCAATTATGGACGAGTGTGTTTCACAGGAACCCTAAAGTGCTCAACCTCCATGCTTGGCAGTTGTTGCTTAGCACATCCACGACAGAGGTTTCTCAGAATCTGGTGCAGATAGAATTGCCAGAGGGGGATTTGGAGACTTTGGAGGCGTATACTCAGCTCGATGGTCTCCAGGTATCACTGACATCACGGACTTCCTACTGTACCAGTGGGAGGCCCTTGGTAAGAGCTCGAGAACTGGGCGGGGGGGGGGGGGGGGCGGGGGGTTCAGTCCGCTATCTCCTCAACTCTGGTGAATGTCCTAGACATTTGTATTAGGAGTACTCCTACCTGTAGGTTCTTGTAGCCTCCTTCTGTACAGTCAGGCTGGCTGATAGGCAGGTCGTACCACAGAGTGGGCCTCCCGCTGGTCTCAGACATGCTGAAGAGGTGGCTTTTTGAATGGCTAGAGGACCCCTGCAGGTTGGACTTTAAGTACTGGATGTGGAAAACTTGTTTCCTCTTAATAACTGCTTTTGTGGCCAGAAAACGCAACATTCATGCTCTGGTGCTTTACATGACCAAATCCAATGGTCACCTGACCACGAAATACAATCTCATTGTGGATTAAGCAGACCATTCTGAATGCCTATGAGAATGCTTTGGACAGGCCTTCATCCCTGAAGCAGGTCTTAGCTAGAGCTAAGGAGGTGCAAGCCTTTAATGCCTCATGGCAAGCCCCAAAGAAATTGCTGTTGTTGATAACCTCTCGGCTTGCCACTGGTGATTAACTATGGCTTTCTCTGAGCACAACCTGTCCAACTTGATTGTGCTAGAGGACATTTTTGTCAGCACAGACGGCTCCTTTGCATAGGTCCTGGTACTTGTCTGTTAGACTTCCCTTGTTGATTCAGGGTGGGCACCATGTTCCAGTTTATCGTGCCCTCATGGTTTGGAAACAGATGCAGTCCCTAGGTCGGCATACCTAGAGTATGCTTAGACTTTTTCCTGGATTTGCATGGAGTAGATGTCCCTGCGTTCTGCTAGGCTGAGAGCCCACGGGCCAGTTTCAACTGAACGCTGACTTACGGAGCCATATGCCCCCCCATGCCCTCCATATTCTCATGATTCAGTGGTCTTGCTAGATCTCTAGGACCCAAACAGTGGAAATATACAGTGTCTCCCTTATGGCAGACTGCTCTCAGGTTGGGGGGCAGCTTCCCTGGGGGAGGGGGCCAATTGGCAGTCCCATGCTGGTCCACAAGGAGGGCTTCCAGGCTTCCAGGCTTCAGCCAGGATTCCCCTGTTCCTGGTCTCACATGCACGAACCCAAGAGACATTGCCTCCTCACTAAGAATGATAGTCCCCCCAGGCTGTCGGTCCCAGTGGTTGATGGCCAGTATTGCATGTTTTGTTACTGCTTCCTACAAATGCGTTTGTATATTGACAATCATGGTCAAGAAGTAAATTGACATAACGAATACATGAAATTTGTAGTAATTGCGGTATTAGTGAGTATACTTGAAAAAGTAAAGACACATATCTTTTACATGGA
Organism: Hermodice carunculata; assembly: GCA_964020975.1. Classification (NCBI taxonomy): domain Eukaryota; kingdom Metazoa; phylum Annelida; class Polychaeta; order Eunicida; family Amphinomidae; genus Hermodice; species Hermodice carunculata. The sequence goes on along the minus strand of OZ026613.1, from coordinate 58,689,148 downwards.
TTGCAAAGTAGGCTAAGCCTATATTAATCACTCTACATGGCACAAATGTCGGCGTATACATTCCTACCCAAATATTTACTCTAATTTGTGAGTAAACTTATCTCTTGATCACAACAGAAGCCCACCCGACCTCCCCACTTCCACTACAGAGTTACGGTTAATTAATCATTCACCAGGAAGGCAAAATAGGGGTGCATAGACCCCAAAGCCCCTCCCCTCCCCATCGCTTCCACAGAGAGGAGTGTTGACCGGGACCACTAGATCTTTACAACAATCGAGTCGTAATGCTGTTGTGCTGGGCATAGTTGCCAAGACATGGAGGTCTAGGCATGGGTCGTTGAGAGGCAAGCAACTCACTAATACCAAAATTACTAAACAATTTACTTATTTCTTTATTTGATTACAATTTTCAATGTTTTATATTTTGAAAAGTGTTCCCAGTTAAATACATAAACTCGAAGTTTTCTTCTCTAACCTCACATTATTGTTCAAATTCTTAATGATGATGCTCCTTTTTTCTTATCCTAGAAAGTGAAGGATAAGTTCCGATACAGCTCTGCTTACAATTTATGTTTAGTCAAAAGTGCAAGATAATAAAAAAGGTGAATATTTTTAGGATTTCAAAGTATTTTGAAACTTAAAAGATGTTATTTTCTTTACGAACTTGTGTGTCCACCACCAAATATGGGCATTTTGTAGATTTTACATAGTTCCTCATAATTATGTGTAAAATAGTGTACGTTGAAACAATGAAAAGTTATCTGAGGCGTAAATGTTACCACCCACCCCTTATTTTTTCTATTTTATTTAACAAAAATTGTCCAAGATTAATTTAAAATGTTAAAAAAAATGCATGAAATTTGTGTATGGTTTTCAAAATTTGAGGATTCATAGCTATAGTCCATTGTATGCTTACTTCTGTGTCTAAAGCTGATGAAAATATAAAAAATGTGATTGTTGAAAATTAGGGGGTAAGGGTACGAAAATACTCCAAAACTGTACAATCATAGTCAATGTTGCAATAAATATGACATAAAATATAATAATTGTGTATTTGCAGCAGTTCATCACAATCGAAGCTAGATGGGTGGTTGAGCCCTCTTTGATAAGAGCTGAAAATGTGAAATACCTGGTGAAAACTAAAATTTGGGGTACTTCATTTTGAAGCAAAAAACACTCCCAGATTACGTTAATTATGATTAGATAGGTTCAAGTAATTGTGTTTATGCTTTATAATTATGACCCATGCAATTTCATTCCATTACAAAGTAATATTTTGCAATGTCCATTGCTGCGCAAAGTCATAAAAATGCTGGAAAATGGCATAAAAGGTGAAATAAGGGATGGGGGTATTTTGATGGCCCAGAAGTACCCACATTTAGCTCAATACCATATAAATTTCCTTCAGAATGAGTTTCTATATTCCACTTAAAAACTTCAATCACTTAAACATTTAAAAAAACATGACCAATATGTTATTTATTCGTCTTACGCAAAATAGCATATTGTAGACCACTAAAACAAGTATGAAATTATTGGAACTGCTATTTTGGCCATACCTTACAAATGAAGCCAGATTAATACCAAGCTACACCTTTTAAAGGTTAAAACTACCCATTAACAAATCTCCTGACTGTGATCTTCCAAATGATATAACTTTTATTCATTCCCCAGATTTGGCCATGAAACTGAATTTTTAGGGCCTTTCTGGGGACCTGGCTTCCCCGGCTTCCCTGGCTCCCCTAATAACATGTGTTTGTTTGTTACTTGAACATATAATTGGTATTTTTCACAATGTTGTCATTTTCTACAAATAATACTGTAATTGTGGTGTCCCTTTGTTGCTTTTCAGCAATATGCACTGAATCTAGAGATGAACCTAAATAAAGTCCATTTCCATACTTCCTTTCAAGGATACCGCAACACTATACATTAACATACTGTTCCTTTGTGAGTCTGAGTGTTCTTATCTTGACATTAAGGATACAAAAATGATATCGTTGCATAGTTATGGACATTTAGTTTTTGTGGAAATTGTGTGAAAAAAGGAGCAATGGTTCAGTAGGCCGTCAAATTTCGAAATCATGTATGGAAGCTGAATTCGGAAAATGAAACTTTATGTTAGAAACCTAAAAATTCCAGGTCCCTGGGTACAACTTTTCGTATTCTGGAACCCGATGATGGATTATATTGGGGGCTGGTATCCGGATATCCAATCAGTGCAGTAATACGGACAATCTTTACAATGTTTAGGTGCTTTTTCAGATTATCACATGTATGATACATGCGTAATAATACATGGATGTGCCTCTGCCTCTATGTGGTAAAGGTAACCAGGAAATAATTTACGATAGGATTCCAGCATTCTTGAAATAGGGCTTTATATTGCGTGTCTGTTGCTCAGTATAGAATAACAACATGGCGATACAAACATTGTCATTTTCTCCTTACAATAATTGTTGCCTCTGTTAAGCAGATAATTTGAGAAGCTTTTCAAATGGCCTTTGCTGTGAAATACCTACTGGGTTTTAGCATGAGCCAAATAGGGTATTATGATATGGCCAATTTCCAAAGTCCAATTTTGTTCATCAAGGTTATATTATTACCTGCATGTGTTTTCATGCAGGAAATTGGTAATCAAGGTATTCTTTATATATGTGAGTCGCACATTATATGTTTTTTGTGGTATACCATCAGACTCTTTCCTGGAGCCCAAAAAGGCATGATTTTCTGCATTCAAAATCACATAGAATTATAATAATACCAATTTTTGTCCCTTTTCTGCAATCATTTGTGATGCTAACATTCACAATGTTTTAGGTGACTTTTCTGATCATCGTATATTATGATAAATGTGAAATTTGATCTGGAGCCAAATGGGGCATAGATGTGTGTCTGCCTCTGTATGGTAAAGCTAACCGAGAAATAATTCACGGTAGGCTTCCAGCATTCTTTACCTCATAAGTATTAACATTGGATACACCCAGAAATTGTTTGGACATTTTTACTGATATCAATCATGCCATATCGACAGAATAGCTGCTGGAGCCAAATAGAGCATTACATTACATGTCAATTGTCTTCACTATCGGATATCAACATGATAATACAAACACTATCGTTTTGTCCTGACAACAGTTGTTAGCTTTGTTAATCAGAGTATTTCAGAGGCTTTACAAATGCTGGGAAATACGTATTGGCTTTTAGACGAAGGAAAAGAGGGCATTACGATATGTTAATGTCTATTGCCCAATTTGTTTCTTTAACCTTAAAATATAAATCCCATGTGTTGTTCATGCAGAGGCTTGCTAAACAAGGTATTCGTAATATAAGTGAGTGGCTTTTTAATATACTTCCTTGCTTTATTTTGTTACATGTTCAATTATTTTCATTTTATTAATTCATTTATTCATCCATCCATGCATTCATTTATTTCCACAAGTTGAGACTTTACAATAATGAACTTACACTGAGCAAATATGGTGCATTTTAATGAAAAAAAGCAATTTAAGGTAAAGTTATTTCCCGGCAAAAATATTGTATGTTTACATACACACAAAGCATATTTTATTTTATTTGAATAGGGGCTATGAATATTAATTTTCCCGCCACAACTGGATACCTGGTTGCCTTAGTCTCTAACTTAACTCTAGTCTCGCGTAGCAAGATACGGGCGGGTGTCTGTGCCCACAGAGAGATATTACTAATATTTTGGATATAAAGTATCTAATTATATTACAGACAGACGGTAATGTTTTCTCATATCCCGTTCAGAAAATTCTATATTAATTTGACATTGGCATTTGTAAACTTAAATTTTTCAAAAAAACACCTAATTTTGTAAGGAAAAATGCATCTTACCTGTCTGTGACAGAGATGTGCCCGTGCGTCCTCTGTGATTGACAGGCATGAAACCGGTGCTTTGTGGCGGGAAATTAGTATACATAGCCCATATTAAAAGGGGATGTTTCCCTTCAAGCGACCAATCTGTCTGCAACTTGCAACCGGTCGCAAACATGACAAGTCGCTGCACTAGCTGGAAAACCCCCAACAAAGGCGCCACATTGATATTGTTTTTCTATTGTCTGCTGGGGAAGCGATCCTGCTGAGCTTACCATGGCATCGATGGCAGCCAAAAGCCTAATTACAAACCAGCAGAAGTTGACGTATCAGTGGGTGAGGTGTGTAACAGAATAGAATTCATAAACCCCAGTTTATCGTGCGCTTTAACAAATAAACTGAACGAAAAAGCAGGAGATAATGGACAATATTTATCAATAATGCACTTGGCCATGCGAAAAGAAACTATAAGGACTTGTGAAACAAATGGAAGGGTCTCAAAAACAGGACAAAGGTTCCCAAATGTTCAAGGAAGTGAGAGGAGAAAGTACATGAGAAAGACAGGGGGTGGAAAGGAGCCTGCTGGACTATCGGAAACTGAGAAAAAAGTTATAATGATTCTTGGCAGCACTGCCATAGAAGGTATTGAGGGAGGGTTTGACATCGCTCGCAACTCAAGTACCGGTAGCACTAGCAGTGGGCCAGCTGGGCTCCCGGGGCTGGGCCTAATCCTGGTAACAGCAGTGACTTGGCAGTAGCCTGAATAGGGCAGCTCAGTCAAGTTCCTCGTCAGAACATAAGCCTACCACTGCAACAGATTCGCCTTGGCCTACATGTTCTGGTAAATCATGTGGCAACTGATGATGTTGCTGTGGGTGCTACATGTACTTCTGCAGAGGAGTCGTATGATGAAGATTCCAACAGGCTTCCGAATGATCGGACTGTATCGGGACAGATATACTCCATGAAGACACCCAAAGATGATCATGATGAGGTTAGACCGGAAAGAAGAGAAAAATCCACAAATGAAAATGCAGTCCTGAACCGATAATTCTACACGCCAGGTTCCTCTCAAAAGGGGAATGCATGCCGAAAAAGAGCAAGACCTAGGTATTTATCTCCATTTTCAACAGAGTAGGCCTATTGCCATAGTTAAGAGTTAGAGGTGCAACGCCTGGAGTTACAACGGGAAAAGTTAGATGTAATGAAATCATGTTTGCAAGAAGTAAAATGCATACGCGAGGCAATGGAAGCAACGACAAATTACAAAGCACCTTCAAATTAAGAAGCCTTTTGTAGTACCCCCAACAGCGTGGCTGGATGCGACTCTCCACTAGCAAAACAAGAAAATCCAGTAGATTTCATGACCTCTCCGAGTTGTGGCTATAGTCAGGATTATGTCCATTTAACTAAATTTTAGGCAGTGTCAACTTGTAAAAGGTACGAAAATTTGGTGTAGTTAGGTTCCTGAAAATTTTGATATTTTGGCCTGTATAACTTTTTTTTTCTTTTTTTTTGTTGAACAGTTTGGAACGAGAGGGCGGTGTTTATGTGCATGTAGGCCTAGGCTTACAAAGCATTTTGTACAAAGAGCATGAATATATAATAAAGGTGGGGGCATAATTAACAGCTCTAGGAGAAAATATCCGATTTCCCTCCCACCATCAAGTCAAGATGCCACTGCTTTGTGAATAGGGGCCCAGGACGAGCGCACCCACTCATTGACTACAGCTGTATGACATAGAAGTCCCACGCATGCGGGTTATTACCTTAATTGATTATATTTCGGCTGAAAAATAGTTGGCTGTAAATAATTTTACCAGAGACTGTCCTAATCATTATAAAAAGGTAATATGTCCTAATTCGGAGAGTCACTTGGCAAGGGCAAGAACAGAAGGTTCAAAAACTACCTAAAAGAGGGCATGCAGTCAGTGGAGGGCTAGGGTTGTATATTCTATTTACTTTACATTGTAATTTGCAACTAAATAACTTGAAAACTGCTGCGCATGGAAACACCAAATTTCAGACAGTAAATGTAGATCTATGCAAACTAAATACCCCACAAATATCATGTAAAAACAGCTACAAAAGTCACCGTTTAATTAAGGTTATTTTCACATACAAACTAATGGGTACACAGTTGTAGCCCTCCAAATGTTTGTGTATTCGGTTGTGTATTGGGGCGAATACACACTTCAGAGCTAATTCTGACCTTTCTTATTGTTAATTGCTGCTCTGTAACCTTGTGCCAAATGGGGCCCAGAGCTAAATGGGGCACTGGTGCCAAATACGGCGACGCGCGCTATATATAAACTGATCAATATTTTGGATGCCATGGGGCTCCCTTTGGGTTTAGGATACTAAATTGATTTAATGTAATTGAAATAAAAAGTATATGTATATACATTAGAGTACTTGGGGTCACAGACAATAGATCGTGAATTTCAGGGTTGAATTACATCACTGGAGGCATTAGATATAATGAATTTGTAAATAAATTACCGTATTCTTTCATTAAGGCCAACAATTCTGACAGACTGCCAAATTAACATGCACTGCGTATCTTTTTTCATCTGTCACTGTCTCTTCCCCATTACACTTCATCCAACAAGGAAATGATGCCGAACACCATTTGAAGCCATTCTTTAATATATTTGAAGTGCGAAAGTTTAGTGGTGTTATTTAATTAAAGTGCAAGGGTGCGTGATCCTGACACATGTATGCTTTAAACCAATTAACCAATACGATATAGACTACAAATTACAATATACTTAAATATATTGAAAGTGAATTGCCTCCTTAAAAACTTCGCTTGGATTATGAAATCGATGTAGTGGCAGTGAAAGGTTTGTCAATGGTAAATTTGTTTCTGGGTTTTAAGAATTTGTCAGAAAAGCATTAAATAATTTTTGGAATAGAATATTCCTGTCAGATAATTAAACTTAAGTACATCAAATCACATTGTGATTCAAGGATTTACAGTAAACACATTAAAAAAAATCCCTCCCTACCTAACTGCTTTCCTGCAAAGGAAACACGACGTTTTTTGGACTCACTAACGCTACTTGCCTGGTCAGGACTATATATATATAAGTACATATAATAATATAAGTTCTAATTTCTAATCTCGTATAACATTACAGTCTTATCTTCGTATTCCTCAATGATTTTACCACCTGTGACATGGCTTTTTGACTCAAAATCACTTTGTAGCTCAGCGGACTTACTAGTCAGGCTGAGCTTTTTGGAGGGTCAGTCGTTTGTCGGTTCTGTCCGTCCTTTCACAATTCAGATTTTTGACCTCTGCTTCAAAGCTGTCAGTCAGATTCACTTCAAACTCATTGGCAATGCTCATTATGTAGGTCTCTACCAAATTTGTTCAAATGGTCACGCTCCAGTGATTTTTGGATTTTTTATGATTGTTTTTGGTTTTGTTTTTTGTTTGTTCGATTGTTTGTTTTTTTGGGGGGGGGGGCGCTAATCTTTAAAACATATTCTTCTCCAAAATCGCTCGCCTAATTGCTTTGATATCACACAGAAACACTCTGAGCTCCTTGCATTGATGGCACTCTGTCTGGCACGACTGGTGAGAAAAACCTCATTCTTTGCCTCAGGACAAAACAAATACGGAGTGTGCCAAGGAGCGATAATTCTGGTAGGTCACACATGAGATATAAGCGCGAACCATTTACCTCGGGTACAAAAATGATGCTTGGTGGTTACACGAGATGCAAAACACGAACCAATTAGCTTTAGTGCAAATGATACATAAAATACAGAATCATAATCTATTTTGTACTTACATTGGTACAATTGTACACGTATATCCTGGAAATCAGTAAGATTGATTGTGCGTGATACAGACAGGATGCGTGCATAATTTACGTAAAATACATCCCCTTTTTTCAAGACAGAATAAAACGAGTTAACACGTCACCTGTGATTTTCGAGACAATCAGACCACATCACGTAAGTAAGAATTTTAAAAGCTATTCAGTCAAAATTCCTCACAGTGCTTGCTTTTTACTGGAACAAGAAAAAACATGCCATAATGAAATATTAGCTCTATATCAGTCATTTGCTGCATTCGACAAAAACGACATGTTCTAACCATAATAAACAAAAGAGTGTAAAGTCAAAAACATCCAGATGTTTAAGTGTTGTAAGGCAGCTTAATTAGATAAGATGGTGATAAGATGGGGCTTTTTTTGGGTTTCCCATGAAATTAAAACTTGTGCCACAAGTGTTTGAAAAGCCCAGGTTCAAAGTTAACATCTAATGAAAATATGATACGTGCAAAATGCATATTCTCATTCTACTTGCGCCTGTACATGTATTACCTTGAAAATGACAAAAAATGGAGAGTACGGCATCAATCAGACCACATCACGGTAGTATTGTTTTGATTGGGTGTTATTTTTTTTCTTTTCATTGTGTGTTATTTTTTTTCTTTTCGTGTGGTACTATTGTCCACCTCCAAGCCGCTTGCATGGCGCTTCAACAAAAGCCTACAGTTCTGACATCTTTTCGGGTTCAATTTTCGATAGCAATGTCGCCATAACCATCCCAAACGTTCCATTCAATCAAAAGAATATGACAATTGGCCTACATGTAACTCTCATGGCATGGATCGGCTTACTTTTTACGGTTGATTACAAACTGTTGTTCCGGTAGCGATGACACCATTTCGTTGCGACATGTTTTAATTATTTTACCCAATTACCTTGCCAAGTGTCAATGAAATTCTTACGCTAAACGTCGGTCTGTTTTTTTCTCCTCGCGCAAAGCCTGTTTTCATAAGTAAGTTTTTTTTGTAACTACTATTAAAATGGTTTTCTGGTTATTTTCAAGGACAGAACAAAAATAAATCCTCGCGTCATCAATCGATAAGTCCGACTTAAAATGCTTCCTTTCACCTTTTCCTCATTTTTTTTGCACTTTTACAAACCACAAGTGAAATTGTCAGAAAAGATTATGCTAACCTATGTTCCCAGTTGCCAGCTTTCGAAGGCATCTTCTGATTGTTTCTGTAGCAAACCGAACGTACTAAAAACACGAATTTTCGAGCGATTCTTGCATGCATGTGAATAACATTATAAGTGACAACGTGCGTAATGTTTTACATTTTATGTATCATATAACTGTATTTGCTTGCGTCGCTATACGACATGAAGAAAGGTACGTATCATATTGAACAAAAGCAATGCTATGTTTTGGTGGAGGTTCGTTAAGTCAGGACATAACAATTGGTCAACCTGACGGTGTCTGGCATCCAGTCCGTACAGCTGGTAACCGGTACATTAGCACATAATCATATGCCCTACACGGAGATTATTGACCACCTTTATATCACTTAGGCCTGTATTAGATGTGTCGCAAATTCAAAATTGACCCTCTAAGCAAAGCGACGTGTGAAAAAAACTTCAATCTGATGCTCCGTTTTGATGCTTCATACGCTTACATCAAATGCCACTTGTCACGTAAGACCTTTGCCAAGCTGATTGAAATGCATTGATTTATACTGGATCTATTTCTTGTGTCACTCCCTTGATAAATTTCATAATTGATTATATTGATACATCGTTGAATTTCGTAACCGACAGAAATCGCACCTCTTTTGATTTTCATAACTCATGTGATTGCAACCATGAAGTACCTGCTGAAAATTGTTACTAGTTTTTGTTTATGTTTTTTGATTTGTTTTTATGTTTTTTGCGTAATTTTACAGATTCCTGTTCCTGTTCGAATTTGTTTTCAAACTTTTGTTGATAATCCCTCATATTCTGTCGTTCTTGTGACAGAGTCAATTTGTATTTCTTTAAACCAGGGCAATATAAGCTGGTGCCTCTAAAGACCGAGACAATCTGCCCTGCACCAATTCTGTTTTCCACGAAGTTCTCCGAATGCTTCGTTTGGCAACTTTAGCTGTTCCACATGAAACAATCTGCGATACAAGTGTGGGACGTTTTCTTTTGGTCCGTGGTGCACACACTTGAATCTTTAAAACTGATGATAAAGTTACAGAATCAAGTCACACGACCCTATAAAAAAAAAAAAGAAAAAAAAAGCTTGAAACTAATAAAGATGATTCGCTTAACAGGAAATCTGCCTGGGTGCCTTCAAAGTGAGAACAGTTTGAATTGCTACACTGTGCCATTGTTCATCATAATCTAAATTTTGTATAATAGCCTAATTTGCATAAATTAGGGTGCTATAACTTTGGCTCATGTTTCATTGGATGTGGCTATATCACAAACTTATAAAATGAAGTTTGAATGACACCACTATCTATAATAGTTTTGAGCCTATTCAAGATCTTTATTTTGTGTACTTGCCTAATTTGCATAGATCAAAAGTCTACCACTTTGATTCATGGTTTATTGGATGCAGCGTTGTCACAAACCGATGAAGTAAAGTTGAAATAGCACCTCTGTCTAAAAAAATTTTGAATCTATTCAAGATTAAAAATTTTTTATTCACCTTATTGGCATAAAATAAAATTCAACAACTTTAGTTCATGGTTCATTAGATGCGGCTATGTTACAAATCTACAAATTTAGGTTGGAATGGCACCTCTATGTGTAATAGTTTTGAAGTTGTTCAAGATTTAAATTTCTTTTGTATTTACCCGATTTGCATAAACTACAATTTTACAATGTCGGTTCATCGGATGCGGCTATGTCACAAACCTACCAATTGAAGTTGGGAAGACATATCTATCCACAATAGTTTTGAAGCTGTTCAAGATTTACATTTTGCATATTCACCTTATATATATAAATTGAAATTCTACAACTTTGGGTCATGGTTTATTGGATGCAGCTATGTGACAAACCATAAATTGAAGTTGGAGTGGCATCTCGATGTAAAATAGTTTTGGAGCTATTCAACTTTTAAATTTTTAAAAACCCTAATTAGCATGATTTAAAATTCTACAACTTTCAGTTACCGTCCATTATATTAGCAGGTCACAAAACTATTAACGCACATTAAAATTTTGTGTCTATCTGCAACAATTTGGAAGATATGGAGCTTTTTAAAACATGTATTGGCCCTAACTTGCATACTTTTAAACATCATGACTATTCCAAATGATACGCCCAATTTCCCTGGTAGGTCAGTCACCATGGCAAGTTTGGTGGTTTTCGGAATGATAGTGTCTAGAGAAAAAATCTGGACAAATTTGGTCGTTACGAAAGAAGGGGAAGAAAGAACAAAATTCTTGGAAAAACAGCAATGCCTGGGTTCGCACCCAGACATTATGCTTCGTTTGACTAATGCTGTGCAAGTATTGCGACTTGCTACTTGAGCACAGCAGTGTTTTTGGTTGGAAAGTTTACATAGGTTACTGCAGATGGTGAAAGCCCTTAATGTACATTTAGTCAACTGCGTCTAAACCCTGTTTTTGATCCCGGGACGGCCAGGTCTTGAACCAGGCAACGTTCCGGACCCTATTAAGGACACATTACAACACCATAGGTCACTTAGCTGGTTTCCACGCCAAAGCTCCTGAAAATTTTCCGTGGGTCTCTCAGGAGGCTATGACATTCCGAAGAGAACACAGGATTGAGGATATGTTTATTCAACCAAATTGTACAGAGTATGTTTGAGCATATTTCATATTTGGTTAGGGAGGCCCTCATTAAGACAAATATTTGTCGCTCTCATGAGTGCCACTCTTTTCTGGTCACAATAATTACATTATACAGACGGCTTACATATATTCAAATTTTCAAACAAATATAGGCATAAATGAATACTATGATAAAAATGAGATATTACCCCATTGAGGATAATATAGTACTTTAAATTAAACAGACAATAAATTAAACTGACACTCTAGTGGCTGAACATATGTAACAGTTGGGTATGACACAGTCTTTCTCGTAATCATTTATTAAGAGATTCTTTACATATCTAGTAAATCCCTGGTAGCTTTGTGTATAAAATTTATCTTTTATTGGGATGGGCGTTTTATTTATTGTGCCAGGTATGTCGAAACTTAAACAATTCTTAATATAGCTATATTTACATCTCTTGATGGATAAGTCTTAATTGTGTCTCTTATTACAGCTTCGTAATTCTTGATTGGTCTAGAAAGGTAATTGCTGAAGATTAATGGGGAGTTTATTATTAATATACTTATGATAAAATTTGTATTTGTAAATGGTGAAGATGTCATTTATTTTGAACGTTCGAAGAGTTTTAAATAAATTTTTCTGTGTGAGTTGTACCAAACCTTTGGGCCGTTCACATGGATAAAAAGGAATGGCATGATCCCTAAAAGTTCAAGGACGAGCGTTGGATAGACGAGGACGGTCATTTTTTTGGCAAGCAGTAGTTTTTTGCCACTCTCTACAAGGAAACGAGTATGCGTAGGCGAATCATTAGCCAAGGCAGAAATGGTGGTGTTTGTGGCCATGATATTTCAAAGATGTACCTTTTCTGCTTCGGAGGGAATAGAATTGAAAAAAGAACTTGATGGCATCGCATTGGTTACAATTGACAAAATTTTAAGTTGTTGTAAACGATAGAACGTGAGTCTATGTATGAAGGGTACCTAATATCGTTGTTGTGTGTGCCTTACAATATATGTAATAAGAGTAGCATTTTCATTCACATTTACGCATGCATGCTGTTGTTACAACAACACCAACAATAATGGTAACAATGATGATGATGGTGATAATGATGATGATAATAATAATAATAATGATAATAATATAATAATAAAGAGGTAGTTCAAATGAAAAAGTAAGTAAGAAACTGAAATGCTATATGTGGATATTATTTTTTTTAAATCACGCACTCCAGATTTACGTGATTTTAAAGGCATTCAATATGTCAAGCTCGGTGCAAAATTAAACCCAGCCGCCATCGTGATGAATATCAGAACTATGCCTGGTGTGGTCTCCGGAAAAAATCCCCAAAATGATCGTGAAAAAAGGCGAATGAAATGGATGCAAAGCAAAAAGATACTGAGAAAGTTCAACATCAGTGTTTGCATTCAGACATAAGTAGAAAAAAGATCTGTTCACCTGATCAATTGTTCTGTATGCCTACAAAGATATGTGACTAATGGTTAAGTGCAAGATTATATTCTGGCCCTGCAAATGCAATACCTTTGCTTATAACTCTCTGTTTAAGGAACAATGCTCTGGGTTTTATGATATGCTAGGTTTGGAATTTTTTTCACAAAATTTCGTAACGGTATGTGCACAAAACTGCATTGCATACATACGTCGTGACGCTAGGTTTGGAATTTTTTTCACAAAATTTCGTAACGGTATGTGCACAAAACTGCATTGCATACATACGTCGTGACGTCAGCGATTCAAACAGAACAGTGATCGGAGCGCTCTACCAAAAATCCTTCTAATCAGCGATTCTACTCCACGGATTTTGTTTCAGACTGGATATTCTATTATCTGAACAACTAGAGGTATCGATTGATTGATTTCTAGAAGAAGTTTTTACATGAATGTGTTGTAATCTTTGATTTCTATTTTCAGCCCAAATCCAGGGTTCCCGCCAACCATTGTGACAAAGGATTACCAGACGTACCATCATGTCGGGCAAGAAGCTGTCGGAGCTTTTTCGTACGCCAAAGCAGACCCTGGATTCTATCAAAGCTTTCACTGTACGGAAGGTCCTTTCTGTTGGTGCAACGCTTACTCGTAAACGAAAAGACTCTAAGCATGACGAATCCCTGTCAGAACTTCTGAACAAACAAGAAGATCCAAACTTCCAAGATGGCAGCCTGAATCTGACAGTCTCTGGTGACAATATCACTCGTCCCACCACAGAGTCTCCAAAAAACACTGAATCCACGCCATCGAGACCGATCACCAGATCGACCTCAAGTAAGTTGAATTGTGAGCCCAATGTAGCAGCAGAAAATAAAACAACCACGCCTGTCAATCGGATCCCAGAAGCGGAGGTCGCTAGTCAGAATAGTCCTGAAACGCCTAGAAAGAAACTGTCCAGGAAAAAAAGCAAGCACAGAGCCAAAATTTCCAAAGGAAAAGAGAGCGATAATGACTCTATTACAGTTCTTAAAGCTAAGCACAAAGAAGTTAAGGACAGGTAAGACACCAAAAATAAATCCCACTTTAGTCAATCCTAGCTCAAAATGTATTTGCGTTAGAATAACATATCATATATGTGTGTACTCGTCATACTCCAAAGAATTTATATGTTCCGTATTTGGGTGTCTGTGATGTTAATTGTTGAATAAACAATTGAAAGTTGACCGCAAAGCATCCACCCCATAAATGTCGATATAAGTCACTAATTATTTGTGATCAAATCATAATTACACTTGGATCTTAATCCTGAGATATCGGCAACAAAAAACGATCCTGCGATATTTTATGTTTGGTTTCGTTTTTCTGTTATCCATCCTCAAAGTTTGACGTTTCAATTTTCCCTTTGATTTTCAAGATGTTCATTTTCTTCATTTCATAGAAAAAGAACGAAGCAAAATTTAGAAAATCGCTGAATCGTTTTTGCAGTTCAGACATTAAAGAATCAAAAGCCGTTAACCGGATTAAATTTCGCCCAGCCGTTTTCTTGGAATAACCATTCTTAGGTGGGGCTCTCGTCCTATTATCCTTTCTGAGAAAACAAGCTTCAAAGGCCTTTGATGTTGATCATTTGCCTCTCAAACAATACCATTTGCTCAAGTTGAGTTGATATTTGTACAAAACATAGCAAATATCGTCCCTGAACATTTGGGGAGGTTGTCAATCAATTCTTGGCCAATCACATGAATAAAAGAGCCTTTGAAGTACGGAAAACATTATTCAGCGATCTGTCAAACGGCGATAGCGACAGTCTGGTTTCAAAGTGTGACGTCATGGAGGCGGCCCTTCCGGCCCCGTGACCTCTACCCTGGCAACGAAAGTTGTGTTGCCTTGCCTTGCTTCGGTGGGGCGGCCTGCGGCCGCTCATGGTCAGTGTACGGATGGCGGGTTTGGTCTTCCGCCCCCCTACCTCTTCACCCCGTTTTAGGGATTGTGTTTTATTGTATTTACTCGTCTCGTATCTGTATACTTTATGTAGTTAGCTTGTTAGACTTGTCTTTACACTTTACTTAGTCAGCTTGTCATTATTTTGTAGTTATTTTCTCAATGAGTTTCATTTCTCTTTCCAACCTGAGCTTTGTAAGGCTAGTTTGTGTGTTTTCTCTTGTGTTCACGTTTATGCTTATTTCAATGTGTTTATTTGTACTTTTATTTCCTCATCCCTGGGTTCCGATACAGTATTATTATGTGCGTGGGTATCGTTGATTAGGGTGTGAGTTTTTTTCCCCCGCCTGTCTTTGGTGTGAAGGACCACCGGGGTAATCCATCGCGGCACGGCCTTTGAAGTTTGAAGGGACATCGTCTGACGATTCCCGCTCCTCTTGAACATTTAAAGTCTCCCTTCATTAGAACGCAAAACAAGCAAGATAACTATAAAGTAAACCACTAAGGCTATGATATGTTACCATGTTTGCATCTTTTCCCTGCCTGCAAGCATACTTTCGGCATGCTGCCTTGTTTCGCATTGCCGCCCTGATACCACTGTCTTTGTGCCATGGGCCGTTGCTACCTGCAGCCACGTGACAGGCTGTTAAGTATGATTGACGGGTGGCATTGTTCCGTTTGGCGGCTGAAAACCAAAAGAATGACACATGGACGTTGGGATGTCCACATACCTGTGTGGTTTTTGGCATTTTTCTCATATTTCTACTTTAGTTAAAAGCTCGAAATTTTGACAACTAACAGAAAGGACATTCATCTTGTAAAAACCGTTAAAATTTCAAAATCGGCCATGCAAAGGTTTTGGGTGTCTGAAGTGTCCTTAAGGACTCAAAAGATAGAAAGCCTAAGACCAATTCTAGGTCCGTTCAGCCAAACCGTCAAGCTGACCACAAAGTGACCGACAAACCAAACCATCACAATACCCAAACTAGCCAGAATGACCAAATTGTGAAGTCCAAACGTCGGCAATCAAAGAAGAACCAAGGCGAGGAAATTGTGAATACGGGTAGCCGTAACAAGCCTAATGAAAACGCACCAAACACAAATCAAGTGAACATGCGAGCGTTAAATGGTGTCAATGAAGAGCCTAAACTCTGTATTGAGAACTGTTTGTACAACAGAGAACACAAAGACGCTATGATCCAGTGTGTAACATGCATGATTTGGCACCATTACACATGTATTGGTGAAAAAGAGCCGGAAATAAGTGCCATGTGGAACTGCAAAGGCTGTAGATTAATACCTACTCATGTGCGTCTGATAGTACAGGGAATAAGCAACCTTGAAAACCAAGTTAAGGCAAATAATATAGAAGAGCTCAAAACTCTCAAGGCACAGATCCAATCACTCAACACGAACAATGCTGATCTTGTAAAACAACTATCTGCAAAAACCGCAGAATGCACAGAGCTTAGGCGCGAAAATGCAGAACTTAAAGATGGCCTAAGTAAAGCTCACGAAAAGCTCGAATCTTAGGACAACAAAGCATCCTCTGACAACTTAGTGATTGGGAGCTCTATCATTAAGGATGTCACAAGCAGCGACAGTAAGACAGTAGTAAAGTCTATGAGTGGCGCCACAGTCAATGATGTGCATAATGCATTGACAAAAGAAACAAGAAAATATGAAACTGTCATCTTACAAGTTGGTACAAACGACTGTGCCAAGTCCAATGATGCTGATAAGATAATCAATGACTACAAGTTAATGGCAATTGGCGCTAAACAAGTTGCAAAGCATGTCAAAGTATCAAGCTTGTGCCCACGAGTTGACAAATGTGATGCCCAAGAAACGGCAGAAATAGTAAATGCGGGACTAGCAGCCATGTGCATTGACAATGGCTACACATTTATCAATAATGAACCAAAATTTCGTCTCGCTGACGGCACAATAAATGAAGGTGCTTTACAAAAAGATGGCTTACACCTTTCCCAGTTTGGCACGAGAAAGCTGATCGAAAGTTTTGGTATCCAGTGCCTTGGAGTAAGAGCCTCAACAAGCCAATCCAGCCAAAACAAAAGCACACTACCGGGGAAAAGGTCAAATAATGGTCCGTGGTCACGAAACGGGACAGACAATGGTAGGACTACTGAAAGTGGCGCGTGGCAGCATGTTGGCAAGCACAATCGCAAGCATGCACAAAAGGAGACGAACAGCAGACGGAACAATACCACCGGTAGCTATGAAGGAGGACGAAACCATACAGATGTAAGGTCCCAAAACGATACAGCAAAGTGTACTTTCTGTGGTGAAAGAAACCATAACTCCACCACGTGCAAGCACGGTCAGAAGATACGGTGCGACACGTGCTGGAAACTCGGACATAAAAAGAAGATATGTTGGTATAACAGTACATATTAGAGGTGTGGCAAAGAAGGTAGGGCCTCCAAGACCAGCACCAGGGAGCCTACCAAAAATAAGACAAAACGCCATCGCCGAGGTAAGCAGCGTAAGTTAAGGAAAGTGTATAAGAAAATTAGACTAGCATACTGTAATGTGCAAAATTTAGGTTTAGCCAAACGATGTGAATTGTCTCATTTACTGGAAAAAGAACACTTTTCTATGTATGCAATGGTTGAAACGTTCCACCGATCTGATCATGACATAATATTTTTTGAGAATATACATCCTCAATATAAGTGGTTAGGCAAAGCAAGGAAGAGCACTGTGAAAAAGACAGGAGGTGGTTTAGGTCTCCTAATTAGCAAAAGTATTGAGGTTCTAGATAACAATGTTTTCGACTCGCAAAATGATGAATTTGAGCGTTTATGGATAAAGGTCAAAGCTGGACAGAATATTTTTATGGTCGGGGTAACTTACTTTCCTAACGATGGAATAGATAAAGATAATAGTTCCTTTCTTATGACTGAACTGATCGAAAATATCAGCCAATTGCAATCTAAGGGTCACCATTGTATTTTGTTGGGAGATTTCAACGGTAAAATAGGAGAGTATCGTGTTGAAGGTAAAGCAAGTTTTAATGGCGACCTGCTAGAAAAACTGATAGAGACAGCTGATATGAAAGTTTTAAACAAATCTCCCTTATGCACTGGAAAATATACGTGGCGTAGAGGTAGCACCAAGACCACTATTGACTATGCACTTATAAGCTCCTCTCTGGAAAATAACATAGACAGTGTCATCATTGATGAAGTTGGTGATTATGACTTAGGCAGTGATCACAATACAATATGTGTTTCGTTTAACTCTTCCGAGTGTAAAAACAATGCCCCCCTGGTAAAAAATATCATGAAGTGGAAAATCAATGAGGTAAAAGACTGGAGTGCTTTTAGACTAGCTTTATCTGCTAAATTTGCAAACTTCGAGTGTGACCTTTCCCAACCTATTAACCAAACATGGCTAGGATGGAAGCAGATTGTTACAGAAGTTGGTGAACAATATGTCGGTAAAAAAGAAATAAAAGACGATAAAAAGCATGTGTGTGACAAAGAAACTAAGAAACTCATTCAAAATCGTAGAACGGCAAATAGGTTCTACAGGTATTGGGCAGGCAAAGAAACTTGTGACCCAGAAATTTTACAAGAACTTTGGCAAGAATATTTGCGCAGAAAGCGAGATGTTCACGAAAAAATCAAAACCATTAAAGTCCAAAACAAAATAAAAGTTATCTCTTTAAATTCTAGAAAAGGAACGAAAAACACACGTTCATATTGGCGAATGCTGAAACGTTTGAATGGAAATAATGGACATCCCCTAAAAATCTGCGACCCTAATGACAAAAGCAAAATTATTAACGATCCGAAGAGAATCAGTGAAATATTAGGTACATATTGGAAAAATTTGGGAAATTCTGGGTCACCGACAGGTGATAAAGACCTAAACAATACTTTGATGGAACATCTTTCTTGTGACGGAGATAAAGTAGACATGTCTGGCCTCACAGATATAGTAATAGATGAAAATGCTACCTGGAATGCCATTAGCAAACTAAAGAACGGTAAAGCCTGTGGTATCGATAATATACCAAACAAATTTTTAAAGCATGGCGGTGAGGCAATTGTTAACTCACTTACGAAAATATTTAAGCTATGTAAAATACTAGAAAGCTTCCCAGACGATTGGTCAAAAGGTTATATTAAACCAATATATAAAGACGGTAAGCCAGAGATACTCAGCAATTATAGAGGAATTACAATTACTTCTAATGTATATAAAGTGTTTGCATCCATGCTTGAAACACAAATGATGTCTTTCTATGAGGAACAGGAAACCTTTGGTGAACTGCAAGGTGCATATAGACAAGGTCGTAGGTTAGAAGATCACTACTTTAGTCTCAAAGGTCTATGTAGTTTAAGAAAGGACAGAAAAGAGAAAACATGGTTAGCATTTCTTGATATCAGCAAAGCTTTTGATACGGTAAACAGAAATCGGATGATGTGCGAACTGTGGAATAGTGGAATTCAAGGTAAAACATGGCGACTAGTACATAGATTGTACGAGAAGGTGGAAAACAAAGTTATATTTGGTCCTTTTGAAAGTAATTGGTACGAAAGTGTTAATGGTGTGAAACAAGGATGCATTCTATCACCCACGCTATTTTCTATTGTCATGAATGATCTGCTCTTTATGCTTAATGAGCAGAAGTTAGGAATAACCTATCATGAGGAACTTATTCCCGCCTTACTTTATGCAGATGACATTGTTTTGATGGCAAATGATGATAAACAACTACAGAAAATGCTTAATATTGCACATAGATTTGCTATAAAATGGGGAATGAAATTTAATGACACAAAATCAAAAGTTATGGTAATAGGTAAAAAAATGGATATGACAAGGAAATGGTTTTTGGGAACGTTGACACTTGAAGAATGCACTATGTATAAATATTTAGGTATTATATTTGCCCAGTCATTACAAGACTCTCCACACATAAAGCAACACTTGAAAGGTAAACTTAGTCGCTTAAATGGATATATATGTAGTATTCTCTCATCGCACGACAATATAAATAGAGTAACGTTTGGTGACAGTCTCTGGAAAAGCCTAATAATGCCTTCACTCTCACATGGCAGTGCAGTATGGTTTAACAATACAAAGGAAAGCACAAGTATTGTAAGATCATTCCAGTACACGGTGGCACGAGCTATTCTACAAGTAAGAGGTACCCCTGCAATGGTGGCAACACTAGGGGAGTTTGGCTGGCTACCACTGATAACCATCTTGAATAAACAGAGAGTAAAATATTATCATCATGTAAAGTATAACATTCCAGCAAACAGACTGTGTAAACGAGTACTTTGTGACTTAGAAACAAATTTTCAGTCCGGTCATAAATCTTGCTGGCCATACATGTCACAGATATCCACAATCTTGTCCGAGGCTGGATTAGATAATGTAAATTGCAGAGATACTGGTGACTGGATCTATCCTTTTTGTAAGTTGTCCACGCAAAACTACGTATATGACTTTTTTAAAGATATCGATTAAATGTCCTCCTTGTCATATTACAAATTGATTAAGTATTCCACGCTTGGGGAGAGATACATGTTCCAGGTAAAGGACTTCAAGGGCACCAGACTAAAATTTATGGCTAGAACCGGATGTCTAGGATTGGAAGAAACATTACAGAGATGGAATTTGTCCAACGGAATTTGTAAACTATGTAATCAAGGTACAGAAGATTTATTTCATTTCACTTTCACATGTGAACACTCCAAGGAATTAAGAATTAAGATTTGGCGAAATTTGGAAAAATGCCTGTTGGAACATGGTTATACCCATGTATGGGAACATTTTACTCGCTCTTCCTTAACTACGAAATTTACGCTACTGTTTGGAATATCGTTCAATTATGACCATGCTGTTTATGATATATTTGACAGTGCTTGTAAAACTTTCCTTAAAGAAGCATGGCGTTGCCATATGGTAGCTCTTGAAGGTGCTGGCTGTGACATTTCTGTGTAGATTCTTAAAAAAATAACTGTGATATATAAGCTAATGTGTATGTGTGTGTATGTGTGTTTGTATGTATATATACACACATGTATATATGCATATGTATATATATATCTTCAACTGTGCCTGTTCACAGTAGAGAAATAGAGTTGTACAGTTCCCTGTAAGGTGCAGATTCCATAGATTTTAAATGGAGCTCCTATATTGTATATAAGTTTTATCTATTTTGAAGTGTACTTTAATTTTATACATTGTAATTATGACGATGATAAACATTTATTTTCTACATTGTAAACCAAAAGTGCACGATGTACTTGTCCTTACGCTTTCTAGAGTTTTCTCCCAATGAGTGGTTTATCTCTAGTTTTAGCGCGGGGGACAAAACTATGATATTGATGATTGGTTACACCGGTTAAAAGCAAACTTTAAGTGGGTAAGATACTTGGACGCATCATGGAATACACCCTGTTCCATCGATGCCCCCGGTGTAAAGGGGTAGTTTTCCTGATAAAATTATTTATTTATTTATTGTTTACAAACCTTTGGTATTGGGTGCGGAATTCGCGATTTGGTATTTTGAAGAGGTAGCATCCAAAATGTATGTGTGATTAATGTTAAGGGAAGGTTAATTTGTCAAAGGAATGTAATGGACAATATATATGTATATATACATGGAGCTATGAGAAGCCTATTGATGGTTGCATGCGCATGTAAAAAGTAAATTCCAAAATGGTAAATGGATGCTGTTCCACGTACGGCTCAATGCTGAACGTAGATACAGCCCTACCACACACAAATCCTTACTTTGTAATATAGACGGCTTCTTGTAGTATACTTGGACGCATCATGGAATAAACCCCGTCCCATTGATGCCCCCGCTGTAAAGGGGTAGTTTTCCGAATAAATTATTATATTATTATTATTATTACAGATAAAAAACCTGCTAGACATCAGAAATTTAATTGGCAGCCGTATGTATTTGTCTTACAAGTTTGTGGTTTCGTAACTCTGACTTTCAACCTTGAGCAACACGGTCCTGGGTATTGAAATTCCAAACAAACGCCTCCTATTCGATTTGTTATCTGAAACTTATATACGGTCCCATTGTAAAAATGTAGCTTTTACATATGATAAACCAATCACGCTGCTCCAGGTAATTGTGAATACAAAATGCTAAACTAAAAAAGTAAATTTTGATTCCAAGTAAAAATGTCTGTGTACCTCAAAACTTGTTACATTTTAATGATACAATTTTTGTTTGTAGTTTATTGGATGTGTCTTCACCACAAATCAGCAGCAAACCTGTTAATTAAAGTTGGAATGGCACTTCTACCTATAACAGTTCTGAAGATATTCAGTATTTAAACTTTTCTGGTTCCCTTAATTAGCATGAATTAAAATTTTACAACTTTTCATTGTTGTTCATTAGGTACGCCCATGGCACAAACCTTGGATTAAAGGTCGAATAGCATCTTTACCCGAAATACTTTCTAATATATTCAAGATTTAAATTTTCCAATGGCTATAATTTGCATCAATTTAAAAAAGTCACCCCTCTTTATTAAAGCTCTGGCTTAATGTATGGATGTATAATCATACAAAATTTGCACTTTTTACGTATAACAGTCTTCAAATAAAACCTCAGACATGGGGCTTTTAAAATTTTAATTGCAATTAATTTGAATAAAGTTGAAAACCATGGCGTTCCTGTCAAATAAGGAGTTTCTATGTGCACCGGTGTCTGTGAAAGTAACCGGACAAAATTCGGCCTCAGCTAGGTAGATAAAGGAAGGAAGAGAGAAGAACCCACGACCAAAAAAAGAAAAAAAAATCTGGGTTGGCACCCAGAGGTAAGTAGCCGTCATAGATATAACGTCGGGATCGTTAGTGCCAAAATCTACAACATTCGTTTTGCAGGCATAAACTCGCAAGTAACGTGTGATTCTAATTTTGGAAACATTCACGGCTGAAAAATTATGGAGTACTTCTATTCAGCGTAGTGATGTTAATTGCAATGCAACAAACCTTCGCACGATGTGCAGTCATTACAAACACACACACAGAACATACAAAATTACAATGGCATATTTGATATATATATATATGACTTGGTATTCAAACATATTGAACATAACGCTTAGAGGCATGTGGAATGGTTATTCAAATTTTAAACATAAACGTTCTTCAAAACTATATGTGCTAGTGTATATATATATATATATATATATATATACATACATACATACATACATACATATATATATATATATATATATATATATATATATATATATATATATATATATATATATATAACACATCAGCATACATCTCTCTTTAGGATTAAATTTAAGCAACATTTCAAACATTTCTCTGGATTATCACACTTTCAACTGGTATGACTATTCTTCAACTTTTATTTAGCACATGGTTGCCTTTAATCCACATGTACAAATTTGATTTATGTGTCTATCATAGTTTTAAAAGGTTTAAACTTTGCACTGTTTGTTCATTAGAATAATTTAAGCCCTGTAACTTTTTCAAACATTCAATGGATTCACTTTTTTTTGCGATTTTGTTACTTATCGTTAAATGCACTATTCCTATTGATTACTGTTTTTGTGAAGGGGCATTTTAATGCCACTTGACATTTTCGACTTCTCCAAAACCGTCAGCCATATTCACTTCAAACTTGTTGGTAATGTACGTTGGGTACGTCTTTATTTTTAAATTTTTAAATGATTTTTTACGAAAATCTGAAAAAGTTTTAACAGAAAAATTTAACATGATAATTACTTATAATGGTTATTACTTAAAAAATAAAACTGACCAGATTTGTGTCAAACTCGGTTAAAATGTACCTAATGTGACAAGTGTCTACCTATTTGTGCAAGTGGTCATGCTCCAGTAATTTTTGGAGCTTGACCTCATTCGCAAGGTCACAGTACATCTAACATGAAATTTACTGTTCACTTGATAACTTGAGATCTATTTTGACTTAGGACCTTGATGTTGCACATGTTAGTGTTTCTCTATGAAGGTCGCGCTTAGACAGTACATGAGTGACCTTGACCTTATTTCTGGGGTCACAGTGCAACATACACGAAATTTTCTCTTCACTTTAACTTGAGAACTACTTGAACTGGAACCTTGATGTTGCACATGTTAGTGTTATTCCATAAAGGTCAGATTAAGCCTACTCAGTACTTGGGTGACCTTGATCCTATTCCAAATTCATTGAGCCACAAGTGTGATGAATCTCTAGGTCAGTTGAGCATGGGCTGTTCACACAGCCCTCTTGTTTAATACCACTGGCACTGTTGATAATTTCAAATACGAGGTGTCCCCGGTTAGAGCCATTGTTGCATTGCCAAAAGTAACATGGGAGCAGGCAATGCAAATACGAACGCCACGAACTAGCTACATGGGATATCTGAATGCAACATAAAAAAAGAAAAGACCACTCGCAGGTCAACACTTAACCACAGACAAACATGAAGAAGAGACGGCACAGACAGTAAAGCTGCTTGACCGAGCTGCTGTGACTTTTCCGGATTGCACGTCAATAAATTTGGAAGATAAAATTTAAAGTAGTTACAAAGACGGTAATCCTTTCGAGTAACAATTTGCTCCATTGGATTTCGCTTTTCACTTGTAACCACATATGTAACATGTATCACAAACACATAAAGCAAAGTTGGAATATCTATCAAGGACTTGACGACTTTCAAGGTTAAACTTTCAGACCCACCACATGTGTGTATTAAGACTTGTTATAAAACAAGATGCATGCAGCACCCATGGGGTAATGTTATACCGATTTAAAATGCTATGTTTAATTGATATGTTTAAAGCAAATGCATATCCAATAAGTAAATTAGTTCATAACATTTATGAATACGCCAATTGTTTATCGTCTCTTACCATAACTAAATAATTTGCAAGGGATCGTTTCGTTGTTGACAAATTTTAATTTTCAATTCAATTCTAGATTAGTGCACACAAAAGATAAACTGTGAAAAAATAACATGGAAAGAAATAAAGGCTGTCCATTCAAAATGTTTAGGATATCATCAAGTATTAGATAACGTCCGCGAAGATCCGAGCGCCGAAGGCGTGATAATTATGTCTTTTCGAGACTGATCTTCGAGGAGTTTATCTAATTAGATTCCGAAGACAGTATGTGTTTGCTTTGATTAGACACCTTTCGCTGGACCCGCCTATAATCAGTACGCAGGTTGTCAAAAAATGGGTTTCCCCGAGTGGTCACCCGTGACTCACCTGGTACAAACCACCACGCGTGCAGACGAGGAGCCAACGCCGCAGTAATGAGTCATGTTATAGAAAGCAGTTAATTATACTGCTTATTATACTCCTCAGCGCCCAATTTCTATTGCTTTCAGCGGAGTCTAATTTTCATAGAGCTCCTTTCCTCACAGGAGTCTAATTGAATTAGATCCGCTGAAGTGCAAGTGACCTCATGACGGGACTTTGCAATGGAACTTCGACATTTTTGTCTACACTTTTTAATGAAAAAAATAATATGTCAATGGCAGGGTTCGAACCAGGGATTCTGTGATCTACGGCTGAGCGTGCTGTCCATTACGCTAAACAGCTGAGACGATGCTTCGCTGATTTAACATAATATTTATTCCAGCGTGTCTATTGTTGACCAGCATTGAATAGGGTCAGGGAGCGTGACAGGTCAAGTGTCAAAGGTCGTTACATTATGTACTCTTACTTGTCGCTTTTCTCTTCGAAATCAAGTCTTTTAACTTTGTTTCAAGTAGGAAATACTTTTATAATACCCATCTTTTGGAGTATAAGTATGTCAGACGCCTCGTAGAGTTTTCCAATTGAATTAGAAGACTCGCGCTGCGCGCTCGTCTTCTAATTCAATTGGAAAACTCTACGCGGTGTCTAACCTATACTTAATTGTATGTCTTAAATACCAATTCACATTTTAAGGTAATTATGTAAGACTTGTGGAATGATACAAACAACCAAAAAAATAGGTGCTAAGTAGCATTGCCAAAATATAAAATAAATGTATGCGGGATCCTAGGAACTGGTTGACTCTTGTGACACAACTTAATCATGGCTATTTTTATTTCCTCTTGAGATTTAGGTTACGATACCGTTCTTGGCAGTACGGAAGAACACACTTTCTTGTATTGTTGGCCAACGGAAAGTAATCTTGCGGTAGATGGCAAAATACTTTGTTATCACATTGCTTGTACAAAATTTAATCAAAATATAAGTACATGACTTCTGGATATTGGGTCAGCAATGGCTGACAGGTCAGAAATGAAATGGACATATTGGAATACCATGGCCCTACTATTAGACTGGAATAATATCGTAAAGTGGATTAATATCTGTGGAAAGAGGATATATAAAGTTAAGATATCATAACACAATGTCATCTTTTGTACCACTTTCTAAAAATTTCTTATTTGTATGTGATACCAGTTAATAACATGGCCGCCATGTTGGATTTTGTGTATCTTGGTGACGTCACAGCCTAAGGCTTAGCTTGGAACCGAGGCTTGCTGGTAGCCAATCAATCTCATTCATGTCTCAGCATTTCGATTGTAAATGACGTATGGTGGGTAATCTTTCTGAATAGAAGTTTTACTGTTGAAAAACTTCATATCAGCTTGTTAAAAGGGGAAAACACACACTTAATGGACCAATATCAAGGTGCCAACTTTTTGTCTCTATTCTCTGTTGTAATTGCGGAATTTTTGGTTATAACGTTTGTTTGGATTTCTTTGTATTAAACAACACCATGTACAGGGGCATAACACAATCTACCGGAAGTCAGTGTTTCCTACTTTGCAGCTAATGATTGACCTGGTATCGTGCAAAGAGAATTGCCTTTTAAATAATGTGATATGATAGATGATACTTAAACTCCACTTTTTCTATTTTATGTAGGGCTTTCTAATTCACCCACCCTGTTGCCTTTGATAATAGTTCTTTTCATTCTTATTTATTTTTGGCGGTCAGATACACTAGAAAAGGGGGAAAACGTGAAAAGGTATAAAATCAATATATATATATATATATATATATATATATATATATATATATATATATATATATATATATATATATATATATATATATATATATATATAAAAGAAGGAGACGTTCCTTGATACTATATTGTACCTTCCCCTTCAAATACAGCAGCATTATACGCAGTAAACCCACAATTGACATTTCAGGCATCACAAAGTAATTCTTGATTTGATGTATCTTTCGTGTGCTGGTTTCCCCTTGTCTTATAAGTCCAATCATCGTTTCTCCACATGAGTGCACGTTTCATATTTCCTTATGAGTTCCAAACTTGAGCAACAATTGAGGGGCAGCAGATCATAACATTCTAGACCCATTTGTTTTACATGGATTTTGAAAGAAAGTGAAACAAGTTGATTAACAATTTTGTACTCGGCTAGTCACCTGCCCCACCCCAAGTAAGCAGACAGAGGACGGGGAATAAAAAAATCCCCCCTCCCAAAAAAGCCGATCCTGTTTATACACCCCTGGGCAGCGAATTGTCGATCAAAGTTCTGTCGATAATCCGGTCCATGTTCTCAATAATATTGTTTTTACATTCACACACAAACATGCACGCACGCACATACACATATATGTGTATTGTGTGTTCATGTTCTTACATATATTGTCAAAGAATATATATAATAAACAATTGCATTTTAACTGGTCAAATTTTTCATTGTCATGTTTTCAGGAGGCTATGATATTCCGAAAAGAACACAGGAACACAGGATTGAGGATATGTTTATTCAACCAAATTGTACAGAGTATGTTTGAGCATATTTCATATTTGGTTAGGGAGACCCTCATTAAGACAAATATTTGTCGCATTCATGAGTGCCACTCTTTTCTGGTCACAATAATTACATTATACAGACGGCTTACATATATTCAAATTTTCAAACAAATATAGGCGTAAATGAATACTATGATAAAAATGAGATATTACCCCATTGAGGATAATATAGTACTTTAAATTAAACAGACAATAAATTAAACTGACACTCTAGTGGCTGAACATATGTAACAGTTGGGTATGACACAGTCTTCCTCGTAATAACCTGTGCACCATGTCATCATATGATCAATGGTCTCATCCACATTATCCCTTCACGTCCTACACTTCCCATCACTCCCATTCGTCCATTTCTGATCCTGTTCTCCAGATTGATCACTCCTGCTCTGCCCTGAAATAGCAGTCAAGAAGCCTTGCTACCATCCCAACATTTAGTCTTCACTGGCTTGTCTACAGCTTTATATGCTTTCTGTGTTGTCTTCTCCTCAACCCCTCTTTTCCACTGCTCCACGTGTTTCTCTTGAATCACCTTTCCTGTATGCGATTTCCACGCCACTTCTATCTCATCTGGCCCTTTAAACTCATATATCTCAGCTAACTTGTCTATTTCTTGAATCTATTTTGTCTTTTCACTAACAGCCTCCATGTACACCTTCCTACACCATCTTTCTTCATTCACCTGTTGCAAATATCCCCAATAGCCTCACCTAGCCTTAGCTATTCTGTCTCTTATTGGTAACCATCCCAACTCTCCCAACACAGCCTCTGTTGCTACACACGGTGGTGCCCCAAGCACCCATTTCCCCATCTCCCTCTGTGCCTTCTCCATCCACTCAATATCCTTTTCACTGGAGGCTATCACATCTAACCCATATCTCATCCCAGGTATGGCTACATGTTCCCACAGCACCCTTCCTGTGAATGATATATTGAAGCTGTTCACTGCCGTGACTTTTATCATACCTTTCGCTCTATTCACCTTCTGACTGATTTTCTGAACAAGGTACTTAAACATTCCCTGTCCTGTAACCTTAATGATCACCCCTAAATATTCGTACTCCTCACCCTCTCCAATTCTAATGACTTTCTCTTGACCCTCTGGTACCCTAAACTTGCCTACCATCCATTTCTCCTCCTGTCCTCACTTCTGCCCAAAGGCCATGACCTGACTTTTCTTCTTACTAAACTCTAATCTCCACTTTTCTCCATAGTCACCTGCTATCCTCAAAAGTTCCTTTAACTCTCTACCTGTATCTGCCATTAACGCAATATCATCAGCGAAGAACAACCCTGGTGTATTTTCTCCTCCTATTGTTACTCTTTTATTGCTCTCTAACAGTTCAGTTCCCAGTTCTCATGTATATGGCTAACAAAGTCGGTGATAACACACAACCTTGTTTTAGCGCGATGTCTAACCTTGCCCCCTGAGTTTCCACATCTCCTATACTGAGACTACAATTTATATCATTTAGAGCCTTTAAAACTTTCAGAATGCCACCACCAAAGCCTAGCCCTTCCACTTTAGCCCACAGTGCATTTCTCCAAACCCTGTCGCAAGCTTTCCTCACATCAAGGAAGGCCAAGTACACCTTTCTTTTCCTTTTCCTTGCTGTCTCTAGTACCTGTGATATGTATGTAATGTATGTGTGTGTATGCATATGTATGAATGTGTGCATGCATCTATGTATGTATGTATGTATATATGTATTTATATGTATATATATATATATATGTATGTATGTATGTATGTATGTATGTATGTATGTATGTATGTATGTATGTATGTATGTATGTATGTAGGTATGTATACTTTTTTCTGCCTGAACGAAACAGTTGTGCCCATAGCAAGCAGCATGAATTATATCCCGATATCAGAATTTAGAATAGAAAGATCGTGGAGCAGACTGTATCAGGAACATATAATAACAAACAATGAACTTTCAAAGCGATAAGTGACCGATGGAAAATTAAGCGTACTTATTTTTAACGTTTGTATGAAAATGGGAAACATCATCTATGCTGGATCCTTGATAACCATTCTTTAATCAACTTCCATTGCTGCGCGCATACTTCATTCTATGATGGCATTTTTTACTTCGACCTCAATGATAAACGGAAACTTTTCCATGCAAACATTTTGAATTTATCAGTATCGATCCCATATATTCTGCCACTTTTCCTTTATTAAAGAAATGCACCACAGTTGATAAACAGCATGTGTACATAAGGTATCATATACAAATTGGGGAATCAGTGCAAAAATCGTACCTCGTATGTCGAACGCAATTTCGACCCTTCTTTCTGTGAAATAGGAGATATGTATACTAAGTTTCCGACCCAACGGCATACCAAATTGCCTAGTCTCGCTTGGTGAGATATGTCGAGATACGGGTCCGCACCTGTGGGGGACATGTAGGATATTACTAATATTTTGGAAAAAAAGAATTCTTATTAAAGGCATATGGATTTTTTTAATGTAAATGTATGGCTCGGGAGGTACTAGAAGAATACCAGTTTGGCATTTGTGAACTAAAATTTCTAAAAAAAAATGTTATTTTTTTTTTTTAGAAATGAGCGTGTGGTCTGTCTGTGACAGGGATGCGACCTGCACGTCCCCCGTGATCGCCAGGCGTCAAACCCGTGCTTTGTGGCGGGAAATTAATATGCATACTGCGTATTGCACCTGTCATGGATCATTGACCGGAAAATCCCTTGCTATGGTCTCCGGCAACGTTCTTGAAAAACTCGGGAGTTGCGAAGGTCTCTTTTGACTTGTTGACGCGTGATGTTAGGGGGTCACTGTCAAACCACAATACAATTTCTTGCTGGGGTTGTCTTTTTGCAACTATTCTTGTTTTGTGACTTCACTTTGTCAGTTGGTGTGCGCTTGGGCACACACGGTGTTTTCCTTACGTACGTGGCATGAGTCACGTAGCTGACAGCCATTTTAAACGGTATATTAGTATCGCTAATTCACGGGGAAGGTGACCCGGAATAGCCGACTTATACTGGTATTTGATGCAATTATCGCATAGTGTAATTGTAGCCACTTTTATGATGGACACCCGAACGACTTTGCTTGTACATATAGATGCCCAGTGCCACAGCAGCCTGCAACTGTAACCATCAGCAGCTACTGGTGATCTTTTAAGGGAGTTGTCAAGTTGATGTGATTGCAATTGCGGTTTTTGTTCGCACGACAAGGCCGTGCAGAGTCATCAGCCTCTGTCGAGTAACCACGGGTAAGTTGTTGATTTGTGTGAATACTTCACATTGAGCGCAGGGTGAGAAACTGTATAAACCTAAAGGCTATAGCATTGTGCAGATAAATAATGATATTTCTTTTAATTCATGCATGTCGTTTGCTTTAGGGTACATTTTGATCAATGGCCAACTCTATAGTTGATAAAGAACAGACGCAAACATGGAGAAAACGACAGTTGCGACCCAAGGTCGGCCTTGGTCAACTTGGGTAAACAACGGAGCCGTTTTATCGCTGGATCAGCAGCTTGTTTAGCCGGGCGTTGCACTGAAGCATGCATTTGGGAGTGTGTTGAGGTGCAATCATCTCAAAATGCATGTATATTTGCCCGAACATATCATGTTTAGGTATTTCTCTGTCGTTACAACATTGAATAACAGTGTCTGATGTGCTTGCGACTAAAATTACAGATAAACGATGACAAACATAACTTAATTCCTAAGACCCTGCCAAATCCTGGTTTCATGAGTTTTGTATTAATCCAAATTGTATTGTAGGCTGTTTAGTCCGGCAGAAGTTAGGGTTCACCTGACATTATTGTCTATAGTTTTTTGTGCTTGATTAATGACTACTGGGTCACACAAAGTCAGGAAATGCCGGGTTACATCTTGTCACCCTTGAGCATTTTAAAATATTGATGGTTATTCATTTAGCTCTCCCCCAGCGCCATATTTGCTTTTTTTTCACCACACACTGACAATATGTTTCAAAAGAAATCATTCAAATTAATGATTGGATGACTTCGTACCTCCAAATAGATAGCACAAAACAAAACAAAACAAAACAAAAAGTTTCATACTGTGACCTTGAGGTGACCTTGACCTTCACATGACCTTCACCTGTTAACTGTTCAATTATTTATTTATTGAGCTTTAATCAGCAGTAC
Source organism: Hermodice carunculata (assembly GCA_964020975.1). Taxonomy (NCBI): domain Eukaryota; kingdom Metazoa; phylum Annelida; class Polychaeta; order Eunicida; family Amphinomidae; genus Hermodice; species Hermodice carunculata. The sequence continues at coordinate 58,657,352 of OZ026613.1, read as the reverse complement.
ATCAAGATAAAAGGAAAATAAAACATCACAACACATGAAGACATAAATACTGCCGACTTGGAAGAGTCAAACAGGTGATTACACAAGTTAACTCCCCATCTATGATCGGCAATAAAGATGAGTACAGCTATCACTGGATAATATTAGTTTGACACTTTTTAGTTTTTTCCTGTTTTTGTACATGTACGTGGTAAAGATGTAAAGCAATTGGTATATGAAGTATTATCCTCGAAATTATCTTTAACCTTGACCTTGTTGATGACCTTGATGGGCCTACAGTCTTCAAAAAGTTGGTTTCCAGGCACTTATGAATTTTGGTAATATGGCTTCATGTTTGATTTGTTTGCAGGTGAAAAGGTAATCGCTGACAAAAAGTTTTGTTTTCCTTACAAGTAAACAGTTACAGTAGCCGATGAAGCAATCAGTAATGTAAGCATTCAGCATATAGGTTTAGAGGACTGTCAAACTACTTTTCACCCTCCGCACATAAAGTGCCGGAGGGTATTGTCGTCCCTTGGGTCATTCGTCCATCCGTGAGTCCGTCCGTCTTGTCAACATTACCATAATATCTCAAAGATATTAACTGTAGCTGTACCGAATTTTTGTCAAAGAAGAACTTTATGATGGATGAACTTCCTGTTCAAAACCAGCTTCCTCTGGTTATTTTGAAACTTTTCATGAAACTTTTAATGTATTTATTTGAAGGCCGTCTGATTGGTGTCAACCCTGACGATGTTACCGCGATATCTAAAAAAAAGAAGAAAATTTTGACTGCAGCTTTACCATTTTTTTTCAGAAATGCTGCTTTTGATGGATCGGGTTGCTATTTAAAACCAGCGTCTTCCAATAATTTTTTGCCTTTTCATGGAACTTTAAATGTATTTATTTGAAAGCTGTCTGAGTGACGTCAGCCATGACGACTTTAGCGAGCTGTCTCAAACATATTGACCGTCAGTAGTATATGTACTTGGGGGTACTGGAACACGGGGGATGGAGACCGCAAAAAGCCTTTAAAACCTCGGGGCGTCCTCACATCAGTTGCCGTAGGTTGTCATCCCGGTATACACTTGGGGGTACTGGAACACGGGGATGGAGACCGCAAAAAACCTTTAAAACCTCGGGGCGTCCTCCCATCAGTTGCGGTAGGTTGTCATCCCAGTACCTGCTACGGGTTTTATGTAGTCGAGTGGTTAATCTCGTGGGGCCCAAAATAAGTTCCCTTAACTGATGAATTTATGAAAGTATCGCCACCAGTTATCAGGGAATTATGTATGACCTTCCTCGAGCGTGTCTTGAAGTGCCTCAGCCCGCCTGCTTTCACGCGTGTGGCGACCCAACACTCAACTCCGGATCCCCCGGTATTTCATATAATAAAAATTGGTTATATATATATATAGCAAAAAGCAGGGAGAATCAGTAATATTTTGTACTATTCTGCTATTATGTGTCCTTCGGGATGTGTAGACACATGGAGGACCGGTTATTGTAACTCTTGTGAATAAAGATTATTTTCAATAAATGTTGTATACAGTAAAACGCAAGATTCCTCACTTTAAAACACTTGTGAAAAGTTCACTTTTGAATTCATGATCTAAACATGAACGTTAACATCAGAAGCTGCTGGTCACATATTTAAGATGAGTCCACCGGTGTGACACAAATAAAATTATTGACCACAATTTTAACAATAAAAACAGTTGTATACTTCAATTTAAAGGTCTGGAATAACGACAATTCCCTTAATGTTCACAATATTAATGGCAGGTAGACAACCTGCTTTAGCTTTGCAGGCAAAACTGATGTGGAAGACTATATTTAACACGCTCTGTCCTCATATCACCTTGCCAAAAAATGTGGAAGACTATATTTAACACGCTCTGTCCTCATATCACCTTGCCAAAAATGTATCTCCTTGGTGCTTCGTACGGTACAAGTTCCTGGTCTTGTCAGTCGCAATGAAAATAAGGTTGAACTTGTCTTCACCTTGATCATATTTCTTACCTCCACTTGTATACGCATTACATTTAGCCACTTCACGGGTCACCTAAGTGCTTTTTATGACGCATGCTCTTGGTTGCTTCAATTGGCAAGTTCCTGGTCTTGTAAGTCGCAATAAAAATAGGGTTGAATTTTTCTCCACCTTGATCACATTTCTTACTTGCATTTAGCGACTTCAAGACTATTTCTGGACGACCACAAAATTTGGTATCCAGTACATTGTCAGCTAGGTTTAACACAGTTTTTCATTTTTGTCTTTTGGACATATATTACATGCAGAAATATATACTGTATTGACAACACAGTACATGAAATATAAATGCGGTAACAATATTGAATACAGTGTAGTGGCACTCTTCACTTGCGCACAAGGGTTCACTTCCACATAGGTTTTGTGACACGTTTTTGGAGGATTGTTCGCTGTCCCGTCCCAGGATAACACTAAGTTGTCAATGCATCGAGCGTCCCTTTTCTTATGTTCTGCATCACTTTCCCCATCGGTGTCTGTTCCGAAATTGTCAGGTTAATGATTTTTCGCAGGTGATTTCCAAGATAATTATCACGCGTTTCAAGCTTGTTTCTTTTTCAGTTATTCTGTTTAACATATATTGTTTTTACCGGTCACGCGTTGTATTCTGTAGATTTTTAAAGAATCTGTTTCACCAAAAAAATGTTTTGCTGTCGCGTCATATCAGTAGATGTTGTAAATGTAAGAAGGGCACACGAACGTCGTGGTGGATATGTCGAGGGAACTATAGTGAGGACGAGTCAGTTTTGTCGTCCCCTCGATTAACAACGCTGACTCCGCCCTGAGTTCCTTACCAGTTTTCACCACGGACAATTCCCAACTTTTGCGGCACTTTGTCATGCGTATGTAAGAAACAGTTAGTCTCAGGAAAGTTTGACGTTCAAATGCACAACTTGCATTACCCAGGGTTTATTCATAATCGTTAACTTGGAAATAGTTAGCTCAGATATATGTGGGCGCGGATCAAAAGCGGAAGGTTTGAGAAGCTGCCAGATTTTCGGGGTTTTTTTTTTTCGTATTTCTCCTGCATTCCTTACGCGGCACACGCGGATACGTCATCTATTTGGAGCCACTTTGTCAGAGGGGTGTGAGGTAAGAGTGATTTCATTGGATCATGTACTGATTGTGGAGCCCAACAACCACTTTTCGTCCCTTTACTTTCATTTAGGAATATTCCAGATACATTATAAAAGACGCCGCATTTCGAAGCGCCTTCACTTGTTGAACAGTCCACAACACAAGAACGAACTCTCCGAAATATCCAGGGTCGACTTGGATTGCTCGTTGCTGTAACTTTGTGGGGTTCCACGTTGTAAAAATATCACTGTGTTGTGATTTATCAGTGTTGTGGCAGTTACTTTTAGGTTTTTGTCTCTCTTTCAGGTTGGGTTCCGTTGAATCTCGCATAATAAGCAAATGTAATATGTATGATCTTTTGGGTGTTTTCTGAGATTACATCCGTTTCAATACAAGTTCCATGTTAAGTACCAACTTAATAAGAATCAAAGGGAGTTCGCTTGAAAGCCAAGGAAAACATTTCAACATGAACATAGCAAGGTTCACAAGACCTGGTCAAAATTCGTCGGCGAACAAATACATCACTTCGCTGAAAGGTCGGACAGATTTTTAAAATTTTGGCAATAAGTTTAGCCTCACTAAACATGGTAATTTCGTTTTTTATTTGACTAAAGAAATTAAAAAAAAAAAAAAAAAAAAACGTTGCTTCATATTCACATTTTTTTGCAAAGACTAGTCGTTGTTGTTGAATTGTCCTTGAAAGAAAATGTTTGGAAAGTTGTGCATGGAATAAATAACATAGTATTGCTGGCATCAAGCGAGGTTGTGAGCCATTAAAACAAGTGTGTCGAACAGTTTTACAAACGTTCAAGGAGTCTGAGTTGTGTCAGTTTAGTAATGATCTGGTTAAAGTTTCTAATATTATTTCTGTCACCAATACACAGCATTTATATATAAGATTAAAACAACCTACTAGAGGGCTGCACAATATAATACCTAGCGCTAAATACAGCGTGATAACTTCATCTATAGCAAATATTACATTGTGAGGAGTTATAAAGAGAGTCCAACACAAACCTCCCCCCCCCCCTCGTTTTGCAATACACAACCGAAAATTGATTGTGACTGCAGAATGATTGCAAAGTTTTAATTTCATTCTGGAATGGGAATACTTTTATCCCCTTGCTGTTTGGCCTTTATTAACCAGGACGGCCCAGCTAATTATCAAAAATAATGGCTCAGGACAGCTTTAGATTTCTGTCGCTTTTGCCGAGTTAAATTCAACAAATGCTTAAACTGCTACCTTAGCAACGTTTATGGCTTAATGATTATGATGGATGTACAAAGTATCTACCCGCCCTCACAAAGAAAAATACCGGCGGAAGCACCTGTAAATTTTTGCCAGCAAAATTAAAGTACAACGACCAAAAAAGTTTCGCGAGCTCTGAATCACAACCAATTTTGAAATTTCAAAATTAAATTCCAGTTGAAAATGTATATATCCGAAGCGGTTATGCAAGAAAATTAAAATTTCTCCGGAGCCATCAGGGTGTTTTTTAGGGTTGTTTTGATTTTTTGTACTGGTTTTTACATTGTCCGACATATTGGTATATTTTAATAATTTGGATGTAGGTTATAAGCACTTAGGCTCTTTGTATAATTTTTCTTTTTGTTCTGAATTTGTACAAAAGTCGTTTTCCTTTTTTAAAACCTTGTGAATTGTGTATAGTTTATTTCTGAGACACATATTTGGTGCGATTCATTTTTAAAATTGAAAATTGATTTCGTCTCTAAGCTATAAATAACGGTTGCACTGATATCACCTTTAACATGATTGTATTCGTAATAATGATCCAGAAATGGGCCAGATTATATTTTATATATATTATATCATCACCTGGCCGTATATGACAGCCACAGCGGGGAACAGTTGTCACAGACTGCTAAAGAAGGACTCACGGAGTGCGGTAAGTTGCATGTCATTTAATTGTTTGCAGACATAAACACAAATACTCAGTATCAAAAACACAGACTTACGAGTCTTGGGGATTTTACTCTTGTGGTGAAAATTGGTATGGGACTTAGGGCGGAGTCATTGTTGTCAATCGAGGGGGCAACACAACTGGCTCGTCCCCGATATTGTTCCAGAACACCCCTCGACATATCCACCACTTGAGTGTCGACTCTCGTGCGACATGCTTTAAAGGCATAAAGTTCCCTGCAGCCCCCCTTTGGCGGGCAGCCCCAACATTTTGGGAAGACTTGTTTACACATTCACAATAATAACAACGCTAATCTATTTGATGTCAATTATTGAGATTAAGGACCATGCGTGTAGGAAATGGAAGTGTGAATTAAACAGATATAATATAGTATGTACTTATTTTGCTTTCGAACATAGTCAAGACAAGATGTGTGAAGGTAAGGAAGGTAGTCAACATAGGAAAAACATTAGATGTATACATTTTGTGTTTTAAAGGACGTATTCAGACAATTTCCTGTGATGCCACAAACAGGGTGTCAGTCTTGCTCCGAAGCAGGAAGAAAAGCTTAAGTAGAGACTAGCAAAGCTTGTAAATCTCCTATGATGAGATGAACTCTAATAGCGGTAGCGACGCAAGTTCTGACAGTTGGAGTAAGACCAGGAAAGTTTGCATCTGGTGCCGAAAGTACGCTGACCTAGTGTCAAATAAAAAATATTGTATTAGTTGCAAAGCTAAATGTTTTAGGGAGTGTGTTCGCTGCCATAGACCATTTCCTGACGCCAAGTATTTCTCGGAAAACAAAACGAGGTGCAATTCTTGTTCAAAAAATACATTAAAGAAGGGGTCAAACGGAACAGCAAAGTTACTTCCAATATGGTAGATCTTATCAATAAAGATCTGGAGTTGAGCGACGTTTCTAGCGAAGACTCCTTTGCGTCAGAGCCACAAAGAAAACGAAATAAGGACACTGCTGTTGGCGAAACCACAGATGTAGAGGAAGATAAACAGCCAAAAGATAAAAGCGGAAATATGATAGTAGTGCCAGGAAAGAAACGCTCCGCAAACCGAAAGGAGTTAAAAATGGCGATGCTCCTTCCCCCAAGAAGCAACAGCGGGGGCGACCTCGCAAAGCTGCTGTGAAAAGCTTAGACGAACGGATACACGATCTCCTCACAGAATGGCTGGCCTTGAAACGCGAAGAAGGCGGTAATGATAGGAATAGGGTCGGGTTTATGCCGGTATTTTTTCGTTAACTGTGCTAAATGGGTCAAACAACAAACGTCGAAAATTTTCAGTGTCAGGTTTATTGTTGCATCATCCATGATGATTTACCAGACAATTCGGGTAAGGTAAAAAGAAGAAAATGTTGTTTTCCTTGGCTTGCCTCTTGTTTTGCAAAAAACAATAACGATGGTAAGACGTCAAGCACCACCTGCAAGGTTAGAAAGAATTCTAAAACAAATATACTATGATCCCTCGCACCCAGCTAGTTTTGGCACTGCACGCGACTTGTACACTTACGTAAAAAAAATAAGAAAAAGGGCCACATTTCACGACGTTCATGATTGGCTTTATAAGCAAAACCCTTACACGTTACATCGACGAATTGTTAAACGCTTTCCTAGACGAAAGGTGCTTTCTAGGGGTATTGATTATCAGTGGCAGACCGACTTGGTAGTTTTGGATCAAATTTCAAAGGAAAATAGCGGAGTGAAGTATTTGCTGACCGCAATTGATACATTTTCAAGGTTTGCTTTTGCCGTTCCTATAAAAAGCAAGACAGGAAAAGCTGTTGTTAAAGCATTTGAACAAATATTCAAATACAGTAAGCGTAAACCAATTAAGATTTCTTCAGATTCAGGCACTGATTTTTTGTCAACCGATTTCCAAAATTTCTGTAAGAAACACAGGATTGTACATTTTGTCACTTATCAGGATGTCAAGCAACAAATAGTTGAAAGATGGCATCGCACTTTGAAAGAAAGCATGTAGAAATATTTCACAGCTAATAATACACTTAGGTATGTGGACGTCCTTCCACTTTTAGTATTCAGGTATAACACGAGAAAGCACCGTATCTTAGGCTGTTCGCCACAAAGTGTCAACAAATCTAATGAAAAACTGATTTGGGAAAGCCTTTATGAGACATACTTACACGAAGCCCAGAAGGCATTCAAATTTGACATTAACGATACCGTCAGAATTCAAAAAAAGAAAAAATATTTGAAAAAGGCTACGTTCAATCCTGGAGTAAAGAGATTTTCGTCATCGCTGACCGGTTATTTACAAATCCTCCTACGTACATTTTAAAAGATAGAAATCAAGAGATCATCAAAGGCACGTTTTATGAACCAGAACTAACTAAAGTAATTATCAATGACTAGTCAAGATATGATGGAGCATCCCGTGACCTCGTTTGATGCGCGTTTACAACATCCCTTTAATATGATTGTAGCAGGGCCTTCGCAATGTGGTAAGAGCACTTTTGTTTTAAATCTATTAAAACAGTCAGAAAGATTGATAAGCTGTAATTATGATTATATCGTGGTGTTTAGCGGATCAACAGAAACGCTATTTCAACAACTGGTTGGGACGTTGCCAAATACAAATATAAAATTTGTGCAAGGGCTACCCGATGATATAGATGAATATATCCTGCCAAATCGTGCGGGCTTGTTTTTATTCGATGATCTCCAAAGGCAAGCCTCTACTGAGGATATAATAGGCGACATTTTTACCAAGAGAGGGCACCACGAAAACCTGAGTGTGTGTCTGATTCTTCAAAACCTGTTTCACGAAGGTAAAGAAAGACGCACATGCCAAAGGTCTTGTCATTATATGATACTCTTCCAAAATCCGTTGGATAACAGTATCACTTACATAATAGCGTCGCGCCTAGATCCCGTCAGAAAAAAAGCGTTAGCCACTCTCTTAACTAGCGTTTTGCGCACACATCGTTATATCTTAATCGACGGAAAGCACGACACTCCTCCTCAGGCTAGGTTAAGAACTGACATCTTTAATAACTACCAGAGGTGTTTCTATCTTTCATAATCGTAACAAACCCGCTGTGATGGGTCGGAGAAATCGGGTAGACGAAACAGGCATGATGACAGGCAAGTCTGTTTTAAAGAGGAAAGATTTTTTGGGTTTACTTGTTCGCAACAAAAACAATAAAAAGCGCAGGAATGCTCTTGTAGACATTGCAGACACCTCTGAAATTAAGGCTGTGTGTGAAATCATATTGAATCTTCTTCACGGCAACGTTCCCATAACCAAATGTGTTCACAAACAATGTAAAAGGTACAGAACTGTTTTGAGAAGCTTAGCCGACAACAAAACGTGCTTAGCTGTAAAGAAACAAATTCTTAAAAAACAGTCTGGCGGATTTTGGGGGGCTTTGATTCCTGTCATAGGTGCGGCTTTATCGACCCTGCTGAACTAAATAAGAACCGTAATGGTCGATTTCAAAGAGTCTATCATTATACCATTAGCTGTCTTTAAACAACTAAATTTCAAAGACTTTGTGGCACAGACTGAGGCTGAACAAGCAAAAAACAAACACGCAGAAGAAAAATCACCAACCGACATCTCACACGATACGCGATTGCCTGTCGACACTAAAATGAAATTATATGCCCAACAAAAGAAATTTTATTCGGAAAAGAGAAAAAAGCCATACCCAGTGACCTTAGATACTTCCAATCTTTTAAAAAGTAAACCCAGCGTTAGTAAAAAGAGCGATATATCGTCTATAACAGCATTGTTCAAAGACATTGATCAGCCTGCAGTCAATAGTATTTTAGAAACTATATTAGAACATCCCGCTAATATTTCATGGGACGAAAAGCTTCAAGTTGTCATTAACGGTACAACCATTGTCGGATCAAACTTGATTGACCTGTTAAAATATATCAGAAACGATGCTGTGGTGACAAGCGAGAGCGATATACCGCCAGGTATCGAAAGCTTCTTGCAGATTTTACTAGAAATTGGTGTCCCCCGTGCCTGGATCAAAGCACCTGCACGTAAGAGTCGTCGTAATCAAGTAGCTAGTTGGATAAGTTACAGATAATGGAGCATACTTCAAATTTCTACATGGTATTACCAAGTAATGTAAAAACAACGGGCGAATTTGAAAAGAACAAGATTAGTCATTATCATACCCCCATGCCGCGACCCGTTCAACTAACGGGTGGTCAATGGGAGTGTGCCTTGAGTGAAATATTTTATCCGCACAGCTGGTATAATATAAAGGGACCGCTGACACGTTTTGAGGTGAAATGTGCTCACGGTCTAAGACGAAGCTATAAAGTAGCCGTGAGCATTGCAAAAGGCTTCTACACGCCCAAAAGCTTAGCAGATGAAATTAACTCTAGATTTAAAGCAATTACTACTGCCCCTTTTTACGGACGTGTAAAATTCCTCGAGTCAGTAGGAATCATGAAAATTACTCTGCGACATGGAGAGACGTTAACTGTGCATTCCCATTTAGCACAACTAATGGGTTTCGATAGAAAGGTTTTCAGATACAAGGCGGGGACGCAGGTTTCTGCTAACGACTATGTTTTCAGAAGTAACAGAGCGAGCGATTTAAACGCAAATCTGCACCAGATTTATGTTTATTCAGACTTAGTCAAAGAAACTTTGGTAGGCGACTCTTATGTTCCTTTGCTTGCGGTTCTCAATGTGAGGGGGTGGCTCGGGGACAATATGCATGAAGTATTTCAAAACCCTCACTACACAGAAACGAGCGGCTCGACCATCAACTCCATTGAGATTGCTATGTGCGACGACCAGGGTGAACTAGTGCCTTTCCTATACGGAAAAGTTATTGTGAAGCTCCATTTCAGACGGAAAAAGAAAGATATCTTTTTGAACTAATGAAATGAAAGTTCCATACAAGTTTTGTATTTGTGTCTTTTTGCCCAGAACCACTTCCTAGTAGTCAATATCCTATTCCGCAGTTCGAACTCTTTACTCTCCATAAGCTAACCTGTCCCTGTCTAACCTGTATATATATGGAATTACTATTGTTTATATTGCACACGTTCCTCTGTAAAATTTTGACATAGGCTGTATCAGCCCAATTAAATTAAAGGGTCTTCAGCGGGTAACTACTCAACGTGTTTCGGAGCCTTTTACCCGTACACGTCTCTCTGAGTAGCGGCTCCTTGCCTAAGCTAAATATTCAGCAAAGACAACCCACATAATAATGAATAAATATGAACGTGGCAATTGATGAATTAGCTAAATATGTGAAGTTTTGCTTGTAAATGCAGAGCTTCATATCAAAGAAGAATACCTGTCAAACAAACCATAATTACCAAATTTTCATAGTACAGGTTCAGATAAGAACAATTTGACTTACCCCTGAACCAAAATGTACCCTTTCTAGCTGGACAGCTTTTCCTAGTTAAACCATCCGCCAATGTTTAACTGAAGTGGAAACAAGCTGGGGCATTATATTCAGTCCCAGTGATTGTAAAATAAACAGTTGCAGCTTGACCACCTGTACAAACCAAGGAAAATCCTAACAAGGACTGCAACAATGTACATCCTGTACCAGAGATGTAAAACAAACTCCATGATGACACCTACTCCTCAAACAATTAAGCTCTATTTAACTGCCAACCCTGAGTCAATGTGTCAACTTAATGTGTCAGGTTTGTGACACTTGAGAAAATACTGTCAATTTTGAGTAATTTTTTAATAGTGAGTAAATGTGCATTTAGGCATGTCAGAAAAGAATGGAAGTCATTAGCATTTATGCCAAAAACATGCTATCAAAACAATTTTTCTTAACAGGATTTTAAGTACAATTAGGCAAACATGCAACTGTCGTAGGCCGCTTCTTGCTACCTGTAGCCCCTGGGGGTTTACCTAACAGAAAACATGTAAGCCTAAAATGTCTGATAGTGAATATTAAAACAGAAAGATGCCAAAAGATAAAGTTAAGTAGCAAAACAGACAAGTCTAAAAACTGTAGATTATTGCAGCCAGACTTTCTAATAATCTTTGGATGTTAACAGTAGAATTATAGGGCAAGTCAGAAAAGAATGGAAGTCTTTTGTATTTATGTCAAAAGAATGCAATGAAAATATTAACCAGATATCAAGTACAATTAGGCAAGCTTGTAACTGTCGTAGGCCGCTTCTTGCTACCTGTAGCCCCTGGGGGTTTACCTAACAGTGTGATTCGAGGTCATACTGCTGCCATTATGCAAATCAAGCAGGCGGCAAACTTCCGTATTTCTCTGGAGACTTAACGCAATCCGGATACGGCTTAGGTAACTTCTTCGGGGGGTTAGCCAAAAAGGCATTACCTTTTCTAAAAACTGCTGGCAAGGAACTGCTAAAAACGGGTGTTCAAGTGGTCGGCGACGTGCTGTCAAACAAAAACGTAGGCGAGTCCATACGAGACAGAGGCAAAGAAAGGCTGATTGCCATGCATCGGAAAGTTTCTGAGATAGTAGACGATAGTGATCCTCGAGATAACGCTCAGGTCTATCGCTCGAGCCAGCCAAAAAAGCACAAACGCGAGAGAATTGCAGCGGAGCCAACCCAAGGAATTCCCATCAAAAGACGAAAAAAACAAACACTTAAATCGCACGACATATTCGTTTAAGAAAGGTAACAACATGTCCCTGTTACACGAACGCTCTTGCGACTGTCTAAAGTCAGAACTGGAGTTATTCAATGTCCCCCCCACTCAAACTAGCATCGAAAGTGGTTTTTTCTCGAAGTATTACCCCGTCACAACTTTAGACCGGGGTGGTCCCATTGAATTTAAAATAACAGTCGACAGCGAACACTACGTCGACCCAGCTCACATTTTTCTGTATACCAAATCACGTATTTTAGCTCAAGACGGAAGCCCCATCCCTGGAGAAATTGAAGTATCTGGAGCTAAAGCATTTAATGACGATGCGGTTGTGTTTCCGATCAATTATTTTCACGCGAGCAGGTATAAAAATGTGGAGATATTCCTTAATAATAAAATGATTAACCAAAGTGATAACCTCTATCCTTATAAAGCATTTTTTGAGTGTCTCCTATCCCATGGAGCCGACTCGAAGAGAAACCAATTAAAAATGGGGCTTTTCAGTAAGGATACAATGGCAATGGACAACAACTTCAGCGATTTCGACAAGCCTGTTGCAAATGTAAACAAGGAAACGCACAACATGGGAGCCAGATGGCGCTACGAAACTTCCAAATTCAGCCGAATGTTTGAAATGTTTGGGCGCATACATTCAGAGCTTTTCTCTCAAGGCAAATTGCTCCCTGGTAATTCGACGATCAGAATTAGGCTGCACAGGGCCGATCCTTCTTTCTCACTAATGGCAAAATCTGCTTCCAAAAAGTATGCAATAGCCATCGAATCTGCGATTTTGTATGTCAGGCGAGAAAAAATTAGTGCTAGCGTCTTGGAAGCACATCAATTAGCTCTCCAAAAAGGACGATTTAAATATCCAATGAGACGAATTGAAATGAAATTTTTCACAAAAGGAGCTGGTCGACAAGACATTTCTGAAAATAACCTTTTAGAGGGTGTTCTACCTCGCAAAGTGATTATCGGTTTGGTAAAGTCAGAAGGCTTCCACGGTAGTTATCAATCATCCCCATTTAATTTTGCGCATTTTAACGTTTCACAGATGACACTGCGTGTTAACGGACAAGCTTTGCCGTACGATAGCTTAGAAATGAACTATAGCAAAAAGCACTATCTTCAGGCCTATTTTTCCATGCTGATGGCTTCAAATAAGCTCTTTCGAGATAACGATCTGGACATTTGTCCTGAGAAAGATTTTCCAAACGGCTATGCAATTTATGGCTTCGACTTAACGCCAGACTTGAGCAATGACTGTCACTTCCAGTTGGTGCATGAAGGAAAGCTAAGTCTCGAAATTAAACTGGATCACTCCTCTACATCTAGCATTACCGTGGTTTGCTATTTCGAGTATGACAGCATTCTGTCTATAGATTCTGACGGTACAGTTTACTACAATGAATAATGTGTCAATTACGCGGATACTCACTGGTCACAAAACCACACAAAATATATTTAAAGGTGTATTTCCTTCTGATCAAATTCCTTTGTCGAGGCCAAAATTTAAACCCGTATGTTACGTTGCCAATATCGACCCCGCGCGCTTTGCAGGCAGTCATTGGGTCGCCCTGTACTTGACCCCTGAAGGCGAAAATGAATACTTTGACAGTTATGGTCTCCCCCCCATTCTCCCCAGGTTCTTAAAACTGCTAAGATTCGATTATCGTTATAATGCAACCCAACTGCAAAGTTTGAAATCGACAGTTTGTGGACAATATTGTGTATTTTATGTCTGGAGAAAAAGTTTGGGAGAAAGTTTAGAAAGAATAATAAACTATTTTACAGATGAAAGACACGAGAACGATTTAATAGTAAACCAAATTGTGGAAGACGAATTTAACGTAGATTTAGATGTCGTCAGTCCTGATTTTATTTACAGCCAGATGGCGTCGACATTGCACAGATTCCAGCTTCATCTTAATCTTGCAGGGCTTCGCCGCTATTAACAATGGATGAAGTGGAACATATAAAACTATTTGCTTCAGACTCAGAAGAGGAGGAAGAGGAGGGAGAATGTCCGCCAACGCCGCCTGCAGCAAACAGCACGAACAACCACGAAGAATTCGTATGCATTAAAAAAACCCATAAGGACGCCTGGATCCCAACCCGGGGTAGTCCAGGCGCTGCAGGTTTCGATTTGTATTCCTTGTCTGAAGTTTATATAAACCCTTACAATATTGCCAAAGTTCAAACTGGTATAGCAATCGTCAAATTTCCAGAAACTTGTTACGGTCGCATTGCTGCGCGTTCCGGATTGAGTGTTGTGTACGGACTGCACGTGTTAGCCGGAGTTATCGATCCTGACTATAGAGGTGCAATTTGTGTGGTACTGCACAATCTGGGCAAACACCCAATCTACTTGCCCCCCCACAGCAGGGTGGCCCAAATTATTTTTGAAAAATTCATGACGCCCACCGTTCTTCTGGAAACTGAACATCCGGACCCTGGTACAGAGAGTGCCAGGGGAAGTGCTGCGTTTGGCGAAGCCAGTGGTCTATTTAAACTTTCGACACCAAATAGCCAAGATGAAAACATTGGGAGGCTTGACTTATAATATAATGACAATGTTAATACTGACTTTACAAGGAAAGCGTCATGTGACTATAATATAATGACAATGTTAATACTGACTTTACAAGGAGAGCTGCCATGTGACATTATTTTATCCTGTTTATAACGTTAAGAAACATTTTAATTATGCTTGTGTTAAATTGCTCGTTGTTCTGCTGTCGGGGATACGGTAAAACCTGCACGTCGTGTTCCGGCAGGTACAAGGCGGTTGGGCTGCACTTAATTGTGTTGGCTTTTAATCCCTCCGTGACAGCAGAACAACGAGTTTGTGTACATCAAATGTAAATGTTTAGGTATAGGTAAATGCGTTAGCGAGGAACACCTTCGACATCGAGAAGCCACGTCGAAAACATTGGGAGGCTTGACTATAATATGACAATGTTAATACTGACCTTATAAGGAAAGCTGTCACCTGACTCTATGTAGTTTTTATATGCTGTTTATAACGTTAAGTGTTAAATTGCTCGTTGTTCTGCTATCGGGGATACGGTAAAACCTGCACGTCGTGTTCCGGCAGGTACAAGGCGGTTGGGCTGCACTTAATTGTGTTGGCCTTTAATCCCTCCGTGATAACAGAACAACGGGTTTGTGTACCTCAAATTTAAATGATCAAGTATTGGTAAATGCGATATAGTTTACTCTACTATTCATAAGTTAATTATTGTGGTAACCATAAACACGGGCCCCAGTGTGCTATTCATTAATGGTTTGAATTTTTCCCGTTCACTATGGAAAGCATCAATGACATAAGAAAGTTGTATATTTCCGAGGCACGCTTGCATAATTTATGCAAGGTGAGTGGCTACTTCCAAAACATTGCCAGCAGCTTGCCGCGTGTTGCTGACCGTGTTTTTGAGGTGCAGGTTCCCCCACTCCCTGGGGCCTTACCATTTGAAACGTTCACCACGGGAACCTTAATCTCCGTTATTTACCATCTAGGCTATTACGACCAGCCTCGACAGGTGGCGAACGAGATACCTCTGCTCGAGGTGTTACACGCGGCAGTATTTTTATCCGCGGATAGTTGGTTGATTTCCACATTAGATGCTAGGTTAAATAAAAATAATATATCCGAGATCTTTGATTCATTTTATAAAACATATGGTGTGGACCACATAGCTACAAAATATCTGTTTAACAAATTTTATATGTGGTTCGGATATAAAAAAGATAAAACACTTTCGCTTGTATGTCCAGAAAAAAAGATCAAAAAACGCAAAAGACAACATCGCTCCAGGTCTGTTGTTCGCTACCTGACGGACCGCCAATTGGAAACGCTAGCTCAAAATTCCACACATTTTAGTGCTTACAAGCATTTCACAAATTGTTACCAAAATATGATATCATATAAAATTCCCGTTGGTCTGTTTATCCCCTTCAGACCGTCTGCCTTTATTACTTGTTTAGATTTTCTGTTAAACCCACAGAGCATTCCCGATATGGGAGATATTCCCATCTGGGAATTTTATTTTGTAGCTATGTATCTTGATTCACCATTACTTGATATTCTTTTATATCATCACTTTTTAAACTTCCGCAATGTAGTAGATCTGTTAATAACTGTCGAGCGTGATGTTGGATTGTTTTCAACCGCAGGACAAATTATATTTGCACACCTAAATTTTCACTTTGGGCTATATCCCGACCTAATTGTCTGGTTGTTTTATGCAGAAATTTATGATTGCGGCGAGCAAACCCTAACAAATTTCATTAAAAAATACAATTCCGGACTCACTATGTATTTGACCCGTCCACCTAAAAACGGAGCTTGTGCTTTTTGTTCGGGCAAAATAAGTTTTTTTGAACATTCCTTTATTGGATTCGCAAAAACGCTTCAACTTACCCCATGCTGTTTCCATCCTGTGCACGCTGAGTGCTTCAATAATAGGACCAAAGGGACACAGTGTCTCTCTTGCCGAAACTTGTATTTTATATAGGGTGCATGCCAATTTAAGTATGAAACATATCCATGAATAATCAAAATGATTTCCCCGGGTGTTGTTGTATCACTAATATATTGTCACAAACGAGCTTACGTTAAAATGACTTCTTTGATTTTTTTGACAACAACACAGTTACACATTTTGTGTAAACTAAGCGACTATATTCAGGCTATGAGTAGTCATTTACCACGGAGTGACGACTATTTCGTACTTCGAGTGCCCACGCTTCCGGGGGTTAATCATCCGGGCACATTTAAGAGCGTCCTAAATTATCTGACCTCGCCAAGTATAGAACCTGTCCCCTCAATAGCAAGCAACTTGCGCGAGGTCATACACGTGGGTATTTATATATTAGCAGACCCGCTTTTAGATAACATCCTTGACTATTACCTAAATTACCGCACCGCGCACACCATTTTTGTGTCCTTTTTAGAATTGCTTGGACCCGATAACCCCAGGGTACAATATTTATTCACATTTCTTTACAACCACTACGGTCTCCCCCCATCCAAAGTCTTAGAGTTGGTAACCGCCCGCACTCATTTGCGCACGCGTTTGTTAGGGAATTTTATTCGAAATTATCACAGAAAGTGTTGTCATTTTTGGTCTTTCCATCCAAACGGCGCAACCTGTTCAATTTGTAAGACAGCTATCCCAAAACACAGTGCTTTCGAGGGGCTGCAAGCCACAGTCAGATTCATGCCGTGCTGTTTTACTTTAGTTCACATTTCGTGCTTCAACTCAAAAATCTCTGACTATCCAACAAATTATTGCCCAGAGTGTTTTACAATGTTTAAATTTGGTTTAGTTGATGAATCTGTCAGTGCCCGATTATACTTTGGAGAAAATTTCCAACGTGAATGCCGCAGGGAAAGGAACGTCGAACCTACGGCTGTATATCCTCATCCTGGCCATAGGAATCCTAGACTTTTTCCCATTTAAACAGACGTGATGGTTGAAAACACTGCAATATCACCAAAATTGGATTGTTGTATTTTGACATTATTGTTGTATTTAATTGAAATAAAGAGATACAGTGAAAACACGTTATAGACACAATCTGTTAACGCCCTATGAAATGCGTCAGATAAGTGCATTATGTCAGACATCTGAATGTCTTTATAACGTGGTCTCACTGTATAATTAAAATCTTGTACATCTGACTTTTTGTTTTTTATTGCCACCACGGTTTTCCTGATGGAATGTGAAACTTTCCTTCAAGGAAATCAACGAAAACCGGACGACAATGAGGTGGTTGGTAGCCACTGATACCCAACGTGTAAGATCTGTTCCTCGCTTTATATCGAGCAAATCTTACATAAATGCGGTAGTTTGTAATGGAAACGGTTAACCTTACCATCTTCTACCTTGTCAGGTTGATAGATGGGGAGGGGTCAACCCGAGTCGTTTCCATGATACAAAATACCGGGGGATCCGGACTGTGTATAAACACACACACACACACACTTTCTGTTATTTATATGTCTTGTTTCCATGATATGAAATACCGGTCGCCACACACGCACAAATGCGGGCGGAGTGCGGCACTTCGAGACACGCTCGAGGAAGGCCATACATAATTCCCTGATAACTGGTGGTGATACTTTCATAAATTCATCAGTTAAGGGAACTTATTTTGGGCTCCACGAGATTAACCACTCGACTACATAAAACCCTTAGCAGGTACTGGGATGACAACCTACGGCAACTGATGGGAGGACGCCCCGAGGTTTTAAAGGCCTTTTGCAGTCTCCATCCCCGTGTTCCAGTACCCCCAAGTGTATACTGGGATGACAACCTACGGCAACTGATGTGAGGACGCCCCGAGGTTTTAAAGGCTTTTTGCGGTCTTCATCCCCCGTGTTCCAGTACCCCCAAGTACATATACTACTACCGTCTCTTTATTAAATATTTGTCAGACATGTATCTTATGATGGACCAAGTTCTTATTTAAAACCAGCTTCCTCTAACGATTTTTTAAAAAAATTATGAAACTTTTGATGTCTTATTTGAAGGCTGTCTGAGTGGCTTCAACTTAGACACCTTTACCGCAATATCTCAAAAAATGTTGACGACAGCATTGCTTATCTTATGATGGAACAGGTACCTAAAACCAGCTTCCTCTTTGTATTTTTATAAACCTTTTTATGACATTTTAAAGTATTTATCTTCAAGACCATCTGAGTGGTGTACAAGGGGAGGACATTGCCATAATATCTCACAAGGATCCGATACAGCTTCACCATTTTTTTTCAGAGATGCATATTACAGTGGACCACATTCCCATTAAAAACAGCTTCCTCTGATTATTTTTAAACCTGTCATGGAACTTTTGAATTTTTTGAAGTAATTATTCCATGGCCATCTGAATGACGCACAGTAAAGTGGTCTCTTTACCATAATTTGCCCCAATAACTTCCACAAATGCTCCTTCATTTCATAGACAACAATATGGAAATTGTATGTAAAGTATTCTACTGTGAAGTCTCAAAAAAGTTGCAGAATTAAGGAAAAAAATTGTGGGAGCGGAGTGTAATCCATTGTCTTAACACCATTTTAATGAGCCAATTATGGCTTGAATTGATTGCAGTTAGTCATGTAGCAAAGTAACTGTAGAAATGAGAAAGACTGATGCTAAATCTGATTTTGTTTTCTGTAATTTAATATCTATATTTTCAGGAATTTTACACAAAGGAAAAATAGTATTTTCAATTATGGATATGTATTTACGATTTTAGAAGTTAGTGTGAGCACTTCCTAGTTTCTACGAAAATATTCTGTGACAATTCTAAAAAGGCTTTGTTAAAATATGAGAGTTGATCTTAAATGACACCCTCAGTTTTCAGTCTATATTGTGTTTTCCATTTTACTTAAAGGTAGAAAAGATAACTTTTTTTCAGTTTAAGTTTTGATGAAATTCGTTTGCGTCCGTCCGTTAGACTTTTTACATTTTCCACTTCTAAAAAATTGTTGCAGGAAATGTTTTGATTTGAAAAATGGATGTTCCGTAGGTGGTTCTCTACCAAGTTTAAGAAAGAGATGATAATGCAGCATTTTCCAATTTTTTGATGAATATTTTTACTTTATTTAATTAAAAAAATGAAATTTCTCCTCAAAAACTATTAAGCCAATTGCTTTGATATTGCATACAGAATCACCCGAGGTTATGCAGTTCACAGTTTGAACATTATGTGGCGCCGCGCATTTTCCTATTTTGTATGAATTTTTGTGTACTGAGGGTATTTTTGTCTTTATCTCCAGAACGGCTACATAGAATTGCTCGAACTGTTACCATGATATCATCTGACTAAAGATGACGCAAGTTGGGGAAAATAATGAGGATATGTTAATTTTTGATGAAGCTGTGGGACATCAGACTTTGGGACAATGTGTCGGTAGCAGTACAATTGTGCAGGCATGTAGCAATACAGTGCATGTGCTGTTATACTGTCAAAATAGGTTTGTGGAATGCTTTGACCAAATAACTTTTACAGTAGAAATTGAGCTGCTGTCATGAAACCTGTACTGTAGAAGCATATTATGAAAAAAATTGGGTGAGTTTGACATTCAGCGACTTTGACCAAGATCACTAGGGGTCATGAGATTTGTTCACTTGTGGACAGAATAACTTGTAAGAAATGGAGCTACCAACAGGAAACGTTTACTGTTGCAGCATCTCATTAGAATCGTGATAGGGTTCGACATTCAGTGATATTGACTTATTATTAAGGTCACCAGGGGTCATCATCAGTCGCGATATTGTGAAAACTGGTGTATAGAATACTTTGTTCTAAGGCACATAGAGTTGCTCTGGCTAATATTCATCAGATGTGTGAAGGGATGGCCAAGCAAAGCTGTGGTTCTTTTGACAGTGAATGTTAGTAGATTCAAGCCTTTTTTTCCTCCCGACTCCACAAGTCTTATATATTTGCTTTTATCTTGGTAAGTGTAGATTTTAGGCCCATGACTACCACTTAATACTAGAAATTAACATCATATGATGTTGAATTTGATCTTTAGTGACCTTGGAAGGCCAAACGGACACAGTGGCTTATATCTTTGTAAGGGCAGATTCTCTGCCCACGGTTATTCTTGAAAATTACTAGGAACGTTCGTATGGGTTTTCTTTTGGTGTTCTTAATTTTGATTTTGAATGATCTTCACAGCTCACAGTGACATATTGGCTTATTTCTTTGTAATAATTAAACCTTCAGTCAACAGTCAGCAGAGCACAGAAAAATCATGAACTTTCTGTTTTTTGTTTTAACTCCAATATGCATTTTTGAAGTTGTGAATGACCATCTAGACTCTAACTTTGTAACACGTTTAAAGATTTTTTTGACAATTTGAGATCAATCAGCTTGTGTAGTGTCGGCACATGTATAGTTTATTTGGGTTGACAATTAACTTGCCCAGTGTCGAAACATGTATTGCTTAACCTTTGGGTCATGTGATGGTCAAGGTCACTTCAGGTACAAATGGTTAAATAGATCCCACATGACAAATACTGTAGTTTTGTGGTTTGTTGTACATGGTTGTCTATCCCAAGAGCTTTTTTTTTTTTCGTTTTTTGTTGTTTTTTTTTAAATGGGGAGGGGGGGGCGGCAAAATATCAAAATGCTCAAGGGTGACAAGATGTCTCCCAGCATTTTTCGGAAGTATATACCAAGGTATCTGAAAACCAGTTAAAAAAAAAACTATAGAAAACAAATGCAGATTCAGCCCAAATCTTGCATTTATCTGCCGGACTAGTTGCATCATTCTGTGTATAATACTGCAAAACTGGATACAATACTGGCTCAGCATCCAGCAAAGGTGAATGCTTGCTTCTTGTTACCATGGGGATGGCGGCCATATTGAGTAAACAGCCAACCACATAGCCCTTGTGCCCATGTCACCATGCAAAATGACACGCCCTGTTTTAATCCATCTCTCAGCTTCGGATCATATAAAAGGGGTGTGATAAGTGATGTATCACTTACATAAGAGGCAGTGCCTTTATTGGGTCCAGATTAATGGTCACTTTGCAAGCTTCTTGTCACTCCCCCCCCCCCATGAAGCTACAAAAGATTCCTGTTTAGAACACCCACCGACCAGATGCTGCTCTGGCATTTTAATTTCAAACACACCCAGCACTCATTCATGCTGTAACTTTATCATCAAGTGTCAAATTAATAAAAAAGTAATGGGGGGCTAGTACAACTGATAAAACATATTTTTTTCTCTAGTAGCAAGGATAATGCCAAGTTTCATACTTATTGATATTTTAAATTGTGAAAAAAATTATTTTTTGGGATTCTAGGGCAAATTGTACACTTTTGATCAAAATTAAAAGGGTCCTACCCCCAAGATATGGAATTTTGGGGTTCATTTCTTTTTGGCTGGAAGGTGGACACAGGGTTGTTACGGTCCCACCACCCCCATTGTATTATGGATCTGTACACTTGGGCAGTGGTCACAAGATTATTTCCTTCTAACTTTGACCTACATCTTATTGCTTGCACCAGGAAAGTATTCTTGGAGTAGATGGCAAAATATTCCTCATCACATTGCTTGTACAAAATTTTTTCTCAAAATATATGTACGTGACTTCTGCATATTTGGGTCAGCAATGGCCGACGGGTGAGAAATGAAATGGTCACACTGGATTAATGTAGTCTTATAATTAGACCGGAATAATAGCTTAATGTGGATTTATATTTGGAGAAAGATCATATATAAAGGTAAGAGATCATGACACATCTTTTTGCCATTTTTTAATATTTCTAACTTGTGTGAGATACCAGTTAATAACATGGCCCGCATATTGAATTTGTCAGGCTTGGTGACATCGCAGTCGAAGGCTTAGCTAGCAACCGAGGCTTGCTTGTAGTCGATCAATCCCCTTCATGTTTCAGCATTTCAACTGGTAGAGCCCAACGATATCCAAAATGCAACCTCCCTCATATCATTAAAATATGTTTCAAAATAAATATTTTTGATAATCAATTATTTGTGAAATTAAGTGCAATTTAACAAATTTCTTTGGTAGCTATTTTGAAACTAGACAACAAATATTTATGTCTGTATGTCAACACAGACATATTTATTTTTTAGGAATTCTTTCTTTCTTTCTTTCTTTCTTTCTTTCTTTCTTTCTTTCATTCTTTCCTTCCTTCTTTCTTTCTTTCTTTCTTTCTTTCTTTCTTTCTTTACCGGCAAATTTGTCCGACATTTCATTTGAAAAGTATTGTACGTACAAACTCCAAACTTGGCACAATTATACTTCTATAGATGAAGTCAGGCCTTTTTATAATGACAGGTCATGCTTTCAAAATTATGCAAATGAGTGCGAATTAAAGTTTTAAATCTTCAATATCTTATATACTATAGTAGATGTAGTTCCTAGTGTAATGGAGTTCAATCATATCAAGGCAAAGGTCATCTCAAATGTCAAGGTCATGTCAAGGTCAAAGGTCAGTTTAAGGTCAAAATGTCATTTTAAAGCCACAATGTCATTTTGAAGGTCAAGGACCACTTCAGGTAGAGGTCATTTCAAGGTCAGAGGCCTCTTTCGATGGTGGCTTTCTTTTAGCCATAACTTGGTCATTTTTTATCCAATTTTGATCATGTTGGGCCCAAATTGTAGTTATTTTAACATTGCATATTTTTGAAGTCTCGCCTTTTTATAATGAGAGGTGATACTTTTCAAAATTATGCAAATAAGGGCTAATTAGAGTTTTAAATCTGCAATATCTTATATAGTAAAGTAGATATAGTTCGAAATGTATAAGAGATCAATCATGGCAAGGCAAAGGTCATCTCAAATGTCAAGGTCATGTCAAGGTCAAAGGTCATATCAAGGTCAAAGGCCAATTTTACGTCAAAATATTATTTCTTAGGTCAAAGTTCATTTCAGGTAGAGGTCATCTGAAGGTCAAGGGTCATTTCAAGGTTAAAGGCCACTTTCGTTGGTGGCTTTCTTCTAGCCATAACTTGGTCAATTTTTATCCAAATTTGATCATGTTGGGCTCCAATTGTAGCTATTGTCACACTGCACATTTTGACAATTACATGTGACCCCAAAAGGTAAAAGGTCAATGTCATGTGGACCTTTGAAAGTTTCAGCTTGTCATAACTCGGCCAATTTCCATCCAATTCTAATCATGTTGGGCTTAAATTGTGGGTTTTGTTACACTGTACAGTTTTGTAATTTACATGTAGCCTGTAAAGGTTAAAGGTCAAAGGTCAAGGTCATTTGGACCTTTGAAATTTTCATCCAGTCATAAGCTTAATGGAATGTGAAGTACCAAAGCACAAACGTTGCACCATTTAATATTTACAACTTTGGAAGGCACACAGACAGATTTGCTTTGAAGCAAATCTTCCTTTCTAGTTATCCATTTTTTTTACATACGGATAGATCAATATTAAAGAAATCGCAACATCTGATCAATAAATGTTCAATCGAAGTATTCAGAAGCTTTTTCAAAATCCACAGACACTTATATAGCTGATATACCATTTTACAACGTGATCTATCAAATTAATACTATTTACATTGTGAAAATTCTATATAGATTTTAATCAAAAAATATTTTGAGGATTCCCCCGTACCCTGTCACTTTACTCTTAACATTGCACCTTTTGTGTCACACTCGATCTACATCTTTCTGCAGTTCCAATTTAATTTCAGTTATCTGTGTTTTCTTTTTCTCATGGGATAAAGTACCAAAGCTTTCCGTCTCTAGTTGTTGAAGTTTGCTTTATGATCAAACATTGTTTTCTTCCTACTTTTTCTCTTTTTTGGCTGAAAAGCTTAAAGTTTCTGAATGCACTTTAAACTTGATCATTTCCCATTTAAATTAAAAAGTAATAGCTCTATTTTTTAATCGAATTCTGTGGCCTTGGGGTTGTTGCAGTAATAATATTTCAAATATGATAGCCAAGTGATTAAATTTAAACGCTGGTAAAATGTGCTCTTTTGCCGCATGTCACACCCCCCCCCCCAAATAATAAAATAAATAAAAAAAAAATAAAAAAAAGAGCAAAAGGGGTTTCACGTCATCATGTGTAACAATACGTATCTCGAATTTTTGTCATTATATGTCTATCATATCATATTCTTCCATCCATGTAGAAATAATACCCTAGTTGTTAATGTGTATTACAGGATTGCCTCCTTGTTTATCTTGCTTCATGTTTCATATAAAAAAAGGAAAAATCCTATCATGCGATGGTCGTTAAATAAACCTTTAACTTGTCCCGCAAATTCTTCATAGAATCATGGTTTTTCTTTATAATGCCCGTAAATATTAGCTAATGTAAATCTCTGTTGATGAATATTAACATCCAAGATCAGATCGCTGCCAAAACTCTCTTTGAAGATATTATGAATTACATAACTAAAACTATTCTTAAGCAATATCCAAACTCCACGAGCATCTGCTTGACCATGACTGAAGAAAACATTAAAGCTCCGTTCGGAACACCATTGTTTTTCCGCTTCACTTGAGCTCTGAGCCTCTTGGAGCATAAATATGGAATCCCTTTTGTCTGGAGCCACTTAAAACTTGTCGGCGTTTTAAAAATCTCCTAAATCCTGAATATTAAAAGACGTTATACCTAGACTTTTAGCCATGTTTAATATGGTTTCATTATGTCAATGCGCTGAACCTTCAATGTTACCAAGTTTGGAAGTTTTACAATAAGCATGAACTAAACGAATAAAAAAACTCAGAGGACATACTTTGCTCTTGAGGTCAAAAAACAGAAAACAAAAAACAAAAAAACAAAAAAAACAAAAACAAAAACAAAACAAAAACAAGAAAAAAAAACACAAAAAACAAAAAGAAAAAAAAAACAAAAAACAAAAAGAACCCCCAAAATAAACCCACCCCCTAAAAAACCCCAAAACAAACAAACAAACAAACAAACAAACAAACAAACAAACAAACAAACAAAATAACAAACAATAAATGGTGGGAAGGACCCACTGAATCAAAACTATTCAACCAATTAACTTTATAAATATGGAACAATAGGCGAAAGCAAGAACAGAAGCATCTACTGCTCTCATGTTGATGACATTATAGTCATTCACGCCCAGAGGTGTATATTTTCATTTACCTTTCATTGTAATTTACAGCCAAATAACGTTAAAACCACTCATGCAAAAAACAGCAAAATTTGTGTTGTAAAATCACGGACATAGCTGAAACGTTCATGTAAATTTTCTTCGTGCATCTTTAAAAGTAGTGATTTAATTTGAGGTTAATTTAACATGCAATCCAGTGGGAATGCAATTCTGCAGCCCTGAGGAATTCTCTATATTGGATTGTGTATTCGGCTTTTTACATAGATAATTGATAATAGTGACCCTTCCTGTTCCAGTCTGAATAGGCTTACATACATGAATTATCCCTTTGAAATACGTACTTCCAGGTGAAAAAACTATAAAAATAAAAAGGCATCAATTCTCAGCCCTGTTAGAACAAAGAATGAAAAATAAATGATAGTCAAAGTTAGACGTATATGACTTTTGGCTACATCTTTGAAAATATTCATCATTTAAATTCTCGAAGTATGCGTAATTTGCATAATTTTAAATTCTACAGCTTTCATTTTCGTTTCATTTGGGGCGCCTACAGCAAAAGGGTGGTACTTAACTTAAAAGTATTGAAAGCACGGAAGTTGGTTGAAACATTTATTGGTTAAAGTTTACATGATCCATCAAAAGGTATCGGCTAATCTTTTTAAACCCCTCAAAGCAGGGTACCAAAAAAGCAATTCAGTTTCTGCAGACGCAACAATTTGCAACGTTACATTTCTCAGAATAATTACAAGTGATAGGCTGTTTTGTATATTTAACATAACCGGAATATAAAGAGTAAAAAACTTGTATATTATACTACCTAGTGGTGTTTTGTATATGACGAAACGGACATTATTTTCTGCTGAGGGATGGGGGGGGGGGGTATCATAACGAGGCAGATCATTTTTGATGTAGCGAAAGTAAAAATTGCGGAAATTTTGACAGAGCACATGTTTTACCATCAGGGTATTTAATTGTTTAAAAACAGGTTAATTATGAGCATGTGATATGCTGAAAAGATGAGCGACATAGCTCTTTCTGTAGCGTGATAATACGATTACATGAATATCCCTACATGAAAATAGAATAATTTTTAAGGGGCAAAAACTGGGACTATAAATGAGTAAGAGCTCTTAGTGGGTATGAACGTTTAAAGTCGTTTAAGATGCCAATTATTCTTGAACGTTTATTGCCTATTTTGCTTATGTGCGCATTCCAATTTATATTTTGTTGAATCCCCGCTGTTAGAAAATCAAATCCGGAAGTTCTTTCAACATTGGTGTCTTTAATTTTGGGATTAATTATTGAGTTTACGCTAAAGAAAGTGATGGATCATGAATTTAGTTTTAGGTACATTTTTTAATGTTTAGCTAAACCCTTCTGGTTGTGACCGCCCCTGGCATAATATTAATATTGTAGTATGTGGACTTGAAATGTTTTAAGGTCATTACTCTCAGGAGCATTTTGTCTTCGTCATAATCACATAATTGTGTGTCACTGTCTCATATATTTTAGTATCTTGATGTACCAATCTTAATTTTCCCAAGCACTGGGGGTTAAATGAAATCATCATCATCATCATCATCATCATCATCATCATCATCATCATCATCATCATCATCATCATCATCATCATCATCATCATCATCATCATCATCATCATCATCATCATCATCATCATCATTACTATTACTACTACTACTACTACTACTACTACTACTATTATACAACTTGACACGATGGACATTACACTCTTTAAATTGTCTGGCAATTGCAAACTTTAAATTTGCAACCTAAAAGCGTATAAGATCGTGTATGCTTTCAGTTAAGGGACTGTGTAAAAGACAGAAATTCTGAAGATGTCTGTGTTCCAAATGGGACTTTCTTGTCTGAGCGACTCCAGGGTTCAGCTTGCTTTTTTTGGCGGTTGTTCTCGCTGTGGTATACCTTCGCTGGACCAAGAAGAGGAACTGGCCACCAGGTCCCATGGCTTTGCCACTCATCGGGAATATATTCTGTATGTATAACTCCAGCGATCTACTCGATACTGAACACAATCGAAACGAATAGAATTCCCACCAACATAATCATTGACAGCGATGCCGTACTCATGAAAATTTGAAAAAAGTGCATTTCAGAAACAAGAAAACACATTGTGTTGCAAAACTAGCATTTGGGGATCGTTGGAAAAACTAACTTGAAAGGACTTAATGTATTTGGTTACCACTGTAAACCTGAGCTAAAATACTGAATAAAACACACATTTTAAACTACGAAAAAAATAGATTACAATGAAGATGGATAGCTGTTGCATTGTTCTTAAAGTATATTAGGATATATCTGATTGCAGCGGGGATCGAAGTGCTACCATGTGTGCTAGAAATAGCGTGAAGTTCAATTATGATATATTTCCTTCATATAATTTCTTTTCAAAGGTATCTGAAAGGTGAGGAAAAATAAATTTGCATAAAGAGCGGCATCCGTGAAGCCTAGTAGGCCGGCGGCAAATCTCAGAAAAGGGCCTTATTTAAGGAGTTTGGTCTACCCGTCTGCCTTATAGCTGTAACATACCTCATTCTTTTGCAAATCTTCTGTAGATTTCAAATATACCTGTTGTGGAGCTCTCATGTGGTCCAGTTTTACGGTATATGCAAATTAAGAAACCTATAATAGTAGAGCAGCTAAATTTTCAAAAAAGGCTTATTTTCAGTTTTCGTGCAACCGGAAAAATACCCGGCTGGATTTGGTATCAATCAAAAGATAAGAACCTGAAGTTTAAAGTTAGGTAAGGTGTACTATCAATTTCATGGTCAATTTGTATTTATATTGGTTACCATGGCAACGAAATTAAGTTTTCATGAAATGAAGGGAGAATCACCTTATTAACCATAACTTCATACGCATACAAGATACCACCTCACAACTTTACATCAACATACCTTCTATACAGGTGTTTCGTAAGAAACCAGTTTGAGAAAGTAAGTGTCAACAGTTGGTTGCCATGGCAACAGAATGTTTGTAAAAATGACTTAAATTTGCATGTAAACACTAGAAACTTATTTATAGTTTTAAATATCGGGAATAATTTTCATAGCATTTGATGCTAAAATGTAAAAAGATTCTTTCTGCACTAACAATGAGGTCAATTGAGTGAAGGAAGACTGTTTTGGCTAGCCTAGCAACGTTCTTGCAAATGTTTACATTACTCAAAATGAGCAGATCTTTGTGGTTATTGCAAAAATTGGTCATTTGGCCAGTGCTGCGCATTGCTGAGAAATGATACATACTATAATAATATTGCCAGAAAATTTGTCCTTAAACAAAAAGATTTTTAGCTAAATTTGGTATTAATTGAAAGATAGGAACCTGTAATTAAAGGTTACATAAAATATACCATCGATTTAATGGGAAACATATGTTTTTATTGGTTGCCATGGTAACGACATTTTTTTAGTAGTCCAGGGAAAAACACATTTTTAACTATTGCGTAATGAAAATGCAAGGTACCACTTCACAACTTTACATCAGCATACCTACTATCCAGGCATTTCCTAAGAAACCAGTTTGAGATTGTAAATGTCAAAGTTGGTTGCCATGGCAACGGAATGTTACTTAAAATCACATAAATTTGCAATCAAACATCAGAAGCTTGTTTCTAGCATCAAACTTTCGGAATACTTTTTATCAAAAGCGCTATTAAAATGTAAAGAGACTCTTTCTCCACTAAATTTGATGTAAATTGAGTCAAGTAGGAGTGTTTTATGGTCACCTAGCAACGTTCCTCCAATATATTGATTATTCAAAAGCAGATTTTTGTTGACATTGGACACGCATTATCAACCGTGTTGCAAACTGCTCAGCAATGATACATGTGATAATATTACCAGTAGATGTTTCTATAAACTTTCCATATTTCCCTGCAGTAACTCCTGTCCTAAAGCAACATTATTATGTCTTTTTAACAATAGAATTAAAGAATTTGTTCCAAATTTTGTGCCTTTTTCAAATATATTTTTCATTTAACTCTAATTTAAGGTATCCATGACACCGAGCGCATTCTTATCAAGCATATATATTACCTATCATATCCAGCAAAAAGATGGTAAAATTGTCAGAGCTCCCAAAGAACGTCCTTCTCGCATGCGCACCAAATCAGCGCAATTTTGTCTGAATTATTTTGTGTCGATGTAAGAAAACATTTTATATTTAACACAATGTGCGGCCCTTTTCCCCTTCCTCAAGAAAATATTCAGACAATTAACATGGCAAAAAAGTCTCAAAATTGCCACATTTAGTTGTACTTCTAGAACTTTTGTCACTGCCCTTTGACAGATGTCTCAAACCAACATGTGATAGGTAGAACTCTGTGTCTGTCTGCAAATTTTGGAAGATATGGAGCTTTTAAAATTTTAATTGTCCCTAATTTAAATAATTTTAAACACCATGACTATTCCAAGTCGGGTGCTTAATTTCACCGGTAGGTGAGTCACCATGGCCAGTTTTGTGATCGTCGGAATAACAGTGTCCGAGAAAACTCCAGACAAATTTGGTCGTAAAGAAGAAAGAAAGAAAGAAAAAAAAGAAAGAAAGAAAGGAAGAAAAGAGAACGGAAAGAAGGAAGAATGAAAGGAAGGAAGGAAAGAAAAAATAATTCTTTGAAAAACCAAAATGTCTGGGTTTGCACCCAGACATAAAAAAGCCACTTACGCGTGTCCTATAAAACAAAACTTGCTGGAGATCTGTCCAAGGTACATCTGCAGCAGTGGCAAGTCTACAGTGGATCCAGTAAACTGTGTTTGGGAACATTACGCATACATGTATTCACAGCAGCCTATCACTGTACCAATGGCAATGTGCTCTCTCTTTTATAATCACGACTCTTTGTGAAAAATCCGGGGCCGGGAGGAAGCATCGCCAAGCCGCTTTGATAGACACCAAGTCAAAGTAATACCCACAACCTTTGAATAGAGTTCAGTCAGTGATTTTAGAGAAGTCAGAAACAAAAAATGACTAGAAAAGATTTGCTTCACAACAAATCTGTATGGGTACCTTCAAAATGAGAACAGTTTGAAATGCTACACTTTGCCATTGTTTAGCATAGTCTAAATTTTGTGTATTTTGCTAATTTACATAAATTAGAATGCTATAACTCTTTGGTTCTTGGTTCATTGGATGTGGCCATGTCACAAAACTTACAAGGTAAAGTTTGAATGATACTACTATCTGTAATAGTTTTGATAGCTATTCAAAGACTTTCATTATGTGTATTTGCCAATTTTGCATACATTAAAATCCTACAACTTTGGTTTATGGTTCATGGGATGCGGCTTTGCCACATACCTAAAATCTGAGGTCGGAATGGCACCTCTATGTATAATAGTTTTGAAGTTATTCAAGATTTAAATTTCTTGTATTCATCTTATTTGCATCAATGAAAAGTGTACAATTTACGATGATGGGTCATTGTATGCAGCTATGTCACAAACCCCAAAATTGAAGTTAATATAGCCTCTCTATCTATAATAGCTTTGAAGCTATTCAACATTTAAAATTGTGCATATCCACCTAATTTGCATAAATTAGTAATCCTATAACTTTGGTTCATGGTTCATTGGATTTAGCTTTGCCCCAAACCATTATATTAACCTTAGAATTAAATCTCTCTATAATAGTTTTGGAATTATTCAACTTTTAAATTTTTAAATGCCCCTCATTAACATAAATTGAAATTCTACAACTTTCATTTACTGTCCATTATATTGGCATGTGCAAACCTAGATGTGCCCATTAAAATTTTGTGTTTATCTGCAAAAGTTTGAAAGATATGTAGCTTTAAAATTTTAGAAAGGCCCTAATTTGCATAATTTTAAACATGTCGATTATTCCAAATCATGTAAGTCAACTTTCTTACTAGCTCCGTTACCATGCCAAGTTTAAACATTGTAGCTTGCACAGTGTCTGCCAAAAGCTCCAGACAAATTATGTAGTGGAGATAAGAAGAAAGAATGAAAGAAAGGAGAAATTTTGAAACAATATGTCTGGGATGACAGTAATATATATATATATATATATATATATATATATATATATATATATATATATATAAATATATATATTTATATATATATTTATATATATATATATATATAAATATATATATTTATATATATATATATATATATATATATATATATATATATATATATATATATATATATATATATATATATATACTTGTTCTATATACTCAGTTTTCCACTCTGTGTAAGTAAAGACAAAATATTTTGAAAAACGAAGTGATTTGTAGTAACTGAACATTCAACAATATTGAAATCGGAAATGGCGAATTTGGTCTTTTTGCATGTGCCAAAAAGACTTGTATAATGCAAATATATGCATATGACATTAATCTACAGACACAACTTTATTTGTAAGATAGTTTTGGTGCCTCAAGGAACCTAAAAGGTACGGTTCTGTAATTTAAAATAATAAACATATATTGAAGAAATCTATTCCATTTCATTAAGGTGATGGTTTTGCTTTTCAGACAGGTATCTATTTTTGCTCATGGCATAAAACTGGACCACCTGAGAGTTCCACAACAGGCATTTTCTAAAAGTAGACAAAATTTCACATCAGGTAGGCTATGTTGTAGCTATAAGGCAGGCGGGTAGACCAAATTCATATTTTAGCCTCAAATGCCGCAGGTCTATAGGTGGAACTTGGAGTAACAAAATTGTCACTTTTGACTGAGTTTTGCGTGTTGACAATAATCTCCATAGAATTATTTTGACATTTTTAGTTCAGTTGGTTTGTCGGATGGGCGTATTTAGTTCAGTTGGTTTGTCGGATGGACTTTTATTTTCGTAAAAAAATCATTGTTTTTGGTTTTTGATTGATTTTCCGCGTTATATATATATATATATATATATATATATATATATATATATATATATATATATATATATATATATATATATATATATATATATATATATATATATATATATATATATATATATGTGTGTGTGTGTATGTATGTATGTATGTATGTATGTATGTATGTATGTATTTATGTATGTGTCTCCTGTTGATTTTGATTGCTAGAATATTTGAAAAAAATACTCCAAGTCAATTTCTTTCCACCAGGTACACGCTTACCCACATCTGTTATCTCTCGTCTCAACGGCCATGCAGTCATGCCTGTAACGTCAGCTGCACGCAGGACTGTAACAGTCCTTTTATTATTTTTGTTTTGTAACTGCATAAAATATTTTATAACTTTTGTTTTGCATTGTCACATGCACAGTATTTAGCAAAAGACCTCCAGCATATGTACAAATGGCAAAGTGGGCTGAGATCTATGGCGATGTGTTCTCCATTCAGATAGGTATGTTATCAATATATCACATTTTCAGCCTGTCAGCCTACCTCTTTCCCTTGCAACTGGCTGCCAGCGACTGGTCATTTTAAATGTCGTCTGCCCTTTCGTTCAGCTTTGACATCTTACACTTTTTCCAAATACTTTGAGGGGAAGTTATAAAAAAAACCCGCGACGATAATTTACAGCTATAATAATCAGGGTTCGATGTAACAGGCAAAAACATGGACTAATAACAGCTATGCAAAAGTGAAACTGAGGTTCAAATTGCTCTTTATGCAGAACACTGGCTTTGTGAGCTCTAAAGGCGCGAAGCGTTGTAGGGGGTCGGAAGACACCCCCGCCCCTCACAGAAAATTCTGATATCAAGGCCTCAGTATTTGGTGGCATTTACGGTCTCATTTGCTACCCATTTTTCATTGCGACGTGCCAGATAAAGGTTTATTCATGCATATATTCATAAGAAATACGACTTTTACAACATAAAAGAGTACTTAAAATATATTATTGGGCTATTTTAACAAGATCATCCTATACCATGATAACGGTGTTACTGTACGTTCAGTATACAAATATTGAGTCGGAAATAATCCGCTTTGATATGTTCGTCATATGCACGGAGATTGCAAAACTGTGGCATTTTTCAACCGTTAATGTCAAAGTTTTCCCCTGTTCCTTCAACTATTGTCTGCCATGTGTGCAAATAGTGCCGAAGATCGGAAAAATCTTACAGAGAGGAAATTATTTCAGCGGTGAGGAAATTAACAAAAATTGTTCCATTCGCACACCAAGCTATAACTATAGATTTTAGTTGCTTGTTCCAATAAAGTGTCAAGCTTTATCTTTGTTGGGATGTTGCAGTCAGCGATCAACAAGCGTGCCGTATGTTTATTAAACTGAAGATTCGTCACCGTTGCAGTCTGCATATTTGGGGGAGGGGGAGGCTATTTATTCTTACTTTCTGCACGACTTTTCAATCCTGTCTAACCTTGTGTTACAAATTAAATACATCCGATTGTTATTATGAAACTACAATGCTGAAATTTAGTTTATAGTTCCAATAAATTCTACGAGAACTTGGCGTGTTTTGCTGTGAATCCGCATCTGTTTTTTTGAGGCCCACATGCATCTGATCCGCATTTCATTGCACAACGAACGTGGTGAGGGATGTGTGATCAAATTCAGAAATGACACCTTGGAAACGCCACTGGGGACGTTTTGTGTCGCCAGCTTTAATGGGCATTCTTCAGGAAAAAAAAAACAAAACAAGTGGCCGACAGGCATACCAGCCTTCATTAGGGCCTCTTGTACACACAAGACTATACTACATTGATGTTTCAAAACAGTAACAGACAGATAAGCAACGTACGGGACTACATTCAGAAGGGGAGTGGGCGGGAGGGGGGGGGCATGTGTGATGTATAGTGAGATTACAATTACTCTCTTTAGCCGAAATGTAGTTACCCAAATTTATCTCTTTAACCTTCCCGAGTTCTTAATATAATGATGTACTACCTGAAAAATTGCCACATTTATAATTCTTTTCCCCTTAGTTCAAATAGTAACGTGTGAGCGCTCAAACTCTCATAAGGTATTAGTTTGGTCTGCAATTCATTTCTCAATACCGTGTATCTACTACATTCGAAGAAAAATTGATAAATTTTCTCTAACTCTGCTCCACATGAGCATCATGGTGATTCAACAACGAGAATTATAAAAAGATTATCATTAAGCTGGTGGTGCCCATTCTTATCTTGGCATGGATAATAGCAATTTTCCTATCACCGTAATTATACAACTCGTTACATTTTTGTGTGTCCTTCTTAAATTCCCTTCTAAAGTCCTGTAAATGTTCACGATTCCTCATTGACCGAGGCAGCAGGTTCCAGTCGCGAGTAGTTGATGGAAAAATGAATTAAAGAATACATTTTTGTGTGTATGAATCGTACGTAATTGGTTTGTCCGTACCGAAACACTTCCGGGTAATAGGTTATTGAGATAACCAAGAGCAAGTCCATTTATTATTTTAAACATAAGTACTAATTTTTGTTTTCTTCGAAGTTCATCCAAAGTCTCCCTATCCGTCTCAATATAAATTTGCTGGAGACTTGTTTGAGCAACTGCTCTGTTACAAGCCGTGCTGCGGCCAGCTGAACTAATTCAAGTTTGTCTTTGTCAGCTTGTGTGCATCCATCCCAGACCACACTAGCATACTCAAAGCTGGAAAGTACAAAGGAGAAGTATCAGGATTCTAAGGTCCGTCTGTTCAACCTATACTGTAAACATTTTAGTATACCAACTAACCTTTTGGATTTTGCAACAATATGATTTATGCAGTTTGACCAGGAAAAATCTGCGGAAAACTAAAGACCAAAATGTTTATGGAAATTTAAAGTTTCAAGGGTGTTGTTGTAAAATTTAAACAAGGATGGACTGGAGCATTTTTAGTGCTAACTATCAGTGGGTTTTTTTTGCGGGTTGAAGGAAACAAGCCCCTGATTGGACAATCGAGTTATTGAATCAACATCATGATTCAGTTTCTCAGCTGCTTCTATCAATCATTAACTGTAACGTACACAGTTGGGTCATCAGCAAAAAAGCGTGTTTAATTTCAACAATATCGTTTCCATGGATAAGAAAGAGCAATGGCCCTAAGACTGAACCTTGTTTTATACCTGCAGTGACGTTCCCCCAAAACGAGGCTTGACCTTGAATGACCATCCTTTGTGAGCGAACAAGGGACCTCGAATTCCTGCGTTGTTTAATTTCAGCATTAGACCCGGATGATGCAGCCTATCAAACGCTTTGGTGATATCGCAAAATACCTCCCAAACCTCTTTCTGAAGGTCAACAGCTTTTGCAAACTCATGATAAAGATAAACCAGCTGATTTATTGAGGAATACTTTTAAATCGAATACACTCGATGGAACTCTTTGAATTACTGGAAACATTTTCATTAGATTGATGCTGTGTCGCAATCATCAAACAAAATGGTGGTAATAAGGACCATTTCACGACCGGTTGTCAAAATTATAATGATTAAAAAGTGTGAAGTCACACGTAAAGCTGGTCTGACGTAGTCCGATTTTACTACAAGACAAAAATCTTGGATACGGTAACATGTGTAATGATATAAATGATCGCTCTTTCATCAAACGGTTTTGCCTGGATGTTACTAAGGTGATATGCTTTTTCCCCAACAGGACTTCTCCCAGTTGTGGTACTTAATAGCATAGACAGTATCCGCGAAGCGTTCATTCACAAAGGGAATGATTTTGCAGGTAGACACATGACATTCACAGGTAATTGTTTCAAAGGAGAGTCTTTGCGTTGTCATCTTTTAAGGATTTGGAAACATTGATAAAAAACGTTGAAAGGAAGTTCAATTTATTCTAAATGCCACAACTAATGTTAAGTGACCTAGTCCCCTGGCCTGCGTAGTTACGCGTTGTACTGTCTTTGGTCATGCCGGACGCGATTCACGATGAAGAACCCACATGATCAGTTTTCGTCATATTGCCTTGAAACTCGCACAGAAGTTTTATAAATATAAGAGCAATGTGCCACAGTACATTAAATTGCAAGTCCAAGTTTATCAGTTATGCCATGCTCTGTCGTGGTACACGAGATTTGGCCACCAAGGCATGCTGTGTACCATGAAGCCCGGAGGGGTTCAGTGCTACGCAGTTTGCTGAGGTGGCAAAAAAAAGACCTCTTTTGGAAGATAAATCCCCACCAATAGGAAAATACCGCTTGTTCGCCATTGCCATTGTTTTCATCTGCTACGAGATAAAAATGAGGCTATCGCTGTACACAACTTTCGTGTACCATGGCGTGACGTGTTGAGACACACACCGTGGCATACGAAATATGGAACACGCCTTTTAATCAATCAGCTTGCTTTATTTGCCTTTATTATAAGATAATCTATTTTGTACCATAGTACACATATACAGAACAAACATTTTTCAATGTCGAGACATCATTGGGTTTGTGTGATAAGATTCTGTATAAAGTAGCAGTCTGAGACCAATTCGTCTATCAATGAAAGTCTGAGAACAATGACATCAGTCTGAAAATCCAGCTTTTTGCTTAAGTGTGGGCTCACAAAGCTGTTGAACAGAACATCCATATTTATAGCAAAGCAAGGTGTGTAATCATGAGGTCACAGATCAGAAGCTCTGAAGCAGTGGCGGCCTACATATGATGAGGAAGCTACAAACACAAGAAATGTTTCGTTCGTATCATATTGGTAGCCACAGAGATGAAGAACCAAGATGGACTGAGGGAGATAAAGGTGATATTAGGAAGCTGCTTGCTGCCATCACACTGGAGCTTATGACTGATCTTTTCTTCTTGAATGGGAAAGTGACTAGGGTCATTTGGCAGTGGGCAGTATTGTCAGAGGAATAAGGATGCCTCCAACTGTTGCGACACGCTTGATCAATCTCACAAGATTGACACTCCACAATTGACAAGGTTGGTGGATCACAGGCTGAACACCAATGGGGTCAGATTTTGGAATGTCTTGCTAAACCTTAAGATCAGCCCACTTGCCACTCTCATCAAAGGAAAAGCGTTTACTGGCTGAAGTAGGTATCACTGTTAGCGCAGACCATGACATCCTGACTGAGTTATAATTACTGTAAAGTAATTATACCTCAAGCTGAGAGAAGTACTTAGTTATGACGTGCCATTCTCTCGAGCCTATCCCAATGACTGTCGAGGAAGACAAAACCGTTCTCCTGCCTGACCTAGAGAAGGAGGGATACCCACCCAATATCAATATTGCAACAAATCAGACTTATAAATTATATATACTTACAAATATGTGGAGAGGTCTGCTCATGCAACAAACTTCGGTTAAATGTCACCTATGGACTGCAGTCTGATTACAAAATGACTTCATACGAATGACTGTCAGCAATATTGTCTTTCTGCAATATGTGAAACTTTTAAATTAACTGACAAGAAAGGCAACGGACATCTTTGGCCATAGGAATGACAGTGCAAGGGCCAGCTGCCCTTATCATAAAACAGTGGGTTATGTACATAAAAATGTAGAAAATAAAGTGTCTTTCTGACAGACACCTGTCACAACATTATGATTGACAATCTACTTGAGGGCCAAAAGCTTGTCATTGGGGGTGGATCAAATGAAGAAAGGTTAATGATAGTCATCGGAGGACAGGGAAAGCCCACTTCCACTCATGTCAGATCACAAACAGGTAGGCACAAATGTTGCTGCCTGCATGACATGAGGTATGGCTTGAGACTGAAGTAAAGGACAATGTCAGGTACATACGTATCCACTGTCTAGCAATGGGAGTAGGATCTGAGCAGTGCTTGACCTGGCTTTAATGGTCTCACAGGGTGCGATTCAACAAGTGCACACGTGGAAAAAGGGTCTCGATGTTCTTCCTGGAGACCATGAGATCAATTAGGGACCGCTTGAAGAAGAATTTGAGCTGAACAATAGCATGTCAGATGCATTTAAGGGCCTAATATGTGCTGTCTAATTTACAGCCAAAAGAGTAGGGAACAAATGATGACAGATACTAGCGGTTTTGACAAAAGGCACAACGAAATTGAAATCTCCCTGCCTCTGACAACTTGCAGCAACATACGAAGTTCGAAACTACTAGCACTGTGTATGAAAAAACACACAGGAACATTGAAAATGTCTGCCAGTAGCTATTTAATATAGGTGAAAATTGACAATTTTATGCTACAGCATGTGCCCATAACCAGATATCCCACAGCAGGGTCTTCTAGGGCCGACTGTTAGTCATTACAAGAAGGTAGCTTGTTGAGAAGACTGCAAGCAGAGATAACAACATGCGACAGTAGTATGAGACCATGACGCGTCATTGTCATGGAAAGAAGCCTTCACATGTTTTGCGTAAGAGACATAGAAGAATCCCATTTAAGTCCATAGAATATCCATAGAAGCCTGTAGAATTATAATAATACCACAATTTGAAACCATGTACCATGTAGGGGTGTCCCATAGATACTATTCTTTTACCGTATAAAGTCAAACATTTTGTGTAGAGGCTGTTGAATTTGAATTTTCCCAATGATGTACACCTGAACTTAATTATATCATATGAATATATTATGAAACCGTATCATAACAGATATTGTTATGGAAACGCCTTTAATGTTAAGCACATTTATACTATTGTGCATAACGGAATGTTGCCTTTGTGCCTGACTTATTGTAACAATTGTGATATGTGTTACAAATTGTTATCTTATGTGATTCTAGTTGATATACGCACTGATGGAGGGAAGGGTATTGGCTTTGCAGATTTTGGTCCTGTGTGGAGAGTACAGCGCAAAATTGCACACAATGCAATAAGGTAAATATAGCGCCACCAGCTTGTATTGCAGGAGATGTCTTTTGTATGGATAAGGGTATGTGTACAAGTACTACAGCATGATATACTCTGTAGCTTTAATGAATCGTTGCCAAAGAGTCAAATTATACAAAAAATTCTTGACGATTTTACATTGTCTTTTCAGAAAAGTACCAACTGTGTATGTATAATTAAATGCCAATATTAGGATAAGTTACATCAGAAAAGTATCATAAAGGACGATTTTTATTTGTTGAAACTGTTTTATATACCAGAGAATGAATTGTGCCCAGTTGTCTGTAAATGGATACTTGTTATCACTGTATGGATAATGTCAGGAAACAACGTAATTATATTTGTCGGATGTGACTCACACGAATGTTATACGTATTTATATGCTACTCTATCCCATCTTGCAGAAAATATGCCTCTGGAAAGCATTTAGAAAGCCTAATTCATGACAGTGTTGATACCCTGACGGACCTGTTGCGAAAACAAAATGAACCATTTGACCCTTTGGAGTACCTAACATTGACTGTGTATAATCTGCTCATGTCCATCTGCTGTGGAAAACAGTAAGCAAATGTAGCTGACATAAATTATCTGAAGTTTATAGAAAAAATGACTTCAGAATGAATGTTTTATGATCCTTTGTTCCGAAAATTCAAACAATGCTCCTTTACATAAAAAAAAACTTGAATCCATATATTTTTTGACTGGGATGATGCATTTCTATGATTTCTGTATAAACACGGGGCAAAAGACACATATAACTGTGACAGAAAAATAATCAGAGTGTTGTTTGCTTGCTTAACGTGTATAATGTAACACGTTTTGTTTAAATCTATTGACTGATGAAAGAATTTGTACATCTCTGTGTGGACCATGTATGGGTCTTTAAAACATGGTTTAGATGTAAAATTGTGGTAGGTGTCTATTACAAAGTTGCGCAAGTCATATTTTGAGTACAATTGGCATAATATCTGCATGAATATGTTAAATATATATATATATATATATATATATATATATATATATATATATATATATATATATATATATATGTGTGTGTGTGTGTGTGTGTGTATATATATGGATGGATAGATAGATAGACAGACAGACATACCGACAGACAGACAGACATGTTGAAAATATCAGAAAAACTGGAAAACTTTGAAACATTATCAAAGTAAATGTGGAAACCATCTTTAGTGTTGGCTTGACCAACAAATGGCAAAATGTCCTCTTTTTTTCTGAATGAACAAAATTTATACTCTGGTTTTGGGTTCAGTGTTTGCTATACTATGGTCCATTGACTCCTTTCACAGAACCTGCAAAGCATAGAATTTTTTCACCTCCAGCTGACTAGAGATGGCATCGCTGAGGTGGACACTTATAGGCATAGGGTAATGCAAGCTAAAAGTAAGAATGTGCAAAGTAATTTTGACGTCAAGAATAGCAACATTAATAAATTATAAAACATTTTGATTAGTATGCCTATCTGCATGAACATGTATTTTTATATATATTTACACTTATGGGCATAGCGTGATGCATGTTAAAAGTAACAATGTTCAAAGTAATTTTGAGGTCATATATAGCAACATTAACATAAATTGTAAAACCGTTTGATTAGTATGCCTATCAATATCAGTAATGTACTAGGCATTATTAATTCGAAGATGTTAAAAGATTTTTTACGAGCAAAATTAATGAGACTCTCATACAGTATCAGTGTACTGACCACTACACATGGATAGGTGTCAATTGGTATCTGACACCTGTGGGTAGTTTGTGAAACTTTTTAACTGAGTACATGTTGCGAGCATGTGCTCATAATGCCATGGCACATCGCTCTGTGGGATATAACTATTCATACGAGTGCGTTGTTTTGAAGGGAAAAACGCTATTGTTTTAGTTATGGCAGACATTTGACTGATTAGGGAAGCTTTTTTGCCCTAAAATAGTCCTAACCTATTGTTATAAGTTCAGTATTTTATGAAAGGTTTCAATAATAGTTTAGAGGCCATTTCCTTCCACATTTAAACTTGTTTAGCTGAGATACCCATGTTATTTTTACCATGTAAACCTTGCTATATGGCAAGTGCCCATGTTAAACCTATATAATCAAGGAGTCTTACCCCAGCAAAAGGGCTTTCTATAGGCAGGCATAGCAGGTGAGAAAATCACTTGGCACTGTGGTCTACTTGTAGGGGAAAGTCCTGAATTTATTATTTGGAAAGTCTTTCAGTGACAGATTTTTGAAGTTTTGTATGTGTCTCAAAAAGGAAATGTATTCTGCTTTCATATATATTTACTTTGCAACATTTTTCGGCTGTTTGCACCTATTGGAACCTATATGTTCTGTATATTTGTATGTACATTTACTTTTTAGGATACTGAATAGTAGGCTTCATTACACTAAGTGTCCAAATTATCCCCAAATTGTTGGTGCTTTATGTAGATTATACAACTTGAGTAAACGTTTAATAAATGAATGCAGCTGATTTTTTGCTTTGTACCCAGCTATGAGTTACATGATCCAGAGTTCCAGAAAGTATTTCAAACAATAGAAGAAACCAATGACATGCTTGGGAGTGGCCTGCCAGCTGATTACATTCCCGCTCTGAAGTATTTACCAGAAACAAAAACTGTAAAGAAAATACGGAAAAATATTGACATGTTAAATGTCGAGTTCATGGGCAAAATCCTGGATGAAAAAAGGAAGTCGTTTGACCCAGGTAAACACACTTTGCTATTACAATGTTCCATTAACCATAAATGTATTAAGAATGTCGGTAGTGTTTCTTGTTAGTATTCCTTCATGAGTGTACTCTTGTTTAATCTCAGTAAACTTGACTAGAAATTTATTGTTCCGTATTGTCAATATAGTAAATAGCACAGGATAATGATAGAAGAGACCTGAATACCTAGAACCAATGTACATCACTATGAAGTCATGAGGGCAAAAGATGAAGGGTCACCAGGCAGACAGAGCTTACATAAATGGTCAGCCATGAAACATAAAGAAAATTTATGACTGAATTTGCCACTGATATGTGTGAATATAAGAACATGAAATCACGTAATACATGTGCTGCAATTATCATTATCATGCATCCAGCAACCAGAGGTAATGGTGCAATATATATGCATACATGTGCATTATTCAATTTCACAAATGTGCAGAATTATAGACAACCATTTGATGTGCATGTGGATTGGAAGACCTAGTTGCATCAGTCATAATTCGATCTTTAGAATATACCCTCATTATTCTTGTTACCTAAATAATATGACCCCATGATCCATGCTACTGACCACTATAGTGGGACTTCTGGAGCCATGAAGATTTTAGAAGTGAGCTGCATCAGATTTGCCAGAAATCGCCTGAGCAGATAAAAAGCACTGCTTCTTCTAGGGAGAGCATCAGTTGTGTGTCAGTCACCGATCAAGCTAGTGCGTTTGCTATACCCATCAAGGCTGTTATTGGACAGAGAATGCTGGAAGAGCTGTGGACTGACTTGTTCAGAACTGTTTTAGAGAGCGGTACATGAACGTTCAACTATATTGTTTTGGTCATGATTCTCAAGAGATCATTCAGAAAGGTCACATTCACCTGTGAATGATCTCAAAACTACCGGGGGGCCAGGTAAAGTTGGAGGCATGAATACCCCTTAGTGTAAATGTTGCAAACCAGATCCAAAGAATAAGGGTTTAAATTGACAACCAAGTTGAGTACCCTGGATCAAGTAGAGGCAAAGAAGCTTTTATGGTTTTACCACTTCGATTGACATTCTCAAAGAGATAATGCGATGAAAATCTGCATTAATTGAGAGGGCAGTTACTCACAGATCCAAATTTTTATCCTTGCACCATTTGGAAAAAAATCTTCTGCCACAAAAGTGTAAAGGCCCAGAGAAGGGTTTTTAAAGTTTGCCTCAAGTGATTCAGTGTGCCACCAATGCCCTTGCGTGATAAAAACTGTGTAACAACTCCGAAATGTAAATACTTGGCACCTTCTTTTTTTTTTTTTTTAGCTCATCTGAGCTTTTGAGATGGTCCGTCTCACCACGCTAATGCCGAAGTAGAAGGAACAAATAAGGATTTAGGAGGTAATCTGGGACCTTCTGCTGGGGACCATGGGGTTGAAATGGTTTAATGTGCCAGAAACCTAACTGTAAGCTTTGTCAAGAATTCATGGAAGTGAACAATTTTACAAGTACTGTTACATGTACAAATAGAACTAATAGAACTAAAAATTACAACAAGAAGAAAAAGCTTACATGCAATACAGGTGACTTGGTTTATCTCATTACCTGTGATAATTGCTCTAGTCAGTATGTTGGTGAAACAAACCAAAAATTAAACAAAAGGTTCAATGATCATATGAATAGAATTAGACACCCCAATAAAGGATCTGATTCTACGATTCTGGTGGATCACTTCACTTGTACTTGTGGACTTTGCAAGAACAAAACATTTAAAGTCCAAATTATTTAAACTACAAAAGAACCAGGAAAATATTCAAATGGAAAGATGTAGAAGGAAACAACAGGATTGCGAAGGGACAGAGAAACATTTTGGATTAAAGAACTCCGAACAGTATATCCCTATGGGTTAAATAATCGATGTGATAAGAACATAGATCAAGTAGCAGAAAAAAATAATGTATTTGACATACTCAACAAAAGAAGAAAAAAGAAGAACAAACATAAGAGTGAACACAGAACACATAAATATGTATTCAACGTACTCCAAGAAACTGCAATCAATGAAACAACATACTACATCAATAAAACTACCACAGATGAAGAATAAAGATCTCAAGCAATTGGAACAGTTACGTCTGGATCATAAAGTAACAAATGACAGCAAGTTATCAGTTAGGATTGTCAGTTTAGTACAAGACATAATACAGCATAAAATGAAACTTAAGAAAGAACAAACGTGGAAAAGTAAGAAGAAAAAGAAACACATGAATCCTGTGATAATATACTATGAAAATCCAGCTATCGAGTAAATAAATCTAGAAAGTATTCTTAGACTTCGAATTCACGAAGTTGAAAATTCAGTCAGCAACTATATTGAAGAAGATGCCACAGTTGCGTATAAATACACTTCTAGTATTCGTAATAAGGTCTTCAACTACAAATGAATAATGGATGAAGTGGACTTAGCTGGAATATCAATAGTCAAACTTGTGAATCTGACACTACTTTCAAGAAGTATATGGATAAAGACCATAAACATATAATCACGGGCTATTTAAGTATCATTCAAAACAAAAAAATGAGACATTTGTTTCAAAGAGGACCAAACTATAGAGAAAGACATAACATCAACTTCACAAAGGCAAGAAAGGAGATTAAAAGAGGACTCAACAGTTTCATTAAGAAACATAGTAATAAGAAAGGAATCGGTAGCAAGGCATTTGATGAATGGAAAAATAAAATAATGGATAAAGTGTATGAAAGAATTAAATACCCGAGAAATGGACCTCTTCTAAAGTGGAAACAGATTAAACAAGTGCTGCAAGATTCACAATGTAGTCAGGAATTGCAAGACTTGCATGACAAGTTTGTCATCACATCTGGTGACAAAGCTAGCATTAACATTGCACTAACTTGTAAACCACACACATTAATACAATACTGATTGAATTGAATAATGAAATTATCAACAGACAGGAACCTCTGATACTGTTATTAAGGACCGAGTGCATAAAAACAAGGAGTTGAAATTCATGGTCTCAAATGAGGACAAGAAATTACCAATTACTATGCAATTGTCAAAATGCATAAAACCCTATCAAATTCAGGTTCATCATTGCAACAAAACAATGTGTTTCGAAACAAGTTGCCAAACGACTCACTAATGTTCTCAAACTTGTCAAAACTATATACTAACTATTGCAAA
Organism: Hermodice carunculata; assembly: GCA_964020975.1. NCBI lineage: Eukaryota > Metazoa > Annelida > Polychaeta > Eunicida > Amphinomidae > Hermodice > Hermodice carunculata. The sequence goes on along the minus strand of OZ026613.1, from coordinate 58,612,462 downwards.
AAATTGAAAATGTACATGGGAGTGAATAGAATGTGGATTACAGATACCATAAGTGATATTAAACTAGAAAAAAAAGGAATGATGCCAAATCAACTGATACCTTTGATTTTTCTCAACATTGTATCCAAAGATCAATTTGACAGAATTAAACAACTTGTGAGTTTCAATGTTGGATAAAGCGTTCAAAGGTGGCACATGTCACTATATTAAAATATCTGGTGCTGAGGCTAAATTTGATAAAGGTAAGAGCAAAGGAATATCTTACACAAAGCAAGAGTGTGCTCAAAGGATAGAATAATACATTATCAACAATGCATACTTTTGCTTGGGAACCAGAGTCTATCAACAAATAGTAGGCATACCAATGGGAACAGATCCAGCCCCATATATTGCTAACCTTTATTTATACTATCATGAATCAAAATGGATTGAAGAATTGGCAAAAACAAACTTTACACCTGCAAGAAGATCAAATTCTCACACAAAAAGATTTATGGATGACCTGTGTGCTTTAAACAATGGAGATGAAATAAAGAGAATCTGGAAAAAACATATACCCCAAAGAATTAAAATTAAATCTGGAAAATGAAAGTGATACAAAAGCTACTTTCCTTGATCTGGATATAGAAATGAAGAACACCCAGTATGTAACAAAACTATTTGACAAGAGAGACTAGTTCAAATTTGATATCTCATACCCTGATCTGACAGGAAACATTGCAGAGAGACAAGCACATGGAGTTTGTATTCGACAAGTGATATGCATTGCTAGAAACACCACACTTTTTAGCGATTTCGTCAATACAGTCAGAACTTTGTTGTAAAAACTACAACACAAAGGATATAAAAAACAACAACGACACAAAACTCAGTTGAAATGTTTCCAGAGATATGACCAAATACCTAATAAATACAACACTAACACAAGAACATTACTCAAACTATGTCAGGATGGAGCTTGAAATGACAAAGTGTAATTCTCAAAGTGTTTAGAGTGGTAAGAGGGAAAGTACCCGGGGTAAAGTATACTTAACCCACCTAGAGAATTTTCTCTAATCCGTCTTAAGTCGGAAAACCATGATCATACTCACCAGTTGCAGGATTTTTTTCTTTTCATTCTTCATCCACTACAGTGGAAGAAGTGTCTTCCAGCTAATACCTTAGTACACTTTACCTCATAACACCTCTAGTCAACTTTATGATGCTAAAATTTGTATTACTACTACCTGTTTATACCAGTGTTGGTATAGTGAAATAGTTTATGAAGCTTTTAAGTTTCAAAGGAGATGTCCATCCACAATTACATTTTTGACTGCTCCCAAACCGTCGGTCAGATTCATTTCAAACTTAATGGCCATGAACCTGGGGTTGGTCTCTACCACGTTTGTTCAAATGGTCATGCTCAAGTAATTTTTGGATTTTTTATGTTTTTTGGGGGGTTGTTTTTGTGGCAAACCTTAAAAAATTCTTCTCCGAAACCACTCACCTGATTGCTTTGATACCATACAAAAACGCTCCTAGGGACTCCTAGTTCTTAATTTGTTCACCAGGTGGTGCTGCAATTTTTTCTAATTTTTATGACTTTTCTGTGTTACTGCTATTTTTGACTTCTTCTCCAGAACTGTCACTCAGATCAAGCTGAAACTTTGTGAATATGTTCTTTGTGGAATGGGTAAACAAATTAGTTCACTAGGAGCCAATGCTGTGGATTCCTGATTTTTCACTATTTTTTCCAATTGGGGTAATTACTGGTAATTTTCTATTGATTACTATACAAGTCAATGGGCAGTCTAATGCTAATTTACAGTTTTAACTTCTTCTTTCAACATGTTAATCAGATGGACTTTAAACTTGGTGTCACTGTACATTCGGTGGGTCTCTAGCAGATTTGCTCAAATGAACACACTCCATTGATTTTTGGATTTTTTTGTGAATTTCTTTGTTCTCTTTTGGGGCAAATCTGATAAAATCCCAAGGGTATATGTATATGTCAGCTGAGCACAGGACTGTCAAAGTCCTCTTTTTTATTGGAGCAGGTAGACCATTGTGTTATTGAGTAGTATTAGCTACATTGAACGTGAAAGAGACTATGCTGAAGTTTAGTACATCAAATCACCAGTCCTTTGTCCCACAGAGGGTTATTACAGCGAGTTTGCACTGGGGTTTTTGCACCTTCTGAAGTAAATATGAGATCAAAGCACAAGAAAAGGTACGTCCCTACATAAGTCCCATGGTGCAGGTAGGAAATCTATTACAAGACCTTTTGGGTCTGGCATTAGGGACATTGATGCTGTTTTCATGTTGCATCAACTGAAGAACAGGTTAACAGGATTTCCCTTCCGGTACCCAGAAAGAATTGGCTCCCTTTGGATGAAGTGATTGTGCCATGCCTGAGAGAAACGTCGGTGGCTTGGCACTTGGGAGCTGCCAACTTTGATTGATGTGCCAAATGTTTGGATTGTGTGTAGCCCTGCTTGTTCAGACAGAGTGCCACCATCTTCTTGTAGCATATGATGATCACATGCTTGCCTTGAATTTTTATCTGGCACTTTAGCAACAACTGAAATATTGCTTACAGTTGCAGCCAATTCTTGTGGTTGGATCTTGCCAGCAAAGCAAATGCCTTAGGCATAGTGATGCTTCACATGGGCACACTGATCCCTTTGGAGTATTTTTGCAGATGATCAGCTGGGGCTTAAGGGAAAGTAGAGTTTGACTCAGAATCTTTCAGTGATCTACCACTTGAAAAAAGGTTCTTTCACCTAAAGCCAGTTTGACTTGTACTTGAAAATGTCAAAGATTTTGTTATCATGAACCTGCCAAACTTGTCTGGAGGACCTAAAAGTCCATTGACATAAGTCTTTAGGAACATTAATCATCTGCTGACTTACAAGTCTGAGTCAGAAACCCACCAAAATAATTTTGAAGTCTCCTCCACCAATGCTAGAGCAGATGACACAAAAGGGGACAGCAACCCTATTCGATCGGCAACTAAAGGCTAACTCACATTGATTCATATCATGCAAGAAGCCTTTACAACTCAAAAACTTATGTCTGTAGTTAATGAATACTTTAAGGGTGGAGACAGCCGGCTTACACCCACCAGTTGCCTTTTGTGGGTCACTGCCTGTCTCAAATCAGGGGTGTCATTTATTTCTGTAAATTGGTATTGGAAGATACATGTTGATGTTTTGGTAATTCTTGAATCTCAACTTTTTTGGTGTATTCAACTTTGCTCTGATTTTTGGTTTAAATCTTTTGAATATGGGCAGTGTTTTTCTGAACAGTGTTTGCCAGGACCCTCTGACATACTGCTGTTGACATGCATGTGCATTGGGGGAGCTGTACTGGGTGAATGCAAATAGTGGCTACTAGTAAATCAGAACAGGTTTATTATTAAGGCAGATAAACTGAAGCATGGCTAATTTGAATTGTCACACCAATCGGTTGAACAGTTACCAATGGAGGTAAAGGGCAACAGACAAAGTCCTGAGGAACAACAAGGGATGAACCCCAGTCACCTGCACATAAAACAGGCATGGTAACCATTTGGACTATGGTGACTCCTGAGGGTCATATATATCTGCTTGGTTACCACAAATATACACAGTTGCTTTAATTCTTTGGATCTAAAAGATCACTTTGCTTGGATCAGGCAGTAATCCAAGTATGTATTAGACTGCCATTCTCATTGCAGTGAGAAAACACTGCCAACATTAGCCTGGTGAACTCAAGCAAGGCAAGACACAGGCCATCTCAGTATCAACATTGGCTTGTGAAAGACAACGGAGGCAGACTGCCAAGTGGTGACTGAATGTATTCAATGCCAACATTGGCTTGATAAAGCCAAGTAAAGCTGAGGTTAGACCAATTGGGGTTGTCCTAAACTGCTAGATGCAATCCTTTGTCCCAAATTGCAAAAGAAATTTACAGAGCTTGACTGGCATGCAGCGCGTTTATGCTTCAGGTTGAAAAACTTTATTCATTCAGCGGGCCTGAATGCTTAAAACACATTTCCGTATCTCCATCTGGATTTTCGGTACTTTGGAATACTCTTTTACAACAGACAGGTTTTGGGGTGAGCACCAATACTGGCACTATTGGAAAGGCAGGACAATGCAGCTGTTAAAGATTGGTAGCTGTTGAAGCTTCGTAAAGCAGAATAGTCTATTGGCTTTGTTACCACCATGTCCCACAAACTCTGAACCTAACATATAGATCACATCTCATACATTTTATGAGTCTTGGGGGTCAAAGTATTAAACTTTTAGGATAATATTAGCACTACTTAATGATACCAAAGTAGAGTTTTTACTATTTAGCCTTAATGCATCATCTGCTGATCCATGCAGCCAGAAAAAAATCCAAAATAGACAATTTTATCCAGAGAAATTCAATTCCTTCCTGACTTGTGACAGACAATGGTTGAGAGGCCATTTGGGTTTTAAATAACCCATTCAAGCTTAAAACTAAAAGTTCACAAATAGGCCTGCATCTAGAATCCAAATTTTGGAGGTGACATTCCAAAATGATTTTGAACCCAAATATTTATGTATCTTTAAAAGTTAAAGACATTGTAAACACTGGGACACAAAGATTGAAAATACATATTCATTAAAACCTAATCCTCAGAGATTAAATCCCACAGCAGAGCACAGCCACAGTAGTTATAATCAAATATTTTGCATGAGCCCTAGCAACAGTTCTGTACCTCAAAAACAATCTCTGAACATTGAAAACCTAGAAGTTGTGTTACTTAAAGTGTGTATACGTGCACATCCACAGACTCAAGCAGGCAGAAAACAACTTCTAAATTTAGCAATTTTATGATAGCTAGGAAAGTGCATCCCAGCAAGCTGATCTGGTGCAGAAGCACTTTGTTTTGAATCAGGAAGAGCCCATCGGCAGCTCTATTCTTCAGCCTTTGTCTCTGTCACTACTGTCCTTTTTGTCAGCTTATACATAATATTTTCTCTGGTCGCAACTACAAATTAATCTGCTTTCTTAGTAGGAACTGAACTTTGTTTCTGAGAACCAGTAGATGACTTGTCTAAGTGATATATGCCTAGAAGTGTGGATAATAAAGGCAGTTTTCATGGCAGACATGTTGGTCAAGGTCCTTGTGCCATCCAAAATGCTATCCTTTCCATTGTCTGTAACATCCTTCCTTGTTCAGAGTACCAGATAGGCTCTCCATAATTCTCAATGGCTGGGGTGGAGTACCACAAATGGAAATCTGGGTCATCCATCAGTACAATCAACAGGTGTACATGTTTGAGCAGTAGCTTTAGGATTGTTGCTACTGAACCAGTTACAGATTGCATATGCTACCATTATGTCATAATATGAAGAAGCTATAACAAAACGTGATACCTTCCATCAGGCCTTCTTAGAACTTACTTTATCGGGGAGTTTTGGTGAAGGACTCCCACTTCCCTTTAGGGGGTAAATTGAAGTATATCCACTCAGAATTAAACCAGTGGTTCTTGTCAGCAGGCCTGGGTGGCAGCATCTTTTTCTTCATAGGCTGTGACATAGCAGTCTCATGTTAGTAAAGGAGCGCATCACTATGGAAGCTAGAGAATGTGCATGTTAACCACAAAAGGCAAGCAGGAAACAAGCAAGTGCACCTGCATTAAATTTTAGCCAGGCCGAAGTGGTGACACACAGAGGCTATTTTGGAAATGGGAATGGAGATAGCAGATTAGGCCGCCCAAAGCCATGATGCTGATGATATATGCGTGTTGCCACAGCTGCTGGAATGGATTTGACAATTACATGAGCGGTGATGGGAGGCTTGGTGGAGCTGCCTTCATCCACTACAGTGTTCAAGGATCCTCAGGATTAAAATGGCATGGTGGCAATTGAGGGCTTCCTTTGTACTTGTACATGTCATTTGGTGGTGAGCAATTCTTAGGTATACTGGCAATTCTTGAATTCATGACATGTTTAGGCTGTCTGCTTGCAACTGTCAGCCCCCGGCTTGTGGTTAGCCCTGAATATGAATCTGACAACGGATTTTTAGTTTGTTTACAAAAGATTCTTATACTCAAAGCCAATCTGTCTAACTGCTGGGTACATAGCCAGGTTTAGGTATCTCTTCATGAGGTAGGCCCATTCTGTCTATAAAATCTGGATATGTGGGGATAGATGATGTCTCTTGGGAGACAAAAAAATCCTTGATGGATGTGGGAGGTTCTAATGTAAAAAAAAATCTTCCTCAATGAGTCCTGCATGCAAACTCTGTGTTTCTTGTTACGAATGAACTAAGGCAAGCAGCATCTGTTTCGCTTTTAGCCATCCTCAGCATGTCGTGCATAAGCAGGTATGTCCGTACAAATGGACACAACATAACACGCACTGGTCATGGGAATCTGGGACCTTACCAAGCAGTTTTTAACATACATCTGGCACTTGGCTGGTGTGTGTGTGTGTGTGTGTGTGTGTGTGAGGAAAGGGGGGGGGGGGGGCAAAGACAAAGGCACCACTCCAATGCCCTGTTCAGTCTCGTACTAGCCTGATGTTTCACATACCTACCTTTTTGTTTATTCTAAGACATTCAGTCTGGTGTTTTGACGTGTATATGGAAAAGAGGCTCCAATATAAAATTTAGAACAACGGCAAAATCATGAGAGCTGATGAAACATCGGAACTTAACATGACAAAAATGCCATGCATTTAACTAGCAAATCATGTTTGTCTGTTTTAATACGATATATATAACAATGTTCCTGATTTATGCGCTTGTTGCTACAAATATTTCTTCACGAGCACCTGAATTAATTGACAAGAATACACATATCAAGTTTTACTGGAGGTATATAGGCACAGTGGTCAAGGTGTCATGCATGGCTCCCCAACATATTTCATTGATGATAATTATGTCACGTGTATGTTAACCCAGGCATATATCTGGACAGCTACAAGTGACATTTAGTTTTGTATTGTTTACAACCCCCCTTCCCCCACACCAAGTGTCAAAATACTTTGCACACTTAAGTTTGACAAAAGTGATCCATTTGGACATACTGAACGTCAGCAAGTATGTATAAAACGAATATCAAACATTTAGGGGGAAACTTTGGTCTTTCGAAATTTCAGAAAGTATCAACGATTTGATAGACCACATAATTGAAAATGAACGGGAGGCTAAAACTGAGGAAGCCGGAATTACGCAACAGCTAACACCTGCTCACTTCAAGCAAGTGCTGATGGACCTCTTCTATGGTAAGTAGCAGTTGCCTTATTGTTGAGTCTTGTTCATGTGACTGGCTGATGCAAGTTTCGGGTCCAATATGCTGTTATTCCCACCCGGAAAGAAGCTAGCTGAAAATACAGATACAGAAAAAAAATCATGTGTCCCTGGTATTAAAAGTAAAGTGAAGAAGCTTTGTCCGTCACTGCGCAAGTATGCATACATTTTCACGGATGCATTGTGATTTTAAATGCATCCTTTATTGTATCGTAAACATTCCATTTCTGTAGCATGAACAGCGGTCAATATACCAACCGAAACTGGAAAAATATAATCAGAAAGACCTCCTTACCCGGAGAGTGGTGATAGATGTGCTAGAGGGTGCCCGATTTTGTATGTTAAATATTCCAAAAGGTGACGACTATTTAGTGGAAGTACCGTCGTGAAAAAACAACCTTCGTCTCGTTAAAAAATAAGATAGAAAGCAAAACTTGAATGATGCATGGATTGTTCTTTTCACAGTTTACATATATTTTCTCATGTTATATCTACTGTTCACTTTAAAGGATTGTCTCATTGAATAATGTACCCATAAACCTGTCATTAGCTGAAGGATACCTGTGTTGCATTGATTCATTTCTTGTCATAAAACAGCCGGCACAGACACGTCGCGCTATACACTTCAATGGGTCATCAGCTTAATAGCTGGGAATCCAGAGGTCCAAGAAAAGATGCAACAAGAAATAGATGATGTTATAGGTTAGTAAAGTCATTTTTATTGCACAGCTTCTGGGATATGTGCAAAAACTATACACAGGAATTACTAATGCACACCTCAGTTTGGATTAGGACTATGGTGTAAAGTGTGTTGGTACTGATTTTTTTTCAGATCAGATTTTTAAGGAGCTGGTACACTTTGTGACTTTCATGTAGAAATATGTAATAATATCATTCGATTTTTATGCAAGACTATCAAGAGTAAATATTTTTTTGAATAAAAGATTTATCTAAATTTCAATTTCTATTAAATTTCAGATTTAACCATTACAATTGCTTAATTTAATTCTAATTAAAATTTGCAAAATTTACATGGAATAAAAAAAAAAGCATGTTAAAAATTGACAAACAAGTTAGCTTGTAATATCAAATTATAGCTAGCACCTGTGTCGAAAATACTATATCTGAGATATTTTAAAAAGGGCTTACGTAATTTTTATAGATCATTGACATTTTATTGAAATTTAAAAAAAAATAAAATAAGTAAAATTTAAAGAGCTTTAACATTTGATCTGAACCAATAAAGAAAAATTTGAGATACTGTTTTGCAGCCAATAATACGCCTTATCTTTTTTGTTAAAAACCAAATGTTTATCTGAAAATGTGTTTGAGGTATTTTTTTGTTTAAACCTAAAATATGAAAAATTTAATTGCAATCTAAAAACTAATTAACATTTAATCACTGAACAGTTACAAAAGATCAGTTGCTGGTTTTACATTTATCAAAATGTGTTCTTTCATAAAATGTAAAGTTTTTATGGGTTCAAATGAAAATTGTATAATAAACAATATAATATTTAACAAAAACTAGCATTCTGCTTATTTTATTGTTATAAAGTGTACAAGCCCCTTTCGATTACTTGAGTAAATTTAGATCGGGTCTCCAACAAGGCTTTTCACAAATCTTGCTGAGTCAGTATTTTGGGGCTATAATCCAATTATAATAGGTGAAATCCAACTGCCAGTATTACTACTGATGAAAACAATTGCAAAAGAGTAGTTCAGTATTTTCCGCTATTATGTCAGGGCAATGTCAGCCGGTGAGCTTGAAAGACCTAGACAAACTGCACTACACTAATGCAGTTTTCCACGAAGTTCTTCGAATACGACCTGTTGCATCTCTGGCCATTCCTCACAAGACAACGTGTGATACCAGTGTGGGTAAGTTTAGGCCGATAAAATCGCGCAGTCCATCCTGAAGTTCTGATAAACATGACGCAGTTATGACACTTTTGAACGTGTTTTGCCATTGTACGCAGCCATTCAAAAAGACATTCAGTGAAAATACTGTTCCATTCAAATAAGTCTTGCGCCCATAAACACGAATTAATTATTTCGTTTTCGTAAAATACATATTAAAAACGAAATTGAAGAATAATCTTTTACCCCTTTAGAGGAGCAATGGATTTCCGAAAGTGGAATATTGGTGATAAAATTATTTTAATGGCTGCACTGCACAATAAACGTGGACCTGGACATCAACTCGTGAAGATACAAATAAGCGCGACAATAAACAACAGAAAGGTAACATAAATATAAATGCAAATTACACAGAGAATTCTTATTGCGAAGCGAAACCCATACCAGTGTAAGCAACGCATACAAAACTGCAACGAACCTCTGAATGTCATATGTGCTCCCATAATGTTAAATTTGATATTATTCCCGTGTCGTTTGATTCCCCGATGGATCTTAATTGGTGACAGTCTGAATAGCTGGAATTAATTTATGCATCTTGTAAGCTGTGAAGATTATAGTTGTCTTGCTTCTTGAAACATTTGTTACCTTATTAAACCCCCTCCTGCCAGCGGAAGGGCATATAGTTATCGCTTTTTCCGTACATCCGGGCGCCCGTTAAGGCTATAATTCACTTGTCCTTCCACTTAAATTGATGAAACTTTGCACACTGGTGCATTTGGACATAAGGGTGTGTCATGTACCAAAAAGGTCCGGGCTTTTATCCCTTTACTATTTAACTTAGTTTCATGAAACTTGACAAACACACACATCTTGACTTTAAAGGCGTCTCATGAAACAAAAGTAGGTACTATGCCTAGAATCTGGTCTCCGCTATTCTTGTCCAGGCTATAACTTGCTTGTCCTTCAACTTAGGTTAATAGACCTTTACACACAGGTGCATCTGGACATAAACGTGTGTCATGTACCGAAAGTAGGCCACTAGGTGAAGTATCTGGGTCACAGTGACATATTCTTGTAAAATCGTGTCTGAGCTATAATTCCTTTACTATTTCACGTAGTTTCATGAAACTTTTACACACGTATACCTTGACCTAAAGGTGTGTCATGAAAAAAGTGAGCACTATGTCAAGCTTCTGGGTCATGGTTAAAAATCATTAAACATCATTCCGGGGATGAAATTCTGTTGTCCTTTGACTTAGAATCATGAAACTTTACACACCTAAGTATCTGGATACAAGCGTGTGTCTTGCGTAAAAGTAGGTCACTAGGGCAAGTATGTGGGTCACACTGAGAGCCTTTTTTCACTGAGTGCACTCTTTCCAAAATGAGACCTGTGATCAGCAAGGTTATATATGAGACCAGGGGGCATGGATCCAGCAATCTCTAATTGTCTTTTAATCAATATTGAAGTTTCGCCTTCCAGGGTATTGCATATATCGCATTATATATTTTTCAAGTTGTAAATGTAATAGTCTTTTATTGCTATCTTTAAGAACACTTAATTATGAACAGTTATATGTAATCTAGTTGTGCATCTGAACCCCAGGAGCATGAAAATAGGTTTCAAATTCACTATCTTTTAAACAAGGGGTTAGTTTGTAGATGATAATTCTGTGCATGATTGCAAGAAATTTAACCTTGCCAGTGTGAACAAAATCAATGGGGGTGGGGGTGGGGGTGGAGAATAATGTGGAAAGTATCCAATCTTGTGACCACAGTTATCCCAAAGATACTGTAAATAAGTAACACAAAGAGTATCTTTCACTCTTTGAATCCAAATACTTTTCTTCCAAATGTAATGTATTGGTACATAAATTTACATTAGACAAGTAATTATCAGGCGGTAATTATACAATCCTGAACCATTTTACGAGTAAGTCTTACTGAATAATTATTGTTTTGATACTGATAACTGTCCAAGCCCAATTAGAAATTTGTTGTTTGTTGTTTTTCCACGTATTTTGGTAGTAAATCTAAATATCTGCCACATATATCACAAGCTTGCATACATTAAAATTGGCATAACATTTTCAAACATCAAATTTACGCTCATTGTCGCAACAGAAAACTGTCTTCCTCCAAGCGATTGTTTTTTGCTTTTGCCTTACCACATACGCTTTTTGTACCACCTGCACATTTACCGTTGACCGAATTTTGATGCCTGAGATGTATTTTTGTGCACACTTTAAAGTGTTACTTTTTGTTTTGAAATTATATAAAATTGATTTCCCTGTTTTTGTTTTTGTTTTTAAATCAAAACAGTTTACTTCTTACATACATTAAACTGGGTATAACATTTTCAGACGTCAAATTTACGCACATTGTCGCAACAGAAAATTGTCTTCCTCCAAGCGATTGTTTTTTGCTTTTGCCTTACCACATACGCTTTTGTACCACCTGCACATTTACCGTTGACCGAATTTTGATGCCTGAGATGTATTTTTGTGCACACTTTACAATGTTTCTTCTTGTTTTAAAATTATATAAACTTGATTTCCCTGTTTTTTGTTTTGTTTTGTTTTTTTAAATCAAAACAGTCTACTTGTTACTATTGGTTTTCGATTTCCATTGTAAACAATAGGTATGCATTTTATTTCCAAAAATGATTTTACCCCCTTTTTAGGAGTGGACATTAAAATCAAATCATGTGCGCAAGGCAAACGTTCATTTGATTATAGTGTCACATGAATCATCTCATGTTGTGGGTAGATACGTGTAAAGATGTTAAACAAGGTTGGAGTAGACACCCATCCTTTCTGACGCTTTTTGTTCAGCATACTGTCGTCTACCGGTTCAATTGTGTACATTTGCACCATGAACACTGTTGAAATAAGCATGTTTGATAATGTTGCCACTCACAGAAAGTGTGTCTAATGATCTACAAGGTAACTCGTATCATTTTTTTGTTTTTTTGTTTTTGTTTTTGTTTCGAAACTTATGAATTACGAATACAAAATTTTATTTTTACTTATCAGTTTTGAATGTTTATCAATCGATGTTCGTAAGAGTAATATGCAAAAGCCGGTTCCACACTATTCAAAGGGGCCAATTTACTATTCATTATTTAATTTGTGATCTTGAAGATGGGAATTTAATGGTTAATTTAAGATTGAACTAGATAATTTCGAAACACATGTGCTGAAGAGATGAATCATAATTCGTTCCCCACCTTTTTGAATATTGCATTGGAACAAAATAGTGTTTCGAAGTGAATTACAATTGCATGGGAAATAAAGTTTCGTTCCAGCATAATAAAGTATGCTCTTTACCTTGACATGATTTCAAGGTCATCGGGCTCAATTCTTTGAATTCCTTTCGCAGGATATATATATGGGGAGCAACATGAACTAAGATCACAAAACTCTTTAAATTGATCGACATTGTACGAGTGTGCGTCGAGTTTGAACGATAATGATTTTGACCTAATTTCAAGGTCACCAGAGTTGATTTTATATATATATATATATATATATATATATATATATATATAACGAAGGCTATATTTAAAAAAAAACATGCAAGCCAGCATCACAAAACATTTACAGTTGATCAACATCGTAAAGGTCTTTGTCGAGTTCGAAGTACAATTACCTTGTCTCACTGGCAAGATCACTGGCGAGATCACCGGGGTCAATCGTTTTATTTCCTGTGCTTGGTATTTAGGGTAGCAGATGAATTAGGTCACACAGCTTTTACAGATGGCCACCTTTATAAGAGTGACCGTATCTCGGGAACAAGGGAAGCCAGGATCATAATACGTTTACAGCAGATTATTCTTGCAAGTGTCTTCGTGAAGGTTATAGGGCATGCGCAGTGACCTTTACCCAATTCGAAGACTTGATTATCTTTAATTTGCGCATGTAATATCTCAAGAACCAGATAAGCTAGAATTACTTAATGTCAACACTATCGTCCTCTTATGACCAGAGATCGAGTTTGAAGAACAATGGCCTTGACCCAATGTCAAGGCCATTTCTTTGTATTATTACTGCTATATCTGAAGAAAAGGATTAGGCAGTCAAGGGATTTTAAGACGATAGGTGTTGTGTTTCATTCTTGTGCTTATAAGTTGAAAACAAAAGTTTTGTGTGCTGTTTTGTAATCACTCAGACTGTATATACGTGCACGCATCTGGATGGGGTTTGCTTTTTTGCAGGCGGCTATGAACTCCCAAAAGGAACACAGGTAGTACCGAATATATGGGCCATACACATGGACAAAAGGGAATGGAAAGATCCAGAAATATTCATGCCTGAGCGTTGGATAGGCAAGGATGGCAAATTCTTCCCGTCAAGTCGTAGTTTCTTGCCCTTCTCCACGGGAAAACGAGTATGCGTGGGCGAAGCATTAGCCAGGGCAGAACTTGTGGTATTTGTGGCCATGATATTCCAAAGATTCACGTTCTCTTCACCCAGCAGCGTTGAATTGACCCATGAATTGGGCGACATGGGAATGGCAGCAGTTGCTAAGCCGTTCAAAGTTGTCGTTAAAGAAAGAATTTGAGTCTACGATCGTTCTGTGCGTAATCTCAAATGCTTGTGGTACGTGTTTCCGGACATAGCATTCATTTATTCCAGCATTATTCATATATAATCTTTATATGACTACGTGAATTCCACAATTGTTCGCATTAACGACTGTGTCTAATTATTCTATGTTGCAGTCTGCAGTTTAGGACACAGAATACCGTATTCAGTCTACATTAAAGGAATAATGCTGTCAGTATTGAATGTTCATTAATATTTATTATATTGTGTCAGAATTCTCTCTGTCTGAAAATCATTCAAGCTTGTGAATATAGTGCACATTTATTGTCAATTTCCATTATCAAAGTTCCATGACCGTCCACTAGATTCTTTGGTTTAGCCCAGAGAATCTTGATAATAGCCATGGACGCTGGTGACGTAGCTCCATGATTGAGTGTGAGGAGGGTTCATTGTGCAGTCATCTATTTTCCGTGTGTGTGTGTGTGTGTGTGTGTGTGAGTGTGTATGTACACCCCAGCCCTACTCGATCCTACAGATTTTAGTAAAATTGCGCTGGTCCGCTGCTGTCGTGATTCAGTGTATGTTACAAAGGTGTATGGAAGGTGTTCGGGCATGGGTTGTTCCCCAGATTCAGATTTAGATTCATATTCAGATTCAGATTCATTTTATTTGACATAGAAGTGAATACATTGCACACATTTCGGTAATTACACAAAAATATAAATGACAAAAACAGGACAGATGATAATGAGAATGGAAGTACGATACAAAAATTGTAGTCCGGATGACCCTGTAAGGATGATAAACATCCGCTTCCGCAAGGGCCACCTGGGAAAAGTTGACTTGTATGTTACACCTAGTTTCAACAGAGGTTCGGTCAATTACAGAAAGAATCAAAGACAAAGAACTCCAGCATTGATATACAAGATTTTAGGTACAATAATGAAGTGTTATTACAGACAAAGCATTCAACATAGAGCAAGTCTCAGATTATTGGTTTATATAATACGTTTTAACACATCTAGAAAGCCCAAACAATCAGTGTGCGTGTGAATCTTTCCTGTTATGTGTAAGGATGTATCAGAAAGTAAGTCGGGGATAGAGTGTCGTATGCACTTTTCGGTGGATACATGTTGGGGGATGCATAGTGAGGAATGTTGCGATATCTCATGGAATATGGGTGAGTCACAGGTAAAGCTGGAAACGGTTTATTAATGTAGCCAGGTAATTCGTTTTTACTATATCTATAGTAAAATTTCCAAGCTGTAAGTTTAAATCAGTCATGAGTTTTTAAAACCTCAGATGTAGGCATGTTTTTCTCCTAGAGATCGGTCTTCAATTATGATGAAGGTAATGATGATAAACGTTTGGGGCCTATGATGACTATGAACTGTTTGTTGCCTTCTAAATACATTTCCTCTCGTTTTAACGGAATGAAAGCATTTGTTGTTGGTCATTTACACAAAATTAATGCTATTTGTTTCAATGCATCGTTATAATGACAATGATGACAAGCACACAGGCAGCCTTATGATGACAATGCTGACAAACACGATTATGATGATAATGACAGTGATGAAAACGCCGTGAAGCCCTTTGGCGTTACATATCTTTCGGCGTATAGCGGGAAGGGTCCAGGCCTGGTGGGGTTTATAAATAGACCTGCGTCAGTTTAGAAAACTGTAGAGTTGTAGAAGTATGACACATTCCAACACGCAATGGAATGCAATATTTACCTTACATCATTCTCTTGGTACTGAAGTACCAGGATCACAGGTAGTAGTATAATGAAAACTGAATGACTGGACGAAAACGAGCAGGACAGGTAGTTGTGCAGAGTTGCTTGTATACAACAAGCCCAAGCGTGTAATTATGTGCGTGTAGTTTATGGTTTGCTGTGAACCGAGTGTGGTGTCTGTATTTGTATTTTAGCTCAGACAACTCAAATACAAACTTTTTACGGTAAAACTAAAATTTTCCACAATTTTAGTTGCATTTCAATCAGTCATAGCGTAAGACTATCATGGTCATGTTGTCATTTGTTCGTGATTTTCCTATTCATATCAACAGGGGAAACCCTGGCGTTGTTATGCACTTCAAAAGTTTGTTCTTCTCAGAATTTTTTCCCAAAAACATGCCAGACAGTTGATCGGAAAGATGGTATCAGCAAGCCTTGGATCACAAATATAGTTTCACCCACAAGTTCCTGATTTAAACATGTTTTTCCTCCATACCTGGGTAGCTCTATTGCATGAATCAACCACAGTGACAATGTGTTCGGTCTGTGTACATCTAATTAGGAAATTCCAGTCAAATGGGCACAGAACTGCGATGATAGTCCAGTTTAATTTTATAGTGCTACTTGCAGCAGGGGCGTATGTGGTCATAATGTCAGCTTAGATAAAGTGGTCACGTGCAGCAGATAATCTTTCACCATAGAAGCAGTAGCAAAATTGACAGCTATCATCATATAGCAGTGGCCACAAAGACCAGTTGACGTCTCATAGCCGTGGTCACGTGCACGGGGTAGCACTTTCAACCCATGACAACATATGGTCGACAATGTAACTTTGCGGTTGATATTAAGCTAATTTGTCCATTTGCTTTCATTTATTGAGGTTTGTGTCTGGAATCAGGTGGTGTGTCGCATATTGCTATGTTGTTTGTGCTCTGATCAAGCAGCGCATAAATTAAAAAGTATGGATCCACGGGTGATGCGTGAGCTCTCACCCGACCTAGATGCACTCAAACATCAGTCTCAACATAAAGTGTGCCTTCAGTTGCAGCTTGTGACAACCTGGGATTAAAAAAGCTAAGTTTAGCTTACATTTGGGCCAATAGTATATAAATACGAGTGATCCAGATGCTTAACTTTAATAGTGGTTTTGGAGAAAGTTACATAAACATGTATGCACATTATTATTCCAATATTAAGCATGCCAGTGGGTATCCTTTTCGTTTAAATCATACTTTCGAAATTAAAAAAAAAATACAGTAGCACTACTTAATGTACAAGCTTGGCGCACATTAAGTCAAGCTACGTTTTTGCTAAACGTAGGGAGAATATGGCATGCTTACACAACTATTCGGAAACCAGATTCTAATAAGAAGAAATTAGATCAAATGTTTTGCAGCATTCCTTTCAAACACAAAGTTATTAATTCACTTAACATTCAGTCCTTTTAAATTGAAACTTGTTCGAAACATGATTCCCAAGGAATGCAAAATAAAAGATCCCCCATTATTTCCTATAAATATGGCAACAATAATGGACAAAGTATAATCAATTACAAGAAATTTCTGGCTTCAATTACTCTTGAGGATATCGCAGCGAATCAAAATTGTGACCGTATGTCTAACAGTAAATATTCTAATTTTGTTGATGCATACCACAAACATGTATTTACAGGTAATTTGGATACATTACAAAATGCAAGTTAAAAAGAAATGATGAAAAAAGGTACAAAATTTCGGATATGTCCCAAGTTCAACATTGACAATATTTTTCAGGATACATATGATGCATTTGATTCTTACTGTATGAAATGGGGAAAGAAAGAAAAAAATGAAATTTCAGAAATTTGAAGGTTGGTAATCAAGCTTGAAAAGAGTCTTTAGAAATAGAATTTATCGTTGCAAATCCTACATTATGAATTTCAATACGGTTAATCAAAAACGGCCAAGAGTTTCAAAAGCAGACAAAGAACTACAAGAAAGATTTGTAGTCACTAACATAGACAAGGCGGGAAACAATTTTGGGATCATCTGCAAAAAATATTATCTGGATGTTTTTAAAAATGAACTTGGTTTAAACAATATTTCAGACATAAGAGGAAACGACGTATATAAATAACGCAAACAATCCAGTGATTATTTGAGAGATACACATAAAGATGAGATGAAAAGGATTTTCATATCAAAATTTCTGAAGAGGACTCCTCTATTCCGTTTTTGTTCTGGACACCCAAATTACATAAAAACCCTTTTAAATCTAGATTCATAGCTGGTGCTACAAAATGCACAACAAAACAATTATCGAAAGAAGTTACATTGTGTTTGACTGCAATTAGGAATCATTTTCGTAAATACTGTAATGCAATTTCTAGAAACTGTGAAATTAATTGTTTTTGGAGTATTAGCAATTCCTCCGAGTTTGTATCTAAAATCAAAGATGTAAAAGCAAAAAAATTCAAATGTTTTGATTTTCAACACTGTATACAAATCTACATATAGATGAAGTCACAAGTTCACTTTTAGAAGTAATAAGCAAAATGTTTTAATATAATGGTAAACGACACATAAAATACTAATTTATATACGAAGAAAGCATACGATTCACTCAATATTCAAAAAGTAACTTTAAATCTAACACTGTTGAAACTTTGATAAGTGCTATAAAATTTCTTTTGGATAATACTTTCGTTCAATGCGGACCACCATTTTATTCAACAAATAAAAGGCATTCCAATGGGTAGCAACTGTTCCTGGTTAGCTGCAGATTTATATTTAACTTGGCTTGAATTTAAGTATATGGCTGAATTGACGAAAAAGGACTTTCAAATGGCTAAAAATTGTCAAACAACGCAAGATATATTGATGAAATTGCTTGTGTATATGTACAAAATTTCAGTGAAATTGCTAAAGAAATTTACCTAAAAGATATCCCTTTGGACGGTAACAATTTAGATGGTTTCAGGGATGTGTTTCTGGACTTGGATATTCAGATCACTAATGACAGGTATTGTATCAGAGTCTATCACAAAATAGATGAGTTTAACTTTGAAGTAGTTAATTATTCTTTCCCAAACAGTAATATTTCGGAAACTATTGGATATAATACGTTTTTGTCACAGATTTTGAGATTTGGTCATATTTGTTCTAAATTTCAGGACTTTGCACCTGGAACCAAATATATTTACAATAAACTTGAATCAAGAGGATTCAAAGATGTACTTTTGATCAAGTACTTCTACAAATATCTATACAGATTATATTGTTGTCTAGGCATTTGAATGTATGTAAGCATCAATGTATTTTTATCATCAAGGATGACAAAATTTATTTCACGCATACTGCACCGTGATACCCGTGGCCCAGACGGTCAACTACACGGACAGCAAAAGGTCCACCCAAAACAGTCAACTGCTGAACGGGCATGAGGGACTGATAATGGGTTGTCAATTATTAAGATCGGACAATTATCGGATAAAATTAATCATATCAAGTGAACGGATTTAGTCAAGTGACCCGTAAAAGAGGTAAACATGATAATACCTAGTACAGTTGTCTCTAGATAAGAACACTTAATAACTATGACAAGCCGTTTTAACATTCGAACCCGAATTGTTTATATGAAATATTCTTGATATCGGCATGAATTTTTTTTTCAAGTTCAGTTGTTGATATTATAAATGCCATTCCTGCGCAAAAAAGTTTATTCTTGACATCAAGAATTGAATTCTTTGTATCAAATATTTATTAACCTTAATGTCACAAAGATGATTCTTGGCATAAAAAAATTCTGAAACGTTGGCCTCAACATTACTATCCAAACATGATTTTTTGACATCAAAAATATCTTGATACAAAACTGCAAGGAGGGGAGCATGTGCTTCAATGGTTGGTCCATTTTGCGTAGAACTGTTGCTGCAGGAAACTTTGCAGGTCAGAGTGACATTGCACCTGCTGTGGTGCTATGTGGAATTAAGAACATCAAGTATATTTAAGGCCTGTTGTTCATTTTCAAAAGTATCTGGCTGTTTGGGTTATACTACTTGTTTCTTATCGTGTTTTTCTTACTGAGCCAACCCCCCTCAGGTGTTTAAAGCAGGTGGGTAGGTGTTATTGAAGGTATTGTCATGGAGCACACTGTTTTCAGGGTCGTACATATAAATCCCGGATTCTGGCACCAATCTGTCACCTCTATTTAGTCACTATCTTTAAGGTAGAGCATAAGTGTAGTCGATAAGGTTGGGATGGACCCAGATTTATTCTGTCTCTCAGATGTTACATCACATATAATGAGAGAGTCTCCCTCCAACCTTCCACCTTCACATGCTCACAGGTTTTCCCCTCCCCCCAAGCAGCCGCAACATCCCAAGTTTTGTTCATCTTACAAGTGGCTTCAAATGGCTAGTCAGTCAAGCAACTCCTTAGACTGAAAACACATTGCCTGTTAACTCTCAGCTATCTGCATTTTCTATTAGGCCGTGAACTTTTCAAGGTGGTCGATTGTGTCTCCATTGACAGCCATTCATCTGCCTACAGCAGGATGCAGAGATGTGGAAATCAGTTAGTAGTGAGCATCCCTTGACAGCAAAGTCTGAAAAATTCTTTACGTAATGCATTTAAACACATAGTGAAGTAAGTACTTAAGATGCAGCCTTGCCTTGTGTTTATTAAACACTTGAAAAGGTGTTTATTATTTCATCTGGTGTCAAAATGCGTGAGGACATAAACAGAGATTGGACCAGTTTGAGCAGTCTACCATGAACACGCTCAGTGAATCGACAATACCAAACCAAAGAATGTAAAAGAGTCAAAAGCCTTAGAAAAGTCTTCAAAGAGGCTATAAATGCACCCACTTTTCTTTCATAGGCTTTTGGGATGATCTAAAGAGATTGAAGATATGATCTACAGTATATTGCTCTTTCTGGTGTCCAATGTGACATGGAAACATTTCATTTTTTTCTTTAGCCCAAAAGTATTTGTATTGCTTGTAGAAACCTCAGTGCAGAAAACTATTGGATACTTTTAACCTGTTTTCTGTTGTGTTTCTTCAGCCCTGATGAACAATGAAAACAGTTATTGCTTCACATCATTGGTCAAGTTAGGCACATTCTGCTAACGACACATTTAATACTTTTATAAAATATGGCGTGAAAATGCTCTTTGCGTTGTGGAGCAACTCCTGAAAAATAAGATCAATACCTGGTGACCTGGTTTGGCAAAAATTTGAAATAGCGTCCATCAGTTCTTCCTCTTCTGTCATGTCAGTATTAAGAATGTGTTATCTGCTGACCATGTGACCATACACGTTCATGATCGTGTAAAATTTGGCGATATGCTTCAAGGCAAGGGTCAAATTAGGATTTTCTTTTGGTAACAAAGAAAAATAATAAACCAACATTGTGGGGAAATATCTGATAGCATTAACTCTACGGTTGAGCCACCCCATTCTGAAACTAAATATTCCCATAATTTAGTAATATCAGATAAAGATGTAATTGATTTCTCTCTTTTGTTAAGCAAAGATCCTTAAAATCTCTCTTAGCATTAGCTGATAAGTTTGTTTTGAGATCAGAGTTGTTGTTGTTGTTGTTGGTTTTTTTTTTGTGTGTGTGTGTGGGGGGGCTATTTATAGCCGTGCGCACCTACTTTCACGATAGTGCAATTAGTGGGTATAAGACATGTCCAAAACCACTTTACTTTCCTCACATTATTTATATTTTTATTGTATTTTTAGTTTGTGTCCAAATATGAGTTGCTCGTAAATTTGAAACAAACTAAAACCAATGTTACTATCTTTTATGCATTGCTTGTGTTTCAGTGCCTCTGCAGCAAACTACCGCCATTGCGTTTAAAGGGATATAGTTCCCTCTTGTAGTATCACTGATTGACGTCTGGTATAACGTGTAGCATAGATAAGTGTCAATCAGTAATTTAAACAGTATTTAAAGATATTCAACCAGTACAGTAGGGTACGTCTGTATTTGCTATTGTGTGAATAAGTTTTCCCCCTTTTTCAGATTCCAGATGGAAATGTCTTCTCATATCCTGTTCAGGAAATACTACGTGAATATGACATTGGCATTTGTAAAATTTAATATCTCAAAAAGGCACTTATTTCGTGAGAAAAGGACATCTAACCCTGTCTGTGACGGATACATGTATGTGCCCGTGCGGCCTCCGTGATTGACTGGCGTGAAACCCGTGCTTTTTGGCGGGAAATTAATATGCATAGCCCATATTAAAAGAGGATTTTCCCTTCAAACTTGAAGCTAAAAATGCAATTTGACACGAAGATAAGTTATTTTCTATGCTCCAAAAGTGAAACATTGCTTCAAGATGCTCGTGTTAAAAAGGAAGAAAAGTAAGAGACAAGTAATGAGTTATTGGTTCTACAATACAGTAGACATAACACATGGGCGGATTCAGACTTTCTGAACAGGGGGTGGGGTGGGGTGGGTTCGAATTGCGAGTGCGAAAGGTACGTATTTCACAGTGGGGGAGGGGGCGGAAGGTTTTGAAAAATCGATATTCTCAGACGCGTTTCCTCGCACTTGAGACTCTGTTTTCACATGGATGTTTTGATATCTGATACACACAAATTCACGTAACTGGGCTTTCCCGTTAACTTACAAATTTCCTTTCAGAGTATGGCATATATAGGGTAAGGCAAGTCTGAAACCTTTCACTGGATGGCAGGGCCAGCGCTCAAAATTTGCACTTGGTAAAATCTAGTCTGCCCCGCCCCCTCATTCCGGTGATCACACGACTGCAGCAACATAATGACTGCAATTATTTCGTTCAAGCTGGTTCATCACACTTTTTTAGCGTTCACAACATTCAAATCTATACATACGATGTAAGTGTACGTTTTGGCGGCACTGTTGCTTAAACTTGAAACCTGATTCCTTGTACTGCCACTTGCATTAAATTACGTGTTGAAAGCCTAGCTATATAGAACCAGTATAACCATACCGGTGCGGCCAGGCAAGGGACGATCCTACTGCCCCTGGTGGGAAATTGCTTAAGTTTAGAAAGATCCCAAAACTGACCCAAAGAAACAGGAAACACACTCTCAAGCACGACTGCAGATCATAAGACTAAAAGGTATCACAAGCAATGTTGCTACGTTATCTCCATTATATGTGGGTCCCTTGGCTTATGATTAGCAACTTACTGTGTCGTTTAATATTTCCTAAAACTTAAATATAAAAGGGAGTATCTTGTGTACTGCCCATTGCTTTATAGGCAGGTAAAATTTCGGCGATGTGGTATTCGCATTTTATATGCAGAATTGAAGAGCTATATTTTTGTTAAGTTTCAAGCTACTTTGAGCATTTATAATTATTTAGTATATTGATAATTTATATGTATGCAGTGGGACTGAAAATAGCATTATCATATTCAAAGTTTGATTCATTTGACCTGATATTATATTGTAAGTATACAACTGCCTTGGGTCAATCTGTGGACCGCGCCATGTTTTTATGTAAATAAGCATTCCTTCATCCATAAAACGTACAGAGTAGGCAACAATTTGCGTCCCATGCTATCCGATACCGTGTTACATTCACCAAATATAACAGGCTGATGGCCTTGGCAAACAGGCTTTGTACAGGCCTGTACGTGCAACTGGTATTATTTTCATGGATGGGTAGGGCTCTCCAGCAGCTGTCTCTGTAGTGTGGTTCCATGGCCACCCAAGCGGACACTACGCGACCCGTCGATCGCTCCCCGGTGGGGGCAGGTTGGCAGCGCAGCCACGCACGGTGCGGCCAGGCAAGGAACGATCGTACTGCCCCTTGTGGGAAATTGCTTAATTTTAGAAAGATCCCAAAGCTGACCCAAAGAACGGAAAGCAACAGGAAACACACTCTCAAGCACGACTGCAGATCATAAGACTAAAAGGTATCACAAGCAATGTTGCTACGTTATCACCATTATATGTGGGTCCCTTGGCTCATGATTAACAACTTACTGTGTTTAATTATACACAGAAGTGGAGTAATTTCATTACTTGTCCCAACATATGCATGTCCTAGTATGTTGATAGAAAATCTGCATCATTGCTTTAAGTTTAGGCTTTGGCTATCTGATAAAAATATGATTATAAGCATCGATCGACGTTCTAGTAAAAATTGTGCACTTTCAGTGAAAATACGGATCGATCAAAATGGCAAAGTGACCATGATCTTAACCTCTGTGTGATCCCATATGTTGAAGACATTTGTGCTCTACAATGTGGTACCTATAAACATAGTATGGGGTGAAATTCTGTTCAAATATGATCGATTGTATTTCCAGGCATGAGTATGAATTTGAACCTGACATGCCAGGTCCGCACCTTTCCCGCAGGGTCACAAAGTGCACCATGTTTTTGGATACACGCCTTTTCAAACTCCCTGTGGGGTATATTAACTGACTGTTATGGGTACTTAGCTCTACACTTCCGGTCCCTAACCGACCAATTGAGGCATACTACTGCCGGACTATAACTACTGAAGTGGTACATTAAGTGAGAAGCCTACCCAAGTCTCATCCCCGCAAATTTTGAAGGTAACCCAGAGAATCAGGCTAGGTAAAACCATACTGTACAGGGTTGAGGCACAGTTGGCTGTTGATTCAGTCTCCAGGGGGAAAAAAATAAGAGAAAAGAGTAAGACTAGCATATGTCCTCTTTTATTTGACAAATTAAAACTACAGAAAATATATTCTTATGAAGGTGTGTGATGACATGTAAGGACGGGATTTTACAAATCTTGATGAATTGTAAAGTCTATTTCAAGCAACTGCACCGTAATACCCATGGCTCAGACAGTAAACTGATCGAGAAGAACAGATCCGCCCGAAGTAACGTATTTCACTGCTGAACTGTGTGAGGTACTGAAAAACAGTATGTCCGTGATTAAGCTCAGGACAATTATCGAATAGAATTTCTCAAATCCGATGAACGGATTTCAGTTGCGTGACCATTAAATAAGGTATGCATAGTAATGCCGCTGCCAGTGTACAATTATTTCTACTAAATTCTCTTAACCAGAACACTTAAACACAGCTCTTTTGACGTCAAGTCATCCCTAGCGTCCATGCACCCTGCCTTCTCCTTAAACGTTATAAATACATTTTTGTATATGCACAATGATGATAGTTCTAGGTGGCTTGAAAGCCTCCAAATATTCGATACCAAAAATAATATGATCACAAACAGTAAAAACTGTGTGCAGAAATATTTACTCCTTTCTCACAACTGTGTGAATCAACAGTTTATATTATGATCATACGGTATTTTATTGTAAATTCTTCAAATATTATCTGCCGAATTCTTTACATATTTAATACGATAATAAGGGAGCAATGTGGTATTTATAGGTACATAGTCTTGTTTATCACAGTTATTCAGCAGTTTTTGTTTCATTGTAAGCTTAGCTGCATTTTAACGAGATCAACATTTATCTAGATTTAGTCACGTATTCTGTTTATGGAAATATAAATACATGACAAAAACACAGTAACATGAATGTTTTAGCCTAACAATACATGTAAACATATTAACAGGCACCATTAGACATACGTGTGGGTATATAAAGGCTCATATTGTTCTTAACTCTTACTTTAACATTGATATCACAATTTTGTGAATGTAAAGCACAGTTGTAGGCATAAGCTGGGCAAAAATAATGAAAAATATCAATCAAATACAGAATGATGTGCGTGGCACCGTGAAGACAAAGTCCCATTAGCAAAGATAAAACAAACTGAACTTAACATACGGCAAAACACATAGCATCCCATGTGTCCATTGTTACCAATACATAGGGTCCTCTGATTTTATGGTGCACGCATGATGGAAGTCTAGCCACGTCTTCCATCATTTTAGTGCAAGCCTGCCGTGAATTAACCTTTATAAATCAGAAGGATTCAAAATCGACCGTATTGAGTATTGTGTAATTTTATGCTGCATAAGGTCATTGGGAGATGACGACTTTTGGTTGTATATACAACTCGATTTTGAACAAGAAATGTGGGGTGTTGAATCAGTTTTTAATTAAACTTTTTGTTTTCTATTTGAGTAGTTGCCGAGTGCCCAGTTTGCAGCTTTGGTTGGTAATTATAGTAAACGGACACTCGTTTGTAGTATCATCATTACATTTAAGCATAGTAAGTACGTCATTAATCAATGCAATTTGTGACCATCATACTAATGTAACTCAATGAATTTCTTTAAACAAAACCACTAGATATAGGAACTTCTGAGATACATATATATATATATATATATATATATATATATATATTTAATATATATATATATAGAGAGAGAGAGAGAGAGAGAGAGAGAGAGAGAGAGAGAGAGAGAGAGAGAGAGAGAGAGAGAGAGAGAGAGAGAGAGAGAGAGAGAGAGAGAGAGAGAGAGAGAGAGAGAGAGAGAGAGAGAGAGAGAGAGAGAGAGAGAGAGAGAGAGACTATTAAGCCAAGTGCGAATTTGCGTTGATTTGAAAGTGTCATTATCCTGATCAAGTCAATTCCATCTGAATTGACAAACAAAAAACCACTATTAAGCCAAGTGCGAATTTGCGTTGATTTGAAAGTGTCATTATCCTGATCAAGTCAATTCCATCTGAATTGACAAACAAAAAACCAAAATCACAAGAGTTTTTATATGAACCGAAAGAACATATCAAGTAAAAATTCTAATTTGTAAGAAAAATGATATTGAAGTTCGACATCGTTAATTCTACTAGATAAAGATTTCGTGTCAACAGAAGGTGGTCAAGCAGAAATGAAGCGATGATGAAACCCTAACGGATCCACACATCCTGAAGCATTAACATATCTTTGTCGAATAGGAATACCCGCCCGCAAAGGTAAACTACCGCACTTTAACCGCTTAATTCCTGATTTCCTCTAATTACCTAAACTGAAAATTATCGTGTTTCGTGGATTTTACAAACCAATATCTTGAGATCCTTGCTTTCACCATATTGTTTTAATGTTGACCACAGTGACGAAAGGTTATGATGATCAATTATTCTCTGATGCTTTAAGGATGGTATGACATTTTCATCATTTTCACAAGCGTACACACAGTACTCTTTTTCATGACCCCTCTCCCCCGCCAAAAGAGTACAATTCAACACATAAAAAATGATTATCACTAGAAAGGCCCCCAGCAGTAAACCAGAGATCGCTTTTCTCGACTCGTGCATTTAATTTAAGGTAGGTCGGTGTTAAATACAGGGATGTAATTGTCTGCAAGTTCAGAGAGCCTTAAGATCACCTCAATGAGACCAGCATTTTTTTATTTACTTTGTTCTGATTGCCGCATATTCAACCCATGCAAACAAGGTTGTTAACCCTTCCTCTGCTGCAAGTGCGAAAACCCACACATAGATACTTTCAGGCGAGTTCGTCCACCCCCTGTGGCACTTGCAAAGATCAACGTTCATTTTCATTGTGCGTAATCACCGAGATATGGCAACATGGTGCATTCTCCTGCAGATGTACAACATAATAAATGGTTTCCATTTTAACTATTGGGTAATAGCTGCACTAGCACCGAAATTATATAAATATTGCAGTATCTCTGGGGAAACCCCGCCCCCCCCCCCCCCAAACAAAACACACACACATATTTTAATTCAGTATGGACAATCCCTGAGATTGATTGATAATGTATATCGGTGCACGAGTTGTCCGTTTTAACTACGATTGCACGCAGTTAGCAATCCGTATTTCTTTCAGTGATTCACCAGGGACATCCTGAATGTTTCGAAAAATCTGCTGTCGATATGATACTAAATTTCGGTATTGATGTGACATGATAACATAAAAGTACCGTTGGATTGAATGGTCAGCTTCATTATGCTGGTTTGTTGGGAGTGCGTATTGCGCATGCTTGACCATGTGCAAACTTACTTGCATGATCTGT
Source organism: Hermodice carunculata (assembly GCA_964020975.1). NCBI lineage: Eukaryota > Metazoa > Annelida > Polychaeta > Eunicida > Amphinomidae > Hermodice > Hermodice carunculata. The sequence goes on along the minus strand of OZ026613.1, from coordinate 58,585,146 downwards.
GAGCCAATCAGCGCCCGAGCAGGGCGAGAATCTCGCTGAAACAGGGTGAGAATGTCGCAGCCTCCTATTCTTCGATTTTTACCTCGGAGATAGTAAATTAATGCAAGATGACCACATTTGGTGGGTGGAAATAAAAAATTAAGCCAATAGAAAACTAACATGATAATATTGACGAGGTTCTGACCTTTCCATTGATAGCAAACATTCCTGGAACCGCCAAGTGACTCGGGCAAAGTTTGAAGTCGAAAAATACACAATCTCACCGCTGTTTTGCGGATTATTATTCGGCAAATATACCGGAAACAATTGATTAGATGTTTATTTAGAAGTCCGTATGAATAAAATCGTCACATTTACGCAACGGAAGTGTTTCTGCAGCAAAAACTACGCAGTTTAATTGACCGGAAATGAGTATACGATATCTTTACGTAAATAAACGTCCATGTAGATGCCCCGATACTGAAGATCGTGTTTGTGGGGCAATCCAAAGATTAAATTCAGCGGGATTGACAACTAAGCCCCTTAAAATTAATTGCAGCGAAAGAGTTGAAAACTTCGCCGTTATCTTCTTCGAACTTGTTCCTGTCACTGCGCTGACTACAAATGTGCAAACGGAGCTGACCATCTTGCGTCAGTGAACCGATCATCATCTTGTTGCATCATTAAAGGGGAACAACACCTTTTAACCCCCTCCCCCCCTAGCGTAAGGTTTGTATGCTTGTGAAAATGGTGAAAATGTTGAACCATCGCTTAAGTGATTTTGGACCTGTGTGAAGAATAAAGCATTCAATACATGTAGCGTATCGAGTCATGAACAGAGAGTTAAACAAATACATGAACAAATTGAAACATTAGCATGCGGACACTTTAAAAATATTGATGAGGCAGAAACTGGAGAACTGTAGCTTTAGAACTGAATGATTCTCTGGTGTGCTCAATAGCGAATAGAAATAACCTTACAATGAGCACTGTTAGGAACAAAACCATTGATATTCTTGAATATAAATTTATTTTTGTATGTTTTACAACAAATGCAAGAATCGGATTTCGATCGATCGATGGGGAGAGAGAGAGAGAGAGAGAGAGAGAGAGAGAGAGATAGAGAGATGGAGAGAGAGAGAGAGAGAGAGAGAGAGAGAGAGAGAGAGAGAGAGAGAGAGAGAGAGAGAGGCCAGACGAAGCTTGTAATCTCGTAGTCCAGACCTGCAAGAAATTGAAGGGGCATACATTTCGTCTCCCAATCATGATTATCGATGACAAAAACATAACAAAACCCTGTAACAACAGAAAACGTGCTAGAGAAAAAAGGATTATTCATTACAGATGAAAAGGTGACCCAGTTTCAACTGTGAAGAGAGAAATTATGGACTGAGGTCCAACATTCAAGTGTTCTGATTTTTTGCGTCCAGCTTTGCACAAGTCACTTGCTGACTCATCAGTGTATAAGCCGTTTGGCTAAAGTCTAAAGACGTTGACGCGTTACAGCCTTGCCCATTTAGTCTCCTTAAACGCTTGAAAAAAAGGCGCTTAATTTTTTTTCAAGTTCACTGGGTCACAGGCACTCAAAAACATATTTTATGCAGATGAGAACTGAGAAGGATACTTTTCAACAGATTTAAAAAACAATATATTTAGTCTCATATTGGTGGGCGGTTTGTACTCAGAGACGTTACATTTCGCCATTGACTTGTGTCTCACGAGTCGTAGTACATTGTATTTGCCTTTAAGCAGTTCAAAGTTTATAGTTTGTGGTCCTTTGAGAAATTGATCTGCGCCCTGGTACCATCAGTCACGGTGATTCAACATCTAGATAAGCGAGACGTGCCCTTTATCCAGTTCTCCGGCATCGACAAATCCGCCATAGTCATTGTAGGTGTTCATGTTTTTATAAGCCAAATTGCTTCGCAACGTATTCGATTTCATCATCTTTTTCATAGCCTCCTTGTTTTGCTGATTTCGGGAATCGAAAAGGGCGTCAAAGTGTTCTTGGTCACAGTAAACTTTGCTGATGGAATTAAGCAAGCGATCCACCTTTTCTGGAAAGTTGTCGATTTCCACCTCAAATGCCGGGCGTACGCCTCCATATGTATAATTTTGGTTGTTGAGAAGCTCCTTTGCCTTGTCTTTGTCACTGATTAGGAAGCTCCCTATCCCCGTCCATTGCTTGAAGCGTTTAATCATGAAGTCCACCATCTCATAGTCGTTGGGTTGCAGACTTAAATCTCTTCGAACCCTGGCGAACGTTTCGTTGAGTATGGACAAAAACATATTGATGAGGATGTAGGTAACGCTGACTACATACATAAAGAACCACAGGGGTCCAAGTACTGGCTGCGCTTTTCGCATCTCTTCGAACTCAAACCGACCAAGCATCATTTGCAAACATGTCTCAGCGCTGCCTATAATGGTTGAGAAATGTCGAAGTAGCATAAAGTAGATTAAAAAGAAGAATTGTGCGTAAGCCATGAAAACTACGCCGAAGATGACACCAAACCAAAGAAGGTGTTTGGCACCATGCTTCAGCGTGGCAGCTAACATGGACATTCGGCGGTTGAAGCGTAGAAGACGGATAAACTTGACGGTGGACAGGAAAACGACCCACGCCATCATGTAATGTAACAGCTCATGCCAGTTGGCTACATACTGGAACTTCATGTAACCATCGCCATTTGTCTCCTTAAACCGTGACACAAGTGCATTGGTCTGGATCATTCGATAGAAGTAGATAACAATGCCAGCAACCGAGAAAATTATGATAGTCAGTTCCACCCAGTTCCAGAACTCGCGGAAGTATGCCTTTCGAAAGCGGAAAATACAACGCGTTTCTCGGATTATGAAGAATATGATGAAAAGCGCGAAGGTAACCTCGCAGATAATCTGAAATATCATAGCATTTGTGTAGTACTGAAGAAGATTGATAGGCTGGAATCTTTGATGTGGGTATAAGCCACTACTTGTCAGCTGTTCAACTATCATCGTACAGACGCCAAACAGGTTGACTTGCGCATTGTAAACAGTGAATTCGATGAAGACAGCCCGGGTGTATAAATCTATCCAGCTATTTTTCTGCAGCTCATCCATTTTATTGGCCATTTTGTATTGGTTACCCCTAAGCTCGACGAGGTATCCACCACCTCCGTACAGACCGTGGCGCCCCCAGTAAGGCCAGCTGTCAATTTCGGAGCCCCGTCGGTATGTGAATTCGGGTTTTGAATTGTTCCATGATCCGCTAGAATTTAGTGGGACCCAACCAACGCCGTAGTTGGTTTGATCTTCATCGAAAATACTGTAAGGTATGTTGCACTCTTTCGCCACTGATTCCATGGGATGCAGTACCCGGCACTGACCTAAAATATATCAAGATTTGTCAGACGGCATTAAAAATAATATTGTTCAACTGTCCAATCTCCAATTTTGGCAATCTACATGATAGAAAATTGTAAATATACAGACTTGGAGATCTGAATTTCTTATAAACACTGCAAATATATTGAAGACGCAGAGCATGTAACCTGGTAGGTTGTCGACCTGATCTAAATACTTGTCCTTGGAAAACACATGACGTCATGTAATGAAAGTTGGAGCCTTACATTTCTGAGCAGCGGTTTAGCGTAGGTTATTTTCATAGAAAGTAAAGGTCAAACTTGAAAAGATGAACACTGATAGGTCTATGAATGCCCTTCAATTCTGTGCGTTTGTCACTGAACACGAACGCTTCTCACCATACAGCAATTTAAAATATCAGACATTCAGTACCGAACAGTAGTAACCAATAGATATATTTCTTTGAATCGCAGCGGAGTCCTGATGCGGTAATTCAGTTCATTAAATACCCAATGAATGAAATTACCTCTGCTGAAGAATGTATGATACTAGTCTGTTTTAGTAAATATCAGATCATTGGTAAAAATACTCATACTCGTACGTCGCTTACAAGAAGAAGCTTGATACCAATCCCGAATTTTGTCCACAAACATAAAAACAAAATCTGGTGCAGTGTTTGTGGCTGTGCTTTTTATTGCAAGACAAAGGGTCAAATAGTTTGTACAAATTTTTCAGGAACACAAAAAGACCAGAAGTTTCTGGTCGCATAAAAACGACAAATGATTACGTATTGAGTCAATAATTTGTACATTGTCATATGGAACGCAATTGCATAGATTCTGATGAAATATTGTTCGAAATATTTCTTTCTGGATTCAGCGATCTGAGAAGATCAAATAATTTGATCTTCTCATCAAGCCACTTTCGGTAAGATTTAATCATATCATCACTCATTCAATTATATCATTGGCTCAGAACTGAAATGCTTTGGTACGGTAATCAAATTGAAATTAAACATTCAACGATACGTTAAAATCCTGAATGGAACTAGAAATGGACTTCCATTTCTCATTTTATTCAACATTTTGACATATTATTTGTCTTGATACAGATACACACATTATACAGTTGATTACCTCAAAAATAAAACAGCATCGGCCGGGGTTTTAAATTTAAATACCAGCTTTCTTTGTACCATCAATACCGTTGCGCCCCAACTTTACTTTGACACAAGCCACCTGAGGGCATTCATTATGCAGAGATCGACTTTTTATAAATCGTATTTAAATGTATGATCTAAGACTTTACCAAATCATCAAATCCATGAACATGAATTAATTTTTCATTACGTATTTTAACGTAATCAAATTGATTTGATGATAAAAATAAACATGCTTAATCAATGAAATGCATTTGATATGTTGAAATGCATTTTATTGCATGATTAAATGAATGCAAAAGTATCCCAATATATATACTACTACTTCTTCTACTACTACTACTACTACTACTACTACTACTACTACTACTACTACTACTACTACTACTACTACTACTACTACTACTACTACTACTAATAATAATAATAATAATAAGTGAACATCTTTATACTGGATAGCCTGTTCAACCTATGGCTGTTTTTCCACAGGGTCCAGTAGGCAAGATCTTAGCCCAATTATCCCAAACTTAATGTAGGAGGATATCTGAGATCCCGGAGAAAACCTACGGTGCTCCGCAGGTGTTTGGGAAACCTTGCCACATGCGACCACGAACCCCGCAGCCACAAATTTCATGTATTCAAATACATCTCATATGATTTAATCATTTTATGATGCTGTCTATATATTTGATGATATGATCGATGGTATGAAATTTGTAATGATTCAACATCATTATGTTAAACTACTTAATTAAACTAGAAATGGCGTTTGCTCCAGTATGTATATATATATATATATATATATATATATATATATATATATATATATATATATATACTGAACCAAACAAATAACGCAACTTTTTCATTTGGGTTTATTTTCACATTGGAACTGTATCTAAAGTTCAGAAATATACGAACCGTTGTTAAATCAGTCTAAAATCATGCACCAAGTATTGTGACCTCAAGGTCGAGTACCCTGACCTTACCATGGGGTCATTGTCATGAATCAAGAGTGACTACAGCACGCTATCTTACGCAAGTCTCTGACACCTGAAATTAAGGTTGCTAAGTCTTTGATTCTGGGACAGGAAAAGGCCACATTGAAATCAGCCCAAGCGTAACTGTGTGCGAGGATATGAGGCTTTCAAAGTTTGGTGGTTGTGCTGAATCAAGGACAACTGCAGGATTCAGTGTTTGATTCCGGGACAGGAAAAGGCCACATTGAAATCAGCCCAAGCGTAACTGTGTGCGAGGATATGAGGCTTTCAAAGTTTGGTGGTTGTGCTGAATCAAGGACAACTGCAGGATTCAGTGTTACCCACATGACTAAAACATTCGCACCTTTTCTGGTTGGGTGTAGCCCCTCATGGACAATAAAAGGGCAGCATGGGATTCATTTGGCACAGTATTCCAAGAACTATGGGTCGATTATCAACAGTAGATCGGGAGAGAGGAATTGGCATGCTACAGGCTGGTTTATCTGCAGCAGAGGTGGCAAGAAGACTGCAAGTCCACATATCCACTATATCCAGACTTGCTACAAGATTCCAGGGGACTGGAGCCACAGCTGATAGACAGCGTCCTGGGAGACCAAGAGAAACCATACCTGCACAAGACAGACACATCAGGGTGTCACATCTGCGGAACAGAACTCGACCAGCCACTAGAACTGCACAACAGACCAGCTACTAGAACTGCACAACAGACACCTGGCAGAACCAATAACAGAATATCTGCCCAGACAGTCCGTAATAGACTACAAGAACACCATCTACACGCCAGGCGTCCTTACAGGGGTCAAATTTTGACACAGGCAAGAAGGCAAGCCCGACGACAATGGGCTACTGCCCATACTCACTGGACCCATCAACAGTGGAGGGATGTGCTATTCACCGATGAATCCCGCTTCACCCTGTATCATGCAGATGGTAGGACACGTGTTTGGTGACGAAGGGGAGAACGCTACTCAGATGCCTGTGTGCTGGAAACAGATCGATTTGGAGGTGCATCAGTGATGGTGTGGGGTGGAATTTCATTCACAGCCAAAACCCAGCTAATCTTCATTGAAGGCAATCTTAACGCTGCCCGTTACAGGGATGAGATCCTTCAGCCTGTTGCTGTCCCTTTCATTAGACACCACCAACTCCACTTGCTTCAACAGGACAATGCTCGGCCCCATGCCGCTAGACTGACGATGGATTTTCTGCAAGGAGAAGGAATTAACGTTTTGCCATGGCCAGCCTTCTCACCTGATATCAATCCCATTGAGCATCTTTGGGACTACCTTGACCAGCGTGTTCGGAGACGGGATCCAGCGCCCGCCAACCGCCAGCAGCTTCGCCAGGCTCTTCAAGAAGAGTGAGATCGTGTGCCCGGCAGATGGTGCAGCGGCTAGTGTCATCCATGTGCCGACGTTGCATAGCAGTTACAGATGCTGATGGTGGTCACACACAGTATTAGTGGACATGCCAATTTGTGAACTTTACAAATCAATGTTGCCCTGTTTATTGCCAGCTGGTCGCGCCCTCGTTGACAGTTTCAAGTTTTTGTTTTTCACATGTTATGCCATAAAGACTGCAGAATATGGATCTAATTTGTTTCTGTGATATGAAAGTAATAATAAATATTTAGGTTAAAAAGTTTAAGGGTTGCGTTATTTGTTTGGTTCAGTATATATATAAATATATATATATAAATGTATATATATATATAAACACACATATACATACATACACACATACATATATATATATATATATATATATATATATATATATATATATATATATATATATATAACTGGAAATGAAAAGTTCGTCTGTGACTCTGACTCTGACTTTGACACTGTGTAGTGTCAGCAGTGTCATGGTTTAAACACTTTGTGGCGTTGGTAACGCATTTAGGTATGGTAGCTTGTAAAAAAGTTTCCAAAAATGATTTTGAAGAAGAGGAATCCAGCGTGACGTCGCTACTTGCAGATCTCTGTGACAGGGATATCAGTGAAGTGATGGATTCAGCATCCTATACGTTTTCGCAAACTCCTGCGGAATCTTTAGGTCAGTAAATTGTTCAGTTGACTCTGTCAACACATATGTGTACATTCCCTGTACAGATGAGCACCAGGCCTAACTCTGCATGCCATTCTGAAGTTATGGAAGCAGGTTTACCATTATGTTCTCAAGAAGCGTCCAACCTGCACGCACACCAAGAATGTGCAAGTCTTGCAGCTCATTTCCCCCCAATATTTTTGTTAAGCATGCGCAGTCAGCTTCAATTTAAATGGGGTTGGCCAAGAGACACTTTTCTTACTATACTGTAAGTCTGGGTGAGTACGACCAGTGATGAAAAGGCATATATTTTGCATGTTGCAAGTGTTGCCTTTGATTATTGAAAAGGATTCGATATTATGGTTATCAGACAGACAGTTAACATTTTTCTCCAAACAATTAAAGAAAACAAAAGCTCCACCGATGTCTGACTCCGTATAAATATAGGAAAGAGTATGCGTCACGGACCTAGGATCTAGTTTCTTGTTTCAGTAACTCACAAGATTTGCAGCAAGTCTGCGTAAGTACTGCATGTGTGAGATACGCTTCACTAATCACAGACAGCAACAGAAGTTCTGTAGACTTTGTCAAATTGGAAAAAATGGTTGTTGCGCAATTAGGCAAGCTCTTCAAATTTCGGTATGTCTGGTTTTACCAAAAACTTCCTTTTTTAACTTTTCCAGGTGAATCATTTATTTGGTCTTTATCACCAATTTTGTGGAAGATTTGTATGGATTCAGTACATTTCCTTGTAAAATAACCCAATGCTTCCAGCACTTCAGGCGAGGCCGCTGAAGCATGACTTGTGGATTTAGTGATTATCGACTCATTAAAGCCAATTGTTTCGGAGAAAAAGAATCTGTCACATTTTGGAAGTGTTACCTTTGAACGTTTAAAAAGACTCGGTTTATAATCATCAGATAGACATCGACTTATCTTTTCCTTACATTTAAAAAAAAAAAAAAAACAAGGACAAACTTTGAGCCCGTAATTCTGGCTCCTTGGGGAGATGTGAAGGAATCCAAGTCGTGAACCTGGGATCCAGTTTCTCGTATCAGCACAAAAAATGCGCACTGCTAGTTGCTCCATTACATTCGTTAATGTTCAATGAACTGTGACAGTATGGATTAATCGTATTAGCGCATACTCAATTAAATGTGTCTGCTTGATGTATGTCATAAAGTTATCTTATTCTTTCATGTAGGATACACTATACAATACCTAACAAATTGTGGTAGGTTTCCTTTGATGACCAGTATATTTTTTTAATTGAATTGAAATGTTCATGAAAGGGTCGATTAATCGAGTCTATCGATGCTGGATATTCACTTTTTCTTTGCACAAAGTAATGAATAAAAATATTTGGGGCACCAGTTGCGTTCAGGGATCCTTCTATAGGTAGAAGAAATGTGTTGACAACATTCTCTATTTAGCTGTCATTCAATTTTTGAACAAGTGGAACAAATTTATAAGGCCTTTTGAACAATCTTTTGAATTGTGTTGCATTAGGAGATATACCTGGGCATCGTCAACAGGTGCCCTCAATACTGTGACAGCATGTGGCGCTCTATATCGAACTTTTCAATAAGTCTAAGTCACTGATTTACAATTAAGCATTCAGGAATTTTTAAAAAATTGACAATAATTCTTGAATTTATGTTACAGTCATACAATTAGAGAATTGCATCAGTTCCTGTGTTTTGGTGCCCAGCTATGCAAGATGAATTTAGTGAAAGTCTGTATGCAAATCAAACAGAACACATTACCAAATTTAAACCTTATCACTATCTTGAAATTTAATTGAAATTCAAAAGAGCATCTGCTGGGCTATAACACACACATAGGCACGCATGTGAAGCAGTGTACGGAAACAACAAATGCGTGTTATAAAATGTCGAGAAATCAAGAGTTGCTATTGATACATAGGATAAGGTCTCAGAAGATGCAAATACTGTATCCTGTCGCAAGGCAAATGTGCTGAAGGTTGTGAAAAATCATATAAATTGTTTCACAGTGTATACTGCACGAAAAAATGTTTAACTAAGACAGAGCACATGCATGCCAAATCAGTCGTTGAACGCTAAAATCCTTCTTCAAAGAAGACACAATTGTAATCGTTTTGTCAGCCGTGTCTATTTACAATAGAATCAGATTCAAAGATCAGCACACATTAGCACCAAGCGTGTTGTGTGTAATTGTAACAATTGTCGATGGCTCAGAAAAAGGAATCAAAATCAAGTTCACAACGAAACGTTGATGGCGACCAACCACACAATGGCGACACAATCATGGTGCGAATTTTTTAGCAAAAAGAAATTGTGATGCATTTTCCGATCTGGTTTTTAACACATTCTGCAACTGTATTTCACTTTCAATTCATCATTCTGTGGTTGAAACAGCATTCTTTCAAGCGGGTGAACAACTGATGGCCGCAATGTGAATAAAACCTCGTATTCGAACTTGGTAAATTGTCTATATTAGCCACGATCAGAATTTTTTATTTTGTTTCATCATTCTTTGAAATAATTGAAATCCCTTTCCCCTTTTCATTCGGTGCTTACACGTATATTGAAATATTTTATATACCATTAAATCGGTTTGCTGCTGCTGCTAATAGTGGTTATGGAAATATGACGATGTCCAGCTGGAACCATTTGTGTGTTTGTAGGTTTGTCGAGTTTCCTGTGTAATTTCATGTACTATTAAAGGAAGAGAATTTTCCTTAAGTGGAACTCCACATGGAAGAAGGGTATCGGAGCACGTTTTAAATAACCTGAGTTGGAGGGAAAAATAACCACAGACCTTCGCTGAAGGTGATATGTAAAATCCGTGTGCACACAGTCACATACACACAAAACTAAACTCTTCTTTGGGCTGCAGAAGGTTAGGCCAGCGAAAACTATGGAGAGTTTGAAACTCCGGGTTAGTAAATCTGGTTGCATATCAACCGAAGGGAATTCTCCATGTTAGAACATCTTATCACACTTCCATCTGAGACATTCTCTATATCAGTAAATCTGGGCGCGTATCTGTACGGTCAATTGTATGCTTAAACCTTTTTGTGATTTATCAGGAACGAATAGATACTCCACATATGCGGGATGTTGCTGCCGTATGGGCCGGTGACAAGCATCCTAACAAGACCATAGGAACAAAGGTTCTAATGTCTAGACACATAATTTTAAGCATTTAAAACTGCGTTCAAATTGATTTCAACATTTGTTTAGATGTGTTTAAAGGATCTTTAAACGTAAAACTTTTACGTTTATACTAAAAGTATTTGAAGTATTCAATATTGCAGCAGAGTAATAGAGTAGTTTTGGTCGAGGTTATAATTCAATTAAGAATGAACAACAACCGGTGGTTTTAATATAGAAAAGGTCTCTTTACAGAGATTGTTTCAATTGGTTTTTTCCACATGTACTTGTGTAGAGAAAATTGTGTTTTCTGATAAACTTAAGTGGAGAAGTTGCCTAATGCAAGACTCCACTCCAGAAAAAGGAGTCTGAAAATCTCAACTTTGGTCTAAAGTGGAGTTTCCTCCACCGAAGGCACACTTGCAAAATATGTGTGTATGTCATTGGTGTGTACACAAACTTGCCAAAATATCTCCTCCATCCTATGCTACCCTAAATTAATACGATTCTGTGTAAGGAAGAATTTTACAAAATTGTCTCCACAAAGGGAAATTCCACATTAGATAATCAAGGCACGTATGTGTTAATTCGAGGTTCACACACACACACACACACACACACACACACACACACACACACACACACACACACACACACACACACACACACACACACACACACACACACACACACACACTCATTACAGTGGATTTATTTGCTAAATTGTGTGTTGGCAAGGGTGTGTTCGAATTAATGAGTCTACACGTACGTGGTTTCACTCGCAACTGCCTCATTGTGGCATAGCCCATCATTCGGGACACTCTGTCACCCAGGAATCCACGTTGGCCAACGGGAGGCATTCCGTTGTACCATCTTTTAGCCCGCAAGGCTGGAACTAATGTGTTCCTGGCCCAGTCCCAAAAGGCTGTAGAATTTCGTATCTACAAGTAATCGAATGGAAACACGGAGTTTAAATCTTTTTTGGTGGCAAACATATAAGTATGACTATGTTATATTCCTATGAGATTGTCAAGAAAACAGGTAATTAAACTCAATCCCTGTAAATGTCAATAAAGTGAGACACAGTCAAGGCTGCATATTCCCAAGGTGAAGGCTTTCCTTGCATTTTTTTACCCTTACCACAACTGAAATCTTGTACAAACGTGGCAGACCAGGTGGGGTGTAAAAACAAACACGGATCTCAGTCTGCTAAGCAGGCAATGGATGTACTTGTATCATTCAGAAAGACACTTACGTTTGTGTAGTTGTAGCGTAAGCTTTGGTCCTTTATCCTAATGCCCTGATCTAGTAGTAGAATATCCAGACCCCTTTTCATGGGGAATGAATTGCGGTCTCGATAGCTATAAGTGATCACCAACAGGACCCATAAGAAGAATGAGTAGAAGAGTATCTCACGTAGAATGTCATACATCTTCAGTTCCTTGACTCTCAGATCCCTTGCTCTCTCAAGGGCTTCTGGGTCAGGTGGACGATAGGCAATCCTGCGCGGACGCACACCCCCGAGTGCTAAAATATACATTGACATATGTTTGCAGTGGAAGATCCATATCAATAAATCATTACTTTTCACTGCAATTAAAAGATAAAGATGTAGCAGAGGTATCTATATTTTCGTTTCCGGCGCAAATTGTGTCGATGTCTTGACTCTTCTTTACTTTATTGAAGATTGCACATATAACAGTTTAAGAAGGACTCGAAGCCAAGACAAAGCCTGGAATGTTGCACCGTAACTTTATGGATGTAAATACTTGTGTGTGTGTGTGTGTGTGTGTGTGTGTGTGTGTGTGTGTGTGTGTGTGTGTGTGAGAGAGAGAGAGAGAGAGAGAGAGAGAGAGAGAGAGAGAGAGAGAGAGAGAGAGAGAGAGAGAGAGAGAGAGAGAGAGAGAGAGAGAGAGAGAGAGAGAGAGAGAGAGAGAGAGAGAGAGAGAGAGAGAGAGAGAGAGAGAGAGAATTGGCGTAAAATCACATAAGAAAATTTTAGGATGCCTTGCAAACTCTATTTTTAAACAGATTGTGCTATCATGTTTTCCTTTTTTAAAAATGAATTTTTGTGTTTTGTCACTTCATTCCGCCAAACCCCAAGCTAGATTTTCTGCATTAATTTGAAGAACAAAAAGCCACTGCATAGCATTACATAATAAATTTAATGATGATGATGATGATGATGATGATGATGATGATGATGATGATGATGATGATGATGATGATGATGATAATAATAATAATAAATAAAGCATCAAGAGTTCATTGGATCATCACCATTGTGCACCATATCTCAATGCCTTGCATTGTACGTTCAATATTATGGTGGCTCAATGGTGCCAACCAAAAGTTTTTTTTTAATCTTGTAATTACGAGTTTTTAAGATAAAAAACTTTTAGTTGGCACCATTGAACCACCATACATCATCAAGTGCTTACACGTTGTATTTGGATTGTGCAGCCACTCCTCATCGGGCGCCAGTTGCCACTGTTCTTCGTCCTGTTCTGTGGTGTCGTCCTCTTCGTTGTCAACTTTACGGAGGATCAGCGTGAAGAACAAGGCGGTCAGGAACACCTGCACAAAGTCACAAACATGGTTGCTTGTTAGCATTCTTGCGCGCTTTTTTACCGAGACATTTTAACGGACAAAAACTTTGTCTGTTGCTACTTGTCAAAGCTGACCATTCATAATACATTTTGTTCAATAACACCTATCCATCTGAACTATGTAAAAAGTTAACAGAAAACAGATTTAGACTGACTTGAACTTCCAAAATTATGACGAGAAAAAAATACCAATTGTTTTTTCAAATTAGATCGTAGTTCAGAAAAAAACCCTCATCAGGTAACAAATTTCAAGATTCGAAACAACACCCGTCTTTTTAAACAGGAGCAATAACAAACAAAAAAGGAAAGAAAGAAAGAAAGAAAGAAAGAAAGAAAGAAAGAAAGAAAGAAAGAAAGAAAGAAAGAAAGAAAGAAAAAAAGAAACGACCAAATAGAATCCCCAACGGTAGTCTTTTTAATGTTTCAAAAACCATTGAAGACCATTTTCATAATATCCTAAAATGTTATTAATCTGAGGCTGGCAGAAAGTTATTGTTTGAAAGTATTTATAAGATTTTAACCTGGATCATAAGAAAGCAATAAATGCATTTACCACTCAGGCTTAGTTTCAAAATTGTATGCTGATAAATGGTCCTCTCTAAACCTTTCGCATCCCCAAATACCATTACACTTTGTGTGCGCCGAGAATTCTTCTCATTGTTTAGATACTTGTTTTTTTCAATGTTGAATATTGAAGTTATATTTGCAGTGTGTATTTATGAAACCTCGATGTTTTATGGTTTTTTTTTTTTGCTTTTGTTTGAAAATATACCATATACATATGTGTATTCGGTGGAATTAATCAATGTCATTTGACTTCATCTCATAATTGTAATGTATGCTGAATATTATATAAAGTAACTATAATATGATTGAGTGTCCTTCTCGCTTGCCTCTAAACTTGCAATTCAAAGAAAAAAGAACGCGTCACAAAATCACTGAACAGAAAAATCGCCTGTCACCCTCAAATATCCTTTTGTCTCTGACCACAATAATTTCAATTTGTATACTGCTTGTCATTGTTTTGTCATTGATTTATATACACAAAAGTGGATATTAATGGGGTGAATAAATGTCAAGTAATAATCATCCAAAATTTAAAAAGGAAAGATTCAAAACTCAAATGACATAATGCCGTATCAGTTTTATCTGGTCCATTCATGTGTACTCCCAGCATATTGTTACAACATTATGCCTATGATTCGCGTCACCAGATTGCCAGGTCACAAACTAAAATTTGTTGTCATGTATTCGTCTAGATATATACCAGAAGTGGAGTGAAATTTATTGCTGACAGTACATTGAGATATATTAACACACAAGCACAAAAGAAACGGAAACCCAGATGAACGTATTTCAATTTTTTACTACGAAAACACACACTAAAACAACACAGACAAGTTAACAGGCAAGAAGTAAAGCATTTGTAATATCATGACGCAATTTAGGGGGGGGGGGCTTTTTGAAGTACATATAAAGTCAATTGATTGAAAACAAGTTCTGTTTTAACTTAAATTTTAATATTGTCAGAGATAATGAATGATTAATATCAATCGGAATATTCTTCTAAATTTGTGGTCCGTGGTATATTTAATTGACAATGTCCATCATTTGGTCTTGCAAGTAGACACATTTAAATAAATGATGGTTTAATATAAAATGTAGAAGAAAATATAAATAAACTGTAAAAAAATAAAAGAAAGGGCACAGTTTACAAGCAAATATAACAGTACAGTAGCTATTAATTTGACCAAATTTTTAAATTGGCAAAAATGGCGTCTGTGTGCACATGAAATTCAGATGATTATGATCCGCACATTTTTTTTCTATTTTATAAAATTCATCTTAAGTTGAGGCAAAATTTACAGCCCAAATACCATTACAATGAAGAAAATAGGCATAAACCAGCACATAATACAGTTTACTTAAAATATTTTACCAAGTTGCAAGATACTAGTAGTAATTTTACAAAGCTTATTTGCCATATTAAGTACACGTTTTTTTAGTTCAATTTATTGTCAAAGAGGTCACCTAAAAATTACAGTAAGCTATTTGTTCCAAGGGCGCATCATTTACCTTGATTTTGTAAATTGAAACTATGCGGTGATTGGTACTAAATTTAATATAATTAGTTTTCTTCTAGGTAACAGATAACTTGTTAGAATCGAACCGGTCAAGACAAGTGTATATTATGGAATTTACAGTGTCCATCAAGATTTCTCTACGTCGTGATTTATAAGAAGCAAACTGGTACTATCGGCGAAAAGAAAATTAAATATAACCAATGATATTTTTCTAATCTGAAATAAATGGGACATTTTATACTGATATACTGGTAGCGTTATACTTGTAGGTGACAACGCCAGGTGAAATCGGGTATGGCGTAATAAGCCCATGTCCTTGCCCACCTTGATTGGCTTTGTCAGGCCGATGAAGGCGAAATATGGTGATAAAAAAATTTGACCTAATAAACCTGAATTTTTTGTTTTTGTTTCTTTCCTTTTTTTTGTGTTTAAGTTTATTCATTTGCGTTTGTTTTTGAAAGCCTACCTTGATTGGTTGTGTCAAGAAGATGGAAGTGAAAAAGGACACCAGCATAGATGTAATCCACTTTCTAGCTTTAGTCTCCGCAAAGGATACTCCATACACTGTGACAAAACATGCAGAAACAAGCACAGTAATCCATAATAAAACCCAAGCGACAATAACGAAGAACCATGGAAGAGAAAAAGGCGGTTTCTTTTTTATTTTGTTTTCAGCCAGATTAATGGCGGCAGGCGTGCACGGCCGAGACATTGACGTTTGCGTTCTGGCCGTTTCGGCTCCCGTGTTCTCCTTAAAAGGTGTAGCGAAGGGATCAGCTATAGCCAAGTTGACATCTTTGTTTGAGTTTCCATTTTTAGTGTACAAAATATTTTTCTTCAGCGCCTCTTGAATTCGAGACGGGCGTTTTTTTCTAGGTCGTGCTTTTCGGAACAGCAGAGCAATCAGGAAATTTACCGGGAACACTATCAGATTGGTCACAACACCAACGTAGATCTGAAATATGAAAACCAAACACCTGTACTTTCGTTTCGTTTCATTTACATCATTCTTCACATTTGTTACTGTAACTGTATTTTTTCAGTGAAAACTATGATATGAACATGCTCATTTGTTTGGTACTGTTGTGTAACTTCTGCAAATTTAATTTTCCAGTAGTGCGTAGGCTTGCTGTCTTACGTGAATGAATGAATCTTTATTGACTGCGCTGTTACATAAAATACAGCAATATGTCAAATATACAACATGTACACATGTAGCGTATGAAACAAAAAAAAAAAAAAAGAAGAAAATCACATTAAAACATGCACACAATCAAAAGAAAAATGTAACAAAAACAGTACAGACACGTACAGCACAGTACAGTACAATAGATACAAAAGATTTACATAAATCACTAATCACCTGAAATGAAAATAGAGTGCAGTCATCAAATTGGCACGGTGTTACATGATTACAGTGGTTTCTCTCTTAGGGAAATGGCTTTGTCCATGAAATTTTCAAATAGGTATACAAGTTCTGTGTCATGCAGTACCAAAATAAATTTAAACATACTCTGAACATCATAAGCATCCGAATTACAAAATATTTCGCGTATACTCTTAAGCAGATTTTCTCTTGGATTTTGAAATTTAGTGCATGTCATAACAAAATGAAATTCATTATCAAGTTCTTGGCAAGTGTCACAAACTCTCTGGCTAACAGGAGCTTTGGTAGGACGTTTATGTCTTCCTGTTTCGATATGTAAATTATGTGCACTGATGCGTAATTTAGTTATATTACTCCTTGTTTCGAAATTTTTTACAACATCTAAATAATGTTCAAATTTAAGTTCTGTCTTAAAAGATGTATACGTTCTCAATTTTGATTCGTTATTTTGATTCAACATTTCATTTTTCCACTGATTTCGGAATTTGTTTTCCGTTTTATTACGGAAAAGATTAGAAGGAAATTCTTGAAAAAAATCATCTTGGTTATCCCAAAGTTCCTGCAGCCCGAGCAAATTAAATGTATCTTTTACAGAATTTAACCAGGTTGATTGACTTGCTTGAGATAAGTCAACATTACATTTGTATGCGTTAAATAATAATGAATTTTGCTCCATATTGACGATTCTAAACCAGTTTTTACAGACAGAAGAAAAAAAATTTTGAGTGACAAAGGGGTCTTTCCTAGTTCTCCGAATAGTGCAATATTGCATGCTTTACTATGTACCCCGAGACAATATTTAAGAAGCTTTGTATAGAATTTTTCGAGCTCAATTTTAAAATAACCAGAAATATTATCTTCTACAAGGATTTTTGACAGAATTACAGTATAAGCGCGTGTAATTGACAGAACCGGAGCAGTGTAGTGCAGATTCATGTTCTTTGCAAAAGGACCTTTCAAAAATGCGGTACTGACCAAGTTATGCAAATCTACACAATACCCAAGTGCAACAGTTCATGTTTATGACAACGCTTATGCGAGCTTTTTTTCAGCGACATGTTGGTCCTGAGTGTGATTAGCGTCTGAAATTTGCAATTTTCTTTTGGCTTATGACCGTACGGCATTCTAATACATCTCCGTATCACGACAATGCACTGTACAGCCGACGTCGAGACTATTTATGGAAACATGCGCGCTGCATCTCAAAACAATCTAATTTTTTTATTTTACTGATAAATGAATTTCGAATATATAGCTCTAGCCGTCTTGAGAGCCACGGGAGGAGTATTTGTTGCTCTTAACACACTATATCGAAACACACGCGAACGAAGCGAATGTTCGGGAAAATTCAGAGTTATGCATATGTTAAGTTACGGACACCAATTTAACAAACCGTTCTGAAAAACTTTGATCCTTGTGCAAAATATTTGATGGCTACTCCATCTCAGTTTAATTATGTGACACCGTGACCTATGTTTTATTCATTAGGTGTAAAAAGGTCAGAATATGTCAATGAAACTTCAGTGATGTAAAACATTGGGAGATATTCACGACCTTGGTCAGACTTATGTTTAAAGCCAAATACTTTTGCAACATTCGTCATAAACATCACAGAAATACATATTCCATCACCACAACAAACTTAGTAATCGATCAAGTCAAAGATAAAATAACTGCATCGTGATATATTGCTAGTGAAATGTTGGGAATGTGTAAAATGAGTGGGCTCAACAATCGATTTTAAAATATAGAACTATTCTAAGGAACAGTGTGGAACTGAATATAAAATGCATACAATGATTATTCTCAGTTTACTCAACACAAAGGGGCAACTTTGTATATTATCCTGCCGGCAAATTCGTAAAAGAAGATGCTGATATGTTTCTTTCTTCTCTAACGATGAATGAACATGTCAGCCTCTATTGAGTGAATTTGGCCATTAATGGCTGAGCTCTGTACTATCTGTTATAAAGATACGTAGTCTGCAGGGTCTATAAATTCCATTGCACGTAACAAAGATTTTAAAGTTCTTCAAAACTTCCAGATTTTAAGATATACAAACAGCATATGTCCACCAAAATGAGCACAGTCCCGCGTGAATACACTTTGCTATTATCTCCACGTTTGCTCATCGACAAAATAAAATTAGTTTGGTAGTAGCATACTGGCTTTAAAAATGGGGTTAGACCAATGTCCTATTGTCACAATGCTTCTTCAAACAGATGGGACAATTTTCGAATGGGGGTGAAATTACAGAAATAAATGAAACAAACAAGACTTGAAATGATTTGCGGTCGTACGTTTTGGGTGTGCACATCTTTGCATTACGTTTGCGTTTCATTACCTGCTCGGGTGTGAGAGAAAATGGTCCTATGGTGAAAGAACCCTGACCGGTGGCTGCAGCAGCTCTTTCGTAGAAGACAGCGTTGGCCAGCATGCTGGTATACAGAAGACATAGGCAGCAGGAAACACGCTGGAGGCGAGTGAATCGGCTCTGCGGGGGTCTTGACACCACAGAAAACCATAAATGCCCATCTCCCAGATTTTTTGTTGTAGTTTGGGAAAAGAGATGTCCAAATTCGACCATCTGTTCGGGACCTGCCACAGGTATAACTCGGTCGACCTGCAAAATAGTATATCTGCTCCTAATGTAGTGTTCTATGTCTCTCTCTCTCTCTCTCTCTCTCTCTCTCCCTGTCTCTCTCTCTCTCTCTCTCTCTCTCTCTCCCTCTCTCTCTCTGTCTGTCTGTCTGTCTGTCTGTCTCTCTCTCTCTCTCTCTCTCTCTCTCTCTCTCTCTCTCTCTCTCTATATATATATATATATATATATTATCCCGGTTATCATGTTTAATACGTTTTTCGAAGTTAATTCTTTATTTTTATAGGTTGACACCTGTTTCAAGTCAGGGATATATTATATTCCTTCATATTGGTCTTGAGCAATGAGGAGCCCAATTTGGCGTGCTGTACATCTTGGAAATGTAATTTTCACTTTTTTTAGTACTTTTGGAGTCTGTACTTGCAAAATTTGTCATTGTACTGCTGTTTATGGCCACTCGGTCTTAATTTAGTTGTACTCATTGGTAAATGTGGGTGGTGCGGTTGCTCAGT
The DNA here is from genome assembly GCA_964020975.1 of Hermodice carunculata. NCBI lineage: Eukaryota > Metazoa > Annelida > Polychaeta > Eunicida > Amphinomidae > Hermodice > Hermodice carunculata. The sequence continues at coordinate 58,565,285 of OZ026613.1, read as the reverse complement.
TGATTCTATTTATACTGCTCCAAAAGTTGGGGATATTATTTCCCTCTTGCCACTTCCACCACAAACACCACTAGTGATACGAAGTAACACAAATGATAGTGACTGATATGTTTATTAAAGTCGTTGACATCCATAATACTGTACCTGGTGACCTTCTCATGGAGCCATTCAACAATGAAGGTACAAAGACTCATTCTCAAGAATGGGAAAATGACAAGACACTGTAAAAAAGCATCTTCAGTACTTTGTGTGGCCACCTTTGTTTTGGATAAAAGTTTGACGTCGCGTACTGTTGATCAGTTTCTTAACATGCGTCTGTGGTAACCTGGCCCATTCTTCTTGTAATGCAGACACGGGCTCTGTCTGATTCCTGGCTGCATGTGTAGTTGGTTCAGAGCTCTGCGAAGAACTTTCCACAGATGCTCTATCGGGGAGAGAGCAGGTGACATGGCAGGCCATGGCAGATATTCTATACTCTCAGACTGTAGAAATTGTTTAACAATTCTGCACACATGAGGCCTGGCATGGTCTTGTTGAAAAATGCTCTCATCACCCAGGGCATCTGCCTATGGAAGCAATTTCATCAGAATTTCATCACGACTGCTTTTGCCTCTGGGCTACCTTCTAAGGAAACTGCTGCCCAGACCATGACACCTCCTCCACCATACCAATCATGTTGGTCCAAGTTGCATCTAAATAACGTCCCCCGGGTCTGCAACACTCTGCTCCTTCCATCCACAAAGTCTAAGTTGAAGCGAGATTTGTCTGAGAATATTACTTTTCTCCATTGGTTTCCGTTCCACCTTTCCTGTTCCCTGGCCCTTACAAGGCTGGAGACTCGATGGTGTTACTGCAGGGCAATGACACGCGCTGCTCTCCTGGCGTAAAGACTTCTTTCATGCAAGCGCATCCTGACAGTCTGGGTGGAAATATTTATTCTTGTTGCTTCCCTGAAGTCCGTGCATAAAGAAGATTATCGGGTGCCAAGCGTAGCATCATTGATTTCGTGCACACGAAATTAAACTATTGTTACGATTTTGTGGACGAAACTGGAAGAAAATATTACAAAACTGAAAGTATTTCACAAAATCCAACAAGCTTGTTGAATCTCTGCACGGAATTGTAACACTTCATCAATGTTGTGCACAGAATTGTGTAATATTATGAATTTCATGCACAAAAGTGTACAATTTTATCAATTTAGTCCACCAAATTAAAAATTGGGATCTATAGAATTGTTACATATATCGATTTTGTCCATAACAGCGTTAAGTTTATTAATTCGGTCCACAAAAACCTTGAATTTATCAATTTCGTCCACAGAATTGGGTAAGGTTTTGAAATTTGTCCACAAAATCTTAAAAGTTTTCCAATTTTGTCCACAAAATCATTTTTAATTAGATAGTGTCATGTGTAAACACTATATACAGGTCTGCATCATTAGAATTTCGTGGACAAAACTGATAAATTGATTGACAATGTTGTTGACAAAACCGACATGAATATTCTACAGAATCTTAAGTTTATTCAATTTCGTGGGCAAAATCAGATTTTGTGCACAAAATTGGTAGCCTTTAAGGAATGTATAGACAAATCGGTAGCTTTACTCGATTTTGTTGATGTAATTGATAAACATGGATTCTGTGGACAAAATATTTAGAGTTAACCGGTGATGCTACACTTGGCACCCCATAAAAGAAGCAGTTCGGTATCTGTCACGAAGAGCTCTGTTGGTGATGTACTGATTATCAGCTGGACTGGTGCTTTTGGGTCTACCGGTGGAGGCCTGTCATCAACTGTACCAGTCTCTTGCACCTTACAAAAAGTATGGGAATGACGCTCTATGATACTCCAAACATGTGTGTCACATCAGTTTGTTTCATCCCTGCTTCCAACATTCCACGTGCCCTGTTACGCTGCGACGAAGATTTGTGCCGTCTGTGTGCCATGTTTGCCAACATATCTGACTGTCAAACCAAGAACTGCCTGCTCTGAATGTCCAGTCTTTTCACCTGTGCACACCTGCTAGGCGTAGGACAGCACTGATCTCCCTTTCTTGTAAAATGCCCGACCCACATTCACAGGTGTGTGTGCTGGAATACGGGTCACATTGCATAACAATGGGGGAAGATCTGGAAAGATGGGGTTTATCAGACGGAAGATACCCTCTATGTAAAGATAGTAGAGAAGATTTATCACATTTTCTATTTGTGTGCCCAGCACTAAATGATATCAGGTTACAGGCATATAGAAATTTGGAAGTCAACTCTCTGAATGAGAATTGTAAACAGGCATGGCAGCGTTTTTCCGCCTCCTCGCTGAAAAATAAAGTATGTTGGTTCCTTGGCGAGCACGCATATGATCTTAGACAGGACATTGGTGAATTATTTGACCAAACATGTAAAACATTTTTGGTTGAGGCTTGGCATTACAGGAGACAGTCACTTAATGACTTCTCGGAATGACAGATAGATTGTATCATTGTTCTACATGTACCTCTTGTAAATAGACCTGCTCCAATGTATATATACCTGATTTCTTTTTCTTAATAATGACGCTGGAGGCCATATGTTCTGCATTGTATATGAAACGTGTATAATGTACATGTCCTTACGCTTTCTAGAGTTTTGTCCCAATGAGTGGTTTATCTCTAGTTTTGGTGCGGAGGACATAAATTATTACTTGTACTATTATAGTCACTATACTTATTTCAACATACGAAGATTATTTGATTGATAATAAGGATGCCTGATTATTTGTGTATATCTTGGACGCATCATGGAATTTCCCCGGTTCCGTTGGTGCCCCCGCTGTAAAGGGGAAGTTTTCCTAATTATTATTATTATTATTATTATTATTATTATTATTATTATTATTATTATTATTATTATTATTATTATTATTATTATTATTATTATTATTATTATTATTATTATTATTATTATTATTATTATTAACACGTTGTGTGCACAGCAAGTGCAGACATTAAACTTTCCATTGACCAGGATATATTTTACATATTTGTAACATCTGAAAGATATAGGAAATTAATTATAATATCTCTCACTTTTTTGGGCAGTATATAATGCATTAAAGTCGAAAGTCAATGAAATGATCCACGCCACACGTATAAACAGCGAACGCGACGTAATCGTGAAAAACTCTTTCTCATTGTTCAATCATGGAGTCTATAGTAGCTCCATGGTTCAATCGAACTCTCGTCAATATCGGAATGTTGTATACATGCAGACACCCACAGTGGCTCATCCTACCCCAATGCAGATACAATGTCAAGATATCCATCAAATACAAGATTTTACACCGTTTGGTCGCCATTAAGCCAGAAAACTACCTTACCTTAAAACCTCGTTTAACTGGTTAACTTCACCCATTCACCCTTGTACAGTATTAGACATCCAGGGAGTACTGCAAGTTAATGTTTTACTGCGCAGGATGGCATAATGGAACAGTCTGCCCCTCTTTACAATTACAGTTCCTATCCTGGTTGGCTTCCAAACCCGTTTAATCACTCTCCTGGAACCATCTGTATAAGGGTTACCCTGTGCCTAGCCCTCTTACTACCATCTACTGCCTTGCTGTGGGCTTTCTCCTATTTACTAACACTTTCTATTTTTTTTTTTTTAATATGTGTCTTTTTCTAATCCGGCCAATTAAGCTCACGACTGAGCCTGTTGTATAAATAAGAAGGGGAAAAGACGGACCGGCAGAATTCATTTATTTGATCCCCATAGCATTCAATTTTATAATTTATATGGGCACCAACATACACTGAGTTTCCAAACTTAGCTTCATCAGGAATCTCTTGCACTACCGCCCAACAGTACTGCTAGCATGTGTGCCGCACAAGGAGATATTGTTTGACAATTGGGAGTGTTAAACACTGGCTAAAGTTGAACTCACGAATTCAAGTCTCTATTTGTCCTTTGTACAAATACAGGCATTGATACATTCCACGTAGTTGGTTACCAAATAGACAGAAGACATAGACTTGTTCTATTACACATCTACAAACTGGGACTCTTACGCCAAAGTCTGGTTTCGGGAGCTGCAGGCCTATGGAAGGAAAAATAACTCGTTGGTCGGTGATTCTTTCGGGCTCAAAATTGTTTATCAAAGTTGTTTATGGGGTACATTCGCAATGATGTTATTAACACACCCGTGTAACAATGTGACCGCGCTCCCAACAAATATTGCCATCACTTAGTTCTTCAACTGACTGTAAACATGCCAATCAAAAAGAAATAGCAAGTTTGTTTTGCGATTCAAGTTGATAGTTGACAGAAGAAAAAAAATTGAGTCGATATTACAATTTTCCTAAAAAAATATTTTTCCGGCAAACGTGCATTGGATCCGACTCATACAAATCAAACCTTTATGCTGAGTTTGCCTATTTTTTTGAAATCTATGCATGTTCAGCGGAAATACGTTTTAGTTATAACTTTCTAGATTACATCAATAAAAACAACACTCTTTACCCAACGCAATAAATGTATTAGAATTTAACGAACCGAATTAATAGACCCTCATAGAATGCCTTGATCCTGACGTGTGAGCGGTTTTGTCACTGAGTAAAGTATCACGGATCGTAGGGTGCATCGGCAAAACGAACAGTTTAATTCATGTGCAGTACTAAATTCTACCAAGACGAACAACTGACGTGAATAGAAGCGGGCTGTTTTGAAACACTGGGGTCAAGAGTGCCTTCTCCTTCAATATAGTTGTATAACCGCCGTGGTAAGTAGACATAAATTATACACTGGGGATAGACTGTGTAGAAAACTTCTATTAGTACGTATCAGGAAAAACTTTCGCACCATTCTTCACATTATTATTGTAGAAGATTTTTGTTCTTGACTTTTCTTCTGAAAATATAAGTGGTAGGCGAGTCTAGAATAGAACACGGTACCGTGTTAAACATTTCAGGCCCGACGTATGAAACACTTTAGCATTAATGGCTGATATTACGTTAAAGTTGTTTACATCTGGTGTCAAACGCATGTATATTGAATCTGTTGGGCATCGCAAAAAGGCAGGAAAGTAAGTAAGTCAAGTAAAAAATTATGGTTCCATTATTGCCCCGTGTGATCTAACCTACTTTTCTCCCGTACACTGCTGTCCAGATATTTGATCTGAGAATAATTTACCCGTCCTTGCCACCTAAGCTCACACGTCCCCTGTGGGATGCAGGACAGTGTACTGGTCACGAAATGTGACATGCTGGTAACATGTGTGATGAAACCGTTTTATTTAGCAAAACGGTGGTACAAAATGTGTTAAGATCTTACAGTGTTTCATAACATGCATAAAGTATTAAGCTGATACTTAAGAGCCTAAATGGGTCACGGTGCAATTATTATGAATTGTGTGTTACATATATAATCACAATTGAAGATTTTTTTTTTTTTTTTTTTTTTTTTTTTTTTTAAACGGTTTTCCGGTGCAGTTGTTATGAAACGCATGGTTACCGTATGTATAGTACTTCGGATAATGCATCGTTGCTTATTATTATTATTTATAGTTATAGATTGTTATGTAAATTTTCCGGGGGGGGTGTGTGTGGAGCGTACAGATAATATCAAGCAAGGCACGCTTAAATGTCACACTAAAAATATCTCCTTTTCTGAAAAAGTCATACTTTCTGTTATTGTTACAGAGTTTCCTATTTTTGAGTTAAATCCAGATACAGCTCTTTTCTCTCATAAACATTGCGCCAACCCTTTTTTCAGTTACTTTTGCATCTTTGTCTCTCTTTTTTTATGTGCATTTTCTTGTTACATGTCATGTTACCATGTTACCCTCAACGACATTCATAAAACGCCTGACTCTTGTCAGTCCATGCAAAGCTTACATGCAAATGACACATTGGAAACAATTATTTGGTGTTGTGTGCTTCTATACACCATCCGTTGACTTCGTTGGCATTCTACGGAATATTACACTGATAAGTGCCTGCATCCTTGCCGTATTTACATTTCCTTGGTTTATAAACAATGGGCATTAGTATTGATCAATACCGAGTGGCCATAGGTCTCTTCTCTTATAATTATACCCGTTTTACGGTACACTTCCATCCAGGTCCACGTGTCGAAAACCAAATAATATGCTCATACTCCTCATTGGCTTTTCTACACTTACACACACTTCTCCACGTTTTTTCCTGTGTAAAGCACCTTATATTATTCCTTTGCACGTTCTTCCTGTCTTCAATCGACGTTCACGCGAACCCCGGTCCCACACTTAACTCAAACAACCACCTGAAGTTTTTTCATTCTAACGTCCGCAGCATACGAAGTACAGGTAAACTTGACGAAATTCATCTCTTGGCCCAATCAGGTAACTTTAACATTATTGCTCTATCTGAAACCTGGCTGGATGAACATTACCCCGATCACCTCCTCCTCCTCGAGGACTTCCAACCTCCGTATCGCTCAGACCGCACAACGGGAAGAGGCGGTGGGGTCCTGACGTTTATTCACTCTTCTCTACCGTGTGTAAGACGCCCGGATCTTGAAAGTATAGATTGTGAATGCGTCTGGGTTGAAATTTCGACCCAGCGCGGGAAAGTATTATTTGGTAACTATTATCGTCCACCTGGCCAGTCTGCAGAAATCCGTGACGCGTTTCTCGCGTCTCTGGCATCTTCTATTTCCTCTGCCATTGAATACAACCCTCACCTTTTAATTGTAACTGGCGATTTCAACGACAGGTGCGCCAATTGGAACTCTCAACATGAGGACAGCGATTTAGGTTTATCTCTGGTCAACCTTGTGAATCAATACAATCTCTTTCAACTTATAGATGAACCCACTAGGATAAGTGAATACTCGAATAATTTATTAGACCTTATCATTACTGATTCCCCAGGTCTTGTTCTGGACTCTGGAACCCTTGCTCCAATCTCAAATTCTGACCACTGTGTAATCTTTTGTTCTTTCTCCCTTTCCCTTCACAAGGACAAGCCCTTCAAAAGATCAGTATGGGACTTCAATAAAGCAAATTTTTGTGACCTCAATGCTGCCCTTTCTACAGCCCCTTGGAACATTGCTCATGATGTCTTCGATTCTATTGATGATGCCGTATCCTACTGGTCTAATCTCTTCCTATCTACTGCAAAGGACTTTATTCCCTATAAGGAAGTCACCATTCGCCCTAAGGACAAACCTTGGATAATTACAGACATTAAGAAACATATTAGACGTCGAAATCGTGCATGGAAACGCTTCAAGAGAGCATCCAACCAACCACGCCCCCATAATTACGACCTTCACCTCAAGATTGACAGGTTATACCAATTTTACAAAAAATATCGCAACAAGGTTGTGACCATAATAAGGAAATCTGTCTCTTCTTACTTTTCCAATCTTCAGCTTCGACTTGATGAGAAAGACATTAATCCTAAACAATGGTGGAGCCTGTCCAAGTCTGTTCTGGGATGCAAAATTCACCAACATATACCCCCAATCATTGACGATAACAAAATCATATCATGCATCACGGAAAAATGTGAAATATTTAACTCTTACTTTGCCAGCCAGTGCAAAACACACCCTGACGCTGATGCCCCACCCCTGCCCGATTTCACGTTCCGAACTGAGGCACGTCTACGCAATATTACCATTAATGAAGACAGTGTCAAGAAAGTACTATCTTCCCTGAGGCTATCCTCAGCATCAGGCCCATATAACATAGGGAACATCCTACTTAAGAACACAGCAGATTCGATATGTAAACCACTTACAAAAATCTTCCAACTTTCTCTCAGTCTTTCTTTCTTTCCCAATGCTTGGAGGAGATCCAACATATGTCCTGTTTTCAAAAAGGCCAACAGACAGATTAAAAATAATTATTGTCCTATTTCTTTGCTCTGTAATGTTTCAAAGGTGTTTGAACGACTGGTCTTTAATGCACTCTATGAATACCTGGCACAAAATAACCTACTCACTTCCAAAAACTCTGGCTTTAAGGCCAATGACTCTACTATCAATCAGCTTGTGTACATCCTTCACAATATCTATAACGGCCTAGAACAGTCCAAAGAAGCCAGAATGGTGTTTCTAGACGTATCCAAGGCGTTTGACAAGGTTTGGCATCCCGGTCTCCTTTTTAAACTTCGACAACTCGGCATCTCCGATAATCTTGTAGCATGGATTGATAGTTATCTCTCAAACCGATCCCAACGAGTGATCATTCATGGCCAATCTTCATCATGGCTACCTATTGAAGCTGGTGTGCCCCAGGGTTCCATCTTGGGTCCACTTCTCTTTCTTGTCTATGTTAATGACCTAGTTGACAATATTACATGTGATGTCAGACTTTTTGCTGACGACACCAGTCTACTTGAAGTTGTTAATGACCCAATTGAAACTTCTAATCACTTGAATATTAATCTCTCTGTTATACATAACTGGGGAAAGTTGTGGCGTGTTACCTTTAACGCTTTAAAGTCTCTTTCTGTCATATTTTCAACCAAACTTGTTAAACCACACCATCCACCCGTTCGTCTTGGAGACTCTGAAATACCTGCAGCAGACTCACACATTCATCTTGGTATTACTCTCAGTAGCAATTTATCCTGGCATGCTCACATTACTCGTATTACTACCAAAGCGAGCCAGCGAATTGCCCTTCTGCGTAGATTCAAATATAAACTTTCCCGCAAAGCTCTGATTAAACTTTATTTAACTATGGTTCGACCAATTCTTGAATATGGTTGTGTGCTCTTTGACAACTGCGGTCAGGGACTTTCCGATCTTATTGAATCCATACAGTTTGAAGCTGCCAAAATATGCACAGGTGCATTAAGGCACACATCACGCGCCAATCTCTTACGTGAACTTGGTTGGACAACTCTCGCCAGCAGGAGGAAGTATTCTAAGTTACTTCTTCTTTACACAATGTATCACAACTTAACACCCTCCTATCTCTCTCAATTAACTCCTCCTACTTTTAATGCTCGAAACCTCCGCCACACTAGCTCCATACGTCCCATCAATTGCAAAACTAACCGCTTAGACAAATCCTTCCTACCTGACACTATCAAACTGTGGAACAATCTTCCCTCCGATATAAGAGACTCAATTTCCCTCCAAATATTCAAATCAAAGCTGAAAGCAACACTACTAGCAGTGGATCATGTTCCTGTTTACTATACCCAAGGACACAGATTTGCCAACATTTGTCATACCCAGCTTCGTCTTGGATTCTCGAGACTTAACTTTGATCTCTTTAAAGTCAACATCATCCCACAACCTACATGTTCGTGTTCCTACCCCACTGAAGATCTGCAACATTACCTGTTCTTTTGTCCAAAGTATTCAACTTATAGAATTAGACTACTCAACTCCATCATCCCTATTATTGCTCCCGGCGTCCACCCAAATCTGATTATACACACAGCGAGTGACAGACTAGCTCATATTCTTCTCTTTGGTAGCGACCACTTGTCCATTCCCTTCAACATACAAATTTGTGATGCTTTCCACAGATACATCGTAGATACTAGACGCTTCATATCTTAGTTCTGTTATGCATAAGCAGTAATTTTCAATTGGGTTAGTCGCTGATAATTCTTACTTCCCAAATGTCCTTTATGAAATTTCCTACCGCTAGTCCGTATTATTGTGAACAGGGACGTATGTGTGTACATTCTACCTGCAGTTAACTATTTTGCTTTGTTTTACATTTTGATGACTACCACTACTGTGATTTTTGTATGCAGGGTACAAATCTGAAGCATGTGTACAGCTTCTCTGTTAATTGGGTAACTTTGTTCTTGTTTTGTCCTGTGTGTTTTGTAATATACATTTTGTGTGTCACTCTATGTTCTGGAGAACCCCTCGATTAGTGACATCTCGATGTACTATAGGGCGATCCAGTTGAAATAAATATGTTTAAATTAAAATTAAAAATTATGGTGGCGTAAAAGGGGTTACAATGAAATGAAGTGCCAATCAAGGTGGAGGGGTCTTAATCAGAAGCTGATATGCTAATAGTTGTTTGTGCAGATTGAACAGTTTACCAGAGCCCGTTTTTCAGGAAACTGTTGATAACGTTATATTACACATATTTGGACAATCCTTACAGCGTATGCTTAGGAAATTGATCTATGGATGTTGATGTACTGTCTAATAATGTGAAGATGTCCAATTTATGGTCTACAGGGCCACATTTGTATTTGCTGTGTTAATGAAAAATATCACTATCCCTTGTGCCGTGGTCATGCATGCTATTTTTATTCTCCAAATGCGGATGTTATTTTAATATAGAACTTTTTGGGGGGAATACACACCACTTGCCCACAAGAATTTGGTTTGTTGGGTTGTGTGTTCAGCCAAATACTCATTAAATCGCCAAATGCGACACATCTTATTAGTGAAACACACCTGACTGAGCATGCTCAGCTGAGAATGCTATTTGGCTTAGTTCTGAAATGCTGGAAACATCTTGTCTGTGGACTGCACGTGCACACTTGTGAGAGGAACACATTAACCTTCATCCATTTACTTTTATTATACGACAGATTCAATAGCTTTTCGTCTGCAAAAGCATGAAATTGAATTGTTTATTGAAGACGAATGCGTCAATACCTGTAGTCTGCACACCTGCAAAATGATGACTGATGACGAAATAGCCAATAACGTTTGTCTGCGCACTGAAAAAAACATGTGGACTGAAGACAACCATGTAAATGGCATACGTCTTCGTGCCCAGGTGACTTTTGACTAAAGGCAACTGTGTCCATAGTATTTGTCTGCGCGCTGAAGAAACTGTAGACTTTTTAAAGGGCGACTGAGTGAATAGCATGTGTCTTCGCGCCCAGGTAACTGTTGACTAAAAGTGACTGAGTCAGTGGTATTTGTCTGTGCGCGACCAGGAAACTGCGCACTGCAGGCGATTGAGTCGATCATATTTCTTTTCATGCAGTGAAAGCAATTAAAAATCAGTATTATCATGTTGAGCATCCGCTTACATTGTCAGTATAACCAGTCACTAAAACCTAAAAAATCAAGAAAAGGCACCAAACATTTGAAATCAGTAATCATTGTGGACTAGTTTATACATGCTGACGTTGATTGGTGATCTTTGGATCACTTACGTTGGTGTTGAGCAGCAAATCATTTCAAATGTTTTGCAGCCAAACGCTTTGTATCAGGCCGAGGCAAATGACTTGCACGGTGCTGAAGCGTCGTACAATGAGGCTGTGTGAGGGATAAGACTGAACAAAAATGTCCCAAGGACTAACCTGTCCATCGTCTTCCTCCACGGCAAACCATCGATTACAAATAAAGTGATATTTTTCCTTGTTCTGGATGTCTCTTACTGCAATATAGTTGAGATACCAGGAGGCGAACTTCCCGCTTCCACTGTTGTCGTGCCAGACTCGTAAGTAATTCAGAGCGCCAAGCGGCCTGTTAACACATACGGAAGGTAGTAGGAGAGATTGTTTCAATAAATAGTAATGGATGTTATTTATCCTGGGACATACGACCTTTATTATAAAGTTTTCCTTCATACCACAAGATCAACACTTTTTTTGGCGTCAGTTGACTGACCCATTTTGACCAACACTTTCGTGGAAATAACATTTTCCCCTTGGAAAAAGAGACAGGATATTACCGTGACATGTACATCGTACCTTTTTGCCTCAGAATTATTTTACACAACTATACAGGTTTTGGTGACAAGGTACCATACGAATATACAAGGACTTTGAGGAGCTTTTCTGTTTATGTAGCATGTAACGGCATACACACAATACAACTTGTTCTTACAAAAGTAGTGCACACAATTTATGCATGATAGAAAATGCTACCAAAATTACCTTTATAGTTGATATATTGACCATAATATACTACTAACAGCCACGCTAGTATTATACAGTTATCGTATAATGTACCCTTCATATGATACACTATTTTACAATCAGAAACAATGCTTTCATACAAAATTATTTACTGACAAAGTTACGAAACATTTTAACTTTTGACTTTTTTTTTCATTTGAAAGGTGAACAACAAAATTCATTAGTTTTTCGGTGAAGATTCAAAGACTGGCGGTGGTATATATATATATATTATACCACAATTGAACTCTCTATATCAAGATAAAGGTAAGCTTAACTATTTGTTGTAGTTTTTATATATAGAGGCCCTAAATGGCACCATGTAAAATTTGGTCACCTCTGTTACGTTAAGAGATATCTTAATTGCAGTTCAGATGAAATATGAGTTGAAACTACAGTAGTTTTTTAAAGGTCGGTTACTTGTTGGTCCAATTCATGCGAGACAACTTCAGATTGCACATGAACGTTTGCCCAATTTATTATAAAGACATCCTAACAGACAAAAAAATCAATTTTGAAGTACAAAATTTAGCAATGTATTTTTATTTTGCAATAAAATGGATCATGATCCACTTGATAGGAAAGATTACTGCTGAACTATGTTATTCCTGGAGAAAAATGAGATTGCATACATAATTCCTGTTAAATACCTCAAGGAAGATATGTAACAGTAGTGACATGTGTACATCAGGCGTGACGGGGGGGGGGGGGGGGGGGACAGAGGTGACTTGGAAAATGTGCACCGATACTGAAATCAAGCTAAGCCCAGTATTATTACCAGCCTTGGCTGATATTTTTGAAGTATAGTCAAAGTAACTTTTTTGAGCCCAACATTGGACAAAAACTGACAGAGTGTAAACATTAGTACCATATTGTAACAGAGGTGACTTTACACATAGCCATTAAGATGTAACTATAGGTTACCAATCTATCTTAACGTGAAAAAAATATGTTACAAACTTAAACTCAAGCTGAGCAATAAAAGACATTATTTGCAAGTTTGAGAATCAAATCGTTTTTATGGTTTATATCTCGTAACATATTGTGTTAACTCTTTGGACACATTATGAGAATGGCACCTTGTCACTGCTTGATCACAACTAACTAACAAATCATGCAAACAGCTATAAACTTTGAATAAAGTTGTGTGCAGGATTTTTCCATTTGGCTAAGGATTTTGAAGGCCTAGATCTGTCTCTGTTAATGTATTTTTTGCAAAGATGTAGAATGAAGTCTTTTACTACAATGCTTTATATAAAAATTAGCACTATTCATCTGTTATCACTTACATGTGAACCTTTTTAATAGTTGTGTCACCACTGTGTCCAAGGTGTGTGTTTTTCTCACAGTTCTCGAAGGTTAAAAGTCAGGATATTTCATACTGAATTCATTATATTGTCAGTTATTTAATATGTGAAAATATAAATCATGATGACAGAATCTATTTAATGATTTGTATACAGCTAAATGTGGAATTTCTGTCACCCCTGGTACCTATATCTGTCACCCCTTTTATAATAAGGACTGGAACAGGAGTGACAGCAACAAGGGGTGACAAATTTACCTTTTGCTGGGATATATGAATACAGTAATGAATCTTCTATGGTCCACATGCACTCAATGAAGTCTTCACAGTGTAAGTTAAACATGGAGATTAGCTATGAATTGTAAATCATTATGGTCCTTGGTTCTTACTGGTAACATGAGGAGTGAGGTAGGAAAAATGTAGAATCAAAGCTTTCCAACTACAATATGCACTGGACCATGACTGTTGAATCATACATGAAACAAACCCCACCAAGCATGACGTAAAGGCATTGCAGTTTCATCTGGTGTAGAAAAATCTACATTAAATAAGGGATCCATCATTATTTTCCAAGAAATTTATGGGTTGTAACAGCGGTGACGTGGAAAACGAGAGACACCATCAACAAAAAGTTTTTCAGATATTAAGTGGAGGTTTTGGGAAAAAAACTCGTGAGCATCAGGTCGACCAAACTTAGAGTAACAAATCGGCATTGAGACAAACCATATAAATTCAGCACATTCTAGTGTATAAACAACAATTTGCTCTCAAGTCCGTGCAGAGGGACAGCCTGTCCAGGTCCACTGCCAGCCATTAAGGCCTATCATATTTTATTATTTGTCACAGATATTCAATTAGTTGAAAGAAAAATATTAGGTAGTAATGTATTTGTTCAAAAAACAACAAAAAAGAGAACCCACACACACTTTTTCATGAATATGATGTCGGGGACTGAAATTTTACACTTACATATATATATATATATATATATATATATATATATATATATATATATATATATATATATATATATATATATATATATATATATATATATATATATTGCTCACCTGGGACAAGCCATGAGAAAGTGGTTGTTTGTTCCGCGGTTGAATATTTTCCTCTTATCGTCACCAAAAGTGCGAATATCAGTCTCGTCATATTCTCCCGAGATAACAAAGTGAACCTGGAAAACCACACATTTCAAATACCTGTTTGATACTTGTTACGATGCCCACCTTCAAAAATTTCTAGATCGTAGCGGAACTCAGCAGAGAATAACAAAGATGAGATAATTTTAACACTAACAATATATTAACATTTCAAAAATCCGTACAAAGTAGGTAGATGGAATTATACACTTAGCTATGCTGATAATCTAATAAAAACAGGCTGCAGGTAAATCCTAATCCTTGGTGAGAGATTCTCCACAGGCACTGTCCCATAATTCGAAATCCTATGGGAGGTGCCAAATAGTCTGGTCCAAATCCCACAGAGGTGCAGTTTTCTCCCAATGTGGTACACATGGCACAGTGCCGGTCCGAATCCCACAGAGGTCGTGTTGGTTCCAATGTGGTACAATTAAACACCAAATATACATGTATACCAGTCTACTCAAAGGCACTGTCCACATTCATCAGGAACAATGTATAAATGAGTATCTTCTTAGCAATAGCAATGGCTAACAGTCCCACTGGCTTGAACTCACACAGCTTCTATCAGAACTCAGAATGCATGTCCCACAGTCATGAAGGGAGCTGCTTTATATATATCCAGACTGAGAACCCTCACCACTACTCTACAATTTTCTAATTCATCACCCATCAAACTTCTCTGTGATCTTTCTATACCACATTAGAACTTTCCCCTTTGTTTACATCTGTTCCTTTATGTACGCTACCACTTCAGTTTTCATTGTTCACTAGGACACAGCAGACCAACTCAGTGACCTGGTACACAATAAATGAATACAGTGACTTCTCCAAATCAAAACAAACAACCATAACAACACTGCCTGTTGAAGATCTGAATAATGTATATTACAAAACAAACATTTATGGCAGCTGCAAGTTGTAAGTGCATGTATGTGAATAATTCAGATTTGAGTGTCATCATCCTGAAAGATCGAAATTTTTAGTACGATTGCCCGTATACATGTAAAAACAACGTCGCATATGATCATTTGACCATCCACTTTTTATTGTACGTGTGACATGTGATATACCTGACCTGTTGCTGCCTCTTCTGTAAAGGTTGAGAAATTTACGAATAGTAATAATAAACCAAAACGGTTGTCGCCAACAGACTGGCCACTCTACGCTTTGCACACACGTAGACCTTGTGATCTTGAAAATGCGGCTAAGATCACCAAAATGTTATCGGGTCACGCGATAGTACCAAGGTACAGTTGAAGTAAATTTGAGTTTGATGCGCCGTGTGAATGAGATATGTTGTTCGCAAGGATTTTACTCTGGACGGAGTGTGGGACAAGCTGGAAACAGTATACCCCTGAAACTTAATTTGCAGGGATACAATGATAAAGATAATGATAACAATAGCATTATTATTGTTGCTCCTACTACTACTACTACTACTACTACTACTACTACTACTACTACTACTACTACTACTACTACTACTACTACTACTACTACTACTACTACTACTAGTCGTCTCCACCATCATTATCATTAGTTACATATATACCTGTGAATCAGTTCCAGCATTCTTGCGTATGCCAGTGGATACAATAATTTCGTACAGGTATTTGTCGCTTGGGTCATTGTCTGGCAATGGTGTAACCCCGAGCTGAAAGCACAAGTGGTGTTCTTGGTCCATATTTCTTTTAAATATCAACACAGACTTCAAACAAATTATCTTACCAATCATGAAACAAACAAGAGGGCTGTGTGAACAGCACATGCTCAGCTGAACTACAGTTTCATCACACTTGTGGCTCTGTGAACTTTGGACATAATCAAGGTAGTTCTCAAGTTAAAGCACTCAAGAGTAAAATTCATGTATGTTGCACTGTGATCCCAGAAATTAGGTCAAGGTCACTCATTACTGTCTAAGCGTGATCTTCATAGAGAAACATTAGCATGTGCAACATGAAGGTCCTAACTAAAATCAGATCTCAAGTTAAGAATAAACTTCATGTCAGTTGTCCTGTGACCTCGGGAATGAAGTCAAGGTCCAAAAATCACTGGGGCATGAACCCTTGCACAAAAACACTTATAAAAGGCACATCCCTATTAAGGTTAACACAAATCTGGCCAAAATTATTTAAGTCATAACCATTACGAGAAATTCCCATGTTAAAACTTTCCTATTGAAACTTTTTTCCAAGAATCCCCCCCCCCAAAAAAAAAAATGATAACAAATTAAAAAAAAAAAAAATCA
Organism: Hermodice carunculata; assembly: GCA_964020975.1. Classification (NCBI taxonomy): domain Eukaryota; kingdom Metazoa; phylum Annelida; class Polychaeta; order Eunicida; family Amphinomidae; genus Hermodice; species Hermodice carunculata. The sequence goes on along the minus strand of OZ026613.1, from coordinate 58,548,714 downwards.
CCGGAGCGTTACCATTCTTAAAAACCAACAAAGGTTCCTGGCCACCAAATTTAAAGTCAATCTGACTGACAGTTTCTTCAGAGAAGTCCAAACTGTGAATCAGCATAAAAATGCCCATTGACTAACATAGTAATCAACAGAAAAGGTGCATATACCGATAAGTACCCAAATTGAAAAAAAAAAGAGTTCAAAATCAGAAATCCTAACCACTGCTGTCAAGTGATCACCTTTGTTTGACCCTGTGATTTCACAGCAATTGGTTGAGTAGTTTCGGAGACAGAAGATTTTTTAAGATTCCCCCCCCCCCCAAAAAGTAAAAAAAATCGTAAAAAAAGTGAAAAAATCACTCAAGCGTGACCATTTGAACAACTTAGTAGAAACCCACCCAAGGTACATCTCCACCAAGTTTAAAGTAAATCTGGCTGACGGTTTCGGAGAAGAAGTCGAAAATGTGAATTGTGGACAGACGACTGAGCCTGCTAAAAGCTCAGCTGACTGAAAAGTCAGCTGGGCTAAAAATTAAAATATGCTTTTTTTTTACTCATACGCAAGAGTGAATCCTTCACTTTAAAATCCGATAACTGTTCATGTCGAAGAAATAGATACATGTTCATTGGAAAATTATTCCAACATCTAGCGCTGTAAACACCATTCAGCGGCAATCATCTTGATTTCCATAACATTTCATATGGGTATGAGATACTGGTGTCCACAAATGTTTTGAAACTGATGCTGACATATGCTTTGACATACAGATACGCATAATTACGAAATACACGACAGGATGAACGAAATACCTTTTCCACATCCTTAATGTCTTTCCGCCGGGCCCATATTGCAGCCAAGATATATACAATCAGTATGACAATTTCGGTTGAATATAGCGTTGGATTTTTTGAGAAGTCCAAGTTGTTAAGGACAAAGTTAAAATCTATTTGGTTCGGTTGTACTATCCAGCCACCGGCAAAAGTTGTTAAATGATTACAGAAACACTGAGTTCCCTTGTAGTTTGTTTGTTTGCCAACCTACAAGCATAAAACGACATGTCAGATACCTAGCTGTTACATCAAGTATATTAACGATACTAGAATACTTGCAACACTTAAATTGTATAAAATCTATACAAGTTCCAATTTATAGCTGGCTTTAAATTTGTTCATCCAAACATTTGACAAATATAAAAAAAGGATTACAAAAGTTCTAAGGGTTCCGGCATAGCTATTGTCGTCGAATTGAAGCAACCTCAGAAATTAACAGATTTTGCATGGTTTATAGTTCTGTTAGAGTTGCTGGAAACTTGATCAATTCAGCATAAAGTACCATGCGATATAATACCATCTTGCGGTTTCCCCATCTTGTATACCACTATAGCTCATGATGATCATAAAGGTCGTATAGGATCATTGGTTTACGTTATCTTTGAGAGAAATCGGTTCGAAAATTAATTAGGCCTGTTACTTCCGTGATTGCATGCTTTGGTAGTAATATTAAGGATGAGCATTGTGCATATGACTATGGGGACTTTATATTATCATTCAATTAGTTGACAGGTAGATTTTACATTTGTTTTGCTAACAGTGTCTTCAGACAAGTAATAGGTATCCCATTGGGGGTAAACTATGTTCCACTGTTCAGCTTATGTATAGGCTACTTGTTTTTATTCTGAAAATGATTTGAGGAAAAAAAACAGTCTAATAAAAAAATGTTTGGTTCTAGTCAATTACAGAGAATTGAAATTTAGCGTAGGCTTACATGAAAACAAACAAACAAACAAACAAAAAAACAAAACAAACAAACACCCCACCCCCACCCCCCAAAAGGGGGAAAAAAACCCCAAAACATGACATCTATTTGGAAAAATTGAATTATCCCTACATGATGAGTAACATCCCTGAAAGTCCAGCATATGGTCTTTACGTTTCAAGGTTGATTGCTTTCGCACTTGTGTGTTCAATTTTTTCCGATTTTTCTCTCAGAAATTAATTACTGGTTGCCAAACTACTTTAAGCAGATTTATTCTAAAACAAATCTGCAGAACTTTTCAAGTAAATTCGAAAATAAATATAATAATGTTCGCATGAAATATTGTGTCGCCTTGTCTGAGCATATTAACAAAATTTTGTTTGAATGTACTTAGAGATATTCTTATTCCTCAGACTCGTTTTTAAAATGCTTTAGGCCTACAAGTACAGCATGATATGTCTGAACAGACACTTTGGGTAAAATTCGCAGTTTTTGGTTTGGTTTGGATGTAGGCCTACTTACTTTTCGATGGGCGACTGCACGTTAGGCCTACTTGCGTTAAGAGTGTAGTACATAATGTGTTTAATTTCAGAGTCCTTTTCGAGTTTGAGCGTACAAGCAATTTGATGTTGCATGATGTGGTAGGCTTACTAATCTTTACAGTAGAAGTATATACTGTGTTTAGGCCTAATAACCTAATATGAAACGTAGTGTATGATATTCTGATGCTAGTAAAACGGGCGTAAAATGTTACACAGTGTTTCTTCCAAAGACTGAGAATTTGGATCCCAGAAAATTTGTTTAGGCCTAACCCACAACCAACTTATTGTTGGTAACCTGTTCCAAGTCAGGTGGGTGGGTGGGTGGGGGGCATTCAGTTGCATTTGAATCGGTGAATCATTTACTGTTATTATGGAATATAATGGTGAAGAACTTTACTTGTTTTGCAGATGTGGCTATTAGTGCAAGAATCTGGTTGGATCAGAATGGTTTTTGGCGTGTTTTCATCAGTAGGCCTATCATTGAAATCTTGTCTACGCTTCTCTTTGCATGGCACCATGTGTTGGAAACAAATACAGTGCAGCCCGCACATGAGTTCACCCTGTGTACTAGCATAATTTTTAAGCATGCTTAAACGTGCTAGCATAAAATTCTGGCGCAGCATCTAGCGACTCGCCATTGGCACAATGTGTTTGGTGACAGGCAATAATGTGCACGCACTCCACAGTAAACATTCCCGGTTGGTCACAAAGTGGACACAGCGTATGGTGCAATTGGCCATGGGCACAATGTGTTTGGCTATAAACATAATGCGCCTGGCCATTCGCCACATGCGTTTTGTCCGTGAAATGCCAGTGGCATCTCTTTGCACTCTTTCGCCTGGCTTTACCAGAATGGGACACGTGCTAGCATGGGTTTTTGGCATGCGAGCACACATTTTAAAAACGCCAGCATAAAGGGAACTTCTGTGTGATTTGTGGTGTATTATAGTTATTGTTCATGATGGTTTCTTGATATAAACTGATCCTTTCGGGAGACTTCAGACAAACCGAACCACTAAGTAAAGCAAATCAATGTTAATTCAACTGGCCCTTTGTCATCTCATATGTATCAACACACCAGTATAGACGCTCTTCTACAACGCTGACGTGGAATTCTTCTGATTACCAAAAAAAAAAAAAAAAAACAACAACAAAACAAAAACAAAAAACAAAAACAAAAACAAAAACAAACAAAACAAACAAACAAACAAAAAAGGGAGGACAAAAATAAAAAAGGAAAAAAACCCTACCATAATGGATCGTTTCCATCGTAATTTTTTACACAATTAGGAAAATATTAATTGGCTCTGTCAACTGGACTCATACACTGCACTTTATATAGCCTATAGGCCTATGTTGTTGTGCAATCTTCTTATGTGTTTCTGTTAGGACTTTCTCGCGAGATCTCCTCCCTCTGAAAACATATCCTGCTTGTATACCTGAGGTTTTCAGGTAAACTGGACCAGAATATTAAAACAAATGCAAAGGTTACTTGATATAAATTCTGTAAGTTCTGATTACATATTTGATGATGGTGCTGCGTGATCGAGACCTCGCCCTGAAAGCGAGAGCTAGCTTTCACGAATCTACAGCTTCAACACACCTCGAAGGCTTGACGCGCCTTGAAAGCTAGCTAGGGTTCACGTCATATCCCAAGCCATGATCCAGACCTTGCTCTTCTGTCTTGAGCGCGAGATACGTTTCACGTGTGAAAAGTAGCTTGCTTCCTGAGCATGCGCAGTTGAGAGCTTACATTACCTGGTTCCTAAGTACTGCCGTTTTTGCCCTACTAAAATCCTGTTGCCCTTAGTGTTTGCGCAACATTATATATATATATATATAACTTAAGGCAGAGCCTAAGATGCGAGCGTCAGCATTGCAAAGAATCGATAATAACGTCAGTGGGTTAGGCAGCAGCACCTGGTCGTTAGGTCCCTCTAGCGGCCATTTAGTAAACCAGTCTGGGGGGGGGGGGGGGGGAGGCCGTACTACCTTGAACAGCTGGACGAAATTATCTGCCGCATAGACTTTCTTTTGTCAGACACTGTTCCACAAATTTAAGTGTTGTTCCCAAGATCTTGATATCGCCATTGAACTAGTACCGTATCCAGTGGCAGAAACGTATTGCGTACGGACAGTGATAGTTGGATGGTCGCGTGACAAAACCAAATTGGAGCAGGCTTTGGCAACATGGCGTTTTGGGGCCCCTGGGGGATAAGTGCGACTGGAATTTGCAATCTGGAAGGCCCCAAGCAGCGACCTGGTGGCTGCGCAGTGTGCAGATATTAGTAAGGTGAAACGCAACACGCCAACATGCGCAACAAACACTACATACTTTGTGGTGTTTATTTAGGTTACCCTCAGTCACACCTGTCAAGTTTTTATATTCGGCAGAAACTCATTTCCAGCTCCAGAAGTGTGATTGCCTGGTGCACGTTCCATCCAGGTGTTTACAATGCAACTTGGTGAATCATTATCATTTATTACACTCTGTCGACAACGTTTTCTGAAGCCCAGTAATGAATTGTTGATACGATTTCCATAAAGGCCGGTAAGTTTGAGACCTTTGTGAGAATAAAACTGCGAAAATTACCCTGGGTACGTAAAAAACGCAATGGCTGCGCCCATGTGCGCACGCACAGTAGGAGATGACGAAGAAAATCAACTTTGTTGGATTGATACTGAGTACTGTTCTGATTGGATAATTTACTGTTCTGTTATATCCTATATTCATATGTGTTGATGGTAAGAGCTCGCTGACGCTCGCTATATGTACGTATATATATATATATATATATATTTATATATTTTGGCCTTTTTCGTAGGCTTAACACTTGCTTGTCGTTAAAATTGATCATTATATATTTGATGAATTTTATCATTTTTGAACTCTCCCGTGGGTTTAATTATCGCCCTGCCTTCAGGCGTACATTAACATATTTTTGTTGGGGTACCAGTATTAAATACTATCTTCCCGCTCTGGTTCCGCAGGTAAGTTTCACGGTGAGGTATGTCTCGAAGGGAGCTGAGTGCTTGAGCGCGAGGCAAGTTTCACGCGTGAAGCAGACCAACGAGGAAGCTTTAAAACCGCTTGCGAGGTCTTGAAAGCGAGGTCGCTATAATGCTATAATGGATAGGGTGTATTTTAGGGACCACGATATAATTTATGGAGTAATTGAATTTCAGTTTATCACAAATATGAATAGAAATGGACTGAGACCTAAAATCTCTCAACCAAGGTATATCAATGGAATAATCATTTAATGGTATGGATGGCATATGAATTTAAAAGTGGGTCAAGGTCACTCATGTTTCAGATTTCACTTATGGTCTCAAAGGTAAAAAGTTGGCATGGATTTGGCAGAGTGCATAATACCATATACAGTGTTCCAGTTTTAGCATGGTATTCATGTTTGACCTAGAAAATAGGTCAAGGTCACTCATGCCAATGTGGGTCATGGGTTAAAAAGCAAGGTCAGTTATTCGTAGTTGACATTAATGAGAAGCCTCTTTACTCTTAGTTACGTTAGGCAAGTCAGGATTTGTATATTTGTTACTATTCAACATGAAATTGATACAATATCTGGTTTCTCACTGAATCGATCACGTCAGCTTTTGTACATTTATTAAATTCAACAACTATGCACACTACATGATTAGATCGCCCATGACTGACGTTAATGTGATATCCGTTGGGATTTTCATGGATAAAGTATATTAAGAATAAACTTGCAGCAGTTCTTTAACGGGACTTTTTTCAATAAGATATTGCTTTTCAATAGGAACAACCGCCACCAAGTTGCAAGAGATTGAAAAATTCCGAAGTCAATCTATTAATTTCACATATAAAAATCATTAAATGCAGCAATATTGGATATTTACTGCGAAGTAAACATCTACTGTCATGAGTGAACATGGAAACAATGGGTATGATCGCGTTAACTAGCACCTCTTTTGATGCATAAACGACAGAAACATGACACTTGTGCATTTTTATGTTTTCATTTTTGCAACTTACACCTACAGCGAACAAGAAAGTTTCTGCGCAAACATTGTTTGGGGAACGTCACAAGTTTGAGAACCATTATCTGTTTAAACAACAAGTTCAGATGAACACAAAAATATTGTAAAACTGGTCTTCATCTTAAAGTAGGCCTAAAATAAAATGTGTGAATGCCGTAATCTGGTTCGGTGGTCGAATTTTATTTTTGAGTTTCAATAGGTACATGTGATTTGGGTCCAAAAATATAATTTATTGCCTTTAGACGAAATTAGCACGTTTCTGGTATATATCGAGTTTTGACATGGTAATAGTGTTCATAATCTTTTTTTACCAGCCGTTATCATGTCATCGTATACCCCAGGTTGGCCATAAGCAAAGGTAAAGCTACTCTACCTAAAAAATAGATAAAAAAGTGTTAATAATATATGTCTGAAAAAGAAATTACTCACCCTACAGCCTTTGCTCGACCACTTCCTTTCGTTCTCTTCATAAAAATAGCAACCAGACGTAAAGGCGACCATTGTATAGTTGGTGGTTATTGAACCGGTGCCAGTCTTTGGTATTCCTGGTGTTACGGCATCGCTGTAAGTATCTGTTTCGTGCGTATCCAGCTGTCTTATCCCAACAGTAACTTTCCCTTTTCTGTTTCTTACCAGAGTGTTATCCAAAAATACGGTGTAAGCGTATGGGTCGTTGTTACCAGAAACTAGTTAAAGAATAAAATAAAATACGTTTTTCTTGTCTTTTGGTTAGAATGCTGAGAAAATGTTACGAGTTGTATGTGATCTAAAGTTTATTACTAGTTTCATTAAATGCGTATCGTGATATTTTCCAAATACATAGAAAAACACACCAAAAATTTAATGCATATACAAAGATAGCTATTATAAACAGGAAATTAGGTCTCATATGGACTTCAAGCCCATATGAAACCAAATTCCTTACATGATAAAAATTGGTAAAATCAAATATTTGATAAAAATGGGTAAAATCAGATATTCAAAGCCAATTTTTGTCGAGTATGCTTAAATATTTGCAATGCAGGGGGATACTCTCCAAATTCGCTTAGCATAGTAATGTTTAATACTATGTATGTTCTCCATACGTGTGGTGTTTTTTATCTCAAACATTCAAGTTGATAAGGTATACAGTTGGCATTTAAGAAACAAAAGGTCCGTGTGAACAGCCCGTCCTCAACTGATCTTAACGTTCAACCGAGAAGGAGTCCCACTGTGGTCTAGGGGTACCGAGAAGGGTTCCTGTGCAATTTCAAAGCAACAGACCAAGCTGTTTGAGAGATTTAATTAATTACTTATTTGATTAATCAAATTTAAAAAATCCAGAAATCCAAAAAATCAATGAAAGGTGCCCATTTTACCATACATGCAGGAATGCATCGACCAACTAGTGCCTGATTGAAAAATTAATTGGTATCAGACCTCTGCGGCATCACCAACTAGTGGCCAAGTTTGTTTGATCGTTCCACAGGCACATGTCTAGTGGGGTTTCGGGCAAAATCTGAGTAAGGATATTGGTTTAAACATATTTATTGCAAAAACAATTGGCCAACAGGCGATGCCTATATGAAGGCCTCTTGTACATAAACAGACACACAACAAGTAAATGGATAACATCTAGATAACGAATAGATAACAAACAGGACATTACGGACTGTGGTAAGAAGGAAGGGGGGGGGGTATGCCAGTCTGTGAGCATTACGTAAATTGGTAACAAGAGTCAAACATTAAATCTTCCAGTTGCTTTTATGTAATAGTGGACAGCATTAAAAATTTCCTGAAGGATATTGTTGAATCAAAAAACATCGAACACACACAAACATTATATATATATATATATATATAATCACATTAGGAAGTCAAAAATAGCAACAGCATACAAAGGTTGTTAAAGAGAATGAAATACAACACCACCTGTTGGAAAAAAAATGAGGGGGCTGGGAGTCCCCAAAAGTCCCCCTCTGCAATTTCAAAGCAGTTGGCCAGGTGGTGTCAGGGAAATTGATTTTAACATGAAATTGTTTCAGTCACAACCAGTTTCACTCAAACATGTCAACTTATTAAGACAATTTTAATGTCTAACTGTTGGTAAGATCACATATACTCAAGAGCAAGGTGGAATATCACACCAAAATGCTATGAAAACAATACAATTTCCACTGTATTTGGAAACAATTCCAGCATTCAGGGTTCTCAATTGCCGCTTAGCTTACTCAATGGGTTGTTGGTTTTGATGGCTGATTTGTCAGGAAGATACCAACCAAAGTCAGTTCTGAGCTAAGGCATTCGTCACAGAAGATTAGACAATAATCTTGATAAATTGTACCAACCAAGGTGTGATCTGTTAACCACAGAGACAGGGTGGGAAACAGTATAACATAGGCATGTTTTTTCAGCCTTCCTGTGTTGGCCCAGCATGCATGCAATGTGGCAGCTTTTATCCTCAGTGACAAACAACCAGCAACTGACCTTGGGCCTGGTTATGGCTCACAGAGAAAGTACATGTTCGGTAGTGGGAGGTTCATTTGTGGCTTTCGGACTGAAAAAGGTGTCCGGTGTTCAGAAGTGAGAGGTGTTCGGTAGTGAGAGGTTATGAATGTCCATAAACACCCAGATGCCTATCAAATAACATGTAAACATTTGAGACTGAAAAAAAAGTGTTCAGAAGTGAGAGGTGTTCACTCGTCGGAGGTGTTCGGTGGTGGAGGTTTTAATATATATATATATATATATATATATATATATATATATATATATATATATATATATATATATATATATATATATCCCCTTCCCGTGACGTAAGACCGACAACTATCAATGTCTTTTTCCTTGCTAGCTACATTAAGTGAATTGAACTTTTTGTCGTATTCAGGGAAATAATCCAGCGTCTGAATCTCCATGCAATCATGATGATAATGAAACAAATCGGAAATGAACTGTGTCACAGTCAGGAATCCTGCATCTGACCTCCAGGCGTAAAATCTTTAAAATGTTGAAAAATAAGCAAGATCTTATCTTACTTGCGTCATGGAGTGGTTATCAATAAAGACGTACACACTTGTTCTCATCCGGACATCAATGGATGCCTGTCCCAACCTTGGGCACTGACGCACGCGGCCATTCATAACCAGTGCATGCCGTTTTGTTTAGCATGTCCATAGCGGGGAATACCTTGATTTCCCGTACTTAACACCAATATTTGACCAAACTTTGTTTTTATAAAGTACTGGTTCCTATTAATCTGAGGTACTGAAGTCGAGAAGCTTTTCCCGCTTAATGAGGGCCGGTTTTCAAACGTGACCGTTCGCGGTGAATGGACACACTTTAGTTGGGTGATGATGCAAGCGTTCATCGAAACAGTCTTCAAATGAACGTCAAATCTACAAGTCTGATGCCATTGGTTCTGATATCATTCAGTATTATATGTTACTACGGACACTGACACAAGAAACCAGATTTTATAACTAATATATTTAATTTAAGTCTATGAATTACATTTATGAAACAAGTTGACATTACAGCTGTGTCGATGGGAGTGCTGGTAATACTCTCAACAGCCTAGAACAAAAATTGACAAAGCACACTGGAATTGAACATTTCACCGTCAGATTGAAACCACATCTGACAGGTCAAAATAGTGCAGAACTGACAATGGAGACATAGAATTCACATGGCAATGTTGATGTTTTGAATCTGTTGAATGGTACAAAAGCACTGTCAGTAAAAACTGCGGCAAAGTTCAATATTTCTATATTATAATTAACAGTTTAAAACTAAAACTACTTGATGTAAAATGATAATATACTGCCGCTACAGGTAAAAACACTGCCTAAATACGTATACTTCTCGCAATGATCTACACGGAGCACATTATCCGTGCCTACAAGGAAAGGTAACTTATGAGTAACACAGCCGTTTATGGCCATAAATTTGGTTTTACTTTCATTGATTATACCAGCTGACTTACAATAGTCCATCAATATGTTCAACTTTTCTAAACATTTGTCCCTTGAACTAGCAAAAATTACAGTATCATCCATCAGCATAAGTATATGGAGCCATTTCAGCAAACTGTCCCATGCGCATTTGCTTTTAAAGCTTTGTATAAGATCGTTCACAAAAACTGTAAAGAAAAAACAAGAGGTTGGCGACCCCTGACGGACTCCTATCGCGGCAGAAATAATAGCGAGTCCTAACACACTCTTTGAGAGTTTATATAATGACGCCAATGCAAGTAACATAACTAAGCCACACCCAAGTCGTTTTAATATTTTCATCAGTGAATGTCTTGGAACACGGTCGTAGGCTTTAGAAAAATCTATAAACACTACAAACAGTTTTATCTTCTTCTTAAAAAAGAAGTCCATAATAAGTCTCAAGGTAACAATATGCTCCAAGCATCCTCTTCTTGGAACAGCACCTGCTTGCTCCCGATCAGGTGTAAACCATTTCATGAGCCTATTATTAAGAACATAATCGTAAATTTTGGCCATACTGTTTATGATGCTAATGCCACGATAATAATCAATTTGGCATATGTCCATGCCGCTGGGTCGCTTGTAACAAAAATAGCACTGAATAATGTGGTTAAAAACACTATCCAGTTCGGAGGTAGCAGTCTGAAAACGCCAGGACAAATTCCGTCTCGCCCACACTCTTCATTTGGTTTCAGTTGTTTTTCTATTACATTCACTATCTCGTTAAGATCGATAGGGTTGTCTAACACAGGCATAGATACATTTGTTACAAGATCATCATTAGTGATATTAACCACATCGGTAGGGTTCAAAAGCTCTTCAAGGTGTTGTTTGAAAGCGTCATCAGAAGGCGCATCTGTGCTTTCCTCCGCATAGTCACCCTTCCAGTTAATAGCCTTCCATAATAGCTTACTGTCATCTGCATCTATAATTCTTTGCCACCGATTTTTAGCAACATCAACATTTCTATGTTCAACTCTTTCTTTTCTACTTGCAGTCGCACACGAAGAAAGTATATCTGCATACACACACACTGGTGTGCTTGGGACTCAACATTCCATAATGTGTCCGCCATGGCCAAACAGTTTCGTGTGCCACCACGCAGCACGTGTCGCGAGATTTTGAATAATGAAAAAAAAGGTGAACATTTCCAGCCATTGTTTCGTGGTACAAAGCGACTTAACCATGTTATTTATGGTCCATAAGCTGAAATCAGATCAGCTGTCTCGACATTATCATGCCACACAAAATCTCGTGAATATTGCGAAAACATCAAACAAATTCACAAGCAAATGATATCTGAGCCAAAAAGATCACTGCTGAAACTTGGTAGATATGCTCCTTGTGAAATGATCAAACAAAGTTGTTCACTAGGTGGCACTGCTATGGATTCCCAATTTTTTTACGATTTTTTTCAGTTCGGATACTTACCGGTAAATGCATTTTTCCTATTGATTACTATGTAAATCAATGGGCATTGTAATGCTAATTCACATTTTTGACTTCATCTTCAGAATTGTTTGCCAGATTCACTTCAAACTTGGTGGCAGGGAACCTTAGATGTGTTTCTGCCATGTCTGTTCAAATTGTCATGCTTCGGGGGTTTTGGATTAGACCAGAGCCAATACAGGGGAATTTGCTTTCTGCCTAATATGTCAAGAACTTTTTGAGTTAGGACATTCATATTACACACGATTATAGTTTTCCTATAAGGGCGAGGTTATTGTTTGGGGATGGGTGACCATGAGCTATTTCCCAAGGTCACAGGGCCATTGTTGTGGAATTTGCTTTCTGCTTGATATGTGAAGAAGTGTTTGAGCTATAATTTTGGTATGGTACAAGTATAGCTAGTTTCCGCTTAATGAAAGTGATGGTTCTGAGGAAAGAGTCGAAGATAGCGAAAACACACACACTTGCGCAAAAGACAGACCCTCATCTTACACAAAACTACTCATTCAGGTGGTTTCTTGGATACGCAGGGCACTGCAGTGCAAGTGGCATGTTTGCCTTCAACCACGTAAAATCTTTCCCTGAGCTCATACGAATCAATACACATGGCTTTATTACCAGATTACAAAAATCAACAAATGGCATGATACAAATCATTATCAATTGTGATATCTGCTGGACATCCAGACTGTGGAGCTCCTGGACAGAAATATTGTACACTTGTGGTAAACGAACAGTCCTTACAAACTTGTACATGCCAGCTTACTACATATTGTATATATTCTATTATACGTTTTTTTTTTAACCTTGTATAAACTGTTCACTGTGATGAATCATCTTATACACTATGGACTTTTAGTCTGAAATAAAGCTATCTTATCTTATCTTAAAAAGTAAAAAAAAACGCAGCGCCACCTGGTGACCAAATTATGAAATAGGTGTCCCTAAGACTGTTCCTGTGTGATATCAATGCGATTGGGTTGATCAGTTTCGGAGAAGATTTTTTCAGATTTGCCCCCCCCCCCCCCTCCCAAAAAAAGAACCAAAAAAATTGTAAAAAATTAAAACTCACTGGACAAGGGGTCATTTGAACAAAATTGGTAGACAACGCTCCCAAGGTACATTGGCACCAAGTTTGAAGTGATTCTGGTCCACAGTTTGGGAGAACAAGTGGAAAATGTGAATTGTGAAAGGACACATGACAGACAAACAGTGATGGTATAAGTTTAGCAGACTGACAAGTCAGCTGAACTAAAAAGGTCTAGCGACACACATCCAGGAAAGTTGTTAAGCAAATGGTGTTAAGGATAGCTTGGTACAGTTGGGAAATGAGTCTTTCATAGTACAAAAGAGCTTCATTGATACAAGCAGTTTTCAAATTACCTTTTGCCGTAAGATTTTCTGGACATAGCCGCGTAAATTCCCAGCCCCTCTTTTTACCAGACAGTCGAGGGAAATCACCAAAGTTGATGAGCACTAGAAACTGGACGCTCTTGTTTTCCGGATTGAGTTCGATGTGGAGGGACCTATCATCTAGAGCGATATTTAAAGTATGATAGTACAATTCATGCGATTTGTTGTCTGCGCCCCCGCCATCCGACAGATTACCATGTGGTTTTTGAACGTGGTTATCTCTTGGGATTTGGATCTCAACTGGTTTGCTGGAATTGGTAATAGATACGGCATTTCCTGCCTCATCACGGATAACCACTGCAATGGTGGCCGATGACGCGGGAACCAAGTTGCCATTGGATATATATTGATAAATATTGGATGGTGTCCTAATTGTCTGGAAAAAACCGGGAGAATTATCAGTTCATAGGACGAACAAGTATCATGGATTGACATCTGTTTCCTACACCTTTTATCTATCTAATTGTATTTGTGTCTTTTCATCCAGAATCATTTCCTGGTAGGCGTTACCCTTTTCTGCAGTCCGAACTGTTTACACCCCATAAGCAACCTGTCTCTGTCTAACCCATACACGCATGGAAGTACTGCTATCCATATTGCACACTTTCTTCTGTAGAATTTTGACATAGGCTGCATTAGCCCAAATGGATTAAAGGGCTCAACAGCTACTAAGAACATGTTTCGGAGCCTGTTCCTGCACGTGTTTCTCTGAGTAGCGGCTCCTTGTCTAAGCTAAATATTCAGCAAAGACAACCCACAAAATAGTGCAGAAATATATATAAACATGTCATATGATGCATTGACTAAATGAGTGAAGCTTTGCTTATAAATGCAGAGCTTCAATAGGAATAAAGAATACCTGTCAAACCAAACATAAATAAATGTAGTATAGGCTAAATTTAATACACATCAAACTGAGCGTTACCTTGCAAGTCACAATTTACGGACGCCTCGCAATTGGAAAAAAAAACAGTTTGTTTTTGGGGATCACTAGCTTTTCAAAATTATATCATCAGTAGTAAAATTTAACTGTGACCATTACCGCACTGAGAACCGTGATTACCTTTCATTGCTTGTCAAAATAAAGCTACTTTAGATTGCATTGACGAATCAAATGTAACATATATGTGCATGCCACTTTGTGGCTTTTGCCCCACATGTTGCCTTACCTGGAGAGCTATTATTTCACTGCCAGAACAATTTTTCCTCTGAGGTACCAAATCACACCAGCTTGGGAACTTGACGCTGGATCCGTGTGCGGAGTCCAGCTTCTTTGTGAGTGTCACAGCTGTATTCTTTTCAACGCTTATTTGACATCTTGCCGTTTGGATGATGTCCGTTTTTTCCCCTGGTACCAAGGCGGGCACAAGTTTCTCTGTTGCTTTGTTAAGAACGCCAAGTATTCCTTTGACAATTTCATGGTTCTGGAAAATAGTTACATGGTGTCCTAAATGACAAATTGTAATTAAAGATGACATTGTTAGAGCGCTTGCCAGGGACACCTTGTTGATATTTCCCCTAGATCTGTTTACTTATTTGGGGTCCAACGCTCTTAAGTTTCATTTAAATGATTTCTCACCAGAACAAAATCTGTATCATGGCTTTGGACATTCCACAATATAATTTGTAACCGTGTATGGTAATTGAAGAGCAACATGTTTCGGCCATTTGACAATCTAATTCGTGACCATGTTAGCAATTTAAGATTAATATGTCTTGGCAATATTAGTTAATCCTGGAACCTCCAGGGAATGGCTCTTATATCACGCACATGCCAGGCAGGGTTGGGCGTGTGAATAGTTGCGTCCGAACACAGGTCGAGGACAAAAACCCGTGATGAATTCATTCGCAATGGCATTTAGCATAGTACAGAAAAAATAATGCGGCTTTTGCATATTGCATTTAAAGTTGGAAATACCAATCTCTTAGGAACCTTCAAATTCACATTTTTGCTCAATACCCAAGTCAGTCACACGTTCGTAAAATAGAACTTAGAAGAAAGAAAATGAAAACTTACTTTTAATCAAGTACATGTCAATCAATCGCACAGATAAGTTTCTAACCCCCCCCTTCCCTTGATAAAATGTTAACAAATGCACCGGTGTATCTCACAGTTAAAATACTTACCTCCCTTTTTTGAACGTATGAATTGGTTTCTTTTTGTAGCGTTTCACGAGCCGCCTCGGCCGACAAATAGTCCAGTGCTGAAGAATTCACATTTTTACAAAGAGTACAATGACCGTACTATGGCTAAATACTGAACGACAATAAGATACTGTACATGGTACATACAACATAAAATCATGCAGCGTCCGATGTTCTGAAATTCTAGTGTATAAACACCTCGAAAATATCAGAGATCCTTGTGTGCAAATACTACTAATGATGATAATGATGATGATGACGACGACGATGTGATGATGATGATGATGATGATGATGATGATGATGATGATGATGATGATGATGCTGCTGCTGCTGCTGCTGCTGCTGCTGCTGCTGCTGAACGACAATAACGTCCATAGTAGCCCCTGGCTGTCCAATAACTACGAACTGCAGGTTGACCCAGGAAAAGTATCCTTCAAGTTCAAAATAAATCTGTTTCTTGGTTAGTAAATGATACATTTTCATAGGGTTGAACGAATAGCGTGTCCGCTAATACGAATAGCGTGTCCGTGTCCTCATATACACACAGAAACTTGAAAATATATTTCATTATACAAGAATGCGTTAAAGATGTAGGCAAATACGAGATAATGACTACGGAAACAACACCTGAAAGAATGCGCAGACTTCAGCATGGTCTACTGTCAAAAAGACAACAACCCATACGGACTGATCTCCTCCTTCTGTATCTTCCAATGACAAAATTGTTTGAGGGTTTAGGGGATGTCAAAGACTGCATGTAGATGCATGTTTATTTCAAAGATATCACGTCATCTTACTGATCAATGCAGGGATATGGTATGCATATCCCCAGCCAATCCTTCCCTTTTGGAAAACTTCTAGGCAAGAGAAAGTAAACTCAGAAAGACATCAGAGGCAAGTTAGTATGTAGACCCCCGTCTCCCTTTGACTTCAATGACTATCATCCATATGACCCTCATTGACTTTTTACATTGTAATGTCTCCTATTTATCACATAAAAATAACGTTGTTTTCAAAACCAAACCAAAAGAAAAAAAAGGAGGAATTTTATTTTAAAGATGCATTTCGCATCTTGCCTGCTCAGAAAGAAACATCATTAGTTACCACACCAGATAAACGGCTCCAACTCAATCGATGATATTTTTCAGATTGTAATGCTGACAACGCTCACATGTGAACGCACTACAACAACAGTTGAGTTGTGGTCTACATGTGGATAACCCAGCCGGAGTTAGCCATCAAAACACTGGGGAAACTGATTGCATATTTATAGGGGCGTGAATGGTTAAAAAAAATCAGGGTGTGGTCCCATCTTAAGTACAGTGAATTTAACCGTGGGCAGGTAATTCACGAAACGGGATTGGGAGGCGTTGATCAGCAAATTCTGTCTGAGCTTTCTATCCAATTATCCCAAAGATGATTCATAACCAAGGCACACTAAGATTTTGGGAAAACATCTCTTTTAACCAAGCCAGAAAAAAATCTTACCTTGCCTCGAACTTTCTAAATCGGTATCGTAGAAGTACGCTTCGTCCTTTTTGGCGTCCTCAATGTCTGATTTCAAACCGTTATTAACGGCTATATTCAGTGACTGAGGAAAAAAAATCCATTAAGTATTGAATTAAAGAATCCAAATGAAATACCCATATACATTAGCAGCCGCTTTCAGTCAAAGTTTTTGTCTGATTTATCAATAAATGTACGTACGAACAAAATAAAATTTCACAAACTTATTTCAACCGATATTTTACATTTCTTTCAACAATTCAAATATTCAAATTTCTTGATTAATTGATTGTAATGTTTCACCTGGATACTTTATTCTTTATTCTAAATCATTACATTACAACATTTCCTGAAAAAAGCTAATACTTTGATTGCCCGAATATCAATTCATTAAATTTCGGTAAAAAGGATTGAATGAGAGTGGCTGGTTAGGCGAAAAAGTCTCGTTCACAAGGGCCCTGTGCGTATGAAGAGACAAGTTTTTGGAATACCACTATGATTACAATTCTGATTTATTATCTGAGAAATTTACAGTATTCTTCAAATCTTAACTTAGTAACAAACAAGTGTGACATCTAAATTTTAAGAACGTTGTTAAAACTGAGCTAGAGGACTGTGTAGATATTCCCTTAGCTAGCATAAAGCTAGTAGTGGCAAGACAAAGTAATATTTCAATGTAATTTCGTGTGTATACTGTGAAAGACTGTTGCGTTTGATCGTTTTTGAGTAATCAGGCCGTTGCTCTTAGACTGGAATCTGATATTGCTTAATGTATGCATCATCCTCTGTAGGATACGCGGTGGGAAACGTAGGGTTCATTAAATTTACTTAAGTCGCTCGATGACGTCAGATACAAAGTCAAAGTCGCTGACACGAAACCTTAAGTTAACCTTTAGAGAGAACCATTAATAAGTGGAAAATCAAGCCCTTGCTCGAATTAATCTGAGGTCATACGCATGAAGACAAGTTATTTCGTGGCTTTCTAAAGATTATATATTTATACTATATACACTGTTGGCTCGTTGAAAGGTATAAATAAGATAGCTAACCATGAGTTGAAGGGCATTATGCTTTAGTCCATATGCTTTAAGCTTAGATTGAGTGGGTTCATGCGGTAAGCAAAAATTGCACGAGACGAGACAAACCTATAAAAACAACACTAACATATTTGTTCATGTGTACTTCCAGTCCCCAGTAATTTCAACCAGTAAATTAATGCGCCTGTATCCTGTCCTGAACGCTGATAGGAAAGGAGAAAAGACTGAATCCATGAAAGCTCTTATTGGTCATTAAACATTTTTAAACTATTAAGAGACAGCGGCGTCTGCTAATAGAGCTAAATTTTCCCTTGTATAAACAATCCCTCCTTTATATTTGGATGTTTGATCTCTGCCTTTGTATCACCAGGAAAAGTGGAGGTGATAAGACCTTTATTATGAACTTAACTAGCGAGGGCCCAAAACATTTCAGGAACGTTTAACCAGTTTTGGTGGAAAACTATCGAAGCCTGCATATTTTCTATGGTTTAGCTTCAACGATATGTTTGCAACCTCATCTTTTGAAGCCTTCCATAGGTTGAAGTTCCCTGGAGTGCTTCTGAAATGCAGTTGTCTTGTTTCTAACCAAAACACTTTACCCTGATCCTAAAACTATATGTCTTGGCGTTCCATTTTGGGTTTTTTGAGGTGGCCTGGACTTCGATCTAGTCTTTGGACCAGGTCCTCATATTTTCATTTGTATTCCAGACCTTACGTCTTTTATGCTGATTTTGTGATTTTTTTAACCTTTTTGACGGTTGTATTTCGTAATAGCACTTGTTTTTTGTACTGATGTAATGCTTTGTGCCTTTTTATGATTGCATCTCATAATCAGACTGTGCTTATTTTATCAATTAATATATATAATTATTTTGCTTGGGCTAAAATACTCATTTTTCAAAGTCGACTGGTCATGGGGTATCTTTACATAGAATTATTTTATATTTATTTTGCTAGGGCTAAATACTTATTTATCATAGTCGATTATGGTAGACCCAGGTTAATGTATCGACTTGAAAGAAAATAATATCTTGAATACAGATATTATGCAGAGTAAAGCATAACGGGACGTCTTACGAAATGACAGAAGTTAAGGTTTCGTCATCCGTGAAGTATTCAGGAAGAACAGGAGCCAGTCAGGATACTGTGAAGACTGCAAGGGGGTCCCAGGTGCTACTTCTATGCTGCCGCCACCTGTGCTATTTATTTTAACTCTTTCCGCCCTAATCATAAGAAATAGTTATGGCCATTAGAATTATTAGACAGTCTAAGAACTGGTCCCCACTGAATCCATTTATGGGCTTCGGGTCACTTGTCTGTTAATCCAAAACTTGATTTGACCCAAATGTCTCTCACGTTCGTTTCGCAGTCGCAACGGTGTGTAATCTTGAACTGCCAATTATATCCCAGATTCAAACGCCCCACAAAACAGACTTATACTTCAAGTAATACCATGCTTGTACTTCTTTGGAAACAATGGTGCCCATGGACAGCTTTCCTCGACTGTTGACTAAGTTTCTAACCTGTCATTGAAAGGGTTAACCTCAGAACACATCACAAACCTCCAGGACATTGCCGGCTACGGCAGCAATGCTCTTCAGAGCAACGGTGATCTCCTCCTTGGACGTTTCCGGCGCAAGCTGATCAAACTCGTTGCCCACTTTCTTGAAGAATCTTGAGATCTCTTCCTAGAAGAGAATAAAAGCAATGAAATGAGGTATAGAATTAAGGCCATACATATTATAATTCTCTTGAAGCATAGAGGGGATTCCATATGACATCGTTATTAATAGGAGTATTACCATTATTGTTGTTCTTTTTCCGTACAGGCTACAGTTGTAAGACAGGCATCTAAAACAGAATGGATGCATATTTTTTGGTTCACATTATCTGCCGTTTAATATTGATGTGATCTGCATGTACAATATTAGTTCCTCGTTTGAGGGGTTATTATCATTATTATTATTATTATTATTATTATTATTATTATTATTATTATTATTATTATCATTATCATTATCATTATCATTATCATTATCATTATCATTATCATTATCATTATTATTATTATTATTATTATTATTATCAGTAGTAGTAGAAGTAGTAGTAGTAGAAGCAGTAGTAGTAGTAGCAGTAAAAGCAGTGGTAGTAGCGATAGAATTTGTAGTAGCAGTAGTGGTAGCAGTAGTAGTAGTAGGTGTTTTAGCACTTGTAATTCAAATCGTGAAAGTCGACAGTTAACTCCTTGGCATTAATTATGTCCACGGACATATAATGGCTACAGGCGTATATGCTTTGAATTATACGGGATGTAACGAGAAACATTTAGTTCCAGGCGCGGGATCACCTATGGTCCACAAAAGTGCAATGTCTTATATACACTAAACATTCCTTTACTACACTTCCATTGTATCTTTTCATTAAATATAGAACCAGAGGTTGCACTTGGTAGAGACAGGATTATGAAAATCTGCTACATTCACAGATGCACACAAATTATAAATGAGATGCTGCAGGGTATTAGCCTGGAGACTGACACAGAAAACTACAACCAAGACCCACAGTCACACAATAGTCCAATTCAACAATGAGAAGAAATAAAGGCGATTTACAAGGCAAAATTAGGAGAGGCACAAGGTATAAACTAAATTGCCTTTGAAGTGCTCAAGAACCCTCGTCCCATGGACTTGGTGTATCAGTTATTTAGCCTTTGTTTTCTGAGTCTGGAAATGTCCATAAATATGGCAACACGGCATTACAGACCCAGTTCCTGGAAATGAAACCAGACAGCAGAGTTCTATTGAACACAAGACTAAAAACACTAGGATATTGAGATATTCATATTATCTGGGATCCTGGTCTGCCGCCTGGGTGGCTGCAAGGAACCTGACAGGAAGGAGAGCAGATTCCTGTATTAGGTAGGGCCAAAGGAGCTTCTATGATAAAAGTAACAGCTTGAGAATTACAAAGAACTTCTATGATAAACGGAACAACTTGAGAAACTTGAGAAAGCAGAGAGCTGAAAAAGTCATTTTACTAGGTTTTTTATCATACAAGATGCTAAAAATAATTTTAAAAAGCATTTGCTTTGTGGCTAGGTACTGTTTCTGAATGGTAACATAACTGGTACAAGTGTTCTCCTTATGGCAGCAGCATAGTTCTGCCTAGTAACTGAGCGGACCAGAGCAGGTCTGCAATTAATACAATTAAATATGAATACCTCTTATTTCTTTAGCACCGATCGTCTGTAAACTATGTGGCTCCCTGCTTCATGCTAAAAGAGCTGTGGATAGGCCAAATCAACATTATCATTTATGAACAAAATGAACTCTAGGAAGGCTTGATTGTCAGTCAACCACTGTAATAGCCAACAGAAATAGCTGTCTAAGCTGCATTAGTGCCGTAGGCGTGTGCTTCTCCGAATGACACGTACATCCATTCACGCGTACCGCCATTTTGTTTCCTCACGGTCATGTGACTTGATCTTTGTTGGTCCGTGTGCCCCACTGACGGCTGTTCAAAAATTGAGGAAAATTACCGTACCAAAATAACCAGAAGGTTCACATTCTATGGGCTGCTGAAACTTGCCATACTTTTCATCGTTTTTTCATACAAGTGTTGATTTTTTAAAAGATGTGTGGTGACCACACACTTTAGGTGTGAAGCTTTCAGATAAAGAACAAAAGTCATTTTGTGATTTTTTTTCAGCACAAGGCACAGCCGTCATAGACCCTGGAGTTGACATGAAAAAATTAAATAAAGGGATACAAATAAAAGACAAGGTTATCTATGTTGTGCTGTTCGTTGATGATATTTTTCTGTCAGAAACAGTCCTTTGAAACAAACGTTTCACACACTAATAATGTGCCTGCTGTCTTGACAAATGCCGATCCACAAATGTGTCATGGAGAAGTCCCTCTGTCAAAGTTTAATCCCATTGTACACAGTTTGATTTCAGAAGGAGCTGTTCGGAGTAAAGGTTACATACTCTGCGTGTAGAGACTATTTATAAATATACGTTTGAAATGGAACGACATGTAAATATGAGAATGACTTAGAAGTAAAGGTGGACGGTAGCCAATTTTAAATGTTGGATGGCACCAATATCTATGGGAACTGAGAGACACGAACCACAAATGTGTACAGTTGCTGCCATCTGTTGAGAATGTGCAATGTGTTCCATTTGAATGTAATTTGCATAACGATATTCATGAACCATTTCTTAACTCCAACTTGAACAAAATACTGTCTTATAACCATAATCTGTAAAACATGAATAATTTTCATATTTATTAATATAACTTACCTATAGACTATTAATGGGTACGTGACCGCTTAGGTCATGTCTCATCAGATTATATTTTCTGACTGATCCCTGCTCACAGTAATGTAGGCCACTGCAGCGCTATCTTTACCAGGCAGCTGACCTCCAGCCTTGATCATATATATCAGTTATTCTTTTGGGGGACCTGCCCCGAAGAATGATCTGATGAGAAGTGGTTGTGTGCACTGCTATGCAGTCTATAGGTAGCAATTTTTAATAAATATGAAAATAGCTCAAATGTTACAGAATTATGGCAAATTACATCACTTATAGACTACTAATGGGTAGAGATACCACAAGTATCTGAGGTGGGTGATTATTCTGGCCTCCAGAACAAAAATAGCTCCATAAGGGAGAAAGCAGAAAAGTATCTTTCTCCACCATGCTTAAGCAGCAAGGTTGGGTTTAAAACCCCAAGGAAAGGTATCATCTCACGATTAAACATCCCACAACATGGAGGAAGGAAAAGACAAGTGTCTTGGTATGTGAGTGACTGTGCCATGCTGACCAGGTGACTGTATCTGGTTCAGCATGTGCACATAGATGGAGTAGGGAGATGTGTCGATGCCAGGATATTACCTTCACCACAAGTTAAATCCCTCAAAAAATTGTCTAAGAATTAAGAGTGGAATCGCCACAGGCACCCCGACATAATGTCAGAAAAGAGACTTGTTTCAGAGCATCCTATGATAATGCAACGGCCCTTACTTCATAACATCTGACTTCTTAAATTCAGGAGCTTTCTCTGTAGCCACATATGCTGCCTGAATGTCTTTGGTTATTTAGGTGGATTTTACCCTGTCAAGATGAAATTGCAGAGAATGTACTGGGCCTAGTAGCCTATCATGGTCACTGTGATCCTTGTTCATGAAAAAGCCCTTGAAAGCCGTAGGAGGTTTATCTGGTACTTTTACATGAAGACGGGATTTGGTTTAAAGTAGACCTTAATCCTCGTTGTGTGACCTTCTAGTCTTGGAGTGATCCAAGGCATGAATTTCTCCTCTCCATGTTTCAGAGGGAAGAGCGAGGAGACAAAACTGTTTTGTAGGTGAGGAAACTAAGTGGAACCCTATCTACATGTTTCCTCTGAAAAGGATATGATCTAAGTACCCGAAAATCTATAGAGGGTTCATTTTGCAGAAATACATTAAACCTTACTGGGCTCTCTACAAAGCAGCTTTTGATGAGCCTCGACAGGACAACACTGGATCCTATGTTACAACCTTTCAAGTCTAGACAGACAGTTATAGCTGATCTATATCCTGATACAGTGCAATCTTCCAGACCCGAGTCAAATAGTTCATAAAGGAACTCAGCAATTTAATTTTAGAGGTCTTCCTGGGACCCTGTCTTGACACCACATAGTGAACCAGCCACTTTGAATCATATACCATCAAAAAAGTGGTTTGAAGTTTCCTTCTCGTGATGAGCTGCCGCCTTGTGTGAGAGGTTGGTATCAACATAGCCCCTCCTGATAGTCATCAAGCCTGAAGATGAAGGACCTTTGGACTGTCATTGAATATGTGGGACATTGACTGTCATAGCAATGTGTTTCACTCTGGAAGTGTCTGTGGAGGCTCCAGACTGAGGTCTAGCAGCTCCACTGGCAAAAGCCTGCTGGGCCACCAAGGAGCCACTAATATTACTTCCATCTCTTCCTTGTGAATCTTCTGTAGCAGCTTCAGAAGAAGCGGAGTAGGATGGTAGATATAAGCGCACATACCCCTGCAATCTATTGTTACAGTATCCACTGCCCATGCTTATGGATTCTGAAATGGAGACATAGAGATCGAGCATTTCTTGTTTTTGCTTGTGATGAAATCTATGTGGGGGGTTCCCCACAATTCCCACATTGCTCGTACCATTGGAAGGGGTAAAGACCATTCAGTTTTGATCACCTCTGGTGTTTGCGGAACATGTCAACCCTCATATTTAGGGCTCCTGCCATGTGGGCACAGTGCATGGTCACCTGGAGACAATTGAACCATGCAAATGTGTGCTGTGCCAAGGAGAGAAGATCCTGAGACTTTGTTCCCCTTGCTTGCTGATGTGAGCACTTGCCGTGTGAGTGTCTGACTTAATTAGTACTTGCTTGCCTTGAACTACCTTCTGAAAGTGAATTAATGTCAAGTGAATGCCTCCCAACTGTAACCAGCTGATCCGATAACCTGTTAGATGCTGAGGCCAATAACCAGATGCTGTCAGTGAGAGGGTGTGATTCCCCCACCAATGGAAGGATGCGTCTGTGAGGACCAATTGGTCCTCTTGAAGGGACTGACCTGACATCACGTTGCCTAGGCTCCAAACAGCATTGAAGTGACTGCTTCACCCCACTGGAGATTGGAAGCATCTTATATTGGAATCCTTTGTCCCATAGTTGGAGAAAAACATGTTGAAAAACATGGTGGTATAATCACCATTCGGGAACGTGAAAATTCAAAGACTTGAGGGTTCCTATCAGACTTCTTCAATATTTTGCAGGAAGGCTGGCTGGTTGAGAAGGAAAATCAGGATTTTCTGCAGTCTGCAACACCTGTCCTCTGATGGATAGCATTTAAACTAGACTGTCAGATATCGGGGCCCAAGGATCTTAAAGTCCTGTGTCAGTTCGAGGTTGGACTTTGCAAAATTGAGCAAAAGTCAGAGGTCCATGCAGATCATGAACACCAAGGCAGAATCATGGCACATGATCGAATGACTTAATGCTCTCAATAGCCAGTCATCCAGATATTTGTGCAGACGTCTGTATCTGTGATATGCATAATCAGCGACCATTCCCATTACTCTGGAAAAGATTAGTGGCACCAGGGCTAGGCTAAATGGAAGCACCTCAAACTGGTAAAACTCTGCTTGCCACAAACCAGAAATACTTAATGCACTTCTCTGCAATTGCTGGGTGGAAGTATGTATCCTTTAAATCGATGAACGTGGCCCCATCACTGCTGTCATGGGGGCCAAAGTCTCCATTTTGAATTTGTCGACCACTAGCTTCTTGTTTAGGGCCTGTAAGTCTATGACTGGATAACCTTAAAGTCTATGACTGGATGCAAGCCATCATCTTTCTTTGGCATCCAAAAAAAGCCGACTGTAAACCCCTGGTGATGAAGGGTTTTAAACTACCTCTATTGCCTTTTTTTTGCAATAGCTTGTCCCGTCTCTTGCAGACAACACCCTAGTATGTGATTGTCGTGTTGCTGAAAGGAAACTGGAAAATTTGAAAAGGTGGAGGTCCTCACTCAATTAAACTAAGAACAAAACCTCCATTTACCACACTTCAGACCTATGGATCTTCCATGTACTAGTGCCACCTGTTGCCATAGTCTAAGAGTTGCCCACTGACCACTGCACCTGACAACTCTTGCTCTGGAGGCTGCTGGTAACTATCAGTCTCTGGAGGAGGCTGTCACAGAGCAAGATCCCAGACCATGTCCTCTGCCTTTGCCACATCCTAGTTGGCCATGCCCTTGACCACAAAAGTGTGTGGAACCTCCATGGCTATGGTAAAACTTTTTTGCCTCCCCCACCATTTCCGCTGCCCCTGGTGTTTTGATGATAGGTGCAGGTATTCTTGGGCCCAGACGCTTGCTGAATGAGGACCTCCTGCATCCTCATGGCCGACTTATCAGGTGCCTCTTCATCAATGTCCCTTATAGTCTCCTCATCGAACAGGTCTTGAGTACCTGGGTCAATAGAGCCTGTGAGCCAACCTCTGACACTATAAGGTGTTCAACAAATGACTCTTTGGAGGAGGGCTGAGTTTGTATCTTGTTGCATCATATTTTCCAGTAAATAATTCATGATCTTGCATTTGTCTGCTCCATATGTGCCATTTCTTCTAAAATTCGACAAACTGTTGGTGACAAGTCCACACATCAAGCCAAGCAGATGGCTATCCCTGACAGGGCCTGGATTGTGGACCTACTGTCCTTGATCAAGCCCTGAAGTACTCAATCCTGCACAAACACACCTAGTGTAGTGTCCCTTTTGTTTTAGGACAATTGATCAATGCTGATTGCGGGGCTCTAGGTGAAGTATTCAACACATTCTCTGGCAATAGTAGGGCCTTAGGATTCTTTGCCTGTTTTGTAAGCAGGTTTGAAGTTTGTATTTGTGGATTAAAACACACAGCTTATCCAAATCCTTGGTCTAAGTTCTAATCTGATCAGCCACATAATCACTGAAGGTTTTGGCTACCCTATCTTTAGTCTGCAAGGTATGCAACATAGGTGTAGGCTGCTCCACATTTAACGTTTTAGGCATGCCCAGTTATCTCTGCCTAAAATGGGCAAGTATGGGGGCCAAGTTGCAGGCATAAGTGGCCCCATTTGATGGCTCCATCACGTCCAAGGTATCCCAATAAGAAGCAGGGGAGAAGACCCTGTCGGTAATCCTCTTCCTGAAGTGTTTGGTGAAAGTAGTTAAATAACCATGCAGCTGCTCTGTTTTGTCACCTGCCAGGTCCCTGCTTGCTGAAGCTGACAGCCCTGGTAAACATTGGACTGGTGAGACATCCTGTGTAGGTGACCTCTCCTGAGGTTGGCCAATCCTCTCTCTGGAGGTGAACAATTATCTCCCTTCCTCGTCCTCCTCGTCCGATGATATGGGGAGTGAGGGCATTTCTGACAGGGACCCTATTGTTGAAGTGTGCTCCACATTAGCATCCAGGGAAATAACTTCCCTCGGATGTGGTGCCTCGATTTGCACTATCACCAGCCTCATGCTCCTCAGGTTCTGAGTCCAAGTTGTATAGAGGTGGCTGGACCAAGGCTGGGGACTCAGCTTCGGAGATGGGTGTCACTGTATTTGGCTGTCTCCGAAGTGATGGCAGTGATTTGAACTCTGGCACTGGTGTTAGTGGCTTCAGCGTCGGTGCTGTGGAAAGGAGTGAAGCTGGTTGGCTGGCCTGCTTCAACACCAAAACCTGACCCTTCTTTGGCCCAGGGACTGTATTCTCAGATATCTGAGGTAGTTGTGGCACCTTAGATTCATAAACTATGGGAGATGAATTATGGCCCAGTGCATCCTTCTCCTTTGTCTCGTGGATGCACAAGCATGTGAAACGCAAGAGGGAAAGTCAAGGAGAAAAGGGGAACTGTGTTCCCAGTGTTGCCTCTGTGACAGTAAAAATGTTTCCCCACATGAATTTGACTCAACGTAAAGGGACTACATATGAGAGGGAAACCAACCACTAGCTTGAATAAACATACCACTGCTTACCAACCACAGCAGAGAGATGGTATCTTTAGACCATTTCAAGGCTACTCATCATGGCCACCAAAAGAGTTAAACTGATGTATACAGTCAAGGCGAGAGGTCAGCTGCCTGGTATAGATAGCCCTGCACTGGTCTCTATTACCATGAGCAGAGATCGATCTGTAAATATAATCTGGTGATATTCATTTTTGGATAGACATGACCTAAGAGATCAAGTACCCATTAGTAGTCTTTTGGTGATGTATGTTGCTATAAATGTGAATAAACAAATCTGTTCTGTCTTTGAAGAAAAAAACACTGAAATCATAGTAAAAACCCTTTAGGCTTGAATAAACAAAAAAGGCCACCTTTTATATGTAATTCAAACATTTGCAAACTTTATCCTTTCATTTGTATAACTTTGTAAAGGGTGGCTAATTCAATATTGTATTGCCTTTTTATTTCAATTTTTTTCAAAAATGAATTCAGTGGTGCAGACCTATATAAACTACTCAAAACTTATAACTCTCCACTTATTACTTGTATATAATTAAATAATGAACAAATACTTTGGAATTTCAGTATCATATATTTTATCTTCATACTCTTGGTACAGCGTTAACAGAAAAATGACCATCTTAAGGAGTCCATGCTTCACTGCACATGACTGGTTTGAAGTGAAAGTCAAAATTTGATGTTCGCAACATTAGATTGAATGAAACCTGAAGTAGGTAATCAAGTTTTTTGTTTGTCACAGAAGACTTGTCTCAATGATTTGATCATCAATGCATCACAGTATGCTTGTTGAACCATGGTAAAGTCAATATTCTGTGTAACCACCTCGGTTGCCAATTACTGTACATATGTTGTCTCTGTATTTTGATCAGCTTCCCCGAAGGTGTCTGCTCTCTCAGATTTGGCCATATTATTTAACTCGTCAAGGAACCTTCTTGCATACAGACGATCTATAACTCTAAGCTGACAGTGGGAAGGGCTTGACCAACATGTTAAATATAGCAAACCAACCTGACCAAACAAAAAAAAAACAAACAAAAAAAACCAAAAAAAACCCCCCACAAAACCGGGTAATACCTTTCAATGGCGGTATATTTAATGTGATGGTTATTGATAAGCGAAAAAAATGTGAAAAAGTTTGATACTAGGAACGATCACAGGACATTTTCACAGAATGACGCAAAACTACAGCAACATTTTGAGTGCGCTGGTCTATGCAGGTGTGACAGCTCTTATACCTCATCTGATGTTATCATCTAGGCAGTGGACAAATCTCTTTGAAAAATGTTGGTTTTATGCGTTCCATTTCGATCAATTGCAAAGGTAATTGATATAATGGGCTATATCTAATGCCATCACGTGAATATTAAATCCAAATAAAATCTAGTCCTGCTCAAAGCACTTTATTATTTAAAATAGTACAGAGGGGAAAAAACGTGGATTTAAAAGACACAATATTGAAAATAGCCCGACATATATCATTCATCATTTAAATTCGCCAGTTAGCTGAGCTTAGATTTGAATACACACTGCGGATGTCATACATTTAACCTTCACAGGTGATGATTAAGATGATTTGCGTGATACTAAATATGATGGAAACGAAGTGATAGTTATAACATGTCACATCACTATTATGCCACATAATCAACTAGACAGAAGACCGACTTGATTATGATGGCATAATGATCATAGTGACATGTTATAAAAGACTTGTATTGCATTGGAGACATATTTATTTCCCAAACTGGAATACCCAATAGCTACTCAGTAGCTGATCGAGGGGGTTCTCCAGGACAAACAGACGTACATAATTGCTATTTGCAAGACAAACAGACATACATAATTGCCTTTCACAAGACACAGACGACTACAAGAGGAAACCGTAGCAGGAAATATATCTGTAAAGGTACTGTAGCAGATGTGAGACAAAATGTGCTGTGTGAATAACAAACAGTTGAACAGCTATGAAAATTTTATTGTTCAAAATCACCTGGGAGAAATAAACTAACAAAAAGCATGATTTCTAACAATTTATCTCCAACTAAGTCTATCAATAAATTCGAGTGTACACCAGGGGCAAGCACATTTGTAACAGATCTCAGTAGTTTGACTTTTGATTGATCATAGAGTAGACACAATAGGAGGAAGTGAACTGTATCTTCTTTTATCTTACTGCACTGGCATGCAGCAGACGGAATGATGTTCATATCAAACAGATGTGCATTAAGTTTACGACATCTGAGACAGACCTGCGTTTGAATTATATTTGGAAAACGATGACGGGACGTGAAAAATTCTGAATCTCATGATTGACGAAGAGTAATTAAAACAATTTCGCCTTGAATACTAGAATTGTGCGGGGAGGTTTTGATTTTGTCGGGTAGGTCATTCCATAGGTGAAGAGTGGAGGGTAGATATGATTTTGCGTAGCAGTTCTTCTTACACATGATTTGCATAATCTGGGAGGAGTGTCAGAGCGGGTGAGCTATTTGAGCTACTACATAGTTTGGAACTATGTCTTTAAGGTAGTGGGATGTTTGCTTATTTAAAATATTGTACAGCAGTACCAACTTAAAGCGTTTACAGCGTGTGTTTAGTAACTCCCAGTCTGTCTCAGGGAGGAGCCTGCGATGTGATGTGATTTTCATTGGGTCGGTACAGATCCTTATTGCTTCTTGCTGTATACCCTATGGCAAATCCGACAGTTCTTGGTTACAGATATGAAACAAGACGCAGCCATATTCCAAAATTGGGCGGATCATTATCATGTAAAGTTTTCTCAGTTTTTTTCTGGATAGCTTAAATTTGAGTCTTTTTAAGGGAAACAAACGTTTGGATGCTTTTGTGACAATTCAGCTTATGTGCAGATGCTACTTTAGGTCATGAGCGCATGTAATTCCTAAATGAGTGTGGCTAGTGGCTTGGGGTACTGCATCATTGCAAAAATACACAGTAGAATGGATTTCTTTTGCAAGAGAATAATACGGAAAGAGATTTAGGGGCATTGAAAGTCATGCGCCATCCCCGACCCCACATGGATAAACGGTCAAGGTCCATGATGACTCGATCACCAGAGGCCTCACGGTTATTCATAATTTCAACGACACTTGTGCCATCAGCGAAAAGTCTGATGTCACAAATAATGTCATCAACAATATCATTATATACTTTAAACATTATAATGGTCCCAGAATAGAGCCCTGGGGCACGCAAGCTTCAAAAGGTAACCAGGAAGAGCTTTGACTTTGAATGACAAGCCTCTGTTGGTGATTAGTGAAGTACTTTTTAAACCAATTAATGACGGGTGGGGTAATGCCTAGTTGACGCATTTTAAAGAAAAGGCCCCTGTGCCATACTCCGTCAAGGACAATCTTCCTGACCTCCAATCCAAGCTGCAAGCCAATAAAAATTTGGGAACAATGTTGACTAGTTGATTTATAGTAGAATCATTTGAAGCAAAGCTGGCATTTTGCCCAATTAAGAGACTATTTTTAACTAGATAGCCGTAATGTTTATTGTATAGCAATCTTTCAAACACTTTCCAGGCATTAAACAACAAAGACATTGGACGGTAATTCAATTTTGACATCATATCAGATTTCTTGTGAACAGGAAAGGTATTTGACTTTTTTCATTTAAAAGGGATTTCACCTTCAGACAGAGAGATGTTAAAGAATTTGGTCACGGACTCTGTAATGTTTGAGCTTATATGTTTCAGCAGAAAATTACTCAAACCATCAGGACCCACTGAAGAACTTGTTTTCAAGGAGGTAAGAATTTTGTTGACGTCGTTTTCATTTAATTCGAAACGTTTCAATCTGGCATCTGTGCAGTTCTCCAAAAGAGGAGGGGTGTAGTCATCCACAGAAATTCTGCATTAGCTGCCAAAATATTGATTAACAGTTTCAGCTGTTTCAGTATTACTAGAGATGATTATTTCATTCTCAATAAGAGGTGGAATATTTGGGTGCAATTTGCATCCCATTCAGGATTTTCACAAAGTCCACCATTTTTTAAAAATTTATTTCTTTGCTGTCTAGTTCTGCCCAAAGTTTAGAGAAGTAAACTCGGACTGCCTTTTTAATGACTGGAACCGTATAATTACGGAAACGCTTATGTAAATGGTAAAGTCTGTCGGTAGCAGGGGATGGGTTTCTATTATCTTTTTTTGTTGATTTTTTTTCTTTTCCAGGCAGGATTCCGTCTTCGAACCAGGCGTTTAATATTACTATTAACCAAGGGTTTATCCTTAAGTCTAATCAGGACCTCCTTACAAGGGATGTCTTGTTGGCTGTGACATGGAAGAGTAGGGTCCACGATTCCATGTGATCTTCAACCGAATTAAACAAGTCAAAGATAATGCTAAAAAGGGCATTGAACAAGGCTTCATTTAAATCATCGAAGTTGCCTCCTTTATAACCCCAGGCAGTTTTTGTGAAAAGCCCTATCACTGAGAACAGACACAGATATGGTACAGAAGATTACATGATTACAGCTAACTAATGGTGGGAGCACCCCACTACTTACAATAAACCCTAGCAAGTCGGTTATGATAAGGTCCAGTAAGCTATTAGAGATGTCGGTCGAGCACGTAGGCTCATCCATGATTTGGAATAAGTTGTTATGTGCAATGAGGTCGACAAGCTTCGGACCTAGTTTGAATGGTCAGATTCCCAACAAAAGCAGCGACCATTACAGTCACCAGTTAATATAAAAATTCGTAGGTTAAATTTCAGATCTCTGGTTAATGATTCAGATATGTCGTGAAGGAATACGTCTCTTTCGTTCGCTACTTGACCGGGTGGACGGTAGTACGCCCCAACTAGCGCCAAACCGCGATCGGTAGATATTCCCGCCCACATAAATTCACAACGGTCACATTCAAGTTCGGGACGGCGGGTGAAAGGTAACGAGTCTCTGGCCCATGCAGCGACAGCACCTCCTGGGCCAGCTCTGTATCTCTGGACGGGGGGTTGAAAACCTTGCAGGGTTAACAATTGATCGGGGTAGCTTGAATTGAGCCACGATTCAGACAGGATGATTACTTCACGTGTTCAGGTTGAGCAAGAGAGTAGAGTTCATTTAATTTACCATCAGTTTTCAGACTACAAATATTTAGATAACAAAGTTTTATTTTCTTCGTTTTCCGGTCTAGGATTTATTTTCATGAATATCAACGGATAATATGAGGAAGTGACAAATTCCAGATAGGACATGTCGCATCCCCAGATAAGAGGCATATAAAAACATTTTGGGTAAATAAGCGAAAAGTGAATACGATGCACCATATTGGTACCCAGAGACTATATCAAAGGTAATTTTCAACGGCAGTTTAGATAAGTGAAACAGCCCAATTGCCTATACTGTTCCATACAGCAACCCATGACTGGTAGAAATAACAATGTATTTCCCTGCAGCTACTGTGGTCTGTTAAGTGCATTAAACAATGGTTTAATGAACACAATGCCAGAGTAACTGACTGTGGGGTAGTTGGGGAAGCAAAGAGAAATAATGTACCACAAGCCATGTACAATAGTAGTGGCAAACAGATCAACATAAAGGAAAACCACATGCATAACAAGAGCAAAAAGGGTGAAAAAGACACCATCGTATATATATATATATATATATATATATATATATATATATATATATATATATATATATATATATATATATATGATTTGCTGTAAAAGTGGATTTAGAAAAAAAGGTAGTATCTTAACCTTGATTTTTCGAACAACGTAAACAAAGAGTTTGGCAAGTTACAAAATGTAATGAACTCGAGGCTTGTGAAGCCTTAAATGGAACTAAACAATAATTCCGGTAATTGTGGACCAAAAAGCCCAGGATTAGCCCTCACACTTAATATGAAATAGCACAACTACACGTGGGTCATGCTGAAATGGTATAGTCAGCTTTGGCTCCCCATAAACTATAATGTTCTCGAATTAAGTGCAAGGTACAATAAGGACATGGATACGCTACATGCTGATAAGTTCAATCATTTAAGAGGTTACTAAGATAAAACCAAAACCTCTTGTCTTCGTGCAAAGAGCAACTTGCATTGAGAACACTCTGTCTGGCACGACTGGTGAGGAAAACCTCATTATCTCAGGACAAAACAAATACGGAGTGTTCCAAGGAGCGATAATTCTGGTAGGTTACACTTGAAATATAAGCGCGAACCATGCAACTCAGGTACAAACATGATGCTTGGTGGTTACACGAGATACAAAACATGAACCACTTAGCTGTAGTGCAAATGATACCTATAATAATAATAATAATAATAATAATAATAATAATAATAATAATAATAATAATAATAATAATAATAATAATAACGATAACGATAACGATTACAACAACAACAACAACAATAATAATAATAATAATAATAATAATAATAATAATAATAATAATAATAATAATAATAATGTGGCTCTCCGCTTATGCGCCACGGTCCTGTGTGACACAGGTGGCCTAGGAAAAAAAGGAAAAAAAATAGATGAGATGGAGGAAACCATGGTTATCCTAATCAGCTCATGCTGCCATGTTTACCAGGTAGAGTAAAGTACAGAATCAAAATCTATATTGTACTCACATGGGTACAACTGTACACATATATACAGGAAATCAGCAAGATTGGTTTTGCGTGACACAGACAGAATGCGTGCATAATTTACGGAAAATACATCCAGTTTGTATGAACAGTATAAGAACGAGTAAACACCTCACCTGTGATTTTCGAGACACCTCTGCAACCGAGGAAGTAACATGTGCTAATGTACTGGTCACCAGCTGTACGGACTTGATGTCAGACACCGTCAGGTTGACCAATTGTTGTGTCATGAGCTCACGAACCTAGACCAAAATATAGCATTGTTTTTGTTCAATATGGTACGTACCTTTCTTCAGGTCGCAAACAAAGACAGTTACATGATACATAAAATGTAAAACATTACATACGTTATCACTTATAATGTTATACACATGCATTCAAGACTCGAAAATTCGTGTTTTTGGTACGTTTGGTGTGCTACAGAAACAGTCAGAAGATGCCGTCGAAAGCTGTCACCTAGGAACATATGGTCGTCATTATCTCGTCTGAAAGTTTCATCTGTGGTTTGTAAAAGCACAAAATTAAGAAAAAGGAGTAAGCAGACAGTTTAAGTCGCACTTATCGGCTTGATTAGCAGTATCCACTAAAAGCAGTTTCATATCAAGGGCGTGTACATTATGAACGCCCTGGTGATTGCAAAAGTCTTTCAACTTGATAAAGAAAGAGACTGGCATTTTATTTCAAATAAAATGAAAATGAAATACAATTACAATTAACAAAGTCCAATTTTGACAAATCAAACTTTTTAGTACATTTTTTTGTTGTTCTTAAAAGAAACAAATTGTCATTGGTTTCAGGCGGTATTTCAGCAATGCAGATTCTTCAGAAAAAATACAGGTCGCATTCCACTGTTAATATCAGTATGTATTTTCTGTATGTGCTCTGCTACTACATGTAAGTTCTCATTGTATATACTATCTGTATGTAATCTGCTAGTACATGTATGTCTCATTGTGTGTGGTGTCTGTGTGTAGTCTGCTAGGGTCTGTATGCAGTCTCAATTTGTAGTATGTGCATGTTATCTGTCTGTCTGGTCTTTGTAGTCTCTGTTCATAGTCTTGCATGTAATCCCTGTTGGCAGTCTGCTGTTCTCTGTGTGCAGTCTGCTGGTCTCTGGATGCAGACTATGCATGTAGTCTGATAGTCCTGTATGTCTCTGCATGTAGTTTCTGTGTTTTCAAGCTAACGAAGTGATTTGTAGGTAAAATAATATGTGTACCAACCTCCGCCCTTTGATTGCGATCGTCTTCATACTTGGCTGCCTTTTCGGTATCGGTGAGGTTAGCATAACTGGGATCCTGCGTAAAGGTGCAGTCGTGTCGTGTTATATTATAAAGTAATGTGAAAACAATTTCAGTAATATAATAAGAAAATAATTCAGCGACTTAAGATTTTGATTTCTGTGGCTTGAGATCTTATATTCTGCTGGAT
Organism: Hermodice carunculata; assembly: GCA_964020975.1. Classification (NCBI taxonomy): domain Eukaryota; kingdom Metazoa; phylum Annelida; class Polychaeta; order Eunicida; family Amphinomidae; genus Hermodice; species Hermodice carunculata. The sequence goes on along the minus strand of OZ026613.1, from coordinate 58,513,286 downwards.
AGACTTTTCATTTATTGTTTTACATTGTCTTTTCTATGTAATGTTTTTGAATGTTGCCATGGTTAAGTGTTTACCATAAGTATTTGCTTAAAATGCAAAGGCGCACCAATAAGTTCATGAAGTAAAATATCGCCAAAAAATCAGCACTTGCCTCCAAAGACTAAGAAACATTCTTTTACCTTCAAAGAATTTTAAAACAGATGTCATGAACCGCTAGTATATCACGTTTATTCCACAGTTAAAGTTAGCTCTTCTGATGCCATTTTTCATGTGATACACTTAATAAATTCTGCATTACGCAAGTACGACAACACCCAAGAATCAAATTTGTTGCTGATAGAACAACCGTGCTAGCAGAAGATCCCCGACACATATTCGTTTTACCATCGATCGTTGTATTGGCCTCCCCCCCCCCACCCAAGCATTGTTATTCTGCAAACTGAAACACCAGCAATGGACGAAAATGTGACATTGACGAAATAGGACCTGCAAACGAGACAACGTGGATAGGTTGCAGTAACTTTTAGCCGTTATAACTTGAGCTGAATGCGAGAGAGACTTTCGGAGGATAAAAGGCACGCTCTTCATGGGCTGCACATTCAGAGATGGCAATCTTTGTAAACTTGCACTCTGTGAAGCTATTGAATCCTTTCACAATTCCATTTCAAATTTGGAACTCTAAAACATGTGCTACATTTAACAATTTTGTAAAAGTATCCTCAGTTTCCTGAGCCATAGCTGCGTGATTCAACTCTAGTAGGCATTGATCTTAAGAACAATAATGCGAAAGATGTATCCAGAATATTTATGTCTGTGTGCCAACACAGACACATTGGTTTTCTTTCTTTCTTTCTTTCTTTCTTTCTTTCTTTCTTTCTTTCTTTCTTTCTTTCTTTCTTTCTTTCTTTCTTTCTTTCTTTCTTTCTTTCTTTCTTTCTTTCTTTCTTTCTTTCTTTCTTTCTTTCTTTCTTTCTTTCTTTCTTTCTTTCTTTCTTTCTTTCTTTCTCTCTCTCTCTCTCCCTCTCTCTCTTTCTTCCTTCCTTCCTTCTTTCTTTCTTTCTTTCTTTCTTTCTTTCTTTCTTTCTTTCCTTCCTTCTTTCCTTCTTTCTTTCTTTCTTTCTTTCTTTCTTTAAACGGCAAATTTGTTCGACTTTTCATTTGAAAAGTATCATACGCAGAAACTCCAAACTTGGTACAGTTATACATCTATAGATGAAGTCTTGCATTTTTTATCATGAGAGGTCATTCCTTTTAATGTTTGTCAAATGAGGAATAATTACAGTTTTAAATCTTCAATATATCATATAGTACATGTGGTTATGAGTGTATAGGAGTTTGATCAAAGCAAGGCAAAGGTCATGTCAAGGTCAAAGGTCAATTTAAGATCAAACGGCATTTTTAAGGTCAAGGTTCACTTCAGGTAGAGGTCATCTCAAGGTCAAAGGTCATTTCAAAGTCAAGGGCCACTTTCTATGGCGGCTATCTGCTAGCCAGAAATTTGTCAATTTTTATCCTATTTTGATCATGTTGGGCTCAAATAATAGCTATTTTAATCCTGCACATTTATGTTATTTACATGTGACGTCCTAAGGTCAAAAGGTTAATGCCATTTCGACCTTTGAAATTTTCATCCAGTCATAACTCAGCCAATTTCCATCCAATTCTAATAATGTTGGACTCAAATGGTAGATATTGAAACACTAGACATTTTGGTTATTATGATGGAACCTCTAGAGGTAAAAGGTCAAGTTCGTTCAGCCCTTTGAAAGATTCATTTAGTCCTAACTTGGTCAATTTTCATCTGATTTGGTTCATTTTATGCTTAAATTGTAGGTATTGTAACAGTGTACATTTTTCTAATTTACATGTGACCTGTAAAAGTCAAAGGTCAAGGTCATTTGAACTTCGAAATTTTCATCCAGCCATAAGCTTAATGGAATATGAAGTACCGTAAGACAAAAGTTGTAGCATTTAAAATTTACAACTTTTAATGACACACACAGATTTCCTGTAAAGCAAATCTTCTTTTCTAGTTTTTCTCTTTTTTTTAGGACGGGAGGAGGGGGGGGGGACTGCAGTACCTAAGAAGACTCATAGATTGAAAATTGTAAATGCAAATATGAAAAAATTACCATTTTTAAAATGGCATATTTCAAATATGTAAATATTGATTAAAATTTTAACAAGTTATTTTACAGATTAATAGATTTGTCATGAAGTTGTGACATCACACATTTAATTAATGAACCAGTAACCGATAACAGCGGATGTTCTTATCAGCAAAATAAGCATAATGTAACGAGACTTTGAATGTTACGCAACAGAGTGGCTATACGATGTTACTTGTTGCATGCAATGCTTTGCATGCGACCTAGGAAGTTGTGCAACTCAAGGGCAAGCTGCACTTTGTGATTCGCTGAACGTAATGCATTCAATCCTTTGCATCATGTGACCACTGAGGTGGACAACTTTCTAGTTCGTATGAAGAGCATTGCATGCAACAAATAAAAAATCACGTAGCCACTCCGTTGCGCAACATATAAAGTCTCATGCAACCCTTCGCATGCAACGAATCACATCGTCTGGTAGCCACACTTTGGGGAACTGGGCTGCTTACCATAATACAGGTTATTCCTGTTTGTTCCAGATTCAAATATTCCTGAGAATGAAATATCATGTAACTGATACGAAGTTGTGTAAATCCGTTTTTAAAGAAATGATGGACGCACATGAGTGACAAGATAAATGTATCTGGCCTTGTGTAAATGAGCGGAGACAGGTTTTAATCAACATGGATATGGACCATGATTTTTTCTGAGCACATAGTGGGTGTCTCGATAGCTTTATGAAACGCTCCTTTGAGATCTGTGCACTTTAATCGTTCCAGGAATTTGACGCCAAAAAGTCCATGTATTAGTACAGGCTTTTAAAAGATACGACTTTTGTGGAAAATGATCTTTTCGGTGTTACCAATTTTGAAGAAACACAGCTGAAATTTCTGGCCTTCAAAGGGTGGCTCGGATTTGATCAGGATAAAGAAAAGTGGTGTCTATTAAGACAAGCTATGTTGCGTTAGCAGGTGTGAGAATGACTACCTACCTCACTTTAAATTTCATACCCTGGGCTGACAGACTTTCCTCACAAATTGTTTAACTACTGACAGAACAACTAAGTGAAATGGAGAAATTTGGCATTCTTTTGTGGCGTTATCTTTAGGGATGCTGAGGGCCAGCGCACCCTCCACGCTAAAAAAGAGCGGGCAGGCAGCGCTTTTCTCGTCCAAATCTGCCTTCTAGCGGTAACTCTACCATTATTGTGCACGTGAAGTTTAGGTGACACGGGACAGCGAGGCCAGCTTGCCTGCAGCACTGACTTGGGGTGTTGATTTACATGTAAAACATTCTACTCTATAATTTTTATGGTAGATCATGACTCCCTTACTATGATCCGAAAGTGTACTGGGAATTCATAAGAAATTGGAAGATGTGGTGTCTAACAGAACAAATCCAAGTGATAATATTGATTCAACAACACAGTTTCTTACTTTTTACAGGTAATGTCACAAACGTTTACTGCAAACCAATCTCCAAAAGAAAATTCGGTTAAAATTAAAAGGATAAACAGATACGCACATATTGATATAGTAAGTGTTTCATAGACATGGACCTTACAATCATTTAGAGTGAAATAGGTATTGCTGTGAAAAAAGCTTCAGAATAAAGAGTGTCCTGTTAAAGTGGGAATTTTAAATGAGATATGCTGAAACAAAGTAAAACTATCTCATCGAAGTCCCTTGTACAATGTTTAATTCTATTTTTAGTCCTGTTTTCTCCCCATGGAAGAAAAGCTTTTAAACTCTGATCCACAAGGGTGGTTCCACAAGCGACCCACATGTAATTAGAGATATATATCACTAAGCAGCTGTGCATGATCATAAACATGAGGCTACAAAAGAATTTTTCGGATTCTAAAATTATGAGTGATTTTCAGGTTGGCTTTTGAGAAAATTGGAAATACATGATGACATACTCGTTTTGAAATGTACCACACAATTTAATTTGGTTATCTGAAAGTGAAGAGGGGCTACAAAATTGTTTGAATAGTTTAGACACTCACTGCGAAGACTGGAAATTGAGCAGAGATATGAGAAAATAAAAACATCTATTATTTACTAAAGGCAAAACTCAAAAAAACATTCATTTTTGATCATTTTGAATTTGAGGTCGCAAAATATGTGTACCTTAGAATAAAAATATCTTATTCACGATCGTTTGATGGTGTGGTGAAATTACTGTGCGATTATGCAAATAAAGCTTCTGGTAGACTGAAGAAAATTTTCGGTGCTGGTGGGGCATCATTAAATTTGTACTTTTCTATATTTTACAAAGTTATTGCCCTATTTTGTCATATGCTTTAGAAATATGGGGACATACACCATTTCCCCGCTATACCACAGACTTAGGTCAACGTAAAAGGATACTTTAAATCTGATATAGAGAGATTTTATGTTAGTTTCCTGAAATGCTGCCTGGGTGTTCACCATAAGGCGTGTAACGTAGCTATCTATGGTGACCTTGGAATAGCCTCTATCGTTTTAAGCTATGCAAGCTGTATGTAAAAGCGGGTTCCGTATTTTAAATAGTGATAATAATTGCTGACTATATGACTCCTATTTGTGTAATGTGGAAATGTCATACAAAAATTTACTCTATCTAGTCAAACTCCGAAAAACATATTTTGCATGAAGTAGATTTACAAGCACTTTGGAATGATCATAGTAACATATAAGGTAATCTTACGTCCTTCACATTCAAAAAGAAGATTGACGAAAAGTTTCGGAAACAGTGGGAAAAGGAAATACTAAGGTACTATAATGATGCATCCAAATTAAAAATATATGTCTAGTTTAAACAAGAATTGGAATTCGAGTCTAATTTGAATGTTGTCGATAACTTTGAAACTGGCTTAAGTCTCAAAATTCATGTAAATGCGCATAACTTATGCATCGAAACAGGCAGATACAGACGACCATGCAAGATCTCGCTGGACGAAAGGAAATGCAGCCCATGCGATGTAATAGAAGATATTTTCATTTTGTTATGATTTGTGGCTAATTTTACGAGCCCAGAAAATGTAATTCGATAAACTACAAGAATTGTTTGGTAATCTGGTAATTTAAGTAAGTAAACAACTATTTATCGTTTTGATGTAACTTGAAGAGTTTGAAGTAATCTAGTTCGTTGAAAAATATGATGACATTAATTATATAATATATATTTGATGTTCGTAATTGCTGTCTGTGCACATTTTTGTATTGCCTCTTTTTCTTGTTGCTTTTTTTATTTTCGAAATTGCTGTATTTGTATATTTGTGCATTGTCTCTCGACGTGTTTGTGTCTTCCCCTGACAAGTTACGTTTACATTATTTTCTAGTGCATTCTAATAAAGCTGTATCTCATTTCAATGCATTAATCTGATGTGTACAACATAACTGACACGCCGTGGGTTTTGGACTGCCAACGACACCCCTGTTGTAAAGGGGTAGATTGAATGATGATGATGATGATGATGATGATGATGATGATGATGATGATGATGATGATGATGATGATGATGATGATGATGATGATGATGATCGTCTTCTTCATCATCGAATCAGAGTGTCATGCTCCAAACATGGCAGTATACTGGTATGATGCAAGCCAGGACAGAGATTTTGTTGTTTGGGCCTATATCATAAGGAATTTTACACCACTCGCATTATAAAGTGCTGTGTTCATTTCGTTCTAGGCTGTATTCTTATGTGCGTGCTGTTTCCTGTTTGATTTTCATGATAAACGATACGCCAGGATCAATACATCCAATGTAAATTAGGATGGAAAGATCTAAATAATGTCAAGGTAACTTACTGCTTGAAGTGAAGTGTCATTTCCAGGGCCATATGAAGCTGAAGTAAAACGAGATCCCGCGTTGACACCCACGACAGCTGCATATTCAATGACACAGTCCATTAGCGAAAAATGCATACGTCATTTAGAATTTTTTTTTTGAAAAGTATCACTTTAAGTACACGGTGTTACCATATGTCAAACTGAACGCCATTACAGAAATATTACGTTCCAACCGTTTTGCCATACTCCCAGGCAATTTCAATATACGCAAATCTTGAAAACTATTTTTTTATATAATAAGATAAAAACCTATCAGTTTGTCTCGAATTATCGATTAAAATATCACTTATACAATTAAGATTAATACGAGCTTCATTATTCTGATATTGAGAATGATTTTAAGTGGTATGCATGCAAAATATCTATGAAATGCTGACATTTTGCATGGATACAAAATAATGTGTGGTGTGCGTCACTGTGCCAAATACAAGGGGTGTTTTAAAATAAAAACACACTTTGAAAAGTAATGTAAATCAAAGAGGCAAGTCCTTATCAAAGATTTCAATGAAAAAATTATCGTTTGTTAAGTAGGAATATTCAACGCGATATCCAAAAAAGCTCACGCACATGGCGATTATCAGGGTAGTTTGAGCACTGCTGCATCCCAATGAAATGATTATTCAAATCACCAGTGTGTGAGTTCGTCATAAATAATGCTAACTATAAAAGCCATTTTATACATTTATATGTATGTGTGCTTTGGGTATTATAAGGCACCTCCATGGCCTTTACTCATAGCCTTATTCGCATGGGTTCGGCTCTTGCGAACATCATGCATTGAAATGTTTTGTGGCACGTTTGTTTCCACTAATAGTAAGAGGTTCAAACAAAACAAAATTACAATGCAGTGCACTGTATTCCATCCTTGCATATGGTATAAGGAAAGTGGCTCAAATGAATACAGTATGCATTTCACAAGTATCAAACATAATGTGCTTAAGTTATGGAAATTGGTTTAAATTGTCTTCATCATCCATGACAAGTACCCATGCAAAAAGAATCTAATTTTGTTTTACATAACTAAATATTTATTTAGTTATTGTGACAATATAACGATATAATAGTATGGTAATCACAGTACCTACATGCTGTTGGTAATGATAACATAACTTTTGCTCGGAATTTGACTGGCAACTAGTTTTATGTCTATTACATCAGCTTAGTCTATAGCTTAATTTTCAAAACTGAAAAATTATAAAATCATCCATAGGAGATTTGTAACATGAACAAAATAATGTTCTTTCCTTCGTAGGAAACTTATCGAATTGTATGTATAAACAGATTATCAAAGGTTCAGGAATTTCCAAACATAAAACCTATGCTGTTAAACATTTTTTACTTCATCGTTTCACCGATGGCACTTATTTCAACATTCACTAAAAAATCGTATGATTTTAGTTTATTTCGACAAGCTGAAAAAAATACCTACTCACACATCAATAACCAAGACAGAGAAAGGTTATCAGCGTTTGCATCAAGTGTACCTTGAAGGTAAATCTTCCAATGTCCAATTACAAATTTGGGGTTTCGTAAATATTCCCGGGCGGTTCCCATCGAATGAATAGGTTTGCTTCAGCACCCCTTATCAGAGTGCTTTCTTATATTTTTGACCTCATAAAGTAGCAAAAAAATCAAAGCGAAATCCCGGGCTTGGAGGAAATAAGGTAGCATTAAAATGCAATCAGAGATTGCTATATCTAAGCCGTCCTCCCATGTTACAGCTATCAGTACTGACAGGATTAATTGTTTTGCTATATGAACAATCATAGCCAGTATAATGACAATGTCATCCATCTCCAAATTCGTCTGAGACCTGATGCAGGCCTATAATTTGAAAGCCCTATGTCAAAAACGTTTCAAGTTACAGCGTGAAAACCAGATTCACTGCAATGGCTCTGTGACCTTGAAATTTGGGGCTAGGTGATCCATACTCGAACTTGTTTGAGACTTTATGTAGGATTAAAACCAACTTATTATTTGAGACAGTATTTGTTTACACTGTTTTGAACAGCATATGACATTCCAAATCCTTCAGAAATTCAACGATTCAATACATGGATCCTCATATGGATGATGAAACGTAATATTAAGATTTCAGCAAGAATGCCAGAAACCAGTTTAGATAGAATGATACTGGCTTTTCATTTAGATTGCTCTGCATACCATGATCTAAATACGTCACAAACACCAGTATCACATCATCCGAATAATGCTGGTTTCTATTTATCCCATGCTCTTCATTTGCAGTTTTACAAGCACCATTGATGATTATACCACTGATATTGCCTTTATCCATGCTCCAAAGCAGCAAGAATATTTATACTTCTTAAAACTGCTGTGGTTTCCAAAGCATTGATCAAAATTACATGAGAAGCGTAATGTTATGGAAACAGAAACCTGCAATGATTCATTAGAGCATGGGATAACCTTATATATTAACAGTCAATGAATATATATATATATATATATATATATATATATGCCTTATCACTATTCAAAATAAGGTTTCATTGACTGTATAAATGGTTAGTGAGTTAGTAAGAGTGAATTTTACACCTAAATATTCCAGATGAAAAAAAAGGTGAAGGTTAATCAAAGTGTATAATTAATGAATTCAAATAAATCAAGGTCATATGTGAGATATTCAAACCTATTGCAAGTTGGTCGAAAGTAAACTGCTCACACGTATTTCATGAACAATAAAACGTTTTAAAATTCTACATATAAAATATTCACCGCGGATTTTTGTTAATGGTAATGTTAGATTTCTCACACATGACTTAATGATTTATTATGTGCTCTCAGAACGCACTTAAATGCTTCGGCGGAACGTAACTGATTTACAAATGAAATTGTCAGTTTGTTAACTAAAATCAAATTGAACGCCATGCAAAGGAAGTACTGTCCTTAGTTTCTGGAATGTATACTTACTATCAAAACATTGCATATGGTATATTTGTAAGAGATGTGGTCAACACAAAGTAATTGATGTACTGCACAAAGGAAAGCGGCGCAGCGTGTGCGGTTATTCATTTGAAGTGCATGTGACTTGACTCATGCGAAAAGGCCCCCGTTTTCAGTCTCAGTTTCATCAAGGACTCTGCATCGAAAAGGGCTGGGCACTTGCTGTCATTACCGCCACACACTAACCCCTTTCATTCCATTTGAGGGTATCCATTCAAGCAAAATATAAACACTATTTGAGGATGTTAACACGCTCGATACTTTCAGCGGACGGAGAGAGCACTTAAATTTCATTACTTTTAATTGCATTCCCAGCTTGTATTATTTCAAGCTATCTCAGACCTTTTTAACTTTTATGTCGGCTGGGAAAAGTTTTAATAATTTGTATCCATGAATAGCCAAAAACACCCCCCTCCCATCACTACACCATAATATAAATGTTATAATTGGAAAGCTCGGTGAAAACGGAAAATGACATACATGATTATTTTCAGGTGCGGTGGTCGGAAAGTGTACTTATGAGGCATTTATAAACTCAAACGTATGCTTTCTTTGTTAAGAATAATGCACACACTGTGTTCACTTATTTGCCTCATGCAGTCCTGTTTACAAACATGCTATCCAGCCATTTTTATGAGTGTTTTTGTCACTGTATTCGTGGCTTGTGCTAGATTGTACCAAAAACCGCAAAATTATTCAACATAACACCTGCAGACATCTATCGCAGCAAAATCCAGGAGTGCTATATTCTGTTGGTTCGAGCCTCCTTGGTTTCATAGGGAAAACGAACTTTACATAATTGTGTATTTCTTGTTAGATATAAGACCATAATTAAGTTTTAGTTTTTATTTTCATTCAGAGACCATAGAAGTAAACCTTACGCGAACAGTCTGTAAAGTTAATCATGGGCTTCGTCTTGTATAGTTTTGTAATGAAACGCCGATGTACATATTATGACGTTATGTGGAGCATTTAGAGTACAGATTTTTTTGTGGTCATAGAACCAAATCAACTTTTTCCCATCATGTGGCACAGATAAGTTACAGAGTTATATATAATACTCTCAATTCTGTTCTTTCAATTTTTATCAATTGAACAAAAATCTTGCACATTATAGAAAACATAGACTATGAATAGATTACCTTGCATATTGAAGGACGTTTATGCATTTTTATACCATGAAGCACAATTTAGCTCGCCCGATTGGACCAACCGTGCGTGTATCTTTTACTCCCACAATATTTTCAAATTGACTTTTAGGAACACAACACTATACCTGAAACTTTGACTTGGGTATAATTAATATTCAACTGAGGTTCTAAAAAGGCAAAGTAAAAGCGTGTGGTGCATTTCACACGTGCAGTGCTACCTGTATCTGTGTTCTTACGAGCGCTGTTCAGTGCAGAAGCAATTTTGATGTAGAATTCGTTGGTTTCCTGCAGACTATTTTCTGCTCCTATGCGAAGAATATCCTGGCCTGATACCAAGCGTCCGATCTCTTTGCGAAGAATATTTGCTGGTGTGGGCTTGACCTGGGACGACACAAAAAGTACACACAAACTCAACACTAACCCTGCTACATGGTATCTTGGAATAAAGAAGTTTAGTAATATGTGTATCAGAATCTTACCCGAAGTGTACCCCCACCACCATTTACGTAAATCCAGGGGTGGTATTCGGGGAAAATATTTTTTGACTGTAGGTTCAAAAATTGAACTGAACAAAAACTGACCAATCAAAATTTTCAATTGTGCAGTTGAATTCAATATTTTTTGTGTGCTCAGCTGATTTAACTGCACACATTTTACATTCCGTCCAAATTATATATAACACACACACACACACACACACACACACACACACACACACAAAACAATGGTATTGCTTAGTACTTAATGTTATGATATGTCTCTTACGATTTCGTTTGAAGCATAAAAAGCATTAGAATATGAAATCATTGGCTCACCCAATGTATATTCGCTCTCTGCCTGAAGATCCTATCAACAGGTTTGGAGATAAGATACCTACATATACGTCCATCAATGTCAGTATCCCCATAATCGCAAGACTACAATGCACATACTCTTACCTACCATTATGGAATTTAGAAAATTCTCTCAAAGTCAGAAATTGACACTAGCGACGCTTATAACTAGTTTTGGTCAAGAGCACCTTGATGTACATTCCAACCAAGTGTAAGTTGAATCCAATAACCAGTATAGGAAAAATCATATGACACAAACAAGTTAAGAAAAGGGAAAAATGCGATACCACCTTTTTGACAATTTAATTATTAAGAAACGCCAATGTTAAAGAAGAATGAGACGAGTAGTTAAGGAAAAGATTTTTGATACCTCGAAGAAATAACTCAATCATACCTAAGGTACATCCCCATCCAAGGTTAAAGTAGATATGGTCAACAGTTTTGAATCAAACTAAATAAATGCATGTATTCTAAAATCTTTATAACCATGCTAACATTTACTCTTACCAATCGTACCATATTTGCACCAATTTTGAACAAAATCCAGCAGATAGTTATAGATAAGTTATAATTTAAAAAATCGTATAAAATATCGTTACAAATAATTTTTCAAAAATACGCTACCTCTTGGGAAAATGAAGATTTAAATGAAAAAAGAGTCACTTGTTGGATATTGACGTTCAAGACATTTTCCTGCCGCCCTGATTTTACAAACTTCCGTGCGAGCGCGAAATTAACGTCCACTAAAAACAAATGGCAAACTTCCTACCCCTCCATTGGTGGAGTTTCCCAGAGCTGTGATACCACATCAACAAGGTACTGAACTTGTACACTTTGCCACCAACTGGAACAAGTTATCCTCTTAATTTTGTTAGGGAGGGTGAGTGTGTGTTGATTTTATTTTTGTTTACAAGCAGGTTGATCCAAGGTGCTTCCCCACCAAAGTTGAAAAACTAAATATACCTGCATGTAAACTTGTGTGCAAATACTAATCATGCTTACTTGTACTTTTATCTGTAATTTGGCAATTTCGAAACTTCAATAAATGACGGAAAATATCAGTACCACCTGGTCAGCATATTTAACGGAAATGAGTGAAGCTGCATTATCAATAAGGTGTAAGAAATTTAGTTTTCTTATATCATTTTTTTTACAAACACCCAGTACCTATACATATCTTTGTTATTTATAACATAGTAAGTCAACTGTTGGTACAACAGTCCTGTATCCAGCCTGAAATTGATATTTTGTGCATTGTCACATTTGCTATCAATACTGACTAGTTCTTTCAAGTATCGAATGTGTTGGATTGGATAGGACCGCATTTGCTGCCCACACCCAAAACATCTTGTATAGAATTGGAATTTGCTAAATCGAGCCTCTTTGCTGCCCGCGACTGATTAATTTTCAAGTGTTTAATTTTTAAGGAAGGGCCGCATTTGCTGCCCATACTGTATTGTCTTTTCCGCCATGAACATACATCAAATATAACAGAATCGAAATTTCAAGCGTTAGATGCAAGGAAGCTAAATCTTCATGATCTTTGTATAAAATCCATATTTTGTGGTTTATAACCTTTTGCCAAAAAACTCTTTAAAAGAATATATTTACTCATACCGCACTGAGAAAAATTAAAGGCTCATTTGTTAACATGAGAATCTACTTTGTTTTTCCGCAGTGCGATACTCTTCTCAATGTACTCTATCTCTTTTACTTTTCGACAAAAATCCTAAACAGTAGGAATGCAATCCAAATACTTACATGCATAAACATATTTCTTGCCTAATATAAAGATCATATCATAAATTGGCTGAATATTTGTTCTTCCGAGCATAACCTCTTTCAAAGCAAATGCATGTGTCCGAGTTTTAAAATGTGGTCTACCAAACATGTTCTAGAATGACTTAACTGAATCATACTCTCAGAATAAATGTATGACAGTTTCCCTGTGTTCATTACAAAAGTTGCATGTATGAGAATTAATCAATTTTTATTTGAGTATTTTATCTTTAGTATGGACTATTCTGTGCAGAAACTTAACTGGAAATATCTAAGCTAACTAGATGTGGGGCTTCATACATCAGTTGAGAATATCGGTTCCATTCTTTTTAACTTTTTTTCAGTTTTTAAATCATCATTCCGTTTAGAAATTAAATTTGTTTTGGGTTTTATCGTATTTTGTATCAATTTTCAATAAAAAAAATTTGGAACCTTGCCAATATCCATAATAATATCGATGTTGCCGTCTGCATCACCCTCTTACCTTTCATATTGTAACATTTCTTTCCATTCTCCAGGTATAGCTGACAATAATCCATAATATGTGACAAAATCAACCTGTTACTGCTATTTGGTGTTAAATTCTTGATATGACAGGAATACACTATCTCCCTTCAATAAATGTTTTATATATTGCACTCCTCTTTGACACCACAATCCTCTAAACAGCATTTCATTTCCTGTTTTGATATTTGAGTTGAACCACAGGCTTTGTATATTATCTGTATCTGCATTTGTGGGAATATATAAGTTATGTCTACTCCATCTTATAGTCGCATCATACCCGAATTTGCTTTTTCTTCCTCATTAAACATTCTCTTTTGAATCATTAAAATTGCATTCCCATATGAATTTATGACTTTTGGGCGGGTGTTATTCATTTACTAATCGCATCCATGATGCATTTGATTAATTTGTTAATGTCTTTACCCATGCACGTTTCAATGCCAGAATCTCAAGGTACATGTCGGAATTCCGAGACCTCCCTCATACTTGAGTGCTGTAAGATAATACCTTTTTATTTTGTCTGGCTTGTTATTCAAAATATACATAAAGATGTTTTTTCTGTTGCTTTGGTTAATGTATTTGCCGGACTTGGAATTACTGATGCAATATATACTAATTGAGATGAGATGAGATCAGAGATTGTATTATTTGTTCTTTGTCGATCAGTGTCGAATTTCTTTTGGACCAAATTTTGATCACAGATACTTTGAATTTTAGACAGTTTTGATTCATAGATTAACTTTCCAAGGTCATTTTCAAAAAATGTTGTTTGTGATTTATAAAAAGTCAAATATATATACAAAAATTCATTTACATGTGAAAAAAACAAACAAAAACGATAGTGCCTGTTGTATGAACAAATTATGGTCTTAGGGTAGTGTTGCAATGCAATTTCAAAGCAATCTGCCAATAAGCGATCTTCGAGAAGACACGTTTTTCACTATTTTCCCAAACACCGAGCAGATATTTGTAGAAAATCAACTGAAAATTACTTCTGCAACAGCATTGGGCCAAACTGTGCTAAAATTCAGCCCAAATATATGCATCGGGTATAAAGAAGACACACTGTTGTGGAGTCAGAAATGTCAACTGTTGACAGACGGACATACAAGGACATACAACAAGAAGTAAACAACGAAATAAACCCAGCAGTCAAGTCAGCTTCGTTAAACCTGTTGGAACATCATACCTTTATCTATCTTTGGCAAAACTGTTTATAGTTTTACAGTTAATTTTAGCAGGCCAGGTAGCTTAACGTTAACAGAAATGAACCCCAATTGTTATAATCTGAATAATAAACAACTGATCAAAACACTAGAAAATATGGTATTTACGAATGAGAATACAAAATAGAAAATCAACTTTATAGTTGCATAGTGTGCCTTTTATTGGTCGGAGGGTAGGTAAAGTATATATCATGGGCGTCTGTATAGTTGAGAACGAAAGATTGGAACTGACTTAAATTTACCCCGTCCTTACTTAGGAGTTGTTATTTTTTATTGCAATCTTCGGCAAGTGATTCTAATATGTTGATGAACAATTCCACGCAGTTAGCCATGTGATGACCAAAACTTGTTTATTAGTATGACTAAACACATTTTGGAATCAAACACCGTCGAATATGATCAAAAGATTTCAATTCCTAAATGGACATCAATTTAACCACCTTTTCGTGAAATGAAAATCATCCCTGTAATTTGACTCTTCATTAATCCAGCGTTTTTTGTCGATGGCAGAACATAGAATGGGCGCAATAACACTATGGAACTTTTGCTCAGCAACCATTGACACCGGAGATGGTAGCTTGGTGGGCGGTCAGTGCCGTGGATAGAGAGTTTATCCCGCAAGCAATAAAATACAGCTTTGCGCCACAAACATGAGCGAAATTACGGGTGCGCAAATTATTTTTACCACTTTAAAGTATGGGATAATGATCTCGAAAATTGAAGCGCGTGTCTATGAAGTTCCAAACGCATGATAAGACTTAGATCATGTATGCTGTCAATGATAAGGGCAATACGTTCTGTAATTTCGAATTCGCGTGCTCTTAAAAAAACATGAATGTCTCCTGCAATTTTGAGTCAAGCTATCCTACTGCAGCACAAAACCTCAAAATTCAATCACTAGTCTTGCAATTTTAAGTCCGGTTTCTTATTAATAATTTTATCACAGCACAGAGCATCAAATCACATGCACACGTCCTGTAATTTCGAGCCACATTCTCTTATTTCACCATAGAACCTCAAATACGTTCAAGCGTCTTGTAATTTCATTTAATTATTCATTCATTAAATCTGTGTGTGAACACAGACTTCTTGTTTTTCTTCAAATGCCTTATTCTTTCTTTCTTTTTTACTTTCTTTCTTCTTTCTTTCTGTTTATTTATTTACTTATTATTAATTAATTTAATTTACTTATTTCCGTGTCCCATTTTGTGGTCAGCTTTTCTCACACACCATTGTTTCGAAAAGCACTAAACTTGGCATTGATCCCTTCACACCTTTGTGGACTAACACCAGGAGTTAGTTATAAATGGGGAGAGAATGAAGAGCTGACTTTTCTGAAAAAAATAAGGGTGTGGTTGAGTGCCACCTGAGTAATTTGCTCAAGGTTACAGTGAAATACTTTGATGTTCAATGGTTTATACTTTGAGGTGAGAAATGTTCTCCATTATGTAGTCTATGGACAGCATGAGATCATTTCAGTTTGTAAGGCTAACAACAAAGTGTACATATCACAATGAAACCCAGGAAATTTCTGACACTCAGTAACCAAGCACATATAATTGAAGAACTTGAGGGTAAATCATGGAGAAAAAATGGTGGCAGAGTATGACATACCAAACCAAGCTAAGGGCAACATTGTCAAACCAAAAGCAGACATCATGTGAGCTCTTGAGGAAAACATGAACCCTAAAGAGTGACAGTCAACACCCATGGACAGCTGAATGAGGCAAAGTTTCAGTGGTTCTGTGCGATGAACAATAATAACATCCCAGTCTCAGGTCCAATCATGAAAGAAAAAGGCTAGACTTCATTTAGACCTACGTGAAGTTGAATGTTTTGTATGACAGTGGATCATGTGAGTCTAGTAGTTGATATTAGTAGAGAATGTCACGTAAATGTTTTTATGTTCTGGTAAATAATGAAACTCAAATACATGTAATTATATATACATGTGCATGTATATCAATGTATGCACGTTTCACTTATTGCAGCCATTTTATGTCCCAGATTTACAAAGCATGGGAATCTGGTATTGGTAAGTAATTTTTACTTCATAGTATAAATGGGTTTAGCATCATATTCAAATGTCATGTTAAAATTATGCAAATTATGGGCAATTAAAATTTTAAAAGCTCTGTATCTTCCAGCCTATTGTAAAGATAGGCACAAAATTTAAAATAGTATATACAGGTGTATAGCACCTATCAATCTAATGGACAGTGGTAAAAAACTGTAGCATTTGAAATTATGCTAATTAGCAGCACTTGGAACATTGAAAGTTGCATATCTCCAAATTTTCTGAAAACAAAGGTGCCAATCTAACTTCAGTTTATAGGTTTATGACCTGGTGGCATCCAATGAATCGTGAACCAAAGTTGTAGCATTATGTTTAGCAAATTACGTGAATACACATAATTGAATTCTTGAATAACTTTACAGCAGTAAGTGTTCCAAGTGTAGTGAGACTGATGTTGTGTTTTATAATTGTCTGATGAATATAGTTTGTTATTGTTAAGGTCATATCAGGTTGGCTCAAAGAGTTTAATGTACTCTCTCTCTCTCTCTCTCTCTCTCTCTCTCTCTCTCTCTCTCTCTCTCTCTCTCTCTCTCTCTCTCTGTCTCTCTCTCTTGTACACATAATTAGCATCTAAATCAGCTGACAGACAAGTTGAACAACGTCTGACTATAAATGAAAAAATTTAGAACTGTTACAGGAAAACAGTTATACTGATAGTTACCTTTAGGAATTTCAACATGATTTCTCTCTCTGTCTCTCTCTTTCTTTCTTTTCATCAAACCTAATTCTTTCTCTGATAAAGGTAGTAGAATTTTACATTTTGACCTTTTGAACTTTACAGAACCATGAGTTAGATGTACATTATGCTTGGCTGACATGCAGACGACTTACAATGGCATACTACATTTTTTATTCTGAATTATTACCTTAATAAATGACTTATTAGATGACTTGTGGGATTCTATACTTTCTTCAACATTTAAATTTCCTTTCAAAAATACTTCTGGAAATCCATACTTGCAATGTGACTGCTATCCTTACAAATTTTGGCTATTGTAATGCAATTTTTGACTACTTTTTATGGTTTGAGGCCTAATGTCACTTGCTTCTGGCTGATGTTTAACATTTGAACCAATGTACTTACTATATTTGCACATTCAAACACTTTCTTTTCTTTTCGAAATACTCTTAGTTTATCTCCTTTAAAACAACATCATGTTTTTAACTACATGCCTAAAACACATCGTATTATATAATCATGTTTGGATTCTTGTTGATGGTCATTTTGGGCCTAGGGGTTTTTCCTGATGGATTGATGTTGCTGTTAGTGTCACTTTGTGGACTTATATGGATGATGATCATCGTTGAGATGGTGGTTACAAGTAGTACCTTTTTAAATAGTGAATTATATTGACATTTTCAACAAATTAGGAACCTACGCTTACAAATTCTCTGATGTGCTGCAAATTTTGGTCCTTTTTCATAAATTGTATGGTCCTATATACGCATGAATGATGCATCTGTTCAAGCCGATTTACTGAAATAGGCCTATAATTTTAAACAAAAGTTTTTGCATTCTGTGATGTTAAAACTAGACATGGCTGTTTCGACCCTATGGACCTCTGCACATACATTTTGGCCTCTTTTGGGTAAATACGAACTATAAATTTATGTGTTTCAGCTATACATACCAAGGAATATTGCCTTTGGTCGGAATTGACTTGGATTTGTTTCATTTGGACTACGGTTTGGATATGGTAATGACACTGTCTAATTTGAAACTCTTACAGATAGAAGTATCATTCCAACTTCAATTTGTCAGTTTGTGACATAGCTGTATCCCATGAAACGTGAACCAAAGTTGTAGCATTCTAATTTACGCAAATTAGGTGAATACACAAAATTTAAATCTTGAATAACTTCAATACTATTATAGACTGAGGTGTCATTCAAACTTAGGTTGATAGATTTGTAGGATGGTTGCATCCAATGAATCATGAATCAAAGTTGTAGCAGTTTGATTTATGCAAATTAAGCAAATACACAAAATTTAAATCTTGAACAACTTCAAAACTATAATAGATTGAGGTGCCTTTCCAACTTCAATTTATAGGTTTTTGGCATAGCTGCGTGAAAACATAATGTTGCAAGATTTTAATAAATACTGAATAGCAATCTTCAAAAGTCAGATTGATTTGCTTACAAGCAAACTCTTACACTATGCAAAGAAAATGCTAAGGAATTTCAAGTATGCTAAATTCACTGAATACCTTGCAGGCATTCTACCATAACACCCCCACCCCCCGACAAGCTGGTTGCTGGTATCTGCCTCTGCGTGGTAATGCAACCATTTTGCATGCATGATAAATATGCTTTCCCTGTCAGAATCTATCTCCTGGGCAACTTACAAGCCACAGTAGGGGAGACGTGGGAGAGTTGGAACACTTCAGAGTCAAGGCCCTGTATCTTTAGAAGTATTTTATGACTGGGTTATTCTAAGATAGCATTTAAACAAAAGGGTCCTGCACAAATGAGCAGTGTCTTGTTCAGGTATTATGCAGCATTATCCAGCTATGTACATTTAAAACTATCGATAAGTCAAATGTTTCATATCGGCCCATAGAAAGGATCAGATGAAACATGCAATAGGGAAAGGTGAAAGATTCTCAATAAAATAATTTATAATTTACCTACCTAAACAAGTCAATTATTGTTCATTTTACCCAGACCTGTTTGCCATTTAAATGTAACAATAGAATATTTTACAGAATGCATTTGGTGTTACAGGACCTGGACTCTTAAGTGTTACAACTCTCCACAGTCTCTCCAGGTGTTAATTTTCTTCAATTTTGAAATATGAATGTCTATGTGTTTGCTAATCTTAATTGTATATGTGTGTATAAGTGGATACATGTGTGTGTAAATACGTATGCATACGCAAACATAAATAAAAGTTAACAAAATCCAATGGTAAATGCCCCATCCAACTCTAGGGGTAGGTTCAAACTGTTCCTTCTAACTCCAGGGGCGGCTTGAACCTGCTCCATCTAACATTAGGGTTAGGTTGAAACTACTTCATCTAACCTTGCGGGCAAGAGGAAACATGTTTCATATTCCCCTAGGGCAAGTTGAAAATAAAGCAGAGTTGAAACACTTTTCAACACTCCCCTTGCACTATCTTTCAAGTCCCTCCATTAAATCTTAATGTACATTTATCTATACTGTAGGAATACACATCAACTAATCACTGTCACACTTTGTGGTGCTAACTCGCTACAACTCTGAGGATTTTATAACTCTGGGTAACTCAGCTTAATATTTTATTGTGCAAAGAATGTGACAATTTTTTTATAACAATATTTACTGGAGAGGAAGAAAAACAAACAAATCGCATTCCCCATCAAACACATACTTTGATATCAAACTTAGCTTCATATTATAAAATGGGCTTAGAATCAAAGGTGCTACCAACAGATACAAAAATTGGAAATACATTTATGGGGAGCAGTTATCATTAAAGTCCCATCTTTCCCCGTGTTCCAACACTCTCACATGTCTCTCCTACAATTGACTGCCTGTTTTGAAAAGGCATAGGTTTGGCATCAAATGAAAAAAAACCTCCCAGCAACAACTGTGTAACAATTTGAGTTCAAAGCAAAATATGGAGAACCTCTAACTGTTCATGTTGAACAGATGTCTGAGGCCCAAATGACTAGGTGGTCCCTTCACAAAGCTACAGAAAACAGACCTGTAGTAGGAGCAAGCAGTGTGCCATTGGCTGTCTCAGCCAGCTTCTAATCCCAAGAAACCACCGCGTCTTCGGGTAGAAGCCTGTAATGTGATATCCCATATCACCAACAGCCCAGGAGTGGGAGAGTTAGCTTGACGACTCAAACCATAACTGTCATCCTGTCAATAATGACTGTTTTGACAAACTTTATGGATTTAATAACCCCAGAACTGGGGTGTGAAACAATTTAGTGTGTGTATCAGTGTCATCTCAGTAATTTGTTCAAGCCTGCAAGGACAGACTTTTGATGTTCCTTTCCTACTAGCAACCTGCCCTATAAGACCTATTCTTCATACGTACTCTAACATCTGATCAGCACTTGCATTTAAATTTTTTCTTCTCCTTTTTCCTTTTTTACGTGTGATATTAGAACAAAGACAGTTTGTTTTACACGTAGTCATTTCCTCTTGGATCATAATATTATGTATACATTGTATATGGATGTACAAATAATGTTTAATTCTACATGTACATATTCATCCATGCTGAAAAAGGCCGACCCTCTCTAGAGTGGGCAACGCCCTACAGTTGACACTATTTACCAGTCCCGATGGTGCTCTCAGAGAGGTTGCACAGTAGAAGTACACCTTGCACTTGTCTGTATATCAGAGT
The DNA here is from genome assembly GCA_964020975.1 of Hermodice carunculata. NCBI lineage: Eukaryota > Metazoa > Annelida > Polychaeta > Eunicida > Amphinomidae > Hermodice > Hermodice carunculata. Next base: position 58,492,456 of record OZ026613.1, on the reverse strand, counting down.
CTTAACATTTAATGATATTCAGGTTTTGAAATATGAAATGCCGAAACAGCCGAATTTTAAATGGTACATGTTTATGTCCTTCTTCAAATGCACCACACTACATATATGTAAGACTAGCAATTGCAATCACACTTCTATCAGCTACAAGTTTAAAATTATTCAAGACTTAAAGTATTACATAGCCCCAGTATTCAATGAAGTCAATATGTGATACACAGTAATCTCTTACCCTCTGGTACTCTTACTGCTATGCTTATATTTTTCCTAAATTTAATACATCTGTCAATCCAACATCATTCTTGAGGATTTGTACAGATGCATCCAATAGAATCAAAGCGTAAAAATTGAATTAAAGTTAATTTTTGTGAAATAGTTGAGTAATTTTTTATGATAAAAATAAATCATTTTAAGTCTATTACCCCGGCTTCTTGCATAAATCACAAAAAATCAGGAACTCGTGGGTAACTGTTGCATTAGTTCAGTGACTTTTTAAGTGGGTGTATGCAGAGAGTCGTTGTCCTGAGAGCAACCTCACATTGGGGGCGGGCCAAAGCAGGTGCCCCCCACAAGGATCTGTCTTGCGATCATCACTGTTTTTGGTATACATCAATGATATCGTAAACATTGTACAGTCATCTATACGTCTTTTTACCGATGATACATCTCTGTTTAACTGGGTGGATGACCCCTCTGTTGCGACAAATATTCTTAATGCAGACTTAAAAGAAATTGAAGATTGGTCGCAGAAGTGGGTCGCGTTTTTTAACCTTACAAAATCCAGCAGTGTGGTAATCTCTAGGAAACAAAACCCCCAACAGTACCCTCATTTACTATTTATGAATGAAAATTTACCCAATAAACCCGATCATAAACATTTAAGCCTGGCAATTTGGTCCGACCTTACATGGACTAATCATATCGAGGAATTAACAATTTAGGGTATGAAAATCGTAATTATTCTGATATATATGTGCACTTTAGGCTTAATACGAACTGTTTGGAAATTCTATATCTTTCTTTCATTAGACCTCCCCTGGCATATGGATCAGTGGTCTGGAATAACTATAATTTACAGGAGTCTCAGCAATTGGAAAATGTCAAATTAGTTCCAAGCAGAAATATTACAGGAGCTAATCATACTTTACCATATGAAGACACTGGTTTTGAAAAAAGTATCAGCACATTGACAAAAAAAAGCAAATTAATTCTCTTCTTTAAAATCACATGTGATGAAACGCCACAATATTTCAGGTACCTTCTTTCTGTTTCTGTTGACGCAAGAAACAGATATGATGTTAGATCTAGAACGAACATGTCACTTTTCCGATCGCGAACGAATGTATTTGACTCGAAATTCTAATAATCATGTCGAATTCAAGAAAAAGTTAAACCGGGCTAATAAACATATCAATAAACTAGAACAGGCTGATTTTCCAACAGAAAATCAAATGTCTCCCCGTGCGCCCTTACTTTTGTCACCCTTATTTTCAATAATAGGCATACCGATTCCAATGATCTACAGATATGGTGAAGGTACACTCTTTATTGACATTTCAAATGGTTGATTTTTGACGACATGCCCATGTGACCTTGCAAAATAGGTCAAGGTCACCCATCTGCAATCCCAAGCAAGGTTTTATGTGGGAACATCTTCACAAAAAATTTCAACTTCCCAAGTCAAATCTTTCTCGAGTTATCGCGTCCGCAACGCACACAACAATGTGTTGCAGAAGAACAAGAACAAGAAGAACAAGAAGAAGAAGATGTAGCGAAGGAAACGGGCGCAAAAACAATATGTCCGCCCCCCCCCCCCGTTGCACGGGGAGACATAATTATTCTACAGATGTGAGAGAGGACTTGCTATATCCCATGTGCACTTGCGCATATGCTACAGCAAACTCAATTGTGATCTGTTTGCGATGGGCCTTAAAGCAAAGTCTGCCTGTGGCATCGGAAATGAGGATGTTTCCCACTCTTTTGTGAATGCTGTCTTTTCTTAAAGGAACACAATACGTTGCATAGCAAATTTATTTCCTTCACGTCGTTTACAGTATCAACCTTATTTCATGGCTCTGAAACGTGTACAGTCCAATAAAATGAAATGTTGCACGTGCCCACTAATTTTGCTAAAACATGCTCTTAGTGCGGCTGACGTCTTCTCACCGACGCATGCTCATAATTCAACATATGTCCTCTATTTTCGATCACGCGAGCTTTTAGTACAGCAGGCGGTCTTTTGAAGCACCAGCCTGTTCGAACCTCTGCATGGCATAGTATCAATGGGCATGAGTATAAAACTAAGCGTAATTCATACATACTTATGTAAATTTACGAAACGCCTGTTGTAATTTTTGCATGCCACTAATAATATAATGAACTTGCACATTGCATCTTATGACAAGTCTTCTTTTAAAAAGGGGTCACCAAGTTACAGAACAATTTATCAATTGTGAAAGCTTATGTTTCACTGTTGTGTCAGAGGAAAATTGTACTGTTTTGCATGGATTGTCGGCAGGTGCTGCCGTCTGATGGAAATCAATGCCGTTTCTGCACAGGTGCACGCCAATCAAAACACACTTAGGCTCGTACTTGGAACAGGCATCGATCGAGGTTGCAGAGCAAATATTTCACTTTATGTTTCACTTTGTTTAGTGGGAAGAACAAAATTGTTTCAGTTTGCAATAAACTACTTTACTGGATTTTTGGAGGTGTTTGCGTAGGTACGGTGCAATCCGCTAAAATACCGTGCAATCCGGTGCTTAGTCATACCCGTTCTGAAAATGCAAGAAGTGCATTTGTACCCGTGCGTGCTTATGCACAAACTGTTTGACCCTGTAGCCCACCCACCACAAATGGGCTCGGCCCGACCTGACCCGCAAAATGGTAATGGATTCCTAAAATTATCCCGGTTTTCGGGTTGTGATGAATGTCCCAACAGACACAGACACAGACACAGACACGCACACACACACACACACATACACACACACACACACATATATATATATATATGTGTGTGTGTGTGTATACATGGTACCTCAATTTAATTGCATATGTTTGACTGGGTCATTTAAATGGATGGTATCATCAGCAAGCTGAGATTACCTAATATAATAGAACCTATTTTCAAAGACAAACTAACTGAAAAACCTTTAATTAAAATATTAGCCTGCTTGTGTTTCATTATTTCTTCTCTTGAGGTCTTGTATAGTGCTTGCATGCTTTTATATCTGGGTCGAGTACTTTAAGATTCACGTGCGTACATTTACAGGCACTACTCTACTTATTGCCAACTGGTGGTAAACTAGCTTCAATTAACTGCAGAGCCACTGTTATCATTTCCTTGATTGACATGTAGCCAACCGTTGTGCTACTGGAGTTTCCCTGCTGAGATAATTATTTAAAGCGCATCAACAACACAAACGAGAAAGACAAGAGAAAGGACTTCAATAAGCAATGTGATTGGCAGGATATGGCCATGGCATTCCAGGGTTTAAGGAGTGATGCCACAGGCGTTAAGAATGATGCTGTCATGCCCCTTTCTTGAAATTTGATCCACTTTTATCAATCTATTTTTGGCAATCCGCTTTGCCTTTAATAATTAGGTCAAAACCACATTGTTATGGAAAATATTCCCATCAAGAATTTATGAGCTCTTATCTATCCATCGCCCGCCATATACGGTGGCATAACTTCAGGGACTTAAGGCTTAAAAGTCAGCTGCACGTCGGGTAACATTAGAACCATTGCCCATTGAACGTCTTATTTTTCTTATTCTTGTAATGATAAGACCAGAGAAAATGCAAATTGTTAAATTAACATGCTGTTAATGAAAGTGCGTATTTAGGATCTTGTTCCCTAATTTCATGGGCAATACCTATTGCAAACCTCTACCGGTTTCCTTCCTCATTATATTTCCAGATCTTATGGTCTTAATTAACAAAAAGCTTACTTTATTTACAATAGTTTTACGTAGTGTAAAAGTCATCCGTATTCTAAGGCAACATGGGATGCTGGAGTTAAAATCGAATCATCCAGAATACATGATGGCCAAAGTTGACAAAAGTGAACATATACGTTTTCGACTAAGCGTGTTTGTGTAGCCATTAGGGGAGGATGAGCATGGATCTATACTACTCAGCCATTCACATCAATATCATCCCCGTTATATATGTATATATATATATATACATATTTATATGGGGGAGGGAAGACGAAGGCTTATGCCTATTTATAATTATCTCCGTTGTAACCTACCTGTATGCGACCGACCTTGAATGTTTGCACGGCACCCAGGGGGTCGGATACATCAGTATACAGAGTCATCCTGTGCTGGTCGGACGCCGGGCCCACAGGGGGATTAAAGGTGATAGCTTCATTCCTGCCAAAATGGAGCTGGGTCGGTAAGTCGGAGTCCTTAAAATAAACTGCAAAAAAACGAGCTCTGTTTTAAGCTATTGCTTAGGTCTTTTTGCTGTTGTTGTTTTTTGTTTGATTGTTTAATAGAGAGGGAGACAGACAAAAGACAGAAGAACGTTTTTTGGGGGGTGGGGGGTGGGGAGGAGGTGAGGTGTTTGTATGTGTGTGTGTGGTGGTGATGCTGGCTGTTAACCTCAGTATTTCAAAAGTCAGGCCTATGCAATAGGTATCAAGTGTCCTGAAAACAACAACAAAGCTACTTTTCCACTTTGTCATTTTCAACGAAGTTGCATCTAAAAATTAAAGTACCATTTTGGTTGTGGTGAAAATCTCGCTGACAAAAGACATTTCAAACGTTCTATACATTTACACTGGGGGTACTATTAAAATATCCATAGAAAAGAGATGTGTGTACTTTCATCCCTCACTTTATCTGCAGGTTTTCTTCATTCATGGTACATAGACAGATTTAGTGTGAAGCAAATATACTCTTCCGATTAATATATGTTCTCACCGTAAGATTTGTATCCAGCTATACCATTTGGGTCATTCCATCCCCAGCATGTAAGGCTCCACTGAGTTGTATAGGCCACGCCTGATATTGGGGAGACAGTACAGTTACCGTCTTTTGGTGCGTGGTTGATCTCGAATTTCGTGACAGCCTCTCCGTCAGGGCCCGAAACATGTGTAGATGATAATGTGAATTTGATGCGGAAGTCCTTGACAGTCGGATGGATTTTCTTGTATATGTCTGTACTGATAGCAATGCCCCTTGACTGTACGCCTGGAGGTGGTAAACATAAGACATGCATTTTTGAAACATTCATCAGAACACATTATTGAACTTGATATCCATATATAGATCCCACGTATGCAAATTTGTATGTGTACACTAAAGGTTGAGGGTTCATGGTAACAAAAAGTGTTTGTATTGAAATGGAAACGCAATCGCTAGTCCCTGCAGTGTAAGATATTGGAAGTGAATCTTCCGACTGCGTACCTATACAGGCTGTCGTCTGTAACGGCATGCTTTGGGCCCGCAACCTTTTGTATTTAATGATATATCGTTACTCTCTTGTTTTGAACACACACACACACACACACACACACACACACACACACACACACGTGTGCGCGCGTGTTATGTCTGTTTATGAATTATCATATGGGTACTTTTGATTTCTGCATTCCTTTGACAATTTTCTCTGGATGAACCAGCAGTGGACAGTTTGAAATCGCCATTTAATTTATCACTGCCAGCGGTTTCTTTCACAAAAAGTTGGAATTGATGTCGTTTTCAATATTTTATGTTTGTCAGAGTTTCCATATGTTCCTGCTCTATCACGTGTCCGTGTGTGACGTTGTAACTTCGGCATTCTTTGCGGTTTCTTGGATGCTGAAAATCAGCGCCGCGTTTTTATTAAAAAGGTGCATTTTCACAACTTAAATACGATTTCCCAAAATATTGAACATATGTTAAAAGTATACACAAGAACAAATAGTTCAAAACTCCAAATCATATAATGCGGAATAGTGTATGACTACTAGGAAGTGGTTCTGGACAAAAAGAAACAAATGCAAACACGTAAAAGGACAATTTATACACGCACGGTACGTATTGCATAAACTTATCAAGATTGAATGGTAGGTTATTACTAGCTGCTGTACGTTAGATACTTGTTTACAGACCATTGATCTCATGGACTTTTTCTTTCCAAAAGCCGAAAGCAGAAGGTGTTGCCCAAGATCTGGCAAGAACATGCTATAAATTGCTGCGGTTATATATGCAATTAACTTCATGCAGTGAGTATGGATTGTGTGGACAAAACAAGGATATTTGCTATTTTCCTTGTTTTGGTGCGGTAAGAGAACATATTAAATAGAAATTAAGATGACATGGTAACAAGCTGCTCAATATGTATAACATGAACAAACTGAAACAAACAGTTGCATATATTTGGCTTTACTTTTCAATGTGTACTACAGCTAGGTTTTCTGGTTAGTATAGAAGCCCGTATGACAAATGTTATAAGAAGAACAAGATGTGAACAATGAATTTGGAGACAAATCAAATTTTGGGAAGATCTACTTTTCCTATATGTTTTGCTGTATGACCTAATCAAGCTGATACCCCCCCAAAAAAATCATATATATATATATATATATATATCATGACTGACAGCTTTGTGTATCCACTGAAATTAAAGTAGATCATATGTACACACTTGGAACCATTATTTTAAAAAGTAAAAACACCAGTTTGTAGTTATCCTGTTTTTTCGGCTTCTTACAATAAAACCCAACCTTTCTGGATAATTTTTGTTCATTTTGAGGCTTTTTAGTACACATGCTCGTTGTCTTTCATATGTTCACGTTTGCAAGTTCTAGCCCCAGTAAAACTGACGAATTGAACAAAATACTCTCAATATTAACATAGAATCAACCGAACGTCTTAACCTTTACATGTGGATGACAGACAATATATGCACTTACATGGTCATTTCATATGGATGTATCTCTAAAACTAATTCTCTGACAGACCAACAGCTACTTAACTCACTAAATTCGTGCGAACATTCATGTATCGGGATTTTTAGTTATTTCAAAAATGTGTATCGAATATGAAGAATTTCGCAAACCTTACTATTCCGCCATCAACCCCTAAGCCCTAAAACCCCTAGGTCGCCCACAAATGGGATCTGGTTCTCCTGATATCGTGCGCAAAAAAATTCAAAGTAGATTAACCCGAGTGACATTAAAATTGAGTCAAAGTCATTCTCCTTCATACTTGAATTCCCCTTTCGTAAAGTAGATCAACTGTACAAGTTTTCTGATCCTAGCTTATTTGGTCCTTCTGATATTCCTTGCATCTTTAAAAAAATGGATTGACTCTGGCGACCTTGAAATCAGGTCAAGGTCACTGTCCTCCAAACATGAGCTAGACATTTACAAGGGTGATTAACTCTAAGAGTCTTATGATCCAAACGTATCCAGTTCTTAAGATCTGATGTACAAGACGTTTATCACGGAGAAAACTGCCTCTGATGACCTTCAAATTAGGTCAAGGTCACTGTCCTTCAAACTTGACGAAAACCCTTACAAGGGTGATTATCTGTAAATGTTTCATGATCCTAGCAATTCTGATTCTCCTGCTATTGCATGCAAAAAATTCATTGAGAATTGACCTAGGTGACCTTAGAATTGGCTCAAGGTCATTGTTCTTGGTACTTGACGTAAACTTTAAAACGGGTGATCAAGTTCTATAATCCCAGCTTATCTGGTTCACACGGAGAGATTCACGGATTCACCTACATATACAGGCGATAGCAATACCCCCGGGCCTATATGGGCCGCGGGATAAAAAATTGCATTGAAATCAAACCTCAAGATTGGTCAATTTCTCTTCAATTTTTTTCTTGAATGTTTTTCATAATCAATCCAACATTTCACAAAAAACTACATATCAACCCCAAAATACTTGTCATTAATCACGAGTTTGAATTTTGAATTCCACTTTTAGTGCCGAGACATTCTGCAAAGTCTTGCGATCAATCGTGTATATATGTTTATTATGTTAGGAATGCAAATATATCTGTGATACCTGGACCAGAAGTTAAATCATCTTGTCCAGTTGGGCATTACCCTAATCGTCATTTATTAATTTAAATATTTGGCATATTTTCCTAACTGATATTCCTTTGGACGACTTATATGTTTTAATGGATACTTCAAACCCTTGAAAAACATGATGTTCCAATTCATTTCTGGCTCTTCACCTTTTAAATTCTGGTTTGGCTATACTGATTTTTATCACATACTTTGGTTGAACGTCAATGTACACCATAAAACATATATACATGTACACCTACAACAGATAGATAATTAGCGTGTCCCTCTGCCAAACTGTATACTCTGTGCAGTTAGTCGAACGGATGGCCGAAAGGAAATAGGGGTTTCAATTCTTACAGATGTCGTTCGACCACTTATAAAACTGAACGCATGGGAACACAACAAAAGCATCGTGGTAGAACCAGCCAAAAAGACACTGATAGACTAAAACGTCTTAAGCTGATACCGCGATAATTGCAAATTAATGGAAACATCTGTCTGTAAACGTTTAAATCAGTCAAAATGACCATTTTGAAAGAAGCTTGAAGTATAAATTTGCGCTCACGACATAAAGAATATCTGTGTGTATTTGTCACATCAGTCTGCCAAACGATACTTAATTGACCCTGCACCCTGATTTGAGGACCTGGGGATGGGGTTACCAGTAGCCAATAGGAGCCAATGTATATGTGACGTCATGATCCAACATGGGGGTAAGAGGGCATTTCGAAATGTCCCCCTGTATTACAGATTGAATAGTTCATTACCTATTATATAATAATAATGAAAAATTTGGTACATTCTAATTTTGCATCCGATCTATAGAACCTGCAAGCAAATTTGAATGCCAAAAATATAGCTATATATATCATAGGAGGATTGAGACCAAACCATAAAGTATCCCCTGACATGTAATAGGCATAGCCTAGGATGCAAGCGTCAGCATTAGAACGTAACAATAAACACGTCGGTGAATCAGGCAGTAGCACATAGTCGCAAGGTCTCTCTAGCGGCCATTTACTAAACCAGTCTGTAGAGGGGAGGCGGAAGTTCCTCAACTGTACGAACTTATCTATTTACAGCTTCTTTTTTGTTAGACACTGTCCCACAAATTTAAGAACTATGCCCCCAAGGTCTTTGTATCCCCATTGGAATCATGTAGTAACCTCTTGCAGAGACGTAGTGGGTACGAAGAGTGATTGTTGGAATTTCGCGCGACAGCACTAAATCTGAGCTGGCAACATGGAGTTTGGGGGCCTCTACGGGATATTGTGTGAGTTGTGATCAGGAAGGCCTCTAGAAGCGACCTGCATGGTCAGTGGTGACTGCAGACATCAAGGTAGGACACAACATGCGCAACAAATGTTATATACTTTCCGATGTTTATTTAGGTTACCCTTACACCTGTAAAGTTTTTCCTTTCCGCGGAAAAACATTTCCAGCCGCTGAAGCGTGTTTACTAGGCCCAGGTTCCATCCAGTTTTCCAAAAAAGCGAGTTTGTAAATTGTTATCATTTATCACACTTTACCGACAACGTCCCTGTAATGTTGTATATTGTGTCATTAAACTGCGGTCATTGACATATATTTCCTATGGTTTCATCGACATGCGAACAGAATATTGCTGAATAAACGTCAGTGGTAACACATCGACTCGACACACAAAACAATCAACACTAGGATTTCTGTACAGAAACATTTTTGACCAACGTCAATGTCATCACCGACGCGGACACTCTTACCGGCTAGTCCTGTGTTGCACATCACGTGATTGGAAGTGAACATGGTCATGGCGTCATCCGTTGACATGTCATTAGGGCGGAAGATTGGTTGATGCAGGACAACAAAATGACAAAATGTGAAAGTGGGGAGTAAAATGCACAAAATGTTAGTAGGATGCAAGGGTAACAGATAAAGCATTTTCAACCATTATTAGTTTGTGCCAGGTAAACGTCGCTACAAACTGTTAGGTATTAGCATATGCATATTGGGTTTGTTAGATTTTAAATAAAACAAAATAGCGTAAACTAACACACGTGATCAAAGAAATAAATCAGGTAGCAGTGGAAAGCTTTTAAACAGTTTAACTTCACCATGAATTCGAAGAATCGAATTTCGGTATTTTTTTAAAATGGACCAGCATAAAAGAACAGAGTCAACCACAGATTTATAAATTTCGGTATAGTCACGAAGTCATCAATACAGGCAATGTTTTAATAAAGGCCAAACTCTTCAGATGATAGGGTGATTAGCTATTTACATTGCGAACACGGCATTGCTTTCCACACACCACGTAGAAGGAAATAGAATCCATTCGCTGACGATTAACATAAATAAAAATCATCATGCGCTAATTTGTCGAAATATCAATAGAGAAAATCGTAACTGTGCAATTAGTGAAAAATAAAATATTGGTTTGCGAACAAATTAGAAATAAACAGACCTTGATTTTGATTTTGCATGAAATTTATGTTTGCATCACTGAATGCTTCAATTTGCATTCTGTGGTGCCATAGTCTTTAAATATCGAAGGAATGGAAGTATCTCCATCACAACGTATGCGTGCTGTTTCATGTTAACATCGTATTCAAATGTGCCATTACACTGTAGAGTACGACCACAAAGGACCACATGCCAACATAATTTGCTTGAGCATGTTGAGGTCCACCGTTGTTGTGTATTGATTAATTTCCTGAGCCACAATCAAAACGGAAACTGTAGTCCAATGGTAGTGCCATACAACGGGGCATTTTATAACAGGTTCAAGCAAGGGGCCCAGATACGAGGAGAGAACAAAACTTTTACAGCATGGTAGATGATCTTTTGTTACCACGGATACAATCGATAAAACATTCTTCAAGCCTGATATAAATTTTCTGCAAGTCATTCAGTTTTTGCTTACCTCTGTACTATGAGGTAGACAAAAGCAGAATTTTAAAGCATATGGTTTTACGTTTTATGTCATTGTGTACCATGAGTCAACTTAACTGGGTCCTGAAGTGTGGCTTCACTGTACTTGCCAGCATAGAAAAAAAAAACGTTTGTTCATATGAAAAGATATGTTAAATAAAAACACAGAAAATGTTGAATTGTGTTTCAGCATTGGGATAAAACCCGCTTCATTACATGATCACATTTCACTTTAAAGGAGTCGAAACTTATATAGTTCAGAATGGACAATTTTGCCTGACAGGCACCTGGATATGTTTTGTTTTAAATTGCACCCAATACGGTGCGTTGTTCTGAAACAAAGCAGCCCCTCCTTCCTTATCTAGGCTCCTTGGTGCAAGTTAATAATGATTTTTTTTTCGGGTCACACATTTATCGAGTTTTCAGCAATATTTTTGTTGTGTAAATAATTATCATTACTATTAAATGCAAAATTCACCCAATTTAACATGAACCTTCATTGGTTCACAAAGTGGCAGTTAAATAAAATAAATTAACGGGAGAATTTACCATACATTATAGGCATTAATAACAAAATAAAAAATTAAGGGAAAGATTCCACTTACATTATAGGTATTAATAATTAAATAAAACGTTTAACAGAAGAATTTCACATATATTATAGGCATTAGTCAATGCGTGCAATGTGAATATTCACAGTAAAATGTTAGTTTCGACCGTACGTCTCTTAGGATTAACATTCAATCAGCTCGGTCATCATGCAGAATATACATATGTTACCAGAAATTAGACAGTACGTTTCATCTATATCGTTGAATTTTGTGTACGTACTAATGTATATATCAAAACAATTTGAAGTAGACCCTTAGACCAGTTCATGTATATCTGGAAACATATGTATATATTTGAAGGCTTGCAAATACCACCACACATAGTGACAAAACAAGACATACATGAAGCAATAGTCAAATCTGAAGGCCAGGAATATATGCCCATACCAAGGTAGAATATACAGAACGGAAGATGTGAAGACGTCACAGAGAAAAGACAAACCAAAAGTCAGGACACATTTATGTTGACGTCTCGAAATAAGAACGAACAATAAGCTATGACACATGTATAGTAATCCACAGGACCATGAACCTGCTATATCCACCACCAGAGACCAATACACCAGTTCACTAATGGTATTACAGAGATGGAAAAACCATACCCCAGCCTTTTACGTCACAAGACCACAATAACCAGTCAAAATTGTGCAATTTGCACAATTCTAAAAGTCACCAAAGCAGCCTTGCAAGAATGATATGCACAATGTGTCAGAAAAGAGCCTAGCCAGAGGCCTATTTTGCATACGTGAGGGTAGACTCACAAGCTGGGATAAATAACGACGATTTTTACCCGATACAAAGCTGCTGAACATGGGAAACGGATCCCATTTATTCGTCGTTGGGTTCAACGTGTCCATGGTCCAATTGCCTTCCGGCTGGCTTGGGCAATCGCCCATACAATGCCCAATAAGAGCAAGCCGTGCTGATGGATTGACCCGTTTACCAGTTGTTACTTGCGAACACAGGCCTCCTTTACCACAGCTGAAAAAAGTGACAGAATTGTTATTCTGGAGAAGTCAGCAGTATGTTTGCATGTATCTTTCTTCGTTGAAAATAATAAGTTTCGATCCAACAAAATTGATCGACGATAATTGTTCACTGGAACCAAACACTACATTTCTCTCTCAAGTAATCCAGTTTCCGCAAATTCATATTTATAGAACAGATCTCTCGCTTAAGCTTTCCACTTAGTCAAAATTACTATGAAATCAATATTTTGTCATTATTTTTAATGAATAACAAACGGCCTTCAAAATTAGTTGAATCAATATAAAAAAATGTGTACCGGAGTAAACTCACTTCGCAAAGACATGTTTTTTGTGCGACAAATAACGATTGTTCATTCCCAATTGACACATCCATACACACTAGATCCTCTGAATAATACCTTCTTTTTGCTGATTTCATTTCTATTCTGAAATCACCTATTTATAACCCAGTTTGTTTACCCTTAACGGTAATTACTTCACCTATTAAGACCACTCCCTATTAAGCCATTTTTTTCAGTCCCTTTGGGGAGGGGTCTTAATAGGAAGATTCCACCGTATTGCAATCTGATGGAAAACTTAAGTTTTGCATACAGTTACAAGTGTAGTCATGCTTTCATCTATGGCAATTGATATATCTCTATTTACAATTTGCAGCACTCCATTTTCTTTGCTGGAGATTGGAGTCTGGCCGCAAACGCCAAATGAAAACCATCGATAAGTGTCTAAAATGAATGCAAGTATTGTGTATCTTTCAATCTCTTTGTTATTCGGATCTATAGAATTGATTATTTTCACTGGTTGCTCACAGGAACACTAGAGATTGGCTGTTTATGACAGCGGGCAAAATAATAGTCATAAACAAGCATTTAGCATCGGATATATACATATTACAAGGGCATAAATATGCACTTTTTTAAATGTATTGTAACTTACATAATTACTCATAAAGAAACATTTCGTTATAATGTAAAATATGTAAAATATAAATCATACATTTATGTCTGTACATGAGTCACAATATATTCGTAAACTCGTATATACATGTTGTAAATTTAGTGTGAATAGAGATGCTGACATTAAACAATTAAAAAAAAACGGAATTAAAAAACCAAATTGTATGACCATTAGTGGTCTTCCGACTTGTAAAGCGAGTAGTTATTCGAACGTGCATAACTGAATTGCCGCATATTAAATGAACCATTAGCTTTTAAAATATGTGTTGATCTGTTTTTAAAATTTATATGCTGTCAAATAAACAAGTTGAGAAATAATTGTCAGTGAGATAAAAGACGTTAAACACTTTATGAGTTGAACACAGAGTTAATATGATTGAAGTTTTTCACTCCTAAATTAAGTTTTTAGCGCTAGAGATAGGCACATATCAACGTCGGTTCTCGCTACTCATATTTTGAAATCGGCGAGCGAAGAAACAACGACTCAGTCGACGGTTCGCCTGACAAATATTTGGTTGAAATAGATATAAAAAATCATGTCTGTCTCTGTAGTAAATCATTTTATTCCCTCAAATAAACTTGCAAAAGTGGACCTACGATTTTTTAATGGAACATAACTAGCTGAATCTGACGGAAATATGTTGTCGGAATAATGATCAATGGAACTGCGTGCACTGGCAAATCAACCCTGCTCACAGCGCGTTGCGACGGTTGAGCATTTCATCTTTGGTTCTTGTCACTATTCATTATCCAACATTTTTCAAACATAGAGCTAGTTCCAGCGATATTATGATTTGGAGCAACATACAGGCGAGCAAGGACACTTAACGGAAGGCTCTCATGAATTATGTTCGGTATAACAAACTTACTATAACAATGACTTAACAAATGGAAAAATGCAAGAATGATGTTTCAAGTTGTTATTCTAATTTCTTAGCATAAAATCCTTTAATTTGTCTTAATCACGGGAAGTACAGTGTGTATGGAAGTTCAAAGGAATCTTCGGGCATCATGGGTAAATCTACAAGGATCATGGCAACAAAAAAATTAAAAAACAAACAAACAAACAAACAAACAAACAGACAAATAAATAAATAAATAAATAGATAAATAAATCAATCAATCAATCAATCAATCAATCAATCAATAAAAAACAGAACTGTTATCAAAGACTAGGCTCTGCACCGGTTAACACATTAATTTCACGAAAGACAATGGGTCAATTAATTGCTAGTTTACATGCTTGAGTGCTAATCCCACAAGCCAGAGTAGTTGTGGCACTTCACTGTGTTGTGCTACAACTGTTTCATGTTGCATTTTTGGCAGAGTTGCACCAACAAAAGTGCTCATCATTCTTTGGTAGTTACAATGGATGTTCCATGAACCTCAATGTACAACATAAAAAAGTATGATATAAAAAATGTCTTAGTACTTCAACACATATCCAGTAATTAGGGTGACTATGCTAATAAGCTGGAATATAAAGTTCATAAGAGCCTTCCTATAAGTTATTTTGCATTGGAAAAATATTTGTCTCTTGGGAAAGAGTATTTTCGTTTGAGACAATCTAAAAAGGGAGTGTTTTCTAGTTTCTCGAGGGGGCACCACAACGTACATCCTATTAACAGGCAAAATTAATTGAGAATTCAGCAGTCCATACACATTCTGGCATGATGAACTTTAATTAGTTCCCAGCTCGAGCCACATCAAAATTGTTTGCAACCTGTTTTTTTTTATCTATAACCCTGTAAAAATTTACGAACTAAAAACTGTAACAATTTATGATGTAACACTACACTGCATAACCTATTCCAACCAACGATGAAAGATGTAACAAATTTCTTTCCCTGCTTAACGGAAGTCTAACAGGAACAAATTTTAAGACTTGAAATTTCGAGTATTTTAAATATCGAAATTACGTGATTTTTTCGAAATTGAACTTTGATTTTTGGATATTTCGAATTTCAGAGACTCGACATTTTGTGTTTTTCCCTAGCATTTCGAATTTTATGCCTTCTTTATGTCAACATTATGTCATTTTTCTCAAGATTGCCTGATTTCCATTAAATTTCAACTTTTTTCTCCAAGATTTGATTGTGGTTTCTCGAAATTTCGATTTTTTTCTCAAGCGTGTCACTTTTTCCTCGAAAAGTTGTGGTCCTATCCGGCTTCCTTGGATCTTGTAGCTACTAAAGGATAAAAGTTGGTGAATGAGATGTTTCCATAGCTCGATTAAATTTTATTTTATAAACCAGGGCTAATACCACAGGTCAGATGTACATGTTAAGTGTATAGTTTTACAAATCACCATTTTAAAGAACTACATGTCCCACCGTCATGTCAGACATGATACAAATGTTTTCTACCCGTGATCATTATTAGCATAGATTATAGACGGGCTATGAAATAATTGTAGTAACGACGAAATACTGAATGTACAATTGGAAAGGGAAAATAAAATTTTCTTCAAAAAATTGTTTTTTTTATTTTTTTAATGAGAACAAAAAAAATGATAAAGACATTTGTCCTTAGGGTTTGATTACTTCGCTGTTTTAAGAAAAAAAATCCACTAAAATTCCTTAAAATCTTGATTTGTGTTCGAAACAGTCTCTTTCTGTCTCTACATAATATATATATATATATGTGTGTGTGTGTGTCTGTGTGTGTGTGTGTGTGTGTGTGTGTGTGTGTGTAGAGTAAAATTCATATTTTGGAGTGGCGGAATAGAATCCTTTTCTCAAAAAACCTCTACAACATAAACAATTCTGACTATATACGTCTATTTAATATTATTTTATACAAAAAACTAGAAGGAGTTTCTTGTTTTGAAAAAATTACGCATTTTTCTACTTGCTCCTGGGTTAAGAAACTTTACCGTAAATTGCCTTGTGGCACGGAATCTTACAAGGACGGTTATTGATTATTTTATGTGGTGCTCACGATGTGACATCTCTTGAACATGCCAAATATTGTGAACACGACATCAAATAATTTGGAAAGAATCTCTTTAAGAGCTCCACAAAATTTGACCTCTTACATAAAAGAATGCTTCATGTGTGTCAGAATGTGATCTATTGATTATTATCAATTGCACACAGGCAGTACAAAAGAGTGGTATCAGCACGTTACGATTTCATCAGCTAACTGCCAGATGCATCCCAGCATGTCTGCCACACACACATGTCCACGCTTACAATGACAAATGAGAATATCACTTTTGCAGGTTGAGGATCAAAGTAAAAAAATCACGGGTTGTGGTGGTGATGTCACAATGCAACAAACAGTTAGGGGTCTTTTATCAATTATGAACACTTTATGCTTTGAATAAGTTCATCGAAGTGGGATGCACGCGGCATTTACAAATATATCATGAGATAAAAGACACTTGCATGAAACATATAATTTGTTTTGTGTTTCCTGAGTTTAGCGTTGCTCTCATAATAAGGTAATATTCCAAAATTTAGAAGCAGAGAACATTGTGCCTGATGAATCTGTCTCCTTTCAATATTTTCAAATAATTGCAAATATATATATATATATATATATACATATATATATATATATATATATATATATATATATATATATATATATATATATATATATATATATATATATATATACCAAAATACCTGGTTCGTGTTTTTGATACAAAAGCAATTTGCCACTACAAATTATATTCTTTTCAGCGCAAGCGATTACAATTGCTTAAGTGGACAGTAAACGACATACATGTATGCCAACTTGTTATGCAACATGGGAAGTGTTGTAATTTGGGTTCAAGGGCCAGCGATATTCTTTTTTTTCGTATCGAGTTAGTGTGCATTGTACCACAGATTCGAATAATTTTAGGTTGAAGGCTCACTGTCTGCCTTACGTCTGCTCTAAATGGTTAGTGGTACGCGCAGGATCTCTCAGTGCTTGCATCCTGCTGGTGGCAGAGTTTGACAGATGGGATTTAATTTTGGCATTATATTTACTTCCTGTTGGTGTCAGGTTTAAATTCTACACTTGCTTTTCATTAACGGGCCTGTAATGATCCACAGAGGCCAAAACCATCATAAATACTGTGATTTTGTCATTTTCATTGCTTGTCAATAGCTTCGGTTGGTTGTAGGTATCTTTGGATCTCAGATATATTTTGGTTACGGTGTGACAAAAGAGACTTCCTGATTGTTTGTTCAGAGTATCACACGTCGACATGGTGAAACATTTGAGATAAATAATCAGAATATATCATGTAAAGCACTTTCCTTTACAAGAGGGAAGTTGTCTACAACCCATGATTTTTTTTCATGTGATCATCACACACTGCAAGTTTAGATTCACTTCAAAGTCATCGCACTGGAAATGAAAATGTGGTTAGTTGCTCTTTGTAAGTTATACATGCGTTAGTATTCATCCGTGACAAATAAAAACACATAAGGAGATATCCCACTTCTGTAATTTTCGTAGGACCTATCTCTAAGGAGTTAATTTATTAACTTTTCGCATTATAGGGCGCACTTTACTAGAAAGGTTGACCAATTTGGTATTCAATTGCGAAATTGAAAATGTAATTTTTATTGATTTTGATATTTCATATTTTGTAATAATTTTGACACATCATTATGTGAAGATGTTAATTCACGTGTATTTTTATTTTTGAAATTAATATCAGTTTTTTATTTGGATATCTACTCATTTGAAAACTGAAGAAAAAAAAAAGAAATTGAAGTGTTTTTGACTAGATAGGTTACCCTGAAAGAAATTAATTGTGGTGATATCGTCCTGAGGTAAGTCCTGTAAAAACGCCGATAATGGAATATCTTTTGTCATTTATCACCCATGGTGATGCAATTAGTATCAATTTTCGGTGCATAGCCATGGAGATGATGTGCAAGTTGTTAGTAGTTGATATAATCAATGTAATTAATATTCATAAGCACGTTACCTCTTCAGCTCCCTGTTCATAACCATATATATACATCATATCATATCATATTATATCACCGAGATACAAACAGTTACAGAACAGCAGAAAAGATTACACGAGCAATACAATTATTATATATATTACTAGTTATACAATTACTGACACTGGATCGCAGAGCGATCACAATAAAAGATCTCTCCTGTGTCCTCTTATCCTCAATGTACCTTCTCGTATCAAGTATAAGCTGGCCAGCCTTAAGTTCTGTGAGATGAAAATATTACTTAAAAGCTTTAAATAGGCCAATACTGCGTTCAGATCGTCATTTTAAGAACGTGGCGCTTAAGTTAACACTGCAATTCCAACAATTAAGCATGTTGTATGTACGTAAGTTTACAAAAAATGCAGCACAAAACATCCACAGAAATGCGACATCTTGACGTCAGATCAAGACAGAATCCTTCTATTTAGGGCTGTTCCAGAAAATGTCCGGGGGGGGGGGGGGGGGTTGGAAGGCAAAAAATTTTAACCACCCCCAAACCCAGGATAGAGGGAACATTCTGAATCCCTTACCCCCAGGACAGACATAAGTTTTGAAACCTCCAATACCCAGGACATTTTAATAGTATTTCAACCCTCATACCCTGGACAGATCTTAAAACCTACACCCCCCCTATCCAGGACAAAGATGTACATGATGGTTCGGAAAAAAGCTCTAACAAAGATTTGTATATTCACAAATATGTATGTAATAATGCACAGCATGTTCAATATCAGTACGAGTATCAGCACTGAGTACTGATGTGAATGTACGAAGTGCTGATATGGAGCAAGCCATGCATTATTATTTTTGTCATGTATCTACAGTATTACAGTTTCGCTGCCAGAGGAGCCGCTTCCACTGTCCGGATACATCCAAATCCATATTGGACAGAAAAGCAGTTCATTACGGAAATGCCGCCAGATACAACCCACGATCGTGCTTCAATATTGTGTGTACAATTCCATCCATAATAATAATGATAATACTGTAAGTACATGATAATTTACAATAATATATAAATACAAATACTTGCTGAAGACATTATGAACTAGAAATAAAATTCTTAGTGTAATGCAATACCATTGAAAGCCAGAAAGGCTTCCTTTATATTTTGTAATAGGCCTGTAAGGCCTAGTAGAATAATATGTGTGTTTTGGGTCATCCAACCGACTCTACCTTATGACCCCCGACTCTGATTTTTTTAAATACTTTTTTCATTGCTACTCCATCCCCCACAAAATAGATGTACATGTATAAAGCCAATCCGTTACTACTTGGTGTCAAATATTCTGAACCCCTTTGTTCCTGAATTGGGGTGTTTCAGATAGTTTTTTAAGAGTTTTTCTACCTTGTTACTCACATTCTTGTTAATACTTCAAGTAAAACCCAAATTGGGACAACTACTGGACAACTTCTATGCTTTACTTTCGAATAATATGGCACGTATTGGGGGGAAAAAACTCTGGTAAAATAAAAAAAAATCCCTACCTACCTACTCACTTTTTTTAAGGTGGTTGACCCTAAATACACACATTGTTCTGGTAGGCCTAACAGGATTTTCATTAATACTGCAGCCCTGCTTTGACACCTTGTGGACAAAAAATTAAAGAAACTACCATGGATCAGAGCAGATTAATGTATTCAGCATGGCCAAAAGTGTATTTTCAGTAAAACTTCAGTAAACAATAAACTGTAGAAAATGTATTTACATATCTTTGAAATGCAAGGGAACCCTAAAATAACTAGAAAATAGCCATATCTTTGTCCAAAAGTGCTAATTTAGTGGTGTATGATACTGAAAGTGGCCTCATTCATGGTAGTTCATCTTTTGTCCACATGCAAGGTGTCAAAGCAGGACTACAGTTAATGTGACAGCCCCCTGTGCAAGCAGTGATGACCATAAGTTAAATGGTGAAAATCAGCCATGATTGGTATTGTTCATGTATCACAAATGGCAATTTAAGTTCCATTCACTATATATAAATACATCTTACCCATACAGTATTACAGTGCATTTCAAATACTTGCCACAAAAATTATGAACTGCAAATAAAATTCTTAGTGTAATGCAATACACACACCATTTAAAACCAGAATTTGAGAAAGGCTTCCTACTGTGTGGACAAAGAGACATCTGAGACTGGGTCTTCCCTGTCTACATATTTATTTAATACTTAAAAGATCTTTTTCTCAGTTTATGGCAAATAAAAAAACTTCAGTTACAATTCAATTAGGCCTTTCGGTGCCGTTAAATTTTGTTAATATAATGACCTGGCCCAACTTTCCATATTTTCTGAGCATAATGTAAACCGCGGGGCATGTAAATACCTACCTTCAAAATAAATACAAGACTACAGGTACAATGAATGTCCCATCAGGAACATGTACACCAGTCAGAATATTAGGCCCCTGGTTACATTTACCATGTTTACAGTCTTCTCTTAACAAATTAGCCATTGGCATTGGGCAAGGTTAATTATGCGGGCATTCCCTTGTCCAGCTGGTCAGTGTTTCTAAACCTTGAACTTCACTTCACAAACAATACTTTCACAATACAATGACCAGTATTAATACTGAACTGTTTCTTTTCATGTGACAGATCGATTTTACTATAAGAAATGGGTCTTTATTCTATTATATGTGTTTGTGAAAATTAATGGAGGTGACTGAATGTACGGCATTTGTTAAACAAACATGCTCGTCTTTTTGCTGAAATCATGGGCGCTCTGAAACCGAAACCAGGTCAAAACAAACGCCCAGCACTATATCGAACTATTCCTTGGCCTTGGATCCTTTTCTATATGGTACTGTGATTCCAGATTGACAGCATACGCTACTTAAACACTTGCCAATTGCAGCGGTGCTGCTCTCCGGACATGCGTCTAAGGCTGATACCCCAATGTCCCGGACATGATAGGTTATCTCCAACCCCAACCTCCCGGACATGATTAGAGACATATACCCCGACCCCCCGGATATGGAAGTCGTTGCCGCCCATCCCCCCTGGAGGACATTTTTTGGAACATGAAAGTCAACGTTGCCAAAATTTGTGACAATGACAATATACCAGAAATATCTGTTCGTGCGACTATGAACAAGTTAGCAAAATATAATGATCAAAGGTTCATAGAAGTTATGTCAACTAAGGAATATGCCACCTGAACTTGCCAATAATAGATCAATTTACAATTTGCACAGACTTTCAAACACTCTTCAAAACGTGGCTCGGAAAAAATTCTTATGGCAAAGGTGTAACATACACGAGTTTTCCAAAGAAGCAGTCTTCTGAAGTCATCAGCATTGTGTTAGATATTGTGTGTCAAACATTATACTTATTGTGAAGTTCAAGTGGCTATTACACTGGAATTCAGCATATACACTGACAAAGTCAAATGCAAATGCCCTAGAAAATGGGAAAATTGACGTTGCGTTGGCTAACATAAAAATTACAATCCCGGAATATAGCCCCCCGCGGTGCTGACATCACCATTAGGAAATACCATAGCTGGCTACAGCGCCGTGAACGTAAGCATATATACCATAGGTCATTTATTAAGTTTGTAAGATCCAATGCAAAGAGAGTCAAACACATAAGTTTTGCATAGGTGCAGGGCTATTTATCCTTGACCACCATCCCGCGGCAGCACAATATATTTTTAGCAAATTTCTGCTGCTGGCAAGTATTCACACGAGGCCGCTTCGTTCCAATCCTTTCATTGTCTTCAATTTTACGGAAGACAAAAAGGCACACAATTAGTTTATGACCTTATGAGCTATCTAAGTGCAGTAATCTGATAAATTAGACTGCCCTGTATCACTGGGATAAAATATTCTTGGATTCACCATCCTAGCGCTTGAACAGACAGCAAGTCAATCATAAGATTGCTAACCAAGAAGTAAGGTCAAACACACCCATAGCAACCTCTGTACTCTATGTAGCACGTGCCGGTCTAAAACAGTCAAAACTACACTTTCCGAGCATCAACGTATTATTAAAACCCAAGTATAAATAGATAAGAGTATTGTTTATGAGCATTACTGGTTTGCAATTCAAAAAGTATGTCAAGCTCCCTGTAATTTGCATGCGAAAAAAGGATAACTTAACATGGGAGCGAATGGTAAAAGGCCTGTGTGTGCACCGAGCAGAGATAATTAGGGCAGTGCCTGTGATGTCACAGTAAATCTCAGAATAATTCTGAAAACCATAGCTTGACGCTGGACGAAACAGTGACACGGAAAGATGAGAGTAAATAAGGTCATCATGGGATATTTTTTATTGCCTTACACGCCAGGAACTTACACTTGAGGGACATATTTAAGGGGGAGCAAAACTTACCACAAACCTAATTAAGCGTCCTGCCTTTGGCAGGGGCTAAAAACAACCAGCGGTGTACGAAAAGTAGAGCCTGCTTAACCATTCTGTGACTTTTTTAATTTAAACCGGCACATTTTATGATTAGCATGAGTATATTTACTATGGTTAACATGGAAAGAATAGCGGAATAATTAAGTGTAACTATAACTGCTGCAAACTTTACATGAACTGGTGCTTTTTCTGACATCTGCTTTTAACCTGCGTCCTGATGTATACTAGCCTGCTAAGACAGACCAAGTTACTCTATCGTTTCTGTGTGGGCGCTCCACTTCGGTGGAGCGCAGTCAGACACACGCAACAAAAGTCTGTTCAGCAGGCAGGATGTTTACAAAAATATATTAAAACGTAATGACAGTTTGTGCGTGTAAAATTTGATATTAACTGCATGTTATACTTATCAAGTACAATCAAGAGAAAAGGTGTTCCCACTGATTAAAATACCAGGCTTAAGCCGACAGCACTCGAGATTTAGTCTTTGAAAACATTTACTTTGCAATATTATCCATTTATGTAATAGACATGCAATGGCCAAATTGTGATTCTACCTGATTGTGACCAGCGGTGGGTTTCCTTTTATCAACTCAACGTCAAGGACAGACTCTTGGCGTCTGCTCCCTTTCCGAATAATCACCATAAATTCGTATGTCCGTCCGCATACCATTTGGTTAGCGTCGACGCTGATCGTTCCTTTATCAGTTGCCAGACGACCAGGTCCATGGCCAAAACATCCGCCTGATGAGGTCACTACGTTCTTAACCATTGCCTGGTTTAATGGTTTGTCCGTTCGTACAGTCCCATTGAGAAACTTTTCAAACGTCTCGTTTTTTAACTTACAAAACCAGGTGAACGAATCAAAATTCTAGAAAAGCAAAACAGAAAAAATATGGGTGTTTTGTCAAGATTTTGTGATGGGATGAACCACCTGAAAATAGACATAAATTTTTTTCTATGTCACGAATAAACAAAGAATCTGCTTTGTTCCATCCAATGAAAATGGCAGACTAATCTATGGTTTTGGTTAGTTAAACCAGAAATGGAACTTAACAAAAAAAAAAAAAAAAAAAAAAAACAATGCTAAACTACACCTAGTTGCATGCATAGTTTGTGCATTAATACGTACTCCTTGTTTTAGTGATCTACAGTCAAGATATTTTCGAGATATTATGTGACATATGACAAAATTCAGCAACAAATGAGGACGTGAAGCTATGTTTGTAAAGGCACATTGCTTTCTAACTCAGAAAGGAAGGAAACAACATTTTCCTTCTTTCTGATTTCAGCACAAAAACACCAGTCCCCCGGCGTGGAGGCCCTTGTTTTATCAATGTACAAATATTGCACTAAGATGGAAAAAAATTATCGTCTCACCTGAGGCTTGTCCACATCTGGATCTGACGAATACTCCTTTGGCGACAGATCAATCGTTTTCGTGCACGAACGTCTTATGAGAGACATTCCTCCCTCTGTCATAACAGCAATCAAACTTGACTGGATGATTTTCAGGTAGGTACATGTTTCCTCGGAAAACACTTCGTTGTAAGGGAAACATGAAGGATTCATTTTTACGTAGTAACATATCTTGTATAGGCCGTAAGGAAATGTCAAAGGCAGTACCGCAAGCTCTGCATTAAACCTTGTTGCAAGGCCGTCTATGTTAAAGTAGCTTTCGATTTTTCCCGTGTCCGGATCAACTTCATGCGCCGTCCAACTTTTGAAGTTGCTATATGTCACAGAACAGTTAAGCTGAGTTATTCCTATTATTCTGAACCTTGCTGACCTTTCTTTCTCGAGCGGAAATCTGAAGGAGGCCTTTCTTTCAAGAATGTCCAGCACAGGGTATTGGCAGGGCGCAGATGACACTGTGAAATATTTGATTTGTGTAAAGTTGCCGTTTAGTGTGTACAGAGCCACCATCATCTTATACTGCATGGGCTCCTGATATACGTGGGTCAGATTCAAATTGACATTGATGGGACCCCTTGTGCTGTAGGATCTCGGGGTGGCAAGCAGCCCTGGGTCATGACAAAACGCCATGTTGTTTGTAAAGACATGTTTTGTACTGTTGTCTCCGTAGTCGATAATTGCACAAGAATTGCTGCCAATGGTACCGAAACTGATCAGAAAGCTTTTGTTTTCTTTTGGAGCAGTTATGATTTTCCAGTCTTCAATTTTGATGTTACCATCTACGTCAATGACCTCTACTGTAACTGACGCTGTTTCCTGTTGTACGGGATTCCAGGCTGTCACATTCATGTCATATAGCCCGGCCTGTGCAAATAGGTAAAATAGAGGAAAGTACAAGGACGTGCCTCAGATTCTCTTTCTTTAACAATGGTCACTGGTTCTCATCACATAACATTGTGTATCACATGAGGAAAATATAGTATGACAGTACATATAATACGAGCAGAGAAATTTGAAATTCATTTCACATTTTGATGTTATTAAAATGCAATGCTGAAATTAGCAAAGTATTCACACCTGGTGATCACATATATCAAACTTGCTAGAACCAGTCATCACATATCTCAAATTGACTTGAACTAGTCTTCAAATACCTCAAATTGACTTCATTTGCTCCAACACTTGTTTATTTCAGATTAGTAGTAAATCAACATACACAGTTAATCCTTTCAGTGCTAAGTTGGAAAATAAGTCAACAACCTTTCCTCGGCGCGTATTGGGTGCATCATTTTCTCTAGAACTTGAGCATGCCGGCACTTTAATAAAAGTTTTTTTTTTCATGAGGAATTTACATTTGAGATCACCAAAATACTTTATATGAGCGCAACTTGTGTTTTGGTTAACTTGAGTTGGCTTAGGTTGTGCGCTTACGAATCATTTATTTCACCGTGTCTCGTCACTGGTGCCATGTACCGAATTATGCTTACATGGCCGGTAGATGCTAGATAAGATTGTCACCTGTTTAAATTTATTTCTGTCCACATTAAGATATGGGCGTTTAAAGTTAAAGAGGTCATGTCAACTGTGGAAATTAATTCATATAATTAGTATATATATATATATATATAATATAGAAGACTAGAAATTGAAAACATAAATCTGTTTTTCCTTTATTGAAACTATTATTTACCTATACGTCTGTTTAATATATATATGTAACTGTGATGAATACATTTTGACTGACTGATCCAAACTCCATTGTATTTAAACGAAACTCTAAAGTATTGCAACCAAGTGGAAAGACACATTATTACTATTCTAGCATCAGTTATCCAGTTTTATAGTTGTACTAAATGTTCATGTGTGTCGTATGGTGTTTATTTGTATCCTGAGGTTCATTGTGCAAGATGTCCTTTTCCCCTTTCTTTGGGGATCACCGTCAAGTATATTTAAGCGCGCAACGTGTGACCAATCTCGTTCGGCTCAATGGCCTTTTCGCACGGAAACTCCCTATGTGCTTTATCAATAGAGAACTTCGTCCTATCTAGGTTTGTCTGCGCAGAATGTATACCCAACAAATAGTTTGATTTTAAAGGCATATGCGTTACCCCTTGAACAATCGTAACTTCCGGACCTTTTTGGTAACAGGTATATAAATAGAATTCATAAAAGAGCAAGCACAATCAATCCTTAAGTGTTAATTTTAGATAGAATCAACAACCTTTCTCCGTAAATTTTTGGACGCAATGCGCCGAAATTTCGCCGAGGAAAGCTGCTGACTTTGGCCATTTACTTTCCGGGGAATGGACAAATTCAGACGATAACTTGTTCCAAGACTTAAACGAGACGCCTCGCTGGGAGGAACGTTAAACCGGCATCCCCATAACAGCAATTTGGCCTCAACGGTCCTCGCGCAATAATTCATATAATCATGAATATTGGTTACTGCTGCTCGATGGGAATAGTATAAAAGAGCACCAGATAGCTTAACCTTAAAATCATTGTTCATACACACATGGAATTTTACGTGACTGTCTCCCGTAAGCATAACGACAAGACAATCAGGATAGCCGTTTGATAACAAATTTTGAAATAGCATTATGTTAGATCCGGCACACAAGTCAGACTGGATAGTCAATAGTTTGTATCATTCTCTTGTATTCAAAATATTTTAATTTGTTTTAGCAAACCACAGCGAGTGTGTGGAGGAGTCAACTTAATATATCCCACCTGTCTTTGATGTGCTTGTCTCTTCGAGGGAACCCATTGATAGATATCGCTAATTTCCACTATCGTCTCTGTTGGTTTAATTATTCTTCAGTCTTACGTTTGCAGAGAATACTTCAAAATTCTGAGCGAAGCCAAAAAATGATTCGGGCGCTTAAGCTAATAAATGTGGAATATAAGAAAACATGATGACTCAGTCTGAAAGTGTAATTGGTAAGAGTTTTCTCTTAATCTTCCTTGAAAGTGTGCAAAACTGTGGAATTGTGACCATGTACACGAAAAAAGGATACTTTCAGACAACTAAACTCGTTGCCCATTATCAAGCACTGAGAATGTTGTGAGGTTAAGGATACCTTTTGTTATACATCTGTCGGATAAGTATGCGCAAATAAATGTTATAACAGTTAGACATACCTTCGGAAATTTCACTTTGAATGGATTAACGGAGTAATTTTTAGATGGAACATTAGCAGGTCCTACTACAGTCATCTTATACCACACCACATTCCCTGCAAAAATATAAATTCAATAATATATTTACGATTCAGCACCTTCATTCGGATATGTAGTGTAGTTCCTAAAAGGAACATTAGAGAGAAAGGTCTGTGGCGATTTTGGTAAAGATACGCGTTGCATTCTTGGTTTTATTGCTACATTAATAATGGAATTTTGTTTTCAGGCGTTCATAATGAAGCAATAGTGGTCACATTTGAGGAAGACATTCATTTATTGCAATAGCTTAGTTAAAATATAACGGTAAAATTGAAAAAAAATCGTCCATTAATGCTGCATACTCCCCGCCACAAAAAAGCTAACAAGCTTTACAGAAGACATACATGACTGTTCAACAGCGTGTTACGCCAGCATACTCGTTAGGTAATATAAAAATGCCAAAACGTGGTTTATGATTCAGTTAGTAGCTGCATGTCCTCTAGCATTTCTTAGTTACATGTCAATGCAACCATGAAGCGAAGGAATCTTCATTATTGTGAGGACTTAACGTGTGTGGGTAAGTTTAATGCCTTGAAAGCGTGTACACACCACCTACACAATACATACCCGAGTCCATCTTCGCTAAAAAGTTGATATTTTCGTGCAGTGGGAATTTTGTGGCCTGCACGGGTGGTGTGCCGTGGCGTGCTGCCAAAGTCAGGTTCTGAATAGGTTCATACACTTCCGCCTGAAAGCACATTTTACTCCTCTTGATACATGATGAGGTGCACTGCATGTCATATGTTGAATTATAGGGGAAAATCATACTATGTTCAATCCATGGCCAGCGCACCGTGTGTGTTATATTTGAAAATTGTTTCCGAATAATATACCTTGCACAGCTTAGCACAGTCAACGCTCACAAAAAAGAAGCACTGAAGTTAAGTCCAGTTGATAAACATATTTAAACCCCAACTAAACGCATGATGAACATGTTTAAACCTCAAATAAACGCATCATGATTATATCTGATATTGCACTAGGTGGTGCTAATGATTTATTACACACTTTATCTCTATTAACTGTGATGTATGCATGATACTGTACTGCAGATGTTTGCCTATTTCCCATCAGTTGCTGCCACCTATTGGCGAGTTGCCATTCTATGTAAAATATTGAACAATCAGAATAAAGCTAGGTTTGTTGGTGCGGTATCAATACCAAGAGCACATGTGTGGAGATGCCTGTCTATCTTGAGGTCTTGGAGCAGTAAATCAAACAGTAAATCAAACCTAATAGAGTTACATGTTAAATTGTCTATATTTACCGGCTTGCCTCTGACATTTAAAAGTTTTGTTAATATTGTACTCGCATTTTGCTCAAAGTTTACCTCAATGACAGTATTATTATCAATAGGAAATGGGGTCAAAACCAATTAACCGTTTTGCTACTAGCGCATTTGTTAATTTTACCTCCATAGTTACAGTTCCGAAGCAAACCTTAGTGAAATAATAGCGTAACAAGATTTCTGATTCAAGGGTTAAATGTTGAAGTGACATCCTTTTCAATCCCACAGATAATCAGGCATATTTGTTCTCTGAATATGACAACAAATGGATAAGATTTTCTCTGCTCCTTTATTTTTAATAGCCTGTAATCTGCGGTCCTGTATTCATTGCGGGATTGAAAGTTCTGACGCACCTGCACCCGCAGTGTATTTACTGGTTCAACACCCACAAAACAGTGCTGTGAGCACACTACATGGTGTCAGAAGTTCAAGTAAATCTGCATCCATAAAACTGAGAAATGCTGGCACGTGGACAGTGAGTCAACATGAGTGTCAAACCACAAAACACCTAAGTTTTGAGGGGGATTTAGACGAGAATTACAGAGTGTGATAACAGCAGTTTGACCTGTTGCATTGGCTGCAAGTGTAACAGAACAGACAGAATAAGTGTAAGTGGCTATGTTTCTGCACGTGGCAGGACCACAGGCTCAACAGGTATTTAACTCCTTCGACCTTACAGACACAGAAAGAGAAAAAAATTATGATGCCAAGACAAAATTCAAGCAGTATTGTCGACGTAAGAAAGACATCACATACGTGGGATAACTGTTTTTCACATGTAATCAAGCATCAACAGAAAAAAAATGACTCTTTCATGACACACACTAAGCTCAAAGCCAAAGACTGCCAGTTTGGTGATCTGTACGATAGCCTTGTCCGAGACAGAATAGTATGCAGCATCCACAGTAGAACCACGTGAAAAAGCTTTTACAGCTGCCTGGTCTTACCCTCAAGAAAGCCATTTTTAAGTGTAGAGCCATTTAGGCCAGTGCTACACATGTGAAAGACATTGCTGAAGACGCCACACTGTCCGCTGTAAAAGCAAAGCCAAAAGTGGAAAAAGCATAGAAGCTTTCAAGGCTTTAAAACTCCAAATACGCCTAGCATATCTGGCGAGAGACCATAATGTGGTAATTGTGGTAGTGTACAACCACCCAAATGATGCAAAGCATATGGAAAAGTTTGCGGGAGGTGCCATAAGGAAATCATTTTGCCGGTGTCTGTAGGCAGACCGATTAAAAAACATGACTGACTCCTGTGTCTGATGTCGAGGAAACGACCAACAGGATTCTTCATACAGCTACTAGTTGCTTGATGTCATCATCCTGAATACCGATGCCGTAACCACTGGCAGGATGCAAAAAGTAAATGTGGAAAATATGTGTAGCATCTGCAAGCTCGACATAGCAGCACAAGCAAACATTCTATTGCTTGACTTGTTCCACTCAGTTAAAACAGGCCCACTGCAAAACTCGAACTTACAGTTAAAGGCATACTCTCAGCATACTATTCGGCCTGAGGGACAGATAAAGCTAAATTGTTTAGTAGAAGGTAAATCTACAAATCTCACATTCCAAGTAGTGGACATTAGCGCTTTACCTATACTTAGACAGGACACATGTTTTGATCTAGGACTGGTGAAAAGACTACCCATTCACATGGTGAACCTTGCACAGGACCACTTTGATCTATGTAATGGCTTAGGACAGTTGCCTGGTGCATTCAAAATAAAGTTGCAGCAAAATGCAGTCCCCTTTGTGCATCTGCCAAGAAGAATTCCATATTCATTGTGTGACAAAGTCACAGCAGAGCTGGCCTGCATGGTACAGCTTAGCTTTATTGTAAAAGAGCACAAGCCTACTTCATTGATAACTCTATGGTGACAGTACAAAAGCTCAGAATACGCATTGATCTGACCAACCTAAACATACTTCTAACGAGAGAACATCACCCAACAGTAACAGTTGAGGTAGCTGCTCAAATTGGTGATGCAGTCAAATGCACAAAACTTGATGCTGAGCATAGTTACTGGCATATCTTGCTAGATGAGGATAATTCCAAAGTTATGCACCATGAACACAGTTTTTGGGCATAATCGTTTCCTTACACTTCCCTATGGGTTATGCAGCACAAGTGACATCATGCAACGAGCCATGGAAGATGTCTTGCAGGGACTCGACGGCGTCAAAGTCATGGTGGATAATATTTTAGTGTGGGGCTCTACTGATGCAGAACATGACCAGTGACTACCCAAAGTCTTTGACCGTCTCAAAAGTTCAGATCTATGTTAAATTCAGATAAAGGGGAAGTTGGGACATCCGAGGTGGAATATGTAGGCCATATTCTTTCCTGTGATGGTGTCAAGTCAAGTCCACAACGTATCCGAGCAATCTTATAAATGCCAGAGCCCTAATGTAAGCAAGACGTCCACAGGTTCCTCAGAATGTTGATCTATTTTTCAAAGTTTATACCCAACCTGTCCGAAGTTCCTGCTCCATTAGGACAGTTACTTAAGGATGAAGTAGCATTCACATGGGATAAACCACAGAGTAAACGCTTCAAAGAGCTTGAAAAGCCAGTCACAACAACACCAGTTCTAAAGTACTATGACGTATATTCACCTCTAACCCTTTCAGTGGACAGCAGTGAAGATGGACAGGTGCTTGTAGCCGTCAGGGTAATCATTCCAGAGCATAGATAAAGTAGGGCAAGTGCAAAAAAACCTTATTACAATGAACATGCTGGCAGGGAGGTACCTGAGTTAGA
Organism: Hermodice carunculata; assembly: GCA_964020975.1. Taxonomy (NCBI): domain Eukaryota; kingdom Metazoa; phylum Annelida; class Polychaeta; order Eunicida; family Amphinomidae; genus Hermodice; species Hermodice carunculata. Next base: position 58,460,958 of record OZ026613.1, on the reverse strand, counting down.
CCCTACATTGCTGGTGAGAGTGCACATTACCAGCAAGACGTGTGAACCAGCGCATGTTTCTGACAAAGCTGATAAACCGTGCTGGTATGTTATTCAAACGCCTAGTGGAGAAAAGTACACGAGAAACAGTGAACATATTCGTTCATCTATGGAAAGTGCAGGAGAGTTTGTGCATCAGAACATTCAGACTTGCGTCCCCCAGAAGAACCAATGCCACTAAATCCTGCTATGGATATGCATGTACTGCTTGCTAAACAGGGGCCACCAAAGCCACAACTTAAGCCTGGTGGAACTTATGTATCAAAAATTGGCCATGCCAATGTCAAACCACTGAGATACAGATGAGATTAAGATCTTCAGTGTTTACAAGCATATTCAGACATTTATTGGTGTAACAGAGTGCAATATTATATATGTACATATATTAAAGCTATATTCATTTCGTAGTTTTAACGGGCCAGAATAATGCCCTAATATAAGGCAGGATGGTAGTCTACCCAACAAATACCTTACAGTATTAGTGCAAATACTGTGATGACTCTTAACTTTCAGTCAAAAGCACAACACAAAGAACAGACTGTTTCATCCAACTAGTCTTACTCATATTCCAAACGTGCCATAGTTGATTTCACAACGCTGACACTTTGAACATTCGTCTGGCTTATAATCTGCATATTAGAAGCACAATTAAAGATAAACATAAATGTCCAGTAGTATATATTTTTTACATGTATGTTTGGAGCAACTGCTATTTTTCCAGAAGCAGATGTGATATGTGCATGATACTGCACACCAGATGTTTTTCTGCTTCCCATCAGTTGCTGCCACCTATTGGCGAGTTGCCATACTCTGCATAATATAGACCACTCAGAATAAAGCTAGATTAGCTGGTGCAGTATCATCATCAAGACCACATGTCTGGAGTTGCCTGCTTATCTTGATTCCCTCCCACAAAGCAGTGCCGAGAGCACATTACACTAATTGCTGGCACAAGGTGTAGATTTTAAAACAAGAGTAAAGTTAGCCTAAGTGCCAATGCTTTACTTTAGTAACACTATACACCTACATGTTATGTGTGTCAGAAATGCTCTGGTGTCGTAAATTTCGTCTGTTTCTTTTTCATCATGAATGGTGCAGGCCATAAGTCCACAGGTTTTCTCTACACACTCTGGGCACAATGTGCCCAAAATGAGCTCAGGAGAGATGTTGATCTTGTCCAGAGGAACTTTAATTCGAGCTGCAGGAAGTCGAAGATCAAGCCATTATTACGAAGACGAAATTGGGTCAATGGGGTTTCAAGATGGGGTAAGAACAGATTTTTGTTTAGAAACAGGTGCAGATCTTTATTGAAATTGTATGGCCTTAATGTATGATCCAAGCGAAAACGCGATATACTCACATTGGCGATAAACTCCTCTCTGCTCACCAGATTGTAAATGACCAATCGAGCTTTCATGTTATGGGCCCTGTATCTGTAATTATAGATGTGTGGTAAACTCTCCAATGCCTGGTCAGTGTCATTAACTCCCTCCACAAATGACCAATATCTGTTGGCCTCAGTTGGGAGCTGAATGCCAGTGAAACTAAGAGCAAATGTCAATGCTGTGCCTGAAAATAGTAATCAATCACAGGCGTACTTTTAGTTTTTGGTACATATATTTCAATCTAGCTTGCATATTGTAACCATTCAGTGCGTTTTGTCAATATCCATTAGTGTGTTGTCAATTTTCCTTGAACAATAATGCCGACACGCAATCTTTGCATATGCTTTCATCGGAATAAGAACAAGTATTCCTTTATAATGAAGTTTTCGTCAAGTTTAAGCTACAACGTAATGGGACCATTATGAATGTTTTAGAATATCTCACATAGGCCTACTACTCTAACATTTGGCAACATGCCTACCAAGGCACCCATTTACTTGTATTAGTTTCAGTACATCAGGACATGCATGTATCAGGATAAGCAATGCAATTACTCCACTTCCGTGCACAGTTAAATACAGTAAGTTGCTAATCATAGGCCAAAGGTCCCACATATAATGGTGCTAACCTAGCAACATTGCTTGTGATACCTTTCGGTTTTGTAATCTGCAAACGTGCTTGACCACAGGTGCTTGCATTCGTGCTAGATGCTAATAAACGGGGGGGGGGGGTAGACATGCTGAACCTGGAACATATGTCGGTGCAATGGTCCACATAGGGCCTTATCTGCAATAAAGTGTTATGTATTCATCTGTGCAATCAACCATTAGTGCTAATAAGAGGTGGTGGGGGTTGGGAGTTGGCCTAGAACCACCACGTCGTCAGACGGAGCTGTTTCACAGTAATGTTTGAAACGAGGCTCACATCTGGACCACCATCCCACTTTACGTTTGACATGATTTCCACGTTTCTGAACATACTAACAAGCTGCAACTCATCAGTTTATTGTACAACTATTTTTACAGGTACATCACACCGATAATGCATATATATATAAATATATCCAAAACCTGCCCATAATTGTCTCAAATATCCCACAAAAACCATTTCGGGCAAAAAGCCCGACATTGAAGAGCCAAATTCAAACGGGTACCCCATCTTGAATGAAGTTCGTGCCGTAGCATTAGTCATATGAAACTATTCTCAATTGTCAATTAGTATTGTATTCTTTGGGCCACTCCAGTTTGTATCTTGTGTTCATTTCCACAAATAGTTAAACCTGGCCAAAATTGATTCCGCCAGTGCTACTCGTACCCATCAATATTTTTTGGAGGCCATAATTTTGACCGGACACAGACTGGTACCCAAGCTGCTCTCCTATCGGCTACACGAACTTCCAGCCAATCAAACAGCAGCTGGGATGTCAGTGCGGGTCCAGTCAAGTTTTTGAGATCTTTATGAATTTTAGTAATTTCCCAGCAGAGGCAGCAGGCTGGTCCCCTGCTTTGCCGCGCAGTAAGCGGTTAGGTGGCCAGGGAACCAGGCTATACAGAGGCAGCTGCTAAAGGGCCCGGCGATCCACGAAAATAATAGCAGTTGTACGCACATGTCTGTACAAAGCCTCTTTACCAGGGCACATTAGTGTGTTACATAGGTCATGCCTTGTGTCAGTCGATGAATGTAACACGGTAGTGTATGGCATGGAATGCATATGGTTGCCCACTGTGTACGTTTTATGGATGAAGGTATGCCAATTTACAAAAAAACATGGCGCGGCCAACAAATTGTTGGTTTTGGCCACTGCTGAAAATAAAAACGATGAAGAGTGGACGAAGGGTATAACTACTAGCATAGAACTCTATACCCGTTACATGCATCTTTGATAATTTATCTCTGCTTGTGACACATTCTGAGCAAGGAACTCTTTCCTGTCTTGACTATCGTCAGCCCCCTGACTGCAACTTGCAAACCTACACAATACGTTTGTGCCTAACGACGGGTACCACTGGCATAAACTACAATAATTATTAAAATCTTTTTTTTTTATAATAACGAAAATTTCATAGATCTTGACATAACTTGAGAGTAACTCATCTCTGCTCCACAAGAACAGACAAGATATGCCTACCATACCCTCACAGAATAAAAAGGACTGGTATAAGCACACATTTGTTGTTTGGTTTTTAATTTAGGATATTGAGTTTTTTCGCGACTGAAAAACAAGGAAGTCTGCAAAAAAGGATTTTGGGTCCATATACTGCTATTCAAGGTTTCAGTGCGCTCTTTGAATTCTCATTAAAGCTGGTTTGCTTATATAACAACTATAATTGAAGTGTTACACTCTATGCAGTGATATTACACACACACACACACTCACACTCACACACACACATACACACACGCACACTAACATTTATATTCTGCCTTTATCTTTGTCTCCATTTTTAAGTTATCGAACTAAGAAGTTGATACCTAAATAAACTATCTGGTCAACGATGCGTTACCTTTAAGGTGTAAAAAACTATACGAAATATTTTTTCGTAGAACTCCTAGGTATAATGAAACATGAAGACAAAGACAAAAAAGCCATGAGAAGATAAACAAATTCTGTCTGAATTCAAACAGTCACAAAATATAAAAACGGTCTCACAGACCAACCAAATTTAGCCACTGACAGCTGTTAAGGAACAATAGAATGTGACAAATGTGCTTTGAAGAATCCCTTTGTTTATATAGTTATTTATGTGTGGGTTATTGCGATAAAAGTGCTTTTCTACATTTAAAAACACAGAAAGAAACAAGACCAACTTGTAATTTCCCATCGGTGACAATAGAAGGGCATGCTACTTAGAGGCCTTCATCACGTGCCAATGAGGCCCTGGCCCTGTTTGTGGTGACCACTTACAGCCTTTGGTCGACATAGTTTGGGCCGATGTGTCTGTGAGTATACTTCTTTCGGTATTGGTTTCGAAGCTGCCTCACATTTTGGAAAACGTGTGGGCTCTATCTATTACAATGCTATAATGGGTGTCTATTAACATACATATGACCACTAGGTAGCGTAAGTGTCAATGTTTTTAATTACAGCTGCTTAGTGGCACACTTATGCATACTAGTTTATATCCATTGCCCTGTAATTGTATGTATTATTGAAAAAAAGTGCACGATATCACATATATGTTGTTTCAAATGAATATGGAGCGACTTAAGGTGTTCTTCACTCGCACCCGCAGTACCTTTCTCCTAGATAGAGGTAAATCGATCAAATATTTGCGTAGTTTTACTTTGGGAACACAATAAATAAAAAAACTGGCATTCTGTCCTCTAGTGTAACATTTTAGAGCTTTAGCAATTAAAATAAAAAACGCAATGAAGACAATTTTAGCAGCATGGGGCATTAAGGTAATGCCCAACCTGTCAGTGTGACTTCACTTCTGAAGCCAAATATCACAGAGAAGTGGAATGCTATGTTTTTTTTTAGCATTTGCCATGAAATGCACACACGGCAGTGCATTGGAGGGAGTTTAGTAAGTTTTAACTGGTCATTACGCCTTTACGCAACAATTACCTGGGAAAACATTTCCATGTACAAATTCTCAAGGTAAAGCTTCTCCCTGGGCATTTGGTTGACAGAACGGAGGTAAATATACTGACGGATGTCAAGTTGTGGATACGCCTGTTTGTGAATATTAAATTCTGAAAATGAGTGATATATCTCTGTGACAACGGCAGGACACTATGCCAGAAAATCCAACTTCTCATCCACTATTAAAAATCACAAGTACAACCCGGGTAGGTAAACACAAAACAAATTAGGTTTGGCCATTGCCTTGAAGTCGGTTTTCTGGAGTTTTGTTATAAAACCATGGGTTTTCTAAAAAAAAAAAAAAAAAACCCACCCAGGGCTTTGATACAGTTTGAAGTGTAGTATCGTATGCAGGTTGGGGATTCTCAAAACGCTGGGTTTTGTTTCTCAAATTATTACTTATGAATCTTAAGTTTTTCTGGCATCACAATACCGAGCCTGGGTTTTGTAAGTTTTCACAAGCCCGAGTTTTGCCCTCTTGTTTCAAAATTCGCAAAAAACAGGTTTTTGCAGCTTATCTAACCCTGGGTTTCGTAAACTTCATAGTGCATCTCTTAACGTTGTAAATATGCATGCTGCAACCAATCAGAGATAGCATTTCATTTCCAGTGAAGATCCCAGGGTTTTGTGACAAAACTTAGGCTTTTGTCACAATACCCAGCATCTCATGTACAAAATCCTGAATTTCATGACAAAACCCTGTACTGGATTTTGTATGACGAAACCGTTGGGCTTGAACATGAAAGCCTGGGTTTTTTTTAATTGTTGGACAGTACAACCCCCATACACACTGTCAATGGTAATCCCACATGTGTTGGTGGTCCTAAGCTCACGTCCATACTCAAGGAAAAGCAGAATCTGAGAATAATTTCATTATACAGGGGGTGAATATTTATCCATGCCACTGTAGTACAATTTAAGAATCGACCAGAGAGCCTGATTTGCCTGTTCAGCCAAGTAAGAATATGAGAACTGATCTCGTTTTTGCGCCAAGCATAAACTAAGATCTTCAAATTCCTAAACAATTACAAGTAAATTATGCTTGAAATAAATATGATGCACACAATCACGTTTATTGAACACCAATAATTTAGTTTTCGGTGGACTCGCAAGAAGGTGCCTATAATACAGGAAAAAACATCAACTTGTGATTGCGAACTCCCTTCTATGTCTGAGAATAGAACCAGATTCCCTGCATAAAGAAGATAAGAGCAGAGTAGTTCTTGAGGGCAAATCCCCACTTCCGTTTTGGCTGTGCACTTATTCTTTTCCCGTGTCTTTGCCACAAATTATCTGATTTTTTCCTGTCTTAGGTGCGAACAAAATTCATGGCCAATGCCATATTTCCCAATTGCGTTTCTTTGAAATTAACCATTTCCTGCTCAAATCGCCCAAAAGTGCTCGGATGTCAATTGTCGTCTGCCCTCACTTAAATTTCTCTTTACTCTTTAACATTTTGCTGAGATATGTATGTGACACCATTCATGATGGCACACCATGGGTCAATACCTCTCCTTGGCGCGGAATGAGCCCAATCCGCACTATGGAAAGCTATTGACTCAGTCGTACTCTGACCAGGAATCGCTTGAACCAAATCTCCACTCGGCAGTGTGTCTCTCATATGTGAGGTACCCTTAAATATCTTTGGAGTCATGATCCCACCTTGTAAATGACCAAAGCAGGAACGGAGACTTTTAGTGAACAATTGTTGCCACTTGACTTTTGTTGTTGATTTCTTAAAACGTAAGGGTACATCGCAGCATTCTGATCTCCAGTATACAGCCTATGTGTGGGCCTTGTGCCACTAGTCCTATGTACAAAGCATAGTGTAGCGTGCAGTTCATCCTGTAGTGTATACAAGATGTTCTGAAGCGACATTTCAGCAATTGTTGTCACATATTAAACTTCAACATAATAATAATAATAACAACAACAACAACAACAATAATAATAATAATAACAATAATAATAATAATAATAATAATAATAATAATAATAATAATAATAATAATAATAATAATAATAATAATAATAGTAATCTAGTTTTGTGTTATGAATTATATGGTAATATCAAGTGTATAGATCTCCTGACTCTTAGTTCCTATGACTATACAGAAGAGTCTACACTGGCCAGTACGTACATTCCTAATATACATGTCGGTCACAAATGCTTGGATGAAATAACAGAAACCGTGCTGATGCTTTTTAAAATGCTTCTGCATTTTTATGAACTGCATCATAACTCTCCAAAATCGTATTTGGGCTGATTAGTCATGATCCTTTTAATTTATTTGTCAAATCAGCCGGGCTGATTTATCCAGATTTTCCCTTTTCCCATATGTATACACAGTTGATGTGCAATCACTTCCATTTGTATGGTGGTCCATATGTTGTGCACACCCTGATATATTAAGGTAGTAGTGCTCAGTAATTTGAAATTGTTACAACATGTTTACAGATGAGGTTTGGTTGATATCGCTGTCGAATACAAATTCTATAAACTTAGAATATATGAAATGATATTTTAAACAACATGATGCGGGAGTCTATATTTTTCTATTTACAGGACAAATAATTGGGCTCTGCGTTATTGTTGATCAATTCTGATATGAAAGAACTAACACCAGTCACCTGAATTTCTATAGTTATGAAATACACATACATTTAAGAATTACAATCGATAGAAGAAAAATATTACCGACGTCTTGACGATTTTGTTAATTCGGCAACATAAAAGATGAAGAGCTGGTGGCATACTATTTAATTCATTTTGAATTAACACAAAGATGTCGATATCCCTTCACTCTGCCACAGATATCAAATATTTACGGATAAGGAAGCTACAGCGGAACTTTTAGCACAGTTCTTTTGTATGCCAGTGTACCATGGATGATTTCAATTTTTGCTTCCTGCTTTTGAGCAGAGTAACTCTAACCTCGTACAAACTATCTTTTTCAACGAAAAGGAAGTTCAAAACAAATTGGAAAGCCTTGATATTAGCAAAGCCAATGACCCTGGCGGCATACGCGCACGTTTATAGAAGGAAGGTGGCCGTGTGATTTCTATATCGCTAACCAAATCATCTAAGTACCCGTTGGATTGTCATAGATTACCGCCTCAATGGAAAAGAGCAAACGTGGTACTTTTTTTTCAAAAGGTGCAAATGCTTGTCACAGCTGCAAGCCTATTTCCTTGCTCAATATTGTAGGCAAAGTCTCTGAGAAAGTAGTCTTTAAACATGTTTTTAACTTTTTCCGGGAAAATGCTGTTTTGTCCGAATGTCAGTCAGGATTTATTCCTGGCAAAAGTACAGTTAATCAACTACTTTACTTATACCACCACTTTTGCGAGGCTTCGGACGTGGAGAAGGAATATGTGTGATATTATCAAAGCATTTAATTGTGTCTACCACCCAGGTTTACCATTTAAATTACGTAATGCAGGTATCGATGGTCCTCTACTTAGCTGGTTTGCCAACTACCTGGAAAATAGATAGCAATGTGTTGTTGTGTAAAAAGGGAACATTGCCTTGTAGCCGAGTCAAAGCATGTTTTTCACAGTAATCCGTATTTGGTCTCTCTCTCTCTCTCTCTCTCTCTCTCTCTCTCTCTCTCTCTCTCTCTCTCTCTCTCTCTCTCTCTCTCTCTCTCTCTCTCTCTCTCTCTCTCTCTCTCTCTCTCTCTCTCTCTCTCTCTCTCTCTCTCTCTCTCTCTCTCTCTCTCTCTCTAATGCTATTGTTAAATAAATGACGTTGTTAACGTTATAAATTCTCTATTAGATTATTTGTCAATGACACTGTACTTTTTACCCCTGTCGAGGATCCTGTAGTTGCAGCAACTTCATTGAAATCCGACTTACACGGAGTACAAAATTGGGCATATCAATGGATAGTGTCATTTAATTCTTCTTAAACAAGTAGTATGATTTTTTTTTCAAAAATGACTTCCACGTGATCATCAGGTTTTCATATTCAAATCTACAATATCATTTAAGCAGAAAATCTGTGGAAACTCTTTATTCATCCTTTATATGGCCATTTGTATAGTATGGGTCTGTCGGGTGAGATAAGTGTACAACTGACCATCAGGAACCAGAAAAAACGTTCATGCAGCACCTGCAAGAGTCGTTACTGGAGCGAATGGTGGAACAAGTCGTTTTGTAATCTATTGGGTATCTGGTTTTGATACATTGTCAGATAGAAGAAGTAAATATAAACTATTTGTGTGTTACAAAATTCTCAGGGGTGAAGTACCCCAGTATTTGGGAGATTTATAGCCACTTTCCGTCTGGATAATGTAAGGCCTGGATACAATTTTTCTGTAATTCGTGCACGGGCTAACTCATTCAATGTATAATTTTTCCTTTTTGCCTTCAGCAGTTCATCTCTGGAAGGATTTGCCACCTGCCACCCATAATGCCGAGTTCCTAGACAAATTCGAAACTAAGTGAAATTATATTAAGTTTTAAGATAGTCCAATATTTTACACTGGATCTAGAAAAAATGGCGATTTTAAATGCCCGTTTACGTATGTCATGCAGTATGCTTAAGAATATTTATTTAAAAATGGTCTGGCTGCCTCTGCCAGATATGGCAGATGTTTATCTACACACTTAGTTGTCACTATTAAATATATATTATTTTGATTTTACGTGCTGCATGATGTAGTTTTTTCACTTTAAACGTCTTTATGTAGTGTACAATCCGAGTGAAAAAGACGTTTTCAATGCCCCAAGTGAGACATTAACTGTTGGCTGTTTGAGTTGGACATGTGAACAGGGCGTTAAGGGCCATGAACCTACACATGGAGTGCTTCCTGCAGTTGTGTCTTATTTATGTACATTGTTATGTGTCTTAAATATCAAAAACAAACAAACAAACAAACAAAGACCAAAAGACAAAAAAAAAAAAAAAAAAAAATACTCAAGTATCTTGCTTACCTGTGACGGGATTCAGTTTCACGGGCGAGTTGCTTGTGATGACAAAATCCCGCGTGACTTTATGTTGAGCCTTTATGATGTATGTCATACTTGTGTTGCCGAGGTAATTGTTGGCCATTACTGTTATTGTGTATTTGCCTGGTGTCTTATAAATGTAACTGGAGCAATCTTTATCAACTGGTTTTGTAGCTGAAAGCAAGCACAGGATTAAGTTGATGACTTTCTTGCTGCAGAAGTGTTATGAAACTGATCTGTGATGAGCCCTCTTTTCATCATTAAAAGGATTTCACCATTTACCTATGCAGAGTTTCAAGGGTGATATACACAGATGAAAATATAGAGGAACCAAGGTTACCTATGCGGCTAGCTGACCTGGACATGGTTGAGTCAAAATCAGGCATGACAGATGAAGATATGACACAGCATCACGGCATGCATTTGTCTCTGATATTTGATCCTGTTTATAGTCTATATTTTGCCGATATATGTATACATATGTATATATTTACTTGATTGTATCATTTATTTAAGTGTGCCGATACATATGCCAAACAACATGCGTTCTAAAACAACATGATGGGACACTGACGGGACGTGTGTAAGCCACGCCTCCATCACGAAGTACAATGTAGCCTCTGCCTAAATCAACATAGAGGACAAAACTAAACTAGAAAAGAAGATTTGCTCCAAAGCACATCTGTCTGTGTGCCTTCGAAAAGTTGTAAATATTAAATGTTACAACTTTTGTTCTCTGGTACTTCACATTCCATTAAGATTATGGCTGGATGAAAATTCAAAATTCCAAATGACCTTGACCATTGACCTTTACAGGTCACATGTACATTGCAAAAATGTACAGTGTTACAGTACCCTCAATTTAAGCCCAACATGAACCAAATTAGATGAAAATTGACCAAGGTATGGCACGATGAAACTTTCAAAGCGCCAAATGATCTTGACCTTTACCCTTCAGAGGTTACATGTTCATACAGAAATGTGCAGAGTTGCAATACCTACAATTTGAGTCAAAAATGATAATAATTGAATGGAAATTGGCCGAGTTATGGGTGGATGAAACTTTCAAAGGTCAAAATGACGTTGACATGTAAGTTTAAAAAATCTGCAGTGTTACAATAGCTACAATTTGATCCCAATATGATCAAAATGGAATAAAAATTGGCCAAGTTATTGGTAGAAGAAATGCACTATCAAAAGTGGCCTTTGACCTTGAAATGACGTTTGACCTTGAGATGACGTGAACATTGACCTTTAAAATTACACTTTGACCTAAAATTGACCTTTGACCTTGAAATGACCTTGACATTGAAGATGACCTTTGCCTTGCTATGATAGAACTCCTATACACTTGGAACCACACGTGCTATAGTATATTGAAGATTTAAAACTTTAATTAGCCCTCATTCGCATAATTTTGAGGAGCATGACCTCTCTTTATAAAAAAGGCGAGACTTAATCTATCGAAGTTAAATTATGCCAAGGTTTCAATGTTTTATTTGGCAATCCATAGTCAGAATACAATATTCTGTTTAGTAAAGTAAACTTAGTGTAATACAGGCGTATGGTATATGGACAACTCAACTTCAAATGCCAAAAGTGCAATTGCAGACACCATTGAATATTTTGAATGTGCGTATTATGTTGTGAATAATGAGACACTTGGCATGCCAAACTAAACATCGCTGTGAAAATTTCAGACCGTATTAACGATATTACGCATTTTTATGTATGTGTGCCACCACAGACAAATTGTTTTTTCCTTTTTCTTTCTATTTATTCTGTTTCTCTCTCTTTCTCTCTCTCTCTCTCTCTCCCTCTCTCTCTCTCTCTCTCTCTTTCTTTCTTTCCAGGCAAATTTGTCCGATATTTCATTTGAAAAGTATTACACGTAGAAACTGAAAACTTGGCATGATTATACTTCCATACATGAAGTCTTGAGTTTTTCTAAAGCGGGTCAACGGTTTTGAAAAATTTTGCAAATAAGGGACATTTGACAATTTAAATCTTGAATATCTTCAAAACTGTTATTGATACAGGTAGCCAATCCAACTTCAATTAGTATGTTTGTACCACTGCACATTTTTGTTATTTACATATGACCTCTAAAGGTCAAAGGTCAATGTCATTTGGACCTTTCCAATTTTCATCCAGCCATAACTCGGTCACGTTTTATCCTATTCCGATCATGTCGGGCTAAAATTGTAGCCATTGTAACACTGCACATTTTTGTAATTCACATGTGACCTCTAAACGTCAAAGATCAATGTCATTTGGACCTTTGAAATTTTCTTCCAGGCATAACTCGGCCAATTTTTATCCATTTTTGATCATGTTGGGCTCAAAATGTAGCAACTGTAACACTACATATTTTTGTAAGTTACATGTGACCTCTAAAGGTCAAAGGTCATTGTCAATTTGACCTTTGAAATTTTCATCCAGCCATAAGTCGGTCAATTTTCATCCAGTTCGGATCATGTTGGACACAAATTGTAGCTATTGTAACACAGCACATTATAAAATTTAATTGTGATCTCCAAAGTTCAAAGGTGAAGGTCATTTGGACATTTAACATTCTATCTAGCCAGAAATTGGTCAATTTTTATCCAATTTTGATCAGGTTGGCCTCAAATTGTAGCTATTTTAACACTGCGTTTTGTTTATTAATATGTGACTTCTGAAGGTAAAGGTCATTTGGACCTTTGAAATATTCAACCAGTCATAACTCAGCCAATTTCCATCCAATTCTAATCCTGTTCGACTCAAATGTAGATATCGCAAGACTGTACATTTTTGTTATGTACATGTAACCTCTATAGGTCAAAGTTCAAGGTCATTCAGCCCTTTGAAAGCTTCATCTAGCCATAACTTGGTCAATTTTCATCTGAATTGGTTCATATTAGGCTTAAATCGTAAGTATTGTAACATTGTACATTTTGTCATTTACATATGACCTCTAAAGTTCAAAGGTGAAGGTAACTTGGACTTTGAAATTTTCATCCAGTCATAAGCTAAATGAAATGAGAAGTACCGGACAAAAGTTATAGCATTTAACATTTACAACTTTTGAAGGCACACAGACATATTTGCTTTGAAGCAAATCTTCTTTTCTAGTTTCCGCTTATATTTGTGATGGTGTCTCGTGTGAGGTTTGCTGGAGGACAATGGCTATGACCCGACATGCAGCAGCAAAAAGTAGGTCAAGAGTCCACAAACATAGCTACGCAGTTGCTTCACACAGCATTCTCTCGAGGCCAAGTAGCAGTTAATATTGGTGTAACGATAAGTAAGGGATACCTTTATCCGGAATGGCGTAACAAAGTGTGAAAGACAATGAATGTCTATAGAATTAAAAAAATGACAAAATTCCGAAAGCAGAAATCAATAGCAGCGTCATGCAGTAGACAAGATCTTGGTGAAATCTGTGTTTTAAAGCAATCGGGCATGTGTTTTTTGAAGAAACGTTTCAGATGACTCTTGATTGTAATAACAAGAGGGCTGTGTAAACAGCCGATGCTCAGCTGACCTGGAGATTCGTCACTTCTGACTCTGTGAACTTGGGATAGGATCAAGGCACCCATGTACTGAGTAAGTCTGACCTCTATGGAAAACCATGGATATGTGTAACATCAAGTAGTTTTCAGGTTATAGTGAAGAGTTAAATTGATGTATGTTGCAATGTGACCTCAGAATTGAGGTCGAGATCGACCTTCATAGAGAAACATTAACATGTGCAACATCAAGGTCCTAGCTCAAAATAGTTCTCACGTTATCAAGTGAACAGTAAATTTCATGTCAGTTCTCTTGTGCCCTTAGATATAAGGTCAAGGTCACTCATGTACTGTCTGAGTATGGGCCGCAAATAGAATCAAAACCATGTACAACATCCAAGTCCAGGCTGAAATAGTTCTCCAGTTATAATCTGTAGAGTTAAATACACCTAAATGACCCTGTGACCTTGAGAATGAGGTCAATGTCACCCACTGTGTAACTCCTTCTGTCATGCCATCAAGTGTTCCTATGCAATTTTGAATCAATTGGCCGAGTGACTTTTGGAAAAGAAGGCTTTTCAATATATCAATGTCAAAGTTTCTTATTAAAACTGTTTAAAGATTTAAAAAAATCATAAAAATCCAAAAATCACTGGAGCTTGACCATTTGAACACACTCGGTACAGTCCCACCCAAGGTACATTGCCATCAAGTTTGAACTGAAACTGACAAACGATTTCTTCGAAGTCCAAACTGTGAATCAGCCTAAGAATGCCCATTGACTTACATAGTAATCAATAGGAAATGTGCATTTACCGACAAGTACCCAAATTGAAAAATCGAAATCGTTAAAAATCAGGAATCCACGGCAGTGCAACGTAGTGAATAGCTTTATTTGACCCTATAACAAGGAACATATCCACTAGGTTTTGTGCTTAATTTGAGTTACGGTTCTGGAGAAGAAGTCGAAAATACCAAAAACACACAAAAAAATCATAAAAAAAGTAAAAAATTACAACGCCACCTGGTGAACAAATAAAGAACTTGGAGTCTTTAGGAGTGTTCCTGTGTGATATCAAAGGATTGGGTGTGCGGTTTCGGAGATTTTGATATGCCCCAAAAAGAACCAAAAAAATGCATAAAAAATAAAAAAATCACTGAAACGTCACAATTTGAACAAAGTTTGTAGAGACCCACCCAAGGTATATACCCACCAAGTTTGAAGTGATGTGGCTGACGGTTTTGGAGAAGACGTCGAAAATGTAAATTGTGGATGAATGGACGGACGGATGGACGGACGAACGAACAACGGACCCCCTATAAGCTCAGTTGACTTGTCAGTCAGCTGAGATAAAAATAGTCAAAAATGAGTAAAAATAAAACAAAAGACCAAATGATAACAATATGATGTAATAGATATTATGGGCTGACGACTGCATACTATAAACAGTCAAGGCCAGAGGTAGTCGTAGCATGGGCTTTGAATAGACGTCAAAATAAGGAAAACGTGACTTACATTAATATAATTGGTATGGGCTTGAGCCTGGCTCTTAATTTGTTGGGGGGGGGCACAAAATGACAGTAGTGTCACCTTGTGAACAGCTTTCATTGAAATTTGACAAAAAATATCTGCAGCAAGGCAATAAAGAAGACACGTGTCTCCTCGATTGCCTTGTTGCAGATACTGAAGTGGTATCAAGCAATCAGCATGGCATATTGTCCACCTTTTGGCACCAAATCTACAGGTAGAAAGGAGATTTGGTGCAGTGGATATGTGGATTTCTCATTTTCCCCCCAGTGGTGGGTACCAAAGCTTGCTGGTTTTAAACCCAGCCTTTCCCTGATGAAAAACATATACTTTGGCAACATAAATAACAAGAGAACAACATGAATAACAAAAATAGAAAAGAAAAAATGAAATAGAAAGAAAAAATAGAAAGAAAGAAAGAAAGAAAGAAAGAAAGAAAGAAAGAAAGAAAGAAAGAAAGAAAGAAAGAAAGAAAGAAAGAAAGAAAGAAAGAGAGAAAGGGAGAGAGAGAGAGAAATAGAGAGAGAGGGGGGGTGTGTGTGACCAATATTTGATGTAATGCTTTGCATTGCGGTATGATTAAGCACTGGTGACCGTGCAGGGTGCCAGTATAGATATACATACAGTAAATTTTAAAGTTGCATTAAGCTGTCAACATGTCATATTTTCCATCTTTTGGCAACAAGTCTACATGCAAAGCCGGGATGATCATCTCCCATCTGGTCAAATTGTGCTTTGTTGTATTGCGTTAAAAATGAAATAATGACCACCATACAGTTAAAACAGTTTGCGGCACAATTTGGTTTGCAATGACCGTGTTTAGCCAATAAGAAAACTATACAATTCTGATACTCCGGCACATAAACTGAGAGTTCTCGAAAATCTATGGAATATTCAGGGTTACGGAAGTATTATGGCAATTAGGCAACTGCGTATCTCATTTAGCACTTATAACTCAGCTTTGCCTGATAGAAAGGAGTGAAATTAACCGAAATCGAAATATACAAGTATGCTATGAAAAATATATGCTATCTGGGATTCACCAGTGAAAGCAATGACTCGTTCACCTGGCCACTGTGGGGTGAGCAAGTAAACTCGCTAAAGTTCTGATAACACCGCAAAAATTAAATCGAACTAAATATGTTGTTTTGATGGAGGGGTTGGGTAGAGGTGGGGGTTGGGGTTGGAAACTGTTACTATTCATGTGAAAATTTTAGCATTGGCACCTACATATAGATCATTTAATCACTTTACAAAAGAAAGTTACATGTAACAATTAGGATGCAGACTTTTGATTACCTTTTCGCATTTTTGAATCATCTGGCCACAGGACGCCCGTGACCCCGTAGTACCACTCTAAGCTTACATTTTCACCGGCGTCCATCGACACACAGACGCTTACAGCTTTCCCAATCGTTGCATGAGATGGATCTACGTGCACTCTCATATTTATAACTGGAATTATCACCATAACGGAATGAGATAACATAATTGAATTGATGGGATTGGACACGTTAGCAGACACGCTATATATTCCACTTTTGTTAAAAGCATGGTAGTAGCTTTGGTTTGCCACATAGGTCTGTTGCTCAGTTGTGCCGTCATGAAAGTCAAACATGATAACCGCATCAGCCGGTGGGTACTGCCCTCCATAGGTTATCTGCAACGTGGCATTGGCTGTGCTGTTGACCAAAGCCACAGGAGTGTCGCTTGTTAGAACCAAATTTTTTACCTCATTCAGCACTTTGATTTGATGCCGGAATTTGAATGTTTTTAAGCTATTCTTTACTGTCACTAAAGCAGAAAAGATGCCGGGTCTGGTATAGGTGTGAGACCGATTCTGTGTACTCCCTTTGAGCCAGTCAACAAGAAGTCCCATGGAGAAATTTTCTGCGGGGCCATCTTTGTAGTCCCATTGTATTTGCACAGACGACCCCTCATCCATAGTCACCTCGAATATCACAGGATCACCGAGTTTAACTACTGTTGAGTTAACTGAATCAACTGTTGACTTCGGATTTACTATGGCCGCTTCGACTGTAAAATTGTCGTATCTTGTTTCATTTGAGACCAAGTTGATGGCATTGATTTCGACAGGGTGTAACCCAACTGGTTCATTTAAAACGGTAGTGTGACCAGTTCTGGTTACTTCGTCGTAGGATGCTATAGTAACTGGTGACCCTTTAAATACAAGGGATACAGTTGCATTTGTGCCGGAGTCCATTGTCACATTGATTACAAAAGGGGAATTTTTCAAAGCAATCTTTTCTGCAAGTCTAAGATTGGTTATGGCGTCTTGAACTACCTGTCGTGAAGACGTCCTCTCGTCACTGACGTGGTTCCAACAGTTCAAGGAAATTTTGTACACCCCCACAGTACTATACGTATATGATGGCGTGCTGTTACCTGTCGTGCTGAACACAAACAAAAACATACCATTTCAAAATATCACAAAAAATGTCTTCTGTGTCTAAAGTTTAAATCACCTACAAGAGAACGGAGAACAGGTATCATTAAAAATGCTGCAAACTGATTCTGCTTAAATGCTTTCAATTTACTTAATTGTCTTTTTTTATGACAAACAGAAAATGATAGGCAAGCAACTTGTGAATAAACTATATCGCAAGTCCTTTCACTTGTAAATGCTGATGGGTCGAATCAGATGGTGATCACGCGATTGACGTGGTTTGGTTTTCTGCACAAAATTCTGCCTGGATTTCAGAAAATAGTATGTCACACACAAAAAAGTTTTACTACTCTGGTCCACAAAATCCTAAATTTTTTTTAGATTGAATCCCGAAAACCATCTTATCTACCATTTTTATCCACAAAATTCGAATTGAAAAATTTTGAATCAACAGAATGGGGCTCATTAAGGTTGTAAGTACCTCCCCCTTTGACAAAAGGTTCACGTGAAGTGTGATGCATCAAAAGTGTATTACAGCAAGGTAGCACCAGACACTATGTTTGTTGGCTTGGAAAATATAAAATGCACTAAACAACCGCATAAACCATTAGAGAAGAGGATTGAAGCCCCCTCTAACAACTCTATCTGCCACCAATTCGAAGAAACCGCTGTTACAGATGTGCTGTAGGACAACCGCAAAGTGTGGAGGCCAAGCACTTCAGGGTTCCTGTGAAATGCACATCTGTGGTTGCACCCCATGCCACTAAACGTAGTGGAGGCTTGACCCTTAATTCCAGTAGGTTCAGGGACCAATCAGTCCTCGGTTGCCCGGGGGCAACCAGGATCAAATTACAGTCATGGGACTGAACCTTCTGAAGGAACCTTGGGATGATCAGCAGAGGTGGAATGGCATATGCCGAAAGGTTGCTCCAGTCCATGGCTAGCACATCCACCACTAGAGCCTGGGGATTTGGGACAGGTGACACATAAACCATAAGTTTTGCATTTGCACTTGTCACAAACAGAACCACGTGTGGGATACCCCACCTGGCCCAAACTGATGTGGGTGCAGCAACCAATTTGTCCCTGTCGGCTGACCTCTTCTTGAGAGTTGGTCTGTCAGGACATTTTGTAGTCCTGGGACATGCCTCGCATGCAAATGAACGTCGTGTTCGGAGCACCATAGTATGACGCATCTACCCAGCTCCTTCAGCTTCCAGGAGCATGATCTGCCTTGCCAGTTCAGGTAGGTGATCGCGGTCCTGTTGTTGCACATAATGAGGACGTGTTTTGTGCTCCACTGGGGCAATGCTGTCCAGCTGAAAATCTCTGTTACAAAATGTTCTTTCCTTACAGCATTTTGTCCACATCTGTACATAAGAAACACTTATTTTTGAAAAAAATCTGTAGCAATTTTGAAGAGCTTTGTAGCAAAATTTTGCTACAATGCTCCAGTTGGACAGCCTTGTAGGGACCTGGAAGCAAAAGAGTGCTAGGCATATTGCATCCAGGTCCAAACCAGTTTATGTGATGGGGCACTGACTGTGCTGACCAAATGCCAGATGCCCTTCAGCCCTCCACATGGGCTCCCCACCCAGACTGAGACGAGTTCGTGTACATGGTGAGTTATGCCTGAATGGGCCCAATGTCTGTCTTGAGACAAAAAACGATCTACCAAGAGGTGCCCGTAGTCCTTGGGAGTACCAGCACCAGGGCATGGTAGCTGTGGTCTCTTGACCATCTGTTCCACAGGGCATTCTGCAAGGGACAAGGCTGAAGGACAACAAGGGGGACCTGGGAGTCCATCAACAACAGGAAGCCTAACAGGGCTTGCCAATGCCGAGCTGAGCAATCCCCAGTCAGGAACACCTTCAGCATCAACTGGACACTCTCCACCTGTCTTCCAAAGGATGAGAATGTATCCATCTGGGTAGAAGCAAGTCCTGCCCATGCTAGGGAAGCCAGGCAGCTTGCCCTCAGAGTGAATATCGTGTCATGAAGATCAGCAGGAACTAAGCGGCTGGGAACTGCTGATAGACGAATTCAAAAGCAGGAGCTCATCCTTCTCGTCAGTGTTGATGTAAAAAACTGAGCACACACAAGAGGGGCATAAAAACCCAAGGCCTCATCGAACAGGTGTTCACCTGATGGAGGACTCAGCATGGGAGCCACAACTACTGCCAACTCAGATGTCAGCTGGTTCAAGGGCACCTCTTGAGTTCCGGGACTTCCTAAGTCTACTGGAGGCTCAGTGCAGGGACCAGTGCTGCTGCCAACCTGGAGGCCTGCTGGCTGGAGGGAACCTGCTGGACCTGTGGGAGCTTCTGAGCCTGTGGATTCAGCTAAAGATGACTCAAAGCAAAGGGAGCAAGCTGCTCATCTGAGATGGTCTGATCAGGCATGACAAGGGCTGGTTGGGGCCGATGAAGATGAGGTCTCCCTCTGCAACTGCTGGTCCTTCAGGAGCTCTTGTTCCACTTGCTGCTCTAGGGTCGGAGGTAGGGTACCTGGCTTGAAGGTGGGAATCAACAGGATCGGCCAGCATCTGCTCCTCTCATGTGGGATGAAATAGCAGGAGTTGATTCCAACATGTCAGTCAGAGGCATTTCAGAAGGCACTCGGGTCCCCTGGGAGGGGGGGGGGCACCACAGGAACCACAGGTTAACTATAGGTACAAGATGCCACTCCAAACTTGGGTACCTTTTTCTGTGCTCTGACATGCCTGGGCTTTCGACCCAAGCTGTCAGACCAGGTTGGCTTGCGAAGAACCCCAGGACTTCCGTGATCTGGGATTCTGGAATTTATGATCTGAGTGCTGGGACATGAGAGCCCAGGAAATTGGCTGGGGTTCCAGAGTGCCCAGCTGAGAGGCTGTAGGCTTCCATCATAGCTTCACTGACTCATGCTGTCTAGACTCTGGGCACTCAGATGCAAAGGTGCAAGCTTCCAAGAGTTCCAAATGGTGCTTAGCCTGCCCTTTGGAGGGGACTCTGAAGATGTGGGTTGAGAGGTCATGGCCCTAACAGATCCACTTGCATCTTTGCAGTCCTAGCCTTAGACTCAAGCTGCCGAGAGCCTCAGGTCACAGACATAGTGAACACTGGTTGTCATGTTTGGTTGAGCTGAGTGCTGGAGATTCCATATAATGATCTCTTGCTGCCCTGCTTGTGACTGCATTGTCTCCTCTTTTTACCCCCCCCCCCCCATGGGGTTTCAGGTGTAGACACTTTAGCCACCTGATCCTGTAAGCCTTAAATGTGGGATTGTCTATGCCTCTTTAGTGCAGTCACAAGAGAAGACACGATGGAGTCAGAGTCCAAAGCCCAGCATTTGGCTGCAACAACCTGCCCCTACACCAAGCTCTCTCCCTCTTTCTCCAGGCCTGCTTGTAAGGCAGCCATTTCATCCCAACCAGAACAAAACTGACATGTTTGCTCATGAGAGCAAATGTGGCCAAGTTGCTGGTGACAACCAAAACGATGGTCATGGTCATCCCAGGCTGCCATGATAGTTCTGTGAATCCATCTGACCTTTTCCCAACTAGGAAGGAGAAGTGGTCACTGGATCAACACCTATGGCCTGCTGCCAGGCAGCAATTGCCTTGTGGGCACAGTCCTTCCTGTCTGCAATCTGATTGGCCAGACGCCATCTTGGAAAACTTGTTTTGAAGCCAATATGACCAGCTCTGCTTCCACATTTCCACAAAACACATTATCAAATATAAGCTATCCTTGTTGTAAAGAGTCCAGGATTGCTTAGAAAGTATTTTCTGCAGAAGGGTACCTGCAAGTAGCACTAGAACAGTGGTAATAAACAAAATCTCACAGAGCTCCCAACTCTAAAGACCATCCCAAAAATGGTACTCGAGGAGGAAGGGAGAACAAGGGAGCATGCGCACCAGGAGTCACCACTGGATCTGTAGAAACCAAGAGATGGCACCATTGAGGCTGTCAGGTTTTTGGAAACAATCCAGTGAGTAACTTAACTTAATTGTGTCGGGCATATTTGGCCCAACATGGAGGTCTTGGCAACGGTGGTCAAGAGGTTATGTAAAGTAACACAAATTTTTTGCAGAATTTGAAGAGGACTTACAAACTGTCAAGTCACGTCATGCTTGCAAAAACTTGTTTTGCTTTTCCAATGCCTACCTATCATGCAACAAATATTATCACCTACTGTCGTTGTATTCAGTCTTACAATAAGACATTTTATGATCTTAGTTGTCAGATTCTCAGAGATGCCTTTGATCTATGTCATTTGGTTAATTAAGCCAACAACATGCTGTCGTAACATCATGACATTTGTGGAAAACAGCAAAACCATTCTGACGTTGGTGGTTTATATTTTGACCATTCTTCCAGTCGGTGATTAATCTTGTAAAATCAATCTCTTGTTGAACACTTTTTAGGGTTTCTAGACCAATATTCACAGCCACATAACTGTCCATATTAATTATAAATAATTAAAAATAGCATGCACTTCTTTTATAATTTTCACATATTCTACCAGTTTTATTGGATAGGCCTTCAGTGCTACTGGGCCATGGGCAGATTGAGACTTTCTAAAGGGGTGTTTCCAATCGCCAATGCTGAAGGCAGGAAGCTCACAGTTTGGGGAGGGGGGGGGGTCCAGGGGTCATCTTCCGGAAATCTTTTAAAAATCGATAATCTCAGACACGTTTTCCTGGTATTTGAGAATCATTTCGTTCAAGTTGGTTCATCACACAAATTTTTGCGTTCACAACAAATATCATCTTTAAGACTGATAAAAAAGTTTATTGTGTTCGTATGATTCCTTGTACTGCCTCAGCATTAAATTATGCATTGAAAGCCAAATCATATAGACCGATACAACCAAACCAAAAAGGAACTACAAAGATCTAATACTTTTACTACTAATATATGTATACTCCCAGTTACACATCTGAAAGTAAAAATTCAAGCTCCTAGGTAACTTAAGGTATCAAGATACAAATGTCTACATCGACGTTATCGCTACTTTTAAATTTTGCTGTAGCTTGATGAAAGTATACTTCAACGAAATATTGTGCAAAGTTTATAAATATGCCAACATAAAAGACCTAGATAAGGGAGGACACACATTTTAAGTGTACTATTTCTCCGTAAAATCCAGTGTGAAGTTCTAAAAATGATGCTTTTTGTTCCAAACACCATAAACCTAAAAGTGTCCTCCAAATTGCCCCTATTAGGCCTATATTGGGACATAAGTCTTCGATTTTAAAAATTACAGTTTTGGGATATGCAAATTAGTAAATTTTAACTTTTACACCTGATGCAGATAAGAACATCTACACATACTATCATCATCACCATTAATTTAGCCCTCTTAAATCCCAACTTGCATTGCGTGGTGGTAATGGATCCTGATAAAATACATATATTAGACAGTGTCATTACCATATCCAAATCGTAGTCCTAACGAAACGAATCCAAGTCAACTCCGACCAAAGGCAATGTTCCCTGGTATGTATAGTTGAAACATATAAATTTATAGTTCGTATTTACCCAAAAGAGACCAAAACGTAAGTACAAAGGTCCATAGAGGGGAAAAAACCTTATTTAGTTTTCACATGACAGAATGCAAAAAGTTTAGTTTGAATTTATAGGCCTATTTCAGTCAATTGGCTTGAACAGTTGTATCATTCATGCACATACAGGACCATACAATTTATATATAGTCTCCATGATGTTTTCATTTGTGCATATTCAATATACCTTATATTCCCACTGCCGTCTCCCATGTTCCATGTACAGGAGTAGTCCGAACCACTGGTCATCAACAAAACCATGGATACGGGGGATCCAGTCCGGACAGGGTCACTCTGAATTGAAAGGCCGGTGATTGGGTCCTGAATTATGATAGTGGAGTAATTCCATTTTGACGCCAACATATTTTGGGCAAGCACGGTGACGTTGTATTCACCTTTTTGCCTATACGTATGTTTAATCCTGGGAGTCTTTGTCACATTTTGCTGATTGTCGCCAAACATCCATGTATACGTGACGTCAATACCTGCATGCCAGAGGTATATACATGGTGTGAAACTTAACCCTTCCTTTTAAATCAGACCCAAATAATACATTGCGCATATCGTCAGTCCCGATGGTTTGGAATAGTTCACCCACGAACAGGACACCTGTTTAATCTCAGTGGTAGACAAAATAATTCAAAACAGCATATTCTCTTGCACGTCAGGTGTGATAAGTGTTGGCTGCGCCAACAAAGTAACACTGAGAGAAACCGTGCGTACACACTAAATTTATGATGAAAAGCCTAAAACAGTGAAGACAAGCACTTCGTTTAACTTTGTTGTAAATATTTAGTATTAAAGTTTTGTATCAAATTCGTAGTAATGAGCCCGTAATCCAAGGGCGTACAAGGGCTCAATACACTATCTGCATTGTATGTGGCTATTTATGAGAGGAATATCCTCAAACCAGGTTGAACTAACTTACTTTATTTATTTATTTATTCATTCATTCATTCATTCATTCATTCATTCATTCATTTATTCATTCATTCATTCATTCATTCATTCATTCATCCATCCATTCATTCATTTATTTATTTAAAGTTTGGTTTAAAACTTGGCAACGATCGGCGCCCAATGCCAAGGCTGAGTAGAAAGGGAAACGCCTTGGCAGCGGATGGTAGTATGCGTTAAGTTTTCTGGTGAAAAAGCAAGGATCTTATGAATTAGAAATAAAATTAGACGTTTGCTACTGGGTATACATTAAAGACAAAGATAAGCTAATTCACATACAAGGAATTTTACTTTACCTGAATGGGGCGTCAACAGGAATCCTACTGCACTATTTGTAGCCCCGTGACGTGGATTCAAAATCACTGTCTCATTGATTCCAACTTGAACAGTTACTCTGGTAGAGCCAACCGCAATTCCACTTATAAAACTATTGCTGACGTTTACTGTTACTGTGTAGTTCCCGCTCGCAGAAAATGTGTGGTAAATCTGTAAAACTGACGGCTTAGTTGCGATGGCTCGCAAAAAGTGACGAACGCCCATGTTGGTATATGATTGTGAAAGTGTGTGAGGGACCGAGGGTACCGTAGTTCCAGCAGTGTATTCTAAGTCTGTTTGCTCTCCAGATACGAGACTTCTGGTAGCCACTTTGCCTTGCCCACTAGTGGTAACATATCCGATGAAATCACCCGGCCTGACGTCGTATCTCTTCGCTGATAAATCTAGCTTGGTCGTGTGATAACCTATGGAATTTATAGTTGTTGGTATTTTGTGTTTTACTGTGTAAGGCGTTGAAGCTGCCGTTGAAAAACGAGCGGTCGCAGGACATGCATTAGCCAAGGTATTACTGGTGCATTTACTCGTAAAAGAGCAGAATACGTCGTTAACGGCACATGCCGCAGCGGGACAAGCTGCAGACGGCTTACATGTATTGTCCCAAAAACAATAGTAGTAACCTGTACTACATGCTTCTTCCAGAACCTGTGTCAAAGTAAATAACACAATACTTGTTAAAACGGAAACAATAAACAGTGGATGTGCATCACTCGATTCATAAGATCCCATAACATTTTATACTTTTCTAAGCAATAAGATCATAAATATGCGTCGATATAATACCAACAGGACACACACACACACACACACACACACACACACATACATAAACGCACACACACATGAATAACCACATTAAAGGTAATAGGAAGTGGTCAGAAAAAGTGGGCCACGTTTAACTTCCTTGGTGGGCTCTTTAGCTGTGATGTCATCCTACAATGGTCATGTGATAATTAACTTTTCTTTCATCTCTGTTTGTGGGCTCGGCATGCTAGGGTGACATTGGTTGAGGTGTAACCCACTTCTTGAGCTGACAAGAGGTTATGCGTTCTGGTCTGCCCCATTCATATAATCAACATGAAATTAGCCACCTGGTGGTAGCAGCACTTCTCATTCCCTTAAAGAACACCTAAGGGTATAAAGATGTCTTAATAGTGATAAAATTGAATTGTGGATAAACAAATACGGAACTGAAAATTGGTGATCTTAATTCGGAAATGGTCTCTAAAGAGCAGTGGTTTTGTGGTTTTAATTGGAGATTCTGATATGTATATACATATATATATATTACTTTGTCCGTGTGTATGTGTGTGTGTGTGTGTGTGTGTGTGTGTGTGTGTGTGTGTGTGTGTGTGTGTGTGTGCGCGGACTGACATTTGTCACGCGATAAATCAAAGAGTTTTTTTGCTTGGGACTTTCACATTATACATGCTTAAAGTCCTGAATAAGGCCTCGAACGAGTATGAAGATGGGTGATCTTGACCCAATTCCCGAGGTCACAGAGCGATTTTAGTAAATTTAGTTTTCACCCGATAACGTGAAAAGTTTTGACATAGACATGTCAAATTGCAGGTGACTAAGTCCAACATAAGGTCTCGGACGAGTTTCAAGATATGTGAAATGAACCCAATTCCCAAGTTCACAGAGCCATTTTAGTGAACTTGATTTCTATCGTGGACATGGTCACTTGTTTTGTTTTCAACATATTTTATTGGGAATTAGGAAAAAGGGCAATGCCTTATAAAATCCTTCGTGCAGAGAAGACAAGCCCGCATGATGACACATTACAACGAACTCAAAAAGGGAGGGCACCACTGATGCATGTTTACTTGGAATCGTAAAGTCTCACGATCCCTGTTCATGCTAGAGACGGTTTGGTTGCCTCTCTCTGATCGAGTCTCACCTCAGGGCACGGAATTATTCCATTACTGGTCTAAAATATGACATACGCAATGTTTTCTGTGTTTTTCGTAATTCAAATTTTCTGATTTGAAGAAGTGTCCAGCATGCCATACCGCACAAATGCACGATTGAGGTCAATGGTTATGAATTTCAAGTCATTTCCTTCTCCCAATACCTTGTATATTATGTCGTGCAATTCTAAACGTTGACAGGGAGTCGATTTTTGAGAGGATTAGCGTACTGTCAACATATGAAACCGTTTTTAAACTCATTTTGCTATACAATTGAACAGATGTATACCTCGTTCATTTTACTTCTACTATTTGGTGTTTTTTTGTTTTGTTATGTTTTGGTTTTTTGGTATATTTATGCAAGAAGCCTTCATGGAAGGAGGGATAACTTCCTACCAGACTTCGTACTAGTACCATATTATTGACTAAACACGATTCATTTTCTTTGTCTTTGCCCTTTCAATAGAAAATGTAAACAATCTCGTAGTCAGGCTTCACAGCCTATCCGTTTTGCAAGGCATCGTCGTTTAATACATTCATGTTGCCTGTTTTACGGATTTATATCCATTTTCAAATTTCCCTCAACAGATGTTTTGGACAAAGATTATTGAACATTTCGAGTCAGAAAGTATGGCTTTTTTTAACGTCTGTAACGTCTGTGAGGCAGATCATTTCAAAACAAAATGTGTTTAAATGACCAATGTGAGGTCCGTGTTACTTTTTAGGGATGTTGTGCATATCCCTATACCCTGTAGCCTGGTGTTTCTTCCCGCCAAAATAAAGTCTTGTTTGACAATCAATGTTTGGCGAGACAATGTTAATAAATATTGGTTTTTACAACATCATGTACAAAGACATGCACAAGAAACGTCTTTGTGGCTGTTTCAATTATGCAAGGTACAAAGTTCAAAATTGGCCAGTTTACTATCGTCCATGGGACAAAGAGAATAGCCCAGGCTGAAACGACAAGTTGTCCCTCCTTCTCTGTTGGCTCCTTGATTAATGTGATATTCCCTTCTTTCCATTTCTCTGGAAAGAGTTTTCCGTGGAATAATAGAAACTAAAGTAGAGTGGTTTGGCGACAGAAAAGGATTGACGTATCAAAGAAGTCTGTTATTGATACCATTTTAATCGTTCACTTTGTTTATGTCCAACGCCAATAGAGAACCTGCAATGTTTATTCCATTGTACTAGATGCCTATCGCTATCCCGCATCTGTTTATATTGAAGGGCTCGTGTGGGGTAAAGCAGTAACATGGAATCGCAACAAGTTATCCCTGAACGTGTGCGGTGGTCCAATAAGAAGTCTGGTGGTGCACAAGATAAGAGACACGACAAACGTTCCTCCCGTACATGCGCGACGTAAAAGAAATGGCTGTGTAAGATGTAGACTTGCTGTACCACATATATGTGTTGAAAATTACTGGCTGCCAAATTATTATTATTATTATTATTATTATTATTATTATTATTATTATTATTATTATTATTATTGTTGTTGTTGTTGTTGTTGTTGTTGTTGTTAATAATAATAATAATAATAATAATAATAATAATAATAATAATAATAATAATAATAATAATAATTGAACATCTTTATACTGGATAGCCTGTTCAGCCTATGGCTGTTCTTCCACAGGGTCAAGTAGGCAAGATCTTAGCCCAATTATCCCAAACTTAGCGCAGGAGGAAACCAGAGATCCCGGAGAAAACCTACGGTGTTGGGTGTTTGGGAACCTTGCCACATGCAACAACGAACCCCCAGCCAAAAAAACGCTGCGAAATTCGAACCCTCGGAAGAATCGGACTCAACTGTCGCAGGAGCTTCCCGGGACAAACAACTTATGCCATCGTTGGGGATCGAACCCAAGCCAAAACGGGGACAGGCTAACGTGTACTCGCTGGTCCACTGAGCACCCCAATTAACACTAACAATCCTTATAAGCTTTCCAAAAACAAAACAAAACAACTCCTCAACTCCTCTATATTGTCCATCCTTTGATATGTTGGTTGGTCCAAAAAGTTTGTCAGAACATTTAAAAAGTACTGTTTTTCTACATTCTCCTCAGCTGATGTGTCCATGCACGCGTGTTGGCCTGCAATCCCTGATTTCTAGAGTTTAGTCTGCATATAAATATTCAGACGTGAATTTTTCAGCAAGTATATTTGTATCATTAGACGGTTCAGAAAAATCCAAGGTCCAGTCAGTAGCGCCAAGGGTTCTACATGAACCGTCAAAACCACCTTCATCATGACATAAAACCTTTCTTTTATACGACACACATTTTGCAAAGGCAATTCATTCCTTTGCCTCCCTTACGAAATTTGTGTTTGTGTTGTGGCAGTCTTACAGAGTTTATCAATATTTTATGACTTCTAACTGTAAGTTAATTGCTATGTTCGAATTGTTGTGATGTTCTTCCAGTGCAGACAAGTCCAGGATGCGTCCGTGTACTGCTAGGACTGGGTCGTGACTGAGCGTGGATATTCGATCTTGCAGGTTTTACTTCCTTGTTATTTATGCCTAAGTAGAAAGGCATGGACGTTGAACTTTTAATTATATTAATGTGAGGTATGCAAAATTTTGTGAATGCATTTTTCGAGGCAGATGTTGACGCAATGATTTACTGTTTCATCTCCTTCGTTTAGGGTACAAACCCAAGGATTCTTCTCTGAACTTCCGTTTTGTCAAAGCGATTGGAAAACAGGAGTTGCTCATATGAACTCTTCTCGCTAGAAGTACACAACAAACTTTTTTGTATCGAGTACTTCTCACGCATGGTTCGTTTAGGGTACAAATCCAAGGATTTGTTCTCTAAGGTTTTATTTCGTCAAAGCGATTGGAAAACAGTAGTTGCTCACATAAACTCTTTCCTGAGAAGCACACAATAAACTTTCTGTATCATGTACGTCTTATGCATGGTTTGTTATGCATGGAGTGTATGTGTTTCCGATACAACGCATGTTTATATATTTTTGGAAAATAAACTCCTCGCTGTGCTCGCTCTTGTTTATCAGATCCCACGGACACTCCTTGTAGACCACTACCTCTGAACTGTCGTTGGAAGAGCAACAAAAAACAACCCCAATACCACATACTCACCAAAAATTCCACGGTTCCGGTCGCAGTTGCAATAAACTCAAAGCCATAAAGAACTCCATCTGACGTAAACTCTGACTCAGGCATGAGTATGACTTTATCAAACGGAGATGAATCTGTGTAAGGGCCGTGTTCTGCTATGCCAGGTCCAGCCCCATGCCACGTTGCATCTGCAATAAACATATTGATATTGCAATCTTCGCAAATATTATAATCCAAGTAGACACCATGCCTCTCTGCACCACCTACATCCCTTTTTACAATTGAAGCCCAGAACAGCCCGTGGTCACCTGACCTCGAAATATTCACTCCAAAATCAGCCCCATCCTTAACTGAGCCTCGGCTAAGTGTTAACTGATATAAGATGAGTTTAGCAAAGTTGACCTGAACATTGAGTTGATAATATGTGGATATCGCTAAGCCAGACACTTGACGAAGGGATGTAGTTTTACCGAGACCTATATTTTTCAGCTGATATACGTCAGTACGGTTTCCTTAAACAGAGTCAAAGGACAGAAATGGACCACACCAAACGCAATGGATATCTCTGTGAGCCAGGTACTTCGTCTTATGTCCTAATTTTACCAGATAACATGTACGTCCTGATTCATGCTTGTGCCAGGTTTGATACAGGAAAATCAGAGCACCAGGGATTCCAGAATTGAATATTTTCCGGAAATATCGCTGTGATCCATATATATGATTCTTTGTTACAAAAAATATGCAATAGTTCATAAAAAATATGATACAAAAGTAGGAACAACCACATCGCCACCTGATGCAAGAAAATAAAAGTAGATGTCCCCAGAAGTGGCCTGTGTGATTTCGGAAGAATCAGCCGAGCCATTTAAAACATATTTTCTGCGTTTGCTCCCCAAAATCATTTGTTTCAAAAAATTCCTGGAGTCCATTTATTTAACACACGTGGATAAGATCCGCCCAAGATACATCCCTATTAAGTCTTTAAAGCATGTGGTAAAAGGATGTACAGAAAACCACATATACATGCATAGACGCAGATATCGCAATATGCACGATGATAATATGTACTCCAACTTGTCATAATTTAAGTTGAAAATTCGTTGAAAATCAGAAGATGACGGCAGGATCAACCAGTCATTGATTTGGAGGAAAACAAGTCAATCTCTATTACCGACACGTTTCAGGAGAATCCAGTGATATGTCTTTTCGGGGGAAAAGAAATCGATTTCGTTTTTTTTTGGGGGGGGGGGGTGGATAAAATGTGAACAAATAGAAATGTTGAGGTACCTAAAGTTATAATTTTAAAACAATAGAGCAAATGATTTGGGGGGGGGGATTTTTGAAGATCCCCTGCCATGAACAATAAACAATCAAACAATTTTGAGAAAATGAAGATTCAACTGCCATTTATGAAAGTGCGTTGAATATGTCGAAGCAGAGAATAGTTGACGGATGAATGAATTAAGGGCCATCTCTGCTGACCGTCACAACACTTGCACAAAAGTTGCATGCTAACATTTTACAAAAGTATTACATACCGGCTATAGGGAAGCCCCTGCCATTTATGAAAGTGCGTCGAAGATGTCGACATAGTGAATAGTTGACGGATGAATGAATTAAGGGCGATCTCCGCTGACCGTCAAAACACTTGCACTAAAGTTGCATTGCTAACATTTTACAGAACTATTACGTACCGGCTATAGGGAAGCCATCTTCGGTGCCGTCTTCAAAGCTAACGTTTGCCTCCATGTAGCTACCAGCTAGGATGGTTGCATTACATTTGATTTCCTCAAACGTAGCAGCGTAAGGGGGACACTGTGTTTCCACAGTGGACACTGGGGCCTGGACCAGCACCTCTGAACTGTATGCTTTTTCCTACAAAAGACCAGAGAAAGATGACAATGAGTTAACATGCAGGTAGTCCTCGTTTACAGATAACACTTTGACAATTGAATGCCTGGTTACATCAGTCTCTTGAAAAGCAAGCACCTCTGAACTGTACGCTTTTTCCTACAAAGGACCAGAGAACGATGACAGTGAGTTAACATGCAGGTAGTCCTCATTTACAGATAACACATTGACAATTGAATGCCTGGTTTCATCAGTCTCTTGAAAAGCTACACTTTGTCAGGTCGTCGTAGTTCTTTTAGCATTGCACATGGATTCAAACAACACTGTTTTCAGTGCGGGATGGAAAATGCTGTCATTTGTGTTGTCTTGATTTGATCAGTATGCCATCGTCATCTTCAACTGCAAATAGTTTGCTACCATCCTGAAAGACAAGACACTTACGTCAAATATAGATCATAATGATTACTCAAACTATATGCATATTGTCATATGTGTCATCTTGTAATAGACACAACAACTAAACTCTAATTGAATTAGTAACTTTTACACCCAATGAAACTTGCCAAGTGTCTCAACCCTGTGCTAGAATATTATGTGCGAGTCTATTGTCTTAAGACATCATATCCTGAAATTCGATATTGTACCTCTCCTCCATG
Organism: Hermodice carunculata; assembly: GCA_964020975.1. Lineage (NCBI taxonomy): Eukaryota > Metazoa > Annelida > Polychaeta > Eunicida > Amphinomidae > Hermodice > Hermodice carunculata. The sequence continues at coordinate 58,429,229 of OZ026613.1, read as the reverse complement.
CTGTACAATAGAAGAAGTCTACCACAGGTAAGTGTCCTGTTTAATCTGTCCTAAGTGGACCTCCCCACATGCCATCCAAACATTACACATATAATTCCAGTATTTACCTGCAAAGCTCTGGGAGAGACATGGGATCAAAAATAGTCTTGAAACAAAGCTCCCACATGCGGCTATATTTCAATTTTGACCGTTTGCTGCGCTAAAAAAATAAAATAGGATAATAGGCCTAATAGAAAAAAAAACACAATAGACTAAGAGTAAAAAAATGGACGAAAGGAACAACCAACATTCAGAATATCGGCCAGTCTGCTATGTAACGTTGATTGTACCCTGTCCCACGGTCAATCTACAGCTTGCTGACTTGTCACCACGGTACACACTATAACGCGGACGCGGATGCGGACTGCAGAGCCTATGCTAAAACGCGGACCCCAACTGTAGACTCTCGATATGTTCCATACCGTCGCGAACGTTCTGTATAGTTTACACATACACATGACACGATGTTCCTTGAAGTATAACTTATGAACCAGCAAATTTCCAGGTCTTAAATATGCTTATTCATTAACATATTTGAAGTTCTACAAATGCTAGCTTGTGTCTCCATGTGCAGTCCCGTAACGCACACACGCATACACGTGCGCTCACCATTGCATTCGCATTCACTGATCACTGCATTGCTCAGGCAGCGGCCCGCTTGCCACCGGCGAAAAGCTTCGTCGATCAACATGAGTTTACCTTAACTGTCAAACAGTTTTCATTCCATATATAGACTACACTCTGGCAGTTTCTAAATATCCTGAAAAGTCCATCTGTTTGTTTCTCCGAGAGCTACCTTGACCAATGTTTCGTCATTCTTCATGTGGCTTTTAAACCTCTGCCTTGTGTGTGTGTGTGTTTCGCCAGCACGCTGCATAGTTTTATTCTCCACTTCAGCTTTGTATCATTGGAAATTTTAAAGAGGAAAATGACCGAAAAAAACGACTTATCACTGGTAAATCTTCATACGCTGTCGCCTGTAGGGTAGGCTCATTACAGCATTGATCACTAACTTAAAGTTGTTTGAAGTAGCCTATACGTCTACCTATATAGATCTTTATTTATCTAAAATATATGGATCTATATTTTGCTGTCCTGTTTTTTATTTCCTCTCACTTTTTCTTTGACTTCTCTCGTTTTTCTTTGATTGAACTTGCCGGGCTGGGTCCTGGTTTCAATTTCCGTGCTGGCGTACTGGGCGTAATAATATACAAATAATGCAGGGGAGCCCATGTGTTATTGAAGGTTATCAGTCCCAGGAGATCAATAACACACGAAGCGTCAGCCGATTGTGTTATTGATCTTCGAGCACTGATGACTTTAAATAACACATGGGCTCTCCTGCATTATTTGCTTTGTGTGTGATATAAGCAGCCACATAGAAGAATATAACAGGCAAAACGGGCAACAATGATAGATAGGTTTTGAAATCTTTAAAACAAACAAACAAAAAAATAATAATAATACAACAGGAAAAGATCTGATTTTTTGTTGGTTTATAAAGTAAACGTCAAGGAATATAACACGTGTCATTTGTGCACTATACAATTCGAGATCCGCATTTAAGTATGGGCTCCACGGTCCGCATCCGTGTTCGTGTCCGCGTTTTAGCAGGCCTATGTACCGTCACGACGGCACGTGAGGTTTTCGTAATAATCATTCAACAATGGATCATATTTTCAACATTTATTGTTTAGTTGATACATTCATTAGTAATAAAAAGAAATTGTATTTTGCGTTTATTGAATATAAAAAAGCTTTTGATAAGGTCTGGACATATGGATTATGGTATAAATTAATGGTCAAACATAATATAACTGGAAAAAAATTTAAAGTTATTCAAAATATGTATAATAGTATTCAATCTTGTATCAAGCAAGTAGTTATTTTAATACATATACTGGTGTCATACAGGGCGAGAACTGGTCCCCGTTTTTTGTTTGCTCTATACATCAATGATTTTGCACGACTTTTAATAGAAAAAAGTGTTGATCAGATTCATTTGCATGTGCAAGGTAAAAAAAGCAAAATAGACATTCATATAAAGTTGTTAGTTCTACTGCATGCGGATGGTACAGTGTTATTATCTGAAACACTACGTGGACTTCAAAAAGCTCTAGATTCATTATCTGAATATCGTAAACACTGGAAATTAAAAGCAAATATTAACAAGACAAAAGTAGTGGTGTTTAGTAAAAGAGAGACACCAGGGTAATTTTTTTTGTATATGATAATGAAAATATTGAAATTGTCAATGAATTTAAATACCTAGGTTGTATAGTCCAATGTAATGGAAAATTTGCTTCAAACTTTAAGAACTTATATGACAAAGCTAACAGGGCTATGTTCGGTATCCTTGGCCAGAGGAAACAGAATAATTTACCTTTGGACTTAATTTTTTGAATTGTTTGACAGAACTGTAATTCCAATTTTGATGTATGGGTGTGAAATTTGGGGATTTGGAAATATTGCTTTATTCGAAAAACTGCATATTAAGTTTTGGAAGTATGTTGTAAATTTTAAAAGTAGTACGCCTGATTTTATGATACACAGAGAAGTTCTTTTATTTGATAAATAAATTAGATTGAGTTCTGAGTGAGTTATTGTGAGACATGGAGACCCTCGGCAAGTCGTTATAGGACTCGCGAGAATGACCACGATAACGATTCTGTGGCTTTATACAATTTCATAAATTCACTTGCGATTCTGTGCACACAAACCCATCAAGCATACTTCTGTGTGTCATTCTTTCAAATTTTGTGCGCGAAACTAGATAAATCTTACAAAATTTTGTTAACTGAACAAAATCAATAAGATAATTTCAATTTCGTGATAATAATTTCGACAAAATTGACAAATTACTCTATTTCGTGAACGAAACAACAAAGTGACGCACAAAAGTGAAATCCAGATTCCTTTTTGTAAACGAAATTCAAAACTATGCGCACAGAAATGAAACAATCGGCCTCAATGAATTGTGTGAAACTGATAGGGCTTCGTTATTTTCTTTCCCAATTTCGCGAAAATTTGTTCAGTTCTGTAAATTATATATTAGAATTTCGTGGACAAAACTGATAAATTGATTTAAAATTTGTTGATAGAATCGATATGGGCTTTCTACAGAATCCTAAGTTTATTCAATCTCATGAACAAAATCTGCACTTACACGATTTTATGGACAAAATTGGTAGCTTTACTCGATTTAGTGGGCGTTATTGATAAACTTCTGCATTTCGTGTACAAAATTGAAAAGCAGGGATTCTGTGGACAAAATTGATAAACTTAACAATTCTGTGGACTAAATTGGTACAGTTTACGGATTTGGTCCACGAAATGAATTAAAATAATCACAAAATTGATGTTACACTTGGCACTCCATTCCTACAGCTCCAAACTTTTAGGCCTGTAGCTGACATCGGTAAACCTACTTCCGAATCTCCTACACCTTACCAGTTATAGTACAGCATATTTATTGGATACAGGCCAACGAAACAATATGACCTTGCGAATTCCAGATCATTCGATAGCTTTTCCTGTCTACTCTTATAGTAGCTTCTAACTGAAGGTGCATCCAACTGTCCGCACGAATTGTCTTGACGTATAGTCTGAATTGTATGGTTTACGTACAGCAGAACGTTCGGCATTTTAATGATTACGCAAAAGGACAGAAATGTACGTTATTGGTAATGAAATTCATTAAATCAATTATATGTAGGATCAATAAATGCCATTTCTACACATTTTGTAACATTGACAAAGTTAAATACACGTATGCTTCAAGTCCTCTTAGCTCGAAGGTATGGATCCAATGTATACATTGAAGAAATTTTATCGGCCGGAATTTGCAGGTAAAATTCGCTTTAAACATTTTTCATCTTTTGAGAAAGCATGGAACAGGTATTCTGTTTCTTGGTAGGTGCACTACTGTGCACAACGTCATCATAGTCTTATTCATTCTAAAAACGTTTATCATGTTGAACAGGTCTCTTTTATATTTTTGGCAGAAGTAATGAAATTTGTGTTTTGGGTGGTTCGGAAAAGAACTAGTGTCTGCAGTTAATGATGAATATTTCTAAGGTTGATAGGGCCGGTTTAAAACCACCAGCTGCCTTTTAAGGGTAACTGCCTGTCTCAAGTCAGGAGTGAAATTTGTTTCTTCACTTTGGGATTGAAAGATAAATGTTGATGCTTTGGCAAGTCTGGAATCTCTTTGCTGTCATTGTTGGGTTTGGAATTTATGAATATGGATCATGTTTTTCTGAACTATTTGATAAATACTTCATTGGCTATGTAGCGCTGTGGGCTTTGTTCTCCGACTCATAGTTATAGCGGAGGTAGAGTGTGTTTATAATGTTCCAGATTCATAAATATCACAAAAACGATGTAGGCCTACTTTATTATTTTGCTGTAAACTTACCTGACTGACAAGTCGGGAGAACTAAAAGGTGATAGGCCTAACAGGTCTCTTTTATATTTTTGGCAGAAGTAATGAAATTTGTGTTTTGGGTGGTTAGGAAAAGAACTAGTATCTGCAGTTAATGATGAATATTTCTAAGGTTGAGAGGACCGGTTTAAAACCACCAGTTGCCTTTTAAGGGTAACTGCCTGTCTCAAGTCAGGAGTGAAATTTGTTTCTTCACTTTGGTATTGAAAGATAGATGTCGATGCTTTGGCAAGTCTGGAATCTCTTTGCTGTCATTGTTGGGTTTGGAATGTATGAATATGGATCATTTTTTCTGTACTATTTGTTATCCTGCATCAGAAGGACATACTTTTTATTCAGATCTGGTGCCCGTAAAGCTTATTTTTTTGTGTAAATTTTCGTCCAAATGTATTTGAACCTTTGCTTTCAAAATGTTGAATTAACTCAGATGGCAGCTGCTTGTGGTGTTCCAAAAGGTTCAATGCTAGGTGCGCTCGCCTTTTTGTTATTCATAATGATCTCGATACTGTGTCTCAAGATATCCTTTTGTTACTATTTGCAGATGACACTTATCTTCTCTGGTCAGGATCTAAATGTATTAGAAAACAGTATCAATTTATAATTAAGTTTGATTATTGAATCGTTTAATTCAAATAGATTATCTGTAAACATAGCAAAAACATGTTTAATGATTTTCCATGAAATGGATTTTTTAATGATTCATCATCCTTTGAAGAGTCAAGTTAATAGTGCAGATTTGAAACAGACAACATATTGGAAATTTCCAGGTTTTTGGTCAGACTATACTGTAAATTGCAAATATTCCCAATAAACTGACCTAACAATTAAGTTATTTAAACAAATTAAGGTGGAAAGTTGGAAAACATACATTAATTGGCTAATTCATATCATGGTATGGCATATCTTTACTTTATTTAATGTAATACTTCCTGTGCTTTTACTTATGCTTCCAATTTACATCAAGTTGGTGCTCTTCAGAAGAAATTAGTGCGAATAAAAAACTGTTCTACTTAAAGTGCCTAAACTGATCCCATTTTCTATTCCTAAATATTACGATAGAATTAATATGTACATGCCTTGTACTTTCGTTTATAAGACAGCTTATAAATTGATGCCAAATATCTTGGAGGATTGTTTCAATTCAATTTTGATCTCCAATACTGCTCGACCTGGAACAAGGACAAACAGCTTCTTACACTTCGTCATGTCTGAAGTCCCAAATTTGATAAGATGCACCTAGGCATTTGCAAGGAGATGTCTGAGGATAAAATTCACAGGAATTTTCAGCAGCCAGCTCGTGTTGAAGATAAACATTGTATCAACCACTTGTTGACAGAAATGTTGAAATGTGCAAATTGGTGGATAACTTGCCTCGCTTAAGGTTGGCTAGAGCCATGGTGCACGCTTTACTGTCAGTCAGTATCTGAACTGGAAAGTTTGGCTAGAAAATTTAGTTGCTCCAGTGGTTAAGGGCTGCTAGTTAACATCGTAGTGTCTTACCTGGTGAGGTTTCAATTTGCCACAAAGACAACCAGTAAGCAACAAATCATTGGTATAGATGATATTAGAGATGGAACCAATCTTATAACACTTAATAGAGGCATCAGGGGCTATGAGAAGCATGTCAGCAACGGACCTCGGCTGACAGAGCAAAAGTGATCTAGATCTGTTTCATTTCACATGAGTAAGGTCTTTGATTCTTTGCCTCCATTCATCGCCTTCATGGGGGCCTGAATTGAGCAGTATCTGGGTATACATGATTTGATATGTTGCAGGATCCTATCTATTGGTGTAAACATTTTACAGCAGTTGGTGGCGAACAGGTTGCTATGGGATTAACCTTGTTTGAAAGAATGTATCAAATCACTAATATATAACTCATAAAGAATGATCATATCTTATAAATCTGCACATTTTTGGTAATGATGTGAGGGATGGCCAGTCTGCATTTGAAAGATCAGTTTGTCAAGTTGTTGAACCTTTTGGCTGATAATATATATGTCAATTTTGGAGATTCCGTCTTTAGAAAGACATTTGGTATTCCGATGGGTTTTAATTGTGCACCTCTTTTGACCAATATACATTTATTCTGCTGTGAGTATACGTTTTTGGTAAAGCTGACAAAAGAGAAGAAAGTTCATAAAAAATCATTCAAGTTGACATTTAGATATATTATGTTTCTCTTAAGCATCAATAATAAATACTTTCGAGAATATATTTCACAAATATATGCTAATGATTTGGAAGTAAAGGAAACTATGGAAATTCTTATAGCTTTAAAATGGCGTAATTGAGGCCGCTAGAGCTGGAAAAGCATAGATCTGCACAGCGGGCCTGTTTGCCCAGTATATTTTCGGTTCAGTGGACCACTGTTGGCCCAATAGAAACCATGTACTGTCCAACATGCTGCACTACAGGCCCAGTATTGTGCCACTTCTGGTCCACTAGACAACCACTGCCATATAAGTATTACCTATTGTTGTCTTGCACCACACACACACACACACACACACACACACACACACACACACACACACACACACACACATATATATATATATATATATTGCATTCGTATGCAAGTCATCCTTTGTGAAAATTGGTTATGATTTATTTATAAACACGACCAGTTGCCTTGGACATCTGTCAAGGTAATTTTAGAGAATCAGTTTACTCACTCTGTGTTATCCCACTGACCACTTTCACTGTGCTCTGCAATATCCAAATAATCAGCTATTTCAGAGTGTGCTAAAAAAAATACTGAGATTTAATAACTGAAATGTTCCTTTCATTGAATCCAATCCCAGCTGAAAATGGAAGATATTTCCAGTCAGAGTTTACGTGTGTTATCTTTGTGTGTTGACACTTTCAACAGTCTGTTCATTTCAAACCTGCGTCTGGTACTTCCCACAATGTATTGCAGTAAGCAAAAAGTCTACCCGACAAAAAAAATACTCACCAGGTGTCAGGGTGTTGGGAAAACCAGCATTGGGCCAGCACATATGTCCGCCCTGAGGTGGCAAATGTGCACACAATAAAAGCCAAAACCCAGGTGGTTGCTTTGCTTGCTGACATAATAGGTGTACAGATGTCTTATGAAGAGACAGTTGCCTTGCATTTGTTTGAAAGCAGCATAACACTCAGGATGGTCAACTTTTTGCTCACTTGACTGATCAAAGGAGATCTGTGGAAAGTAACTTTCACTGTATATCATCACAGTGTAAGGTTTCTGCTTTTGCTTCTGCCAGCAAGCTGGCAATTACCGCCTGTACGTTTTTCGGTGATCTGGTGTGAAGGTCATTAACATATGTGCGTTTAACAATGGTAGCCAAATTTGGGTGTAGAACCTTCAGCCAGTGCGGGCACAGCTAATCACTGTATTGTGGGGGGAATCTCCTGAACCTCTGAGTGGGGATCTCACCATCATAATATGTTTTGTCAGTTGAGCAGAGAAAATTGTCATTAATATATGACATAATGCAAATGTCAATGTGGTTGGACGCTCCTTTGGTTTTAGCTTTAAAGTAGGAAGGTCGGGAAAGGTGGAATTGCTTCCTTGCACACAGAGAAAGTCTCACGTGCAGTTCTTTAATTGTTTATTGAGGTAGCTTCCTGTGTAATACTATGGTGTATGTGACAAGGGCAATAACTTGCTACAAGGCCTAGCATGTCCTCCAAACAGTCCTATTTAACAGCTTTAGCAAGTCATTCGTCACCTCTGTAGGGGTCACTGTCATCTGTAAAACCACAGAATGGATTTGCCTTTGTTTTACTGAGCCACCTGTCATTGCCATGAATATGCAGAATATCTCTTATCAAGATGCAGGTCGTGCTCACTGGTCTGTTTCCAATTATTAATGTGTTCAAATCTTTGCCTTGATAACTATACTGTCTACTGTGAGAAAATCAGGGTGTGAGAAGTATTGAAAACACGTGAAAAGTTATTTGGGATGACAAAACTATTTGCACAATGCGTTTGGAACCACTCACAAAAATGCTGGTTGTCAACAAGCAGAATGGTTGATTGACCTCTCATAAAAGAAGTGTGGAATCAGTTACAACCAATGTCACCACGCCTAATGAACACTTTCTCATGTGGACCAACAAAACAAATCTTTGAGTCCGAACTGCATTTTTATCGAGACAACAGAGCAGCCATGATGGAGTCAGGACGAGGTTTTCTGGAAGGGAGAGCAGCCCCTATGTAACAAACATCACTTAACATACATCATCATGAACATGGATCAGTCATTAACTATCATTACCAACCATGAATTTCGGTCAAAACGATTTTCACCGTGAAGACAAAACACACATATTTCTCCCCTAGCCCCTTTGGGTATAGAATTTTGGAATCTTAGATTTCGACTCAAATAGGGGTCGAAAACATTCAAACTATGGTGTATTGCCTTTAGCCGGAATTGACATGAATACAATTTGCTTGGAAATTGCCTCTCATGTGATACGGTCACTATTCGTTTATTTTCTGAAATGAAACCACTATCCTATACCTGTGCTGGAAGACCTACCACCAGAAGCATTCCTTTTTACAGTTGTACACAAAGGATTAGGGCATGAAATTGGACTAAGAGTTCGTACCTCACCAATTCTGAAAAAGGGTTTGGAAAATGCAAGTGGTTGCAAGACCCATAGAGCATCTGCACATTGCCAGAGTGGTTTCAACATTCACTTTCAGTTCCATTGAGAGGTTACGAAGGGTCATCTCCTGTGCTTGGTCATATATCCTGACCTAATGAATATACGGCATTGAAGAAAACTCTGTTTGTGGTCATGATTCCAAGCTATTAAAGCTACTTGAACAATGTACGCTATTGAACTTAACAGACATCAAATTATTTTTGGAAAGCAGAACATTTGCCATGCATTGGAAATATTTTGTCGAAAGAATTTGAAAGTTGACCCTGAAAAATAAAACCATGTTAGAGATGCCGGCACCTGCAGACATGAAAGGTGTACAAATGACCATTGGCATTGTTGCATAGTCCGACAAATTTACTGAAGCAGAGACTGACCTGTATTGATCCATTCATCAACTGACCTACAACACTACATTGAGGTGTTGGATAGTAGACCACAGGTCAACACTCAACAAAACCAAGAAATCACATTGACATTCCTACCTGACAGCGCACCTTTGTTACTGCCGTTATTAACAGTTATTTTGTCCACAAACTCAGAAAAAAAAAATCAGCACTGAAAGAAGAGGTCCGTATTAGATCTCATTCTGCAGAAATGCATGAATAAAATTTGTGTAATGCGTCGTAAGTACAATTGACATACGTCCCAACAAAGTTTAGACCAGTAAGGGCCAGGCACTATGGCCTATTCAGACATTTGCGTCGCCACAAGGAATCCGTGACTAATAACACCAGCGTCAAGTCCTATGATAATGCATTTAAACAATCCGCTGATAGTGACATTCGGGATGCTACCAAAAAAGCTCCACGATCGGCATCTGAAACAGTACCCCTAGTGACTATACCACCATAAAACAGAAAGCCACTACGTGCTCCCCCCCCCCCCCCCCCCGATGGATGTATAATGACATTACAAAAGAATAATTTGTGTGCTTGCTATACCATCTGCCAAAGATTAGGGCTTGGGAAACGTTTAAGGTGCTAGAAATGAGCATTTCTTACAAACCACGTTATTCTATTCAGCCGTTTTAATGCTGATATGGGATATTAAGAACATTAGTCACTCCAGTTATGGTCCATAACTTTTGCATGCGTTGAACCAGTCAAACATTATTATTCTATGCTTAAGGCAGTAGTTATGGTAGCTACCATATGTGAACATTCAGAATGTTACATATATCATGTCACTGCTTAATGTTGTGACACATTTAAGTTCACATGATATTCACCATAGCATACCAGATTTGTATCATTAATGCAAGACACCGAAAATTATCAAAAGGTATGATAGACAACATGTCAGTGGATAAATCATATTCCATATTCTATGAAGGACAGGGTGTCAGATTATCAATTACATTTACTGTCATCTGCCTCAGCATTGTGCGCCCTCTAACGGACTTTGTATAACCTCACTACAATGTATACTCCCCGGAGTTTATTTCCACCAAACCCTAACCTGGTGAACGATTGCGGCCTTAAAGTCCAGTTCAGTCATCTTCATTCATAGAAGATACCACTTTATAAAAATGACAAAATGTTTGTTAGTCTACTTGGCGTAAGTATAGGCTTTGTTTTCTTCAGATTATAGGTGACAAAACAGGTGACTGATATATCTAAAAATAACAAAAACCAAAACGAAAAAAGCATAAACAAAAAACAGAACAAAAAACAAAAGCAAAACAAAAAAAACAAAAATCAACAACAACAACACACACACAGACACAAACCAACACACAAAATGTGCCTAATACTAATGAATGTGCATTTTTGCTTTACATACAGGAAATATGCTCAGAGATATGATGTGCAGACTGGAACCTCAATTTCACAATGAGGAAATTTGAGTTTTGGTGGGTCCACACTTGTATTAAAAAAAAAAACTCGACTGGTGAGTTCCTGGTAAGAGATGTTAGGAATGACTTGACCTTGGTGTAGCTGAATGTGGCTGGGCAAATAAAGACCTGACCATCTTTAGCCTGCTCTGCCTGGGCAGGTAAAGACCTGACCATGGTTCTGCATTGTATGGTTAGGCTTGTGAATACGTGGCTATGTTGTAACTAGCTGTACCTGGGCTAGCAACTGTTGCTCCTTGGTGAAATATGTCTGCTGGCTTCATTATTCACGTTTATTGCATAAACATAAATAAGAGTTTACAATAGAAATACAGGAGATGGAAACCCGGATGGGCTTAATCTTTCATGAAAATAAATGGTAGATAATGAATGATGGGAATTAGATTGTGTTGCAACTGCACACACATTGATCTATTAAAACTTACCAGACAACGTCAACGTTCCCTGAATTCAATACAGCTGTCAGATGTTACAAAACCTCACACAATCTCAGCAAAGGACATTGATTTCATACAATTAGAAAAGTAATATGACTTCAACAGTCCTATTTTTTCTGGTGATATATGATAAATATTACTTTTGGTTGACAATACCTACCTGTTTGGAATGTGGGGTATGACGCCTTATAATGCTAATGCAAATCTCCAGGGACCCATTATTCATTCTTGGGAGTTTACCTCTGGAAATTAAATGGCCTCTGGCACAATACCATATTACTTCTCTTGAGATTTTAATGGTTATCTCACAGACTAAAAACGAGCCCTATGATTTCTCTGTTACAAAAGTCACTTACTACATTATACTTTTTCTAGCAGTGTTCCCTTCCTATCCAAGCTTAATAAACCAGTTTTTGCAATCTGTTTCAATTTAAATTTTGCTCTTCCTATCGGCTCAATGCAGTCAAAACGTAAAATCACTTTGCACGAAAAATCATACTTATTGAAATGTCCGTTTATGATCAAGGGCACATTCTAGAGTCTAACGCAACAACGTATGTACCAAGCTTAGGAGGACGTGCGTAAAGCACACCCAGTGGTATGATTCAGTGTGCGGTATTCATGAATAATGTACTCTAATCCTGATGTTGACTTTATTAAACACAGTTGTCTCAATTACAAGATATACAAATGACAGTTATATATAAAAAGAGTAATAGTGCCACACTATTTGTGTAGTTCTGTGCCCCAAGATAGCACAATCCAGTCTTTCTAAGGTCCATAGCAATCCAGTCAATGTGTATGTCTAAACCTATACCTTAATTCATCAGTGTGATGTTTTTAGCAAATCAAGTATTATATTATGTTATAGTTGGTTTACCTTACATGCCCAATGAGGGAAACATTTCACAAATAAAATATCATATTATATTTGAGTTTGCTTACCTTGCATTTCTAACGGGCGCAACTTGTTGTGAACTTGTGTCCTTTTTATTCTGGCTGTCGATCAGTTTGGCGGAAGGACTCTACGAGTTTTGTGCAGGCCACTGCTTTGCTGTCATGTTTCTTTGTCAACATAACTGACTAATTGCAAAAATTAAAACGCAATCAGAGATTGCCAGATCTACCCCCCCCCCCATTCTGTGAACTGGGTGGGGGTCAACGTGATCCATCTTCGGACTTGTCTCAGACCTTATGTAGGTATAAAACCAAGTGTAATAAGTAAGGTCTATATTAAAAACTTTTCAGTTTATCTCGTGACAAATAAATTCACTGAAATGGCTCTGTGGCCTTGGGAATTGGGTCAAGGTTACCCATCCTTGAACTCGTTCAAGACCTTATTCAGAGCTATAAGCATGTGCAATATGAAAGCCCCATGCAAAAAACCCCCCAAAACGTTTCGACCTTGGGAGTTGGGTCAAGGTCACCGCTCTTCAAACTCCTCCAAGCTGTTACGGAGGACTGCAATCACATGTAATTTGAAAGGTCTATTGTATTTGTGTCTTTTTGTCCAGAGCCACTTCCTAATAGTCATTACCCTATTCCGTAGTCCGAACTCTTTACTCTCCATAAGCTAACCTGTCCCTGTTTAACCTATATACATGTGGAATTACTATTATCCATATTGCACACGTTCCTCTGTAAAATTTTGACATAGGCTTTATTAGCCCAAATAAATTAAAGGGTCTTTAGCGGGTAACTACTCAACATGTTTCGGAATCTATTACCCGTACATGTCTCTCTGAGTAGCGGCTCCTTGTCTAAGCTAAATATTCAGCAAAGACAACCGACATAAAAATGAATAAATATGAACGTGGTAAATGAAGAATTAGCTAAATACGTGACGTTTTGCTTATAAATGCAGAGCTTCATTGTGAAAGAAGAATACCAGTCAAACAAACCATAGTTATTAAATTTTTATAGTGTTGGTTCAGATAAGAACAATTTTAGTAAATATAGTACTTACTATATTTGGAATTCAAACACTTTTTTTTTTTTTTTTTTTTTGAAATACTCTTAGTTTATCTCCTTTAAAACAACATCATGTCTTTAACTACATGCCTAAAACACATCGAATTATATAATCATGTTGTTTAGATTCTTATTGATGGTCATTTTAGGCCTAGAGGGCTTTTCTGATGGATTGGTGTTGGTGTCGCTTTGTGGACTTATATGGATGATGATCATTGTTGTGATGGTGGTTGCAAGTAGTACCTTTTTTAAATACTGAATTTTATTGACATTTTCAACAAGTTAAGAAGCTCCGCTTACAAATTCCCTGATGTGATGCAAATTTTGGTCCCTTTTCATAAATTGTATGGTCCTGTATGTGCATGAATGATACAACTGTTCAAGCCAATTTACTGAAATAGGTCTATAATTTCAAACTAAACTTTTTGCATTCTGTCATGTGAAAACTAAATAAGGTTTTTTCCCCTCTATGGACCTTTGTACTTACGTTTTGGTCTCTTTTGGGTAAATACGAACTATAAATTTATATGTTTCAACTATACATACCAAGGAACATTGCCTTTGGTCGGAATTGACTTGGATTCGTTTCGTTAGGACTACGATTTGGATATGGTAATGACACTGTCTAATTTGACTTACCCCTGAACCAGTATGTACCCTTTCTAGCTGGATAGCTTATCCTACCTAGTTAAACCACCTGCCAGTGTATAACTGAAGTAGAAACAAACTGGGGCATTATATCCAGTCCCACTGATTGTAAAATAAACAGTTGCAGCTAGACCACCTGTACCAACCAAGGTTAATCCTAACAAGGACTGCAATAATGGCATCCTGCACCAGAAATGTAAAACAAACTCCATGATGACACGTACTCTTCACTTTGAAAGTCTCCAAACAATTATGCTCTATTTCATTGCCAACCCTGAGTCCATATGTCAACGTAATGTGTCAGGTTTGTGACATTTGAGAAAATTCTGTCAATTTTGAGTAATTTTTAATATTGAATAAATGTGCATTGAGGCATGTCAAAAAAAAAAAAATGAAAGTCATTAGCATTTATGCCAAAAACATGTAATCAAAACAATTTTTCTTTACACGATTTTAAGTACAATCAGGCAAACTTGTAAGTGTCGTAGGCCGCTGCTGGCTACCGATAGCCGGGGGGGGGGGGTTAAACTGACAGAAAACATGTGAGCCTAAAATGTCTAAAAGTGAATATTTAAATAGAATGTTTCCAAAAGATAAAATTGAGTAGCAAAACAGACAAATCTAAAAACTGCAAAACTTATTGTAGCCAAACTTTCTAATAATCTTTGGATATTAACAGCAAAATTATAGGGCTAGTCAGAAAAGAATGAAAGTCATTTGTATTTACGTCCATAGAATGCAATGAAAATATGTTTCTTAACTAGATATCAAGTACAATTAGGCAAGCTTGTAACAGTCGTAGGCCGATGCTTGCTACCGATAGCCCCTGGGGTTTTAACTAAACAGAAAACAAGCTAGCCTCAAATGTCTGAAAGGTGAACATTAAAACAGAATGATGCCAAAAGATAAAATTAAGTAGCAAAACAGGCAAGACTAAAAAATTATTAAAGCCAAACTTTCTGACCTTCTCCGGATATTAACAACAAAATTTGTAGAAATGTTTGTTCAAAAGTACATCTTTGAATCCTCTTGACTCAAGTTTATTGTAAATAAATTTGGTTCTAGGTGCATAGTCCTGAAATTTAGAACAAATACGACCACATCTCAAAATCTGTGACAAAAATGTATTATATCCAATAGTTTCCTAAATATTACTGTCCGGGAAAGGATAGTTAACGAGTTCAAAATTAAACTCATTTTGTGATAGACTTTAATACAAAAACTGTCATTAGTGACCTGAAAGTTAAGTCCAGAAACACATCTCTGAAACCATCCGAATTGTTACCCTCCAAAGGGATATGTTTTGGGTAAATTTCTTTAGCAATTTCACTGAAATTTTGTACATTTACACAAGCAATGTCATCAATATATCTAGCGTTGGTTGATAATTTTGTAGCCATTTGAAAGTCCTATTTCACCAATTTATCCATATACTTAAATTCAAGCTATGTAAAATATAAATCTGCCGGTAACGAGGAGCAGTTGCTACCCATTGGAATGCCTTTTATTTGTTGAAAAACCAATGGTCCGCATTGAACAAAAGTATTATCCAAAGGAAAGTTTACAGCATCTATCAATGTTTCAACAGTGTAAGATTTAACGTTACTTTTTGAATATTTATTGTGATTAATATGCTTTCTTTGTATGTGAATTAATATTTATGTATGGTTTATCATTATGTTTAAACATTTTGCTTATTAATTCTGTAAGAGAACTTTTGACTTCATCAACGGGTAGATTTGTGTACAGTGTAGAAAAATCAAAACATTTGATATTTTTTGCCTTTTCATCTTTGATTTTAGATACAAAATCGGAAGAACTGCTAATAATCCAAAAACAATTTATTTCACAGTTTCTAGAAATTGCATTACAGTACTTACAAAAATGATTCCTAATTGCAGTCAAACACAATGTTACTTCTTTTGATAATTGTTTTGTTGAACATTTTGAAGCGCCAGCTATGAATCTAGTTTTAAAAGGGTTTTTATGTAATTTGGATATCCAGAACAGAAGTGGAATAGAGGAACCCTCTTCAAAAATTTTGATATTAAAATTCCTTTTCATCTCATCTTTATGTGCATCTATCAAATTATAAATGGATTATTTGTGTAATTTATATACGTCATTTCTTCTTGTGTCTGAAATATTGTTTATACCAAGTTAATTTTTCAAAACATCCAGATAATATTTTTTGCAGATGATCCCAAAATTATTACCTGCCTTAGGAATGTTAGTGACTACAAATCTTTCTTGTAGTTCTTTGACTGCTTTTGAAACTTTAGGCTGTTTTAGATTAACCGTATTGAAATTCTTAATGTGCGATTTGTAACGATAAATTCTATTTCTAAAGGCTCTTTTCAAGTTTGATAACCATCTTACAAATTTCAGAAATTTCTTTTTCCTTTCTTTACTTATTTCATACAGTAGGAATCAAAGCAATCACATGTATCCTGAAAAATACTGTCTATGTTCAACTTGGGGCATATCTGAAATTTTGTACCTTTTTTCATCACTTCTTTTCAACTTGAATTTTGTATTATATCCAAATTACCTGTAAATAAATGTGTTAAAAACTTTTCAACTTGTCGTGCGAAAACCAAATTCATAAAAATGGCTCTGTGACCTTGAGAATTAAGTCAGATTCACCCGCACTTCGAACCCACCTGAGACCTTATTCAGGACTATAAGCATGTGCAATATGTAAGCCCTATATAAAAAAAAAAATTTTTAAGTTATCGCGTCAAAACCAAATTCACTAAAATGGCTGTGTAACCTTGGAATTTTGGTCAAAATCATCCATATTCACACTCTCTCGAGTCAATATGTAGGACTATAAGCATGTACAATATGAAATCTGCGCATAAAACTTTTGAAGTTACCACGTGAAAAACAGATTCACTAAAATGGCTCCGTGACCTTGGTTATTGGGTCTAGGTCATCTATCCTGAACTTCCTACGAGACCTTATGCAGGACTATAAACATGTACAATATGAACGCCCTATGCAGAAAACTGTTCAAGTTATCGAGTAGAATCAGGATTATAAGCATTTATAATATAAAAGCCCCAAGCAAAAAAACCTCTTTGAGTTATCGCGTGACACATGTCAGTCCACACACACACACACACACACACACACACACACACACACACACACACACACACACGGATAAAGTAATTGCTATACCCCCCCCCCTTCGGAAAGGGGGGGGGCATAATAAGGGCGAGTCACAAGGCAACAAACAGAAAACGATACATTTTGGTATTCTGATGGCTCGCAAAATTTGAGAGACACCACTGCTTCTGCAATGGATGAAATGCCGCATCAAATTGTTCGCCAAAGGGATTTGTCGAAAACAATCTTCCCACCTTCCCCTCCAGACTGTTTTATATATATATGTATATATATATATATATATATATATATATATATATATATATATATATATATATATATATATATATATATATATATATATATATATATATATAAACTGTACTGTTTAAGTTATCGAGTAAAAACCAAGTTCACTAAAATGGCCCTGGGAACTTGGGCATTGGGTCAAGATCACATACCTTGAAACTCGTCCGAGACCTTGTGTAGGACTTTATCACCTGCAATTTGACATGTCTATGTCAAAAACTTTTCAAGTTATTGGGTGAAAACCGAATTTACTAAAATCGCTCTGTGACTTCGGGAATTGGGTCAAAGTCACCCATCTTCAAACTCGTTCGAGAACCTATTCAGGACTTGAAGCATGTATAATATGAAAGTCCCAAGCAAAAAATCTGTTTGATTTATCGCGTGACAAATGTTAGACCGCACACACACACACACACACACACACACACACACACACACACGGACAAAGTAATATATATATATATATATATATATATATATATATATATATATATATATATATATATATATATATATATATATATATATATATATAAAAGGAAATCGAGTGTAGCTAAAAGTGACATATTCTTTGTCATTATATTCTTTCGGGGCACTTCCAGCTAAGACGTTGCAAGAAAATCCAAAGACACTTGACTGTTAGATTTAAATTTACATACTGGTACTCTTTTAAGCAAAAACATGCCAATCTAGCGAATAACTTATATTAATCATCTGTGTCAATGATGTGAAAGAGTTAAATATATACAATGGGTTATAACAATACAATAAATGTCGTAACATTTTTGGCAAGGCCCTTGAATGCTTTTATACAAGGGCACGGACACATTTGGCATTCCTCTTATTATGGTAAAAAAGTGCTATCAATATGCTTATTGATTCTAGTGCCTCCTAGTCGCGCTGAAGAAACCTGTCAACCTTAAATATACATGTACTTTTTTCTGTATCATCTTCAATGTTCATTCCGAATGTTTCCAATAACATTGTGTATATATATATATGTATATATATATATATATATATATATATATATATATATATATATATATATATATATATATATATATATATACATCCAACACCTGACAACTGTTCTCCTTAAACAGACAAGAAAGTGTTTTTATTTTTGTCTGTAATTTTGGAGATAAATAATATACATGTATTTTTTAAATGTTGTATTCATAAACTGAGTATCAGTGGTGTTAATGGGACACTCACAATGGTTATGAATTTTCTTAAACTGTTAAAATTGAACCATTTAGGTTGCGAACACTAAAAAATAAACTCTTCACTTCTGTTTTATAAAATTTAGACCACACTACATAAATGACACTTTTTGAAACTTTTATTTACGGAAGAGAGCACCATCGGGGTGCGACCTGTGCTCCACACTGTTAATAATGCATGCGTGTGCAATTTTATACGTGAAACTGCAGCTTTCAAGAAGTAGATGGAACAGACAACAGTTGATATTGAAGGTGCATCGGAGTAAATCTACAAGTATGACGTCAATGTCTGCAAAATAAATCCGTAGGTGGCACCTCTTACTATTCATATGAGGACAGCAAGCTGCTTTATCCTGTAAAAATGTCACCTCGTAATATATATTCGCTGTATCGGAGTGAATAATTGTTACATTCTGTTGACGATATGAATTATATTTCCTGAACTGCTCAGGAAACGATTAGTCCATTAGAGTTCAAAATTGTTTTCGTTTTATTGAACAAGATTATTCTGCTTATTTTTCCATTGCTTGGGAGTTGCATTGCAGTGAGTCCTTTTAAATTCGCAAAGAACACGTTTCCAGCGTCACATACCAAGCAGCATGTAGAACGCTTTGCACCGGCATTTGGCTGGTCCTGCAAACTGGTGCAAACTGTGGAGACGATATTATCATCATTATGCATGCATAAACAATTTTTCAGACGTTGAATGCAAATAGTATAATTTGAGGGACAGAGCAGCCAGTTACTATAATTCTTCCATTTAACGAAAACAGTGAATTAATTTGTGGAATCAGAAAAAAAAGGATCAAAAGGGATTAATACTCCTGAAACCAAAGCCTTTTCAAAACAGGAGAGTTCACTGAATTGAAACGATTGAGGCGTTTACAGAAAACGACGGACTGACTTCTGTGGGTCCCCCACTCCAGGAAATCATGGCGTTCAGTCGGCTACGAGGTATACAATTTTACAAACTGACAATTAAAACCTGCTGCTCTAAATTATTTTTATACCAAATAGCAGTGAGACCAGAAGGTATCAATACCATAGTTGAAAGTCAGTCCAAGTCAAAAACCGTCCAAATCTTAACATGTCTATCAACACGGATATCACCAGACACAACAGCGTGACATGAATAGCCATCAAGCAATACATTATTCATTGAACATCTAAGGAGGATAAGATGTCATACTCACAACGTAGAATTAGTGACTGTCATGAAAAAGCAGCCTTGTTAAATTGAAACATGACCATTGATACCATGAATATATATGAGTTATCAGACTATTTTTCTGAATTTTGCAAAATATTTATTTACATTGTATATGATCTGAGGTTCAGATTTTTTTGTTTTGTTTTTGTTTTGTTTTTGTTTTGTTGTTGTTGTTTTTTGTTGTTGTTATTTTTTTGTTTTGTTTTTTGTTTTTGTTTTTGTTTTGTTTTGTTTTGTTTTTCAAACTGGTGCAATCATATGAAATGCATCGACTCTCTGCTAGATTTTTCGAGGGCCAGCTATTCTGCACTCTAAAGTTGTGGATTTCATGCACTTTATGCACAACATTGGCTAACGGTATAACAAAGTCCACGAAGTATGACAACACATTTGGCGCAAATTGTTTCCAATCTGACTATCTTTTAAACAGTAAGCTGTCAGAGTTAAATATGGAAAAATATATATATATAATATGTCTTGTGTGAATATGAGAGATAATTTTTCACCGTATCATGCACAATTGGGTTCATATATATGATCTAATAATCAAATATTCAGCTCGCTGTTGTATTACAAGACGAAAAATAAGATTGATCTGTTAAATAACATTTTTCGTTTTGACTGTATAATTGAATTTCAATGTATACTTGAAAACTCATTGTAGAGCGCGCGAGCACACACACACGTATGTACATTATCTATCTATCTATCTATCTATCTATCTATCTATCTATCTATCTATCTATCTATCTATCTATCTATCTATCTATCTATCTATCTATCTAGCTATTTATCTTCTGTCTATCTGTCTGTCTGTCTGTCTATCTATCTATCTATCTACCAATTTATGTATATGTCTATCCATCCATACACCCATCACTCACTCCCTCCCTCCCTCCCTCCATACATACATATATGTTAGGATTAACCTTGGTTTGTACGGGTGGTCAAGCTGCAACTGTTTATTTTACAATCACTGGGACTGAATATAATGCCCTAGCTTGTTTCCACTTCAGTTTTACACTGGCAGATGGTTTAACTATGATAAGCTGTCCAGCTAGAAAGGGTTCATATTGGTTCAGGGGTAAGTCAAATTGTTCTTATCTGAACCTGTACTATTCAAATTTAATAATTAGAGTTTCTTTGACAGGTATTCTTCTTTCACAATGAAGCTCTGCATTTATAAGCAAAACGTCACGTATTTAGCTAATTCTTCATTTACCACGGTCATATTTATTCATTATTATGTAGGTTGTCTTTGCTGAATATTTAGCTTAGACAAGGAGCCGCTACTCAGAGAGACATGTACGGGTAATAGATTCCGAAACATGTTGAGTAGTTACCCGCTAAAGACCCTTTAATTTATTTGGGCTAATAAGGCCTATGTCAAAATTTTACAGAGGAACGTGTGCAATATGGATAATAGTAATTCCACATGTACATAGGTTAAACAGGGACAGGTTAGCTTATGGAGAGTAAAGAGTTCGGACTGCGGAATAGGGTAATGACCACTAGGAAGTGGTTCTGGGCAAAAAGACACTAATATATATATATATATATATATTCATAAAGTGTCAAGCACAGTGACAGCGTGTGCCGTGCTCGTGCTCTTGAAATCATTCCACTGTATATATGTATAATGTATATATATATATACACACACACACACACACACACACACACACACATATATATATATATATATATATATACATCTTCACAAATTCTAGCTTCATTTTTGGAATATCTTTCAATATCTTCCTTAAAAAGCCTAACCAATTACCTGTAGTACCGATAGGCCTTTATTTGTTCAGCAAGTGATACGGTAACATACTTCTTTGACAAATTTTTGTAAATTTCAACATTTCGCAAACGGAATACGGGAATCATTTCAAACATGGTGCAAAATAGGTTGACTCGATATCCTTGATTTGATTTGATTTCTTTATTCCATAACAGCGTCACTGACTCAGTAAAACAATACTGATCTTCCGCAAAGCTCTGGCTAATACATGATGAAACAAGATGAGTGACATGACATGTGACAATTCTAACAACCAAGAACAATATTGAAAGGAATGACCTGATTATACATGACCAAGTTCTGGTAAACAAAATTAATTATAACATGCAAGTAAACTACACAATGGCAGCTGAAAGTAAACTTTAAATGGACGGAGTATATCATTTATACTACGATTGGGTTTTATGAGCACCAAAAAAAGGGAATAGATAGGACATATGATACAAGATTTTTAAAGGGAGGGTTGGCTCAGATCTTACCTTACGTGGAATAGCAGGGCTCGACATGTCCGGTGTCCCATCGCAAAAAGCGATACAATATTTGCCTAATTACGATGCAATGATTTATTTCCAGTACAAATGTTGCAATACAAAATTTCTGCCCGAAAATGAGAAAACTATTATTATCACCATACTTTTTTTCATTATCATTTTGATGGCATGAAATATTCGTTATTACCATGCATCATTTTGTTCAATGATGGCGACTGAGCATCAATCTTATAAAAAATATATTGAGTGATTCTAAAAGTTCCCGTGAGTCTGTTTAATGTAAAAGTGTTTTGAGGAATACCCACCGAAGTTAAAGGCTAGAAACGTCCCTTGTGGAGTTTCCAGGCTCGTCATCTGTGTATTAGATGCATGTCGGCCTCAAAAAGCAGATGTGCATTTTTATTTTTATTTTATTGGAATATATTTATACACGGGCACTAGTTCAGCCAGAGGCTGTTCTTCCTTGAAGCCCTCTTACAGATAAAGTACAAAGTAATACAGAAAAATACAGACAAGTGAAGAAGCATACACAATATAGCTTAGCTTAAAACATACATAGTACACATATAAACAAATGAATGAAAATAGTGATTTTTATAATTAGTTTTAAAATCATCGACTTTGTCACTTTGCGGTAAAAAGTTGGGAAGCTCGAGAGGAATCCAAACATGCCATATTTTCGTACAATTTACTGGAGCTATAAACTAAATTTTAGCATTGTAGTTGAATGAAAACAATTGGATGTAATAAATTTTGAACACAGAAATAGGAGTGAAAAGTCAGGACGGAAAGTAAGAAAAATATGAACATTGCCACGGTGACGAAGTCTCAGTTTAATAAACATACGGCAGGCTTCTTAATGATCGATGACTGTAACATCCCAATTAAGACAAAGCGTGACACATTATTGGAACAAGCAACTTAACTTTATTGTTGTAGCTTGATTGAATGTTTGAATAGAGCAATTCTGTAACACAGAACAAAACAGGAGTGAAAAGTCATGATGGTAAGAAAAAAAGTGGACAGTTACACAGAGACGAACTCCCATCAACTGCGTTCTGGAATTCACACAAGCAGGGATTCACTTCTGTTGTATCCGTGCACGCCTTATCAATATTATGTTGACCCTTTCGTTCTCAGGTAATAATGCTTCTAGTTTCTTGTGACCTGTCCTTTCCTCGGCCGCAGAGCTTTGTCAATCCCGGTGAAATATTTACCGCTGCTTTGCTATCTTTCATCATTCTCTTAATTATTTCCCAGTTGGTTCACAGTATTACAACAAATACGAATTTTCACAAGTTTCTCTTTCTATGCTACAAAGTCTCCTCCTCGGCCGTATAGCATAATTGATCCGGGTGAAATATTTACTCCCGCTCTCGAAGTCGTCATCGAGCATGTGACCACTTGGCACGAGAGGAATTAGTCTCCGCAATTAGAGAAAAAAAAAACTACTTTTGATTTGGAAATAAAAATGCTGACCTGGATGTTGACTTAAATGTCAACATTTAGGGCGTATCGTCCTTTAGAACAGCATATTTTTTATTTAAAATATAGTAATACTTTTCTCAAATTGTATTAGCTCAACCCTCCACTTTCTCATTGCCGATAAAATATCGACCCTAAACTCTCATCTGGCACCTATCGGATGTCTTCTCTGGGTCCCGGTCGAAACGTACCCTGGTGAAAACGTACCCAGTAAATGTTCTTAATTTTTTGTATTTTTTTTTTCTTATTTTTTTTCTTCAGTGATGTCATATTTCCGTCATAGCGCACCCATTCATTAAAAAAAATGCATGGGCCTACATACAGGAAATGTCAAATTTTACCATTGAAATCTACGAAAAAAAGCACCGTCTAAAGATGTATACAGCTACACTATCAAAATTTCGCATTTGCTCATGCTAGTTGTGTATTTCTATGAAAAATATAGATCTATGGCTATGGATCTCCAAAGTTACGGTATTTAAACTAGTTTAAATAGAATTGTATGTTATATTATATGGAGTCGGGTGTCTCTGTCAGTCTGGCTAAACACAACAGTCGGGTTTTGCATATAAGTTCTCTCCACATCACTGTACATTTAAGATATTGTGATTTATTACATTTTTGTAGAATTTGTCAGCCTGTGTTTATCCTCAAAAACCATACGGTGTCTCGTGAAAGACACCTTACTCTCATGTATCAGGTGTAACATGCAGGTCACTAAATTAAGTATCTGGGTCACTCACATCACTATTCTGTCAGCTCAAAGTTCAGCTCAGCTTTACTCTGGTCATCTTTAGCTCTGCTTCAGTTAAAGCTACGTTTGAAGCTAAGATCAGTGCAAGTTGTGACTTTTTTGGAAGTGGATAAATAAGGTATTTGATCATTATCTCGAAACGTCAAAGAAACCTATGGGGACAAAAAAAACACGCCCAAACGTCAGTGCATGACAAAAGATAAAAGCTCCAGACAGCTCAAGATTGCAAGTACCCTAATAGGCTTGTTCAGACAGATCAAGGACTAGATAAAAAACAATATATTCTTTTAATTCCTCAGAACCGAATAAGTGTCCACGGAAAAAGAAAAAAATATGTTCTATGTTGAATATATGTACCCTGTACCCCGTGTCTTACAGACAGCTT
Organism: Hermodice carunculata; assembly: GCA_964020975.1. NCBI lineage: Eukaryota > Metazoa > Annelida > Polychaeta > Eunicida > Amphinomidae > Hermodice > Hermodice carunculata. The sequence continues at coordinate 58,404,398 of OZ026613.1, read as the reverse complement.
TCTCTTCAATGCGGCAGCGGAAAAGATACTCTGTTTCCCAGTTGATAAGGATCATTTATAACTGTTGAAGGTAGAAAGATCGATTATACGTCACGTGGACCCCCTTAAAATGGTAAAATTTTGTAATTTAGGCCTTTTAATTGTTTTAAGTAATGAAGATTCCACATGTATTTCAAAGAAGCCAGAAGTGATTGAAACCACTGTTTACCTTAAAGGTTGACAGCTGTCTTAAGTCACAGATATATTCGATTCCTTCACATAAATATTATGCACTGAGAAGTCGAGTTGTATGCTGTGTCATGCGGAAATAATGTGTGTGGGGTGGGGGGGGAACTTTTGGAGTCAGTGCTTATAAGATTTATCGCTTTGCTGCGGTGTCTGGTCACTCTGTCATGAACACGTTGTACTCCATGAATATGAGCGTGCAATTCAAACCTATAATACGTTTCAAAATTTAAAGGTTATTCCTCACATATCATCTGATCAGCACGGCAGTGGTTAAGCAATCGATTAAGTCAGAACCTCCTTTACTTGGCAGAATTGCTGACTAGCATTAGTAAAGAGTGCAGCCCGAAGCTTCATATTCTCTGCCAGTGCTATGCAGCGATTCAGCGGGGGAAAAAAATGAAAATTTGAGTTCTTTTTGTGTCCATCGTTCAGGCGTGGCGACTTGACACATATGATTTGGTGACATATGCACCATTTAAGAGCATTCAATGTAATGTAATACTTTATTACAATAGGGAAAATAAAGTACAGTCTGGCAATTTGCACTGACCGAGTAATAAAAGTGCTGAACTGGAGATTTCTTCGAATCCTCTTGTCGGATTTAATTTTTCTTTATTAAAATGTGAGAAAGTCGTGTAGAAAACGTGGAAAGTTTCACTGTCTGAATGGTAATAGGGTCATATGCACCCCAGGGGGGTCTTAAAAAGAAAGAGCCTGGAGGAGTCTTTGAGAAACACAACCCTCAAGAAAAAGAGATCTGCTTATCACAAAGGAAATGGACCTATGGGGAGTTTAATGAAGTATGTCATTTTTTTTCCAGTCTTCATCAGACAAACTTTATAAATATCATCATGGGTACATGAACTCTCAAACACTTCACCAGCATAGTAAACTTTTTGTCCTGAAAAGAAAGATATCTGTCCGGTAACATGCAACTTTTTTGTCACGTCTTCGAGCACTAATTATATACCGTTGACGGAGTAAGCGGGTTTTCCTTCATTCAAAACAGACTGTGATCCAGTACGGGAGGGAGAGTGAACTGTTTTCTTTGTCCCAATGATTTAATTTTGTTATGTGAAAGTAAGCAAGGGCTACAAAAATTGTTTGAATATGTTATACACCTGGTGCAAAGACTGGAAATTGAGAAAGAATAGGAAAAAAACTTCGTATTAAATAAAGCAGTCCCAAACTTGAAAAAACATTCATTTAAAATGATTTTCAGAGGTTGTTTGAAAATATATGTATCTTGGAATAGAAATATCTGCTTCAGAATCATTTGGTGGTGCTGTTAAATTACTGCGTTGAAGCTCTATAGAGATTTTTTATGTCAGTTTCCTGAAAGGCTGCGTCCGTGTTCACCGTAAGGCCACAATATAGCTGTGTATGGTGAACTGGGATATTGCCCTATATCGTTTAAAACTGTGGGTGCTGTATACAAAGCTGTTTCCGTATTGTAAATAATATCAAGAATAATATGACTCCTATTTGTGGAATATAGAAATGCCCTGCAAAAATTACCCTGCTTGCTTAAACTTCGCTAAAACATATTTTCCATGCATGACGTAGATGTGCAGAACTTTGGAATAATCAGGGTAATATATCACGTATGTTTCCATCTTTCATATTAAAAAAAAATTATGACAACTTTTGGAAAAACAGTGGGAAAAAGAAGTGTTAAATTACGATAATGATGAATCCAAATTAGGATGTGCGGTTTAAAAAAAATTGAAGTTCAGATCGTATTTGAATGTTATTGACAACATTTATGTATTGTCTTTTTTCTTTTTTTGTGTGTGTTTTTTTTTTTTTTTTTTGTTTTGTTTTGTTTTGTTTTGTTTTTGTTTTTTTTTGTTTTTTGTTTTTTGTTGTTGTTTTTTTTGATGTCCGTATTGATGTGTGTGTGTACATTTGCGTATTGTCTCTTGTATTTGTGTCTTATGCTGACAAATTATTACGTTTACATTTATATTGTAGTGCAGTCTAATAAAGCTTTATTTCAATTCAGAGAATAAACTTTCAGAAAGGTTGTAAACCCTTACAAGACATTATATTAGACTAAAAACATAGTGCCAGATAGGTTTGATGCCAGACAAAAAAATGTTCCAAATTAGATAACCAATATTTGTTAATCATATCAGATACCTTAATACAAAAAAGGCCGAACTGATGAACTTCAATGTCGAAGAGGATGAAGTGAAAATCAAACCCCAAAAGGTCTTTACCCTGGCTGTCAAAGCGTCAGTAGAACTCGTACCAACAATTGAATCTGATGACGACCTTAAGTGTAAAACAAGAGGATCTTCTTGAAGGTTGCTGCACCCGCATGCTGGGGAAAGTGTCATGGAAGGATACAATTGATATTAAAAAAAACAACATATTTTTATGGCAAATTGCCCCCACTCCCCACATTCATGGGAACCCGACAAATGCTGTCTTGGCTGGACATTGCGTGAGACATCCGATACGCTGGCTGCAGGCCAGTTCTTTGTTTGCTACCGAACACATGAACACCAAGAAAGGCAGATACTCACATATGTGGATCGACCAACTAAGGCCAGACACAGGGCTCAGCACGGCAAAAGAGATATGGACTGCTGTGGTGGATCGAGCTGTGTGGATGATCATCATAACAACCCAACCCCATGATGATGATGATGATGATGATGATGATGATGATGATGATGATGATGATGATGATGATGATGATGATGATATCAGTATTGCATATGATACACTCTCATGATTTGATGATAAACAGTATAATTATGGAAGCATTTTAATATTCATTCAATGCAGATTTACTCGCTGATACCAGTCATTGGAATAATCAAATGAGAGAGATCGAATATGTCTATCTATCTATCTATCTATCTATCTATCTATCTATCTATCTATCTATCTATCTATCTGTCTATCTGTCTATCTGTCTGTCTGTCTGTCTGTCCATCTATCTATCCATTTATCTATCTACCTATCTATCTGTATGTATTTACATATGTATATGTACATACGTATTCATATAAAATAGCCGAAATTAATATGGCCATCTTTTGTTCCAATCTGAAAAGTAAAGTTACCGGTTGCATTATAAGTATCACGCAGAGATGATTTTACCTGGCCAAGTGCAACATTCTGAAATATTGATGACGCCCCATCAATACCTGTGCAAAACAGACGTGAAGCATGACGCATGTATAGTCTATATGCATTTATAATTGTAATGTTACGGCAAATCTACATGTATGTTGCAGTATCAGTAACGCATATGTATGTGGACACCTCAGCGTATCGAGTCCCCCGAGTGCCTTCCGACTAACGATTGTGGTCGTATGCATTGACATCACAAATGAAAGTGGGTTGGCCTATCATGTGTCAAAATTGTCAATAGAAAGATAGCTCACGTTATAACTCACAACAGTTTGGTTTTGACAACTAGAGCTTAATACATAACTATCACCGTAAATTTTACACCCATGCGTTGTTCTAATGTATCAGCTGTTCTCTGTGTAAAGGTTGGCTACTTGGAAAGTTTGCACTGACACATTCAACAATTGGGTTTTCCTTTCTGCTTGTTTAGCCAAACAGCAAAATGTTGGTACGTCTGTCGGTATAAATGTAGAAATTCACAGACTTATCAAACATGGACAGCTAAAAAATTCCTCATTCGCTGCCAGCTGGCGAGCTGTAACTCCATCAGGCAGTTGAAAAAATTAATGTCTTTCCACTATTTAATACGTTTTGGTAATTTCTTTTATTGTTTGATAAGCCCAAATGGTGTCTACAAGGGCAGCATTAAGCAGACCTCGTTTGCAAGACTTTATTACTCGCCCGCATGAATAGAGAGCTCCCGATAACGCTTATTACTTTTAAGAAGGGGTGTATGCCTATTTTCACGTGAACGATCCCTCGCTGCGAAACCGAGGTCGATATGCTGGTTCCCTAATTTTAAACAATCCATATGTGCGCATGAAATATGCATGATTGAGATTGATCTAGGCAAATATATATTCTAAACTCCTGATTTAAAAACTATCAGCATATATTAGTTGCAGCACAAAGTTGATTAAATTGTATTAACTTTCACCAGGAGCAGTTGCAGGTAAAACACGACAAATCTTGAAATGCATCAGTGCAAGTTGTTCATATACGTTTCTACATTAAGCTCTTGCTGCTTGCAGTGGTAAATGTAACCTCCATTTTCATTGTCAAAAAAGATTCTATTTGATATTCATTGTAGCATTAAATTGATCAAGTTGTATTGTACTTTTACCTGAAACAGTTCCAGGTAAAATATAATACAAATGTTACGATTCAACGGTAATTATACGTCGATCATGCTGCAGTGATAAATCGAACTTAGGAGCCTATTATATATTTTTTCCAAATTCAAAATGTTCATTGTACCATCAAATTGCATTAACTTTTACTTGGAAGAGTTGCGTGGGGTACAATATCAGTGTCGAGATGCAACCTTGTAACTTGACCATGCGAAAAGCTGTTGTGATAATTGTAACTTAAGCTGTTTTATATATATATATATATATATATATATATATATATATATATATATATATATATATATATATATATATATATAAATGTTCAAATAATTAATGATCTCATTTTGAGGTGCAAACTTGAGCAAACTGTACTTTTAATTAATATCCTATGTTGCGATGTGAATTTTGTAGACTGACTCAGAGTTACATTGTATCTTAAAGGTGTTTCAACTGAATATCGGAAAATGGGAGATAGAAGACCCACTTTGCCAAAATTTTGTTTGAAAAAGATAACATGGATATTTATTTTTTAAGTAGGCAAGTTTTTCTATAATAATTTAAGTCTAAGGAGCAGTGTGCAACTTGTGGTGTAAGAGGCGTATATCGTGGCACAAAACTTCATATACTTTATTTATGAAGCTTCTTTTCTTAAGTGGCCCACTTTGATCGGGTCTCCCCTATCTCACTGGGAATGAAAATTGTCACAAATCCGCGTATTTTTTCGCAATTTTGTGTCTCCAGCTAGTCTCGAGCTGTCGCAGCCCAGTGAGATACAGCATTAACGTGCGCTTGCCTACTGATGGGAATCACGTGGCATGCGATCCACCAGGGTCACGTGATTATGTACGCCTACATGGTGTACGTTGTCAAAAGAGATGTGCAGAGAAACATTACAGCAACAATGCCCGAGTATGAAAGAAGTACCACAAACTCACACGTGTACCAAAACACGGAAACAGTGATCCTAACACCTATTAAACAGACCTGGTTGTATCAATCGAATAATGCGATCTACACCGCATGCTTACTCGCATGGGTTTACTGGTCTGTAAATCAAATGTGGGTTGAGGTAGGCCTAACTTAAGTATGGCTGGGTGCCAAAACAGACATACTGTTTTTGTAGAGGTTCTGTATTCTTTCTTTATTTCTTAATACCTTTCCGCCACATTTTGTGACGTAGTTTTCTCGGCCATTATACAAGTTACCACATTGAAATTTTACATAGTATGAGATCCATGGCTGAAATTGTGCACCTGGTGTGGATTTATTGATATGTTAAAATTATTAAAGTTATGGATAATTTTTTTTTCTTAAAAATCCTATTCAACTATTGGTTGAAAAAACAATGGTAATTGTATAGCCAATCACATTGCATTGGTTGACCATATACGTGTTGCCTTTTTACTGTACTGCTACTGTTCAGCAGATTGTACCTGTACTTCAATGCTAAAATCTAAACAAAGTTGTCTTTTCTTGACGAACGCAGGTGGTCTGAGCAAGACATGTCACTTCAATTCTGGTGACGAACTTGTGAAAACAATGTTCTTATTCTCGATATAGCAACTGAAAACTCCACACAGATAAAGCTTGCAGTGGGTCAGTTAGGCAAACATGTTCAGTATAAGTAAACACGAAATCAGTTTATGAAAAATCTAAGAAGCTAGGGTGTCTGCACTTATCAAAATATAAAATGTGTGCGCTCTCTGAAAAGAGTGCTTTTTGCTTTGCGTAAGGAATCCAAATATGCCTTTGTAACCGGCAATTACCCTCGTAACTGAGACGGCGAGGAACGGAGCCAGACATCGTTGCACAAAATTTTACAGTTCAGATACCGGCAACTCATCACATATAAAGATAGATTAGCAAGTAATAATAACAGTGTTTTGCCCACCCTACCGACAATAATAGGTACATCAACTATACTTCTGAAAAATTCATTTTTTTGCTTTTATTTTTGCTTTTATAATCCATACACAAGAATCACATTGTGACAGAATAATTCCACAAATAGTCAAAGAAATATTGTCCAATACAATGGGGGGGGGGGGGGAGGGGGGGCAGGGGGGAGTTCACAATATATTTATCCTCTTGATGGGAGCTGGCCAGGTTAACGATTTCCTTTCACATAAAAGTATGGGGGAGGGCCACAAAAAGCAAAAGTTTGTTCATCCAATGCAACATTATGAGCTCCGTCGTCCATTAACTGATTCTTACTTCCCTAAGCCTAGATCGAATATTCACACACACAAAAAATCAGAAGCTCGTATGGACAAACTCTGTTCTTTAAGACACATGAAAACTACTATGAAATTTAAAGTTCAAAGCAGGTGGCATATGTAGGCTCATTTAGATTTATCCTGCCCAGGTATATAAAGCCTCCATATATAGACAGGGCTTCCTCTGGCAGCAATTACAGTAGGCCTACTTTTTAAATAAAATGCTAAAATTAGGATTTCGGAAACAATTATACATGATCATCATCACAACGTCCAGCCCTCGCCCGCAAACTGTACCAGCAGGTAGCCTTGAGGGCGAGGGCTTCACATTGTGAAGGTGATTCATGAGTGGCGGTAGTTGCTTTTTAACTACTGGTAGTGTTCATTGATACTTTATGTTTCGAGGAGGTAGCCTAATATATTACAGTAGAGTTGCTGCAAAATTATAATGCGACATTTTCCAGAGAATTCTTGGAAACAAATACAGTACTTTGTAACTATGTTAAACAGGTCAATTACCCGGCAAAATGCTACTTGAGCCTTGGCAGATCTTTACAAGGGTATAAAACAAAAGGGTGTCACCCCTATATGCATATCGTGTGTAATCATTTGCCATCATGGTTAGAGAAGTACAGGAGTGTTAAATGTTTTGCAGGGCAAGGTGTGGAGAAGAAAAATATTGTTTTTGTAATGCTGTGCTACAGAGCATACAGTATTATTATCTAGGCCTTATGTTTAATTAGTGGATATAATATGAGTGCACAAAGTCTTTGCATGACTTATGTGATCATGGATGATATTGGTACATCCAGTCTTTACAGTCTTCGACTTTCAGGCTAAACTTTGAATATAATTTCTCAGAATTTACCCTCATGTTATTACTTTGCAGGATCATTGTTGTTTTGGAAATAAAACCCTTCTACACAAACGGGCCTTTGCTGTGTTGTGACTTTCCTGTGTCACAATACCAAATCAGTAAATAAAACATGCAATTTCTGGTTCATACGTTTGTGTGAGAAAAGCCCACCTAGCTCCCATTCACTTTTACGGGAGAAATAGGCATTAGAAACGACTGTCAAGTCAGGTCATGCATCTTGTGCGGCACACGGCACATGAATACTGGTTATTGCTACTAGTGTGACAGTATCCTTAATGTAGTACTAAAACTGCCCTTATACGGGGGGGGGGGGCACTATCCATATTTAGGCCGGGTGAATATGCTCCACTGAGGGTATGAAACCCAGACCCAATGGGAGCTAATCAATAAGAAAATGTGGGGGTCTTTGGGAGCTCGTATTGACAAAGTCCCACTCCCAGGGTAGAAGTGCACATCCCATAAGGGAAAAAGAGCCGTAACTGAGCTCGAGTACAATTTATGGGGGTCTTTGGGAGCGGCAATTTTAAAAACATGGGGCCTCTAGGATCAATGGTTTGAAAAAGGGGGTCTTTGAGAGCGACAAGTGGTTAAAAAAGGGGGGTCTTTCCCGCTGAGCCTACCCGTAATGCCAAGTAATGGGAGTACCCCCCCCCCCATACTGAATTTAGTTTTAGTCCTGTAACATGCAGTGTCTTTTTTCAAGGAACTTACCGACACCAAAATAAGGGAGGATACTGAAACTGTCAAATTAGGGACACATGGATAATGTTACAGTACACTAGCAGCAGCTAGTATCTTCCCAAGGGAAATACAAATTACAGTCACCCCATTAACCCTGGTTATGCCACAACTTTTTTTCAGAAACACTGCCCAACTGCCATATACCGATTTTTTATGTTATGTAACAGGGTCCTGGCAGTTGATCAGGGGATACCAAAATATAGATATATGGCACTACCAGAGTCTAACTAAATAACATTGAAAGTCAGCATATCCGTCGCGTTCCATATTTGCTTAAACAGCGACCATAATGACGTTATGCGCTATGACGTCACTCACGTTGCAAGGGTGCATGACGCACAAAATGCATGACCTAACAGCAACACTAACAGGAGAGTAGTGTAGGCCTATTTCTTCCTGAAGGGAGTGAAGGGGAGGTTGGCTTTTCTCACACAAGATTATGAACTAGAAATTGTACGTTTTGGCTACTCGATTGGTATGTAGCATCTTACATAATCCCGGAAAAAAGCAACACTTGCCTTTTTCGTCTAATTATGATTGATACATTTAGCATTCAAAGATCATTCCATGGCTAAATCAGTGCCCTACCCAGGCTGTGCAGTTCCCCCTCGAGCTGCATCCTCCCTCGACCCTTTGAGTCTCTGGAGTATACAGGCTCTCAGGGGAACTGTACCAGGTAGGAGACTGATTTAGCCATGGAATAACCTCTAATTATCCATGTGTTCTGATTGGATAGTTCGAGTATCCTCCCTTATTTTTGGTGTCGGTATGTCCCTTGAAAAATACTGTAGGCCTGTGCTACAGAACTAAAAAGGCAGTATGAGGGCAGTTATAGTACTACATTTAAGATACTTAGAGGTTATCTTATGGCTAAATCAGTCTCCTACCCGGTACAGTTCCCCCAGGGAGCCTGGATACAGCTCGAGGGGGAACTGTACAAGATAGGAGACCAATTTAGCCATGCCCATGCCATGGGATGATCTATGTATCCTAAATATATCTGTACCGTAATTACACGGAAAAAGGCAAATGCAGCTTTTCCTGGGATTATCAAAATGTTAAATACCAAATCAGTAGCAACAACACACAATTTCCAGTTCATAATTTTGTGCTGGTGCAGTTTCATATTTAACTAGGTCTGGCAGATTAACAGTTGCGCCCATTGTTTACCGCAGTGAATAGCCGTTTCATAGTATTTCTATTTGCTTTCATAGTGCTAGTGTGGTCAGTTTCTGTGTGCACATTAACCTGATACATGTGTGCAAACGTTTTTTGTTCTGTCTTTCTAATGCCATCATAGAGGCCTTTCATAGCATTTGCCTTGGCCCTCACCCATCTGACAAGATCTCCTCTAGAATTTGTTTTCCTTTCTCATTTGCTGAGACAGGGTCGTCTGCTATGTCTTGCAGGCAACGTTATTGTTAGGAATGACCAAATCTGCTCAGCTTCACGCCCAAAGGGATTAAGATGTTTAATATGATCCACAAGGGGTTTCACATTTCTTTCATCCTTTTGAAGCATAGAATATAACATTTCTTTATGCAATTGGTCGGAACTATCACAAACACCACCAACTGAATGGTGCAAGCTGTCTATAAGATTCACTCTGTCACAGCATGTCAGCATCCACATAAATAATGCAGACTGCTGACATGTTATTCCAACCAAGTCACCAGAGAACTTGCACATTTTGTTGACATGCTCAAATGCCTGGTCTGTAGGAACTTTGTTAAAAGGGCTGCCAGTCTCCTTGACAACAAAATTACTACCCATGAATGCCCTATACACAGGATAGACAGTGATCTCTAGCTCTGCTATGTCAATGTAATATATGAGCCCCCATCGCACATAATTGACATGGTTGTACGCAGCCACCCATCCCAGCATTTGTATGAAGCTGGACAAATGAATATCCCACGAACCATCACGCTAAGCTGTGGTAAACTTAAGTAGCAAAGACACGATATCAATGTACTGCTTCCAGAAAAGGAAGGTTGGATCGCCAGATTTTGATTGCATGAAAGCTTCAAAATCACTCTGTGTAGGCGGCATCTTTGTGATCATGTCTTTCACAGCAGTCTGGACCTTTCCATAATCCTTTTCTAGAGGTGCAGTTGAAATCGCATGTACACTAGGGAGCGAGTCTTCTAATGATGACTTTCCCTGCTGCTCTGGCCAGGACTAAAACTTTTCCATCAGCACTCTCCAAAGAGCCTCCATGGAAATTTTATGTGCCCGCACACCTCTATTCCACATTTTGCCGCCCATTATCTATGTGCATGTCACTTCTGACATTTTCATTGCATTTGTGTCTGATGTTATAACATTACTCTAAACACTTTACTCCAGATTGCTGAGCGTTAGTTGCCCCACATGTAGAATTTGACAGCAAATGCAAAGGCTCCAATTAGGAGTTTCTAGCCAACGCTTTTTACTGGCAGCCAAGACTACCACAGGATTAAGCTCTTTACTCATGTTTTGCACTACTTTTGGGACCTACTGTACAAGTTTTACACAAGTTTGTAAAAAAAAAATTTAAATAAAAAAAGCAATACATTTTTTGGGGGAATTTAATTCGCTTATTTTCTCAGGGTTCATGCTTGGCATGGACACTGATTAGGTGTTGTAAACTGAGTCATGTAGATCAACTTTCATTATGCCGACAGTGATATCATGCTAGATATGACAGACGACTTGGAAAGTTCTAGGAACACACGTCTGTATTATTACAAGTCCTGTGGTCATCTGCACAGATCCTGCTAGAACATTACCTTAGTTTGGGCTGTTCAGATGAAGGTGTCAATAACAACTATTTCTACAACACACTGCCTGTAGGTCATGATGCACTACACAACACCAGCAACGCTATTGTGTGAAAAGTGTTCATTATGTGTTTACTTCACTTTTTATTAAATAGTGAAGAAAGACCATAATCCACACTTTTCACAGAAAGAAGGGATTATGTGATATAATCAACCCTTTTTACGGTTCCCTATTAGTCTGTTCCTACCACCCATGTTACAAGTGAGAGTTATAACATGAAAGGAGACGATTGTGGCTTATAACTGTCGAGTGGCGAAGCCACGAGACAATTATAATAGCTATAATCGTCTCCTTTCATGTTATAATACATTTGTCATTGGCTGGTAGGAATGGTCATTTGTGTTTAGGTCGGATCAGTGATTTCATGATTGAAAGAGTATTATCTGTCAGTTACGTAATCAAATTCTTACACACACGTGTGACAGTGTCACATCACTTCTGAGTCACTTCATTCGTGATTTCGCTCAGGCGTTCAGGTAGTTCGTGAATCTGCTAGCTGCCACAAAATGGAAGATGACGTGCCTCTAATTGAACTTGATAATATTGCAACTCAGCAATTATTTTTCCAAAGAAATGACGGCACTGGCAGTACTGGGAGGTATGAAAAAGCCCTTGGGGCATATGAATTTCAGCAGACAGTTGCATTATCAAGTTTCATAATACATTCTTTTTCATAATGAATGGTTATGGGATATAATCAACACTTTTTGAGCCTTATGATTGGCTAATTCCTTCCAGCCATATGACAAGTGGGAAGAGAACATGTTCAGAGTCTCAGAATAGAATGAATCCTGGGTGAACAAGTGCGCCTCAGTGAGTCTTTTGTGTCTCTTCCTTTGTCCAAGAGCTTGGCCTCACGAGAAATGTGGCTCATTGAACCTACAAACTCACTTGATAAACCAACGAAACTAATAACCAACTGAAAACTTACTGTAAACTGTTTGCGGATGACAAATTACAAAACGAATACTATATCCTGTTTTTCATGTAATGGTAAAATCTGATGGCAATATTGTAGCGGAAAAAATATCAGTTACAGTACTTTCAGCAAGAAATATAAGATAGGCACATGAAACATACATAGACTTTACATTTTGTTAATTTCTAGCGTGATTTGTAAAATACGGTAAATTCTCAGCAGCGGGTGGGTGGGTATCATACTGTCTGTTAAACAAATAAACAAAGTGTCAAAAGTTATCATTTCTTAAAATCTATTCAAACATTTAATTAAAATGTGTTTTTTTTTCAGTAAAGAAATGATTCCCAGCACAAATATATATTCAATTCTAGAAGAGTTGAAAGTCAACATTTGAACCAAATCTTATATTTTGGAAGCCATTTTTCATATATTTTACTCTTTGTAGCGTACAGTTATGCACTATAATTGCCAATTGTGGCTTAAAATTACATTTGTAGCAAATGAGAATAAATGTACATAATATTTGCAAACTATAAGTCCTTATTTCTTTAATTTAAATTCAGAATGTTTTTTCAATTTTTGGTAAAAATCACGAAAAACGGCTCTCATTTTGGCCTGGACAGGGCTATCGGGCAACAACAGAGCTTAAAAGGTGTAAGACCATTTAAAATAAGATAAAACACTTTTGCAGGGATGGGAGAACAAACCTTGAAAATATTGCCTTTACAAACTTTGGACCGCCTGACTATTATATTTATTAGAAGCCTGCCTGGCCGCTGAGGTGACAGACTCACCTACCGGGGCAACTTTCTTCTATAAATTCATAGGTGCACATGCTGCCCCGATCATGTCCCGGGTGCATAAATGTGACAAGTCTTCACGAGTGACATCAACAGGGTCCTCAATACCCTCCTCAATAGATGTAGCAGTAAAGGCCTATTGTTTGTCTACATGATGGTAAGCCTATTTTCAACAACAATTTATGTCCACATTTTCAATTATAAATTGTCATTTTTGTGAAATTCTGCCTCCGGTAAACTCTGCTCGTACGTTTTTCGGTGTACCTGATGCATGGATCTTATGACTGAAAAAACGTTCACCTGTACGCAGAGCTAGGGAAAGTGAAGCGAAAAGTTTGCCACGATGAGCCCGTTCGCACAACACAAATGAATATCGAGTGCATTTGTATTGCCTCTCGTTCACACTGCATGCCCATCACTTTTATGTAATTTTGAAGAGCCAATGTTAAGCGTTCAAAATTGGCAGTAGTCTTTTATTAGCCTATGACCTAATTCTACTTTCCCGCCAAAGTGGTTTTGTACCTTCTCCTTCAATTGAGATTGTGATTTTGAGCCCGTGTTGCTATTGCAGCCTACAAAGCGGTCATTGGTATCTGCCATGCTGTAAACATGCCCTGCCTCTAGACCAAAAGTTGCATAGAGACAGAGTAGCCAGTGCTTTGTCATAAGGAGCACCACTGATACACCTCCCAGAAACACTAGAACTGTCTTTTCTGTCCCTTCCAGTAGCCTGTATTAGACAAAACACATGATATATAATGTGCTCCATCTGCAACTAAGTCCAAATCACGAATTTAGCACTTGAACATGTAGTCTTCGTGTGTTATAGTTTTGATACTATACTCCATTGTGGAATTTTTAATTTTGTACACCTTTGTGTCTCTTTTCTTTTGTTGGCAAAAACGCATTTTTGCCAATCCACATTCAGAACAACTTCTCTTGTTAGAGGAGTGGTATTACTGACAAAAGGTGAATCAGAACTAAGTACTGGGTGCCTTTCCCACATGACTTTTCTAGAGTGTTTCTGTAATCGCTCCACATGTGCCTTGCGAGTCAGGGTGCACAACATTTTTTATGCCACACCACATTTTTATCCGTCAAACCTTCAATATCAGGGGATATGCATGCCAATAATTTTTGGTTGCTGCTATCTCTGCAGTTTCTCCTGGTTTCATAGCTTTTGTACACAATTTAATACCACTTTCCTGGGCTCTGCTTGCATCGACCGCATTGTCTTGACAGAATACACAGAAATTCCACTTGGTTAAGACGAGTTTCCGTCTGTTTGAAGTTGGCAGAACATCAAGTGGCTCTAGTTTATTCTCCATAATGTGAAATTTCAAATCATGTGACAGGAAGTTCAGCAAGGTGCAAAACAGAACACAAAGTATGAAAGTTCAAATACAACAAATCAGATCAAGAAACTGAAGACACAAAGTTGGGTGCAGAGGTCACTCAAAACACCGAGGCCTTCACATATGCTGGTGAGCCTGCTGGCCATATAATTTGTTTTGTAATAAAATATGTTTAAAACAAAATACCGAAAGAAACCATAGATTCCTTTTGTACCGATTGAGCAATGTTCCATACTGGGCCCACAAAAGGTTAGTTACCAGAGTTCTTGTTGTAAAACAATTCTTAACTCTAAACCATGTGATACCTTTAGAACCAACACCGACACATCTCTGTACTTAGTTATGTGGAGATATGTGACCTATGCATACGCAAAATGTAGCGAGGAACACGATTTCTTTTGAAGCATGGACAAACTAACGAGAAAAGGGGGAAACCAAGGCCGGAATCTAATTGGAAAGATAGCTGATATAAAGAAAAACCACATAAACAAATTCCTTTGTGCCTTATGTTCCTCAAGTGTACGAAATATGTGAACGTTGTAATATTAACATATCCAAAAACTTAAGTATTTTCATTATTAATTGTTGCAAATGTTAATCCAGATGATGTTACAAATGTTAATCCAGATGATGTAAGCATGTATAAGATATTACACGTTGTGATCACTCTTTTCATAGATAGCCTTGAATTTTGACGTGTGTAGTTATTATCAAATATCAAAATTTTCAATATATGCAGAGAATTTAGAGTATACATTTACCAACCACTTCGATTCTTACGTTGTTACCAGACGAAATTGCGCAAATGTGATTTTTTGTATCGCCAGCATAAACTGTTGGCGAGACTAAGCAGTCACTTTCCGGACGTACATCCGTCCGTCCGCCTGTCCGTCAACAAAAAAACTTCGGAGTGGGTTGAATTACATTGGCGAGACATTCATGCCCCCGAGCATGACTCTGGTTTTAATGGTGGTCCAATTTCAGTCCAAGAATAGGATATATTTGGATCGACATTTCAGTGCAAGAATTATTATTCAAAAGTTTCGTTTGTGCTTTCTAGCATTTTTGGCATATATTATCTAAAATCATGAAAACAAAAAGCACTTTTAATAGTTATCTTCATCTCAGAAAAAGAAAGGTGCTGCGTGACCGAGACCTCGCCTCTGAGGCGAGCTAGCTTCCACCCATCTGCCGCTTCAAGACACCTCGAAGGCTTGATGCGCTGTGAAAGCTAGCTTTCACGTCATCTCCCAAGCCGTGACCTCGCTCTTCTGTCTTGCGCGAGATACTTTTCACCAATGAAAAGTACCTCGCTTCCTGAGCATGCGCAGTTGAGACCTTATATTGCCTGGTTCCCACTGCTGTTTTTTGCCCGACTAAAACGCTGTTGCCCTTAGCGTTTGCGCAACATTATATATAATATATAAAATATAATAACACACACACAGACAACCCTTTATATATATATATATATATATATATATATATATATATATATATATATATATATATATATATATATATATATATGGCTAATTTTTTGCAAGCTTTACACTTGCTTGTCTTTATTAACTATCATTATATATTTGATGAATTTTATCATTTTTGACCCTGCCATGGGTCTAATGATCGTCCTACCTTCAGGCATACACTTACGTATTCTGTTGGGGTACCACTATTAAATAATATCTTGCGGCTCTGATTCCGCGAGGTAAGTTTCGCGGCGAGGTATGTCTGGAAGGGAGCTGGGTGCTTGAGCGCGAGGCAAGTGTTACGCGTGAAGCAGACCTCGCCGACGAGGAAGCTTTAAAATATCAATATAATGTAGATCATGCGTTTTGATATATACATGAATTGAAGTATTTTCTATGCATAATCGAAGGGCATACAGGTATTTTCTTTAAAGTTACAAATCTTCAAAGTCACAATTTGGGCAAAAAGTTGTTATTTTGACGGACCATTTGTTACATTTTCCATGCTCTATATAGCATATGCGTATACGGCAGTTACCAAAATATTAATTTCTTGCGAGTTCCTGGACTAAATGCAATACGACTTGACCGAAAGTGTCTTGGTTTTACAACGATTAAAGGTCATATCGGCCATTTCATATTTTGGTATAATTTTGGGGGGAAATCACAAAATTGGCCATATTTCTGGCCGGCGCACGTCTGTGAGGCGACAACCGGGCCACAAATGTGAGATACCGGGCACATTGAATTATAATCAGGGTTGTTGCTGTTTTACAAGGATGGAGAGTGAATTCAAAAACTCGAGGACCTTTCGTACCTTGGCAGACAGGCTGAATACACACTATTTGCCTAAATGGCATTCAAATTGTCACTTTTCCTACATACTTCGAGACAAATGGTTGCAATCATGCACACCGCAAGAGTCAGCCTGTCGTTTGCCAAGCTGGTGAAGCAAATGTTGAACACAATTCTCTGCACTCCAGAAACCTCAAATATGTCGAAATCTATTTTAAAAGTACACACACAACCATAGAATCATACAGCAGGGTAAGCAAATAGCACCACACTCCTGTGAATTACTTAAGCTTGTATTGGAGCTCACTGACGCTACCGTCAGCATAGTCCCGGTATAATCAGCTCATGAATATATAATACACCCAATGACTGGTCATGCTGCTATGTTGACAGTAGCCTGTGATCGTTAAAAAATAAGACACACCCCCCCCCCTCCCAAATGCTCACTTACCTCCAGGCTGCCCATGACATCTGAAGCATACACCGTAATTTTATATTCTCCAGGTAATGAAAATGTCCTACGGTACATGTTTGTATCATTTTGTTGAGTTCTTCCTGCTCCATCGCCATAATCCATAGCGAATAAGATGTTCTCTGTACCCCGCTGGAGAGTCACGTCCAGGGACAACTGGTTGAAGACTGCCACTATATTTTTTGGCAGAACGGTTAATTTCAATCCCTTTATAGGGAGTGGTGTTTTGAAGACTTCAGCGTGACCTTTACCGCCGCATGTCTCGGTTGCATTTCCAGTGCAGGGCACATTGCACAGACCTGATTCTGTCTGATTTTTTGAGTCGTCTGGTCTTTTATTTGAGCAGAAACAGAACTGTCCCTTTGTAAGAGCTGTGTATTCATATTCCCACACAGAACAACTCTTTAAGCATATACTAACTGTCATGAAGAGCGGATCATAATTACCAGGTGACACACTAAAATGTCGACTGTCTTCAGCTTCAACATAACATCCCATAGGTGCAGCTGGAAATGAGCAAGTTTTACCGCAATTATTTGGACACACATATTACAAATGAGAACGATAACTTTTTTTACACATTTATTTTATAAAATGGAACACGTACGCAAGTTGAACATACGACAATGGAGAGACTGTGAGCTGTAGTACAAAATTCACTTCCATTGAAAATAGAAGCCAAAGCAACGGAACCAGAACATATTACCAACGTTGTGTCATTGTCCAACTTAAACAAATTTTGCCTTACATGTATAGACCCGCTATCAAATTCACAACAGCTTGAGGCAAATATTTATCAAACATGATCTAGTAGCATATGAGATGAAAATTTTATCCAAGGCTGGATTCACATTAATAGCATGGAAGTAAGAAACATTCAGTGTAGAAAAATAGTTTACACGATGGATGGATGGAGGTACTACATGTTAAAAAGTGCCAAAGGTATGTGTTTTGGAACAGACATCATGTAAACCTTTCGTTGCTATCATATATTTCAAGCCCAAATGAAGTATCGTACACCCTTCTGGCCATTTATTATATTCCACATGCGATTAATAATGAAGCTGGCTATCTCATATTGATAAGAAACCATCGTACATGGACTGAAAAAGTCACAATCTATATACTTGGTGTGCTTCAGTTAGTGAGTAATTTGCTGTATAATTATAAATATTACAATAAGTTTTGGGGAGGTTTTATTGTGCAAAAACATATACCAATACTGTTTATATACACTCAGCTTCAAAAATGCGGTGCTAAATATACTGTCGCTCGTGATAATGTCCTATGCGTTGGAGGAAATATAAAATTCGGTTCTTTATGTTCCACCAGGAACTGAGAATTAATTTAATTATCCGGTATCATTTTAACCCCTTGGAGACTGAGTCAACAGTTTTGTTCTGTGCACTTTCGGCACAATGTTCCCAGGGTACGCAGAGGAAATATGTTAATTTGGGCACAAAAGGAGAGGTCACAATTACCAATTATATGTGTATTCAGCTGAATACACAATTCAATACACATAATTCTTCAAGGCTAGAGATGTGTATTCCCATTGGATTGCATGTTAAGTTAACCTCAAATTAAAAGACTACTTGTAAAGCTACAAGAATAAAATTTATATGAACATTTCATCTATGTACATACTTTTATCATACAAATTTTGCTGTTTCTGCAATAAGTTGTTCTAAAGTTATTAAGCTGTAAAGTACAATGAAAGGTAATGGGTATACACAACTCTAGCCCTGAAGGACTGAAATGCTGTCTACAGGAGAACAGTAGAAGCTTCTGTTCTAGCCCTTCCCTATACCCCCCGAGTGCGCAGATAAGACATATTGACTTGGGTACCATACCCCCAGTGTACACAGAGAAAACGTGTTAATTTGGGCACAATACGTACAGAATGCATAGATGAGGTGTGTTTAACTTGGCCATAACGCGAACAGAATGTTCAGAGCTGTGTTAACTTGGGCACAATAGCTCCGGAGTTCGCGGCGGAGACATTTTAACTGACGGCATAAATGCCATACTAATTTACTTTTAAGCTAAGAATCCATGTGTCCGCAAAATTTAATGCGTGATCCGTATCCGTATCCGTATCCTATGCGTAAGGTGCCGGTGTTCGAATACGTAAATTGTGATTCCATGTATCCGTAAATATTGTCCGTATAGGCTACCGTGCGTAACAAATAGGTGTCTCTGATCAGAACAAGAGCCAAGAAACCCTTTGCGTGAGGCTTTGTTTTGTAATTAAGGGAAACTCTAAGATGACGTCCGTGAACCATCCGTGTGCGTAATTTTATCGCTGCGGGAGCGATCGGACAGTTTACACAAGCAGTACGGACACATTGTAGATCACGCACATATACACATGGAATCAGGACAATTGAATTTTATATTGTGCGATATTTTTTCACGTTTTACGCATACGCATATGCCTTCGGATACGGATAAAATACGGACACGGATTCTCACCTTTAATGACAAAAATAAGCAAACATTAGACCCTTGTTAACTTTACATGGGAAACATTGCATGCCGACACATCGACGTTGTGTCCCGCGGGGTGAACTTTTCTCGGGGATTTTAGCCATTGTGTTTTACAGCATGCCATACATAATTGCAAGATGGATTGAATGTTCATTTCAAGTAACACTTATTTTATATGTCCATGTAAAGTGAACGCTTAAAATATTAAATGAATTTGCTGCACAATATTCAGCCACATCCGATATATAATTAAGATACGTGTGCAAAAATTACTGATGTGAAAATAAGGATCGCACAAGAAAAATTTGTCAATACACATGAGAAGTTGCATGACGTAGTAAAACTGTGACGGTCACAGGTTGATTCAAACCTGCGAATGTTAAGTGAGGGAGCAGAAAAACGACGGGAAATGCTTGTGTGAGCACAGGAAAGTAGACAATAAACAAGCAAAACAAAACAAAACAAAACAAAACAAAAAGCAAGCTAGAAAAACGATTTGCTTCAAAGCAAATCTGTCCATGCACCTTCAAAAGTTTTAAAAACCTTTCTTGGCATGCACATGTCACACGTATCACAAATAAAGCCAGCCAACGCATCGGCCTTGTTAGAAAGATTTAAATTTAAGTTATCATGCAAAGCACTTGAGAGATTATACTTTTCAATGGTAAGGAAAATTACAGAATATGGCTGTGTTATTTTTGACAATTGCGGACAAGGATTGAGTGACTTTATTGAATCGATTCAATTAGAGGCAGCCAAGATATGCACCGGCTCTCTAAGGCACACTTCGGATGTTAATCTCCTGCACGAACTTGGTTGGCCAACGCTATCAAACCGACGTAAATATTTCAAATTTATTCTCTTTTATAAAATATAACATAATCAAACCCCAGCCTACTTGTCAAACTTGGTATGACTCTGTCCTGTCAGTACTGGTCGAACCCTTCTAATTAATCTCACTAAGCCTACTAACGATGTACGCCCCATCAATTGTCGCACTCAACGATTTGGTAAATCCTTTGTTCTTGACGCTATTAAGCAATGGTATAACCTCCCCTCAGATAACCGAAACTCGTTATCCCTCGCAATTTTGAAGTCCAAACGTAAAGCAACTCTGCTCGCTGTTGATGTTACTCCCACTTACTACTCTTACGGTCAGTGCTTTGCTAATATTTGCCACACCCAGTTACGATTAGGTTTTCCTTGGCTCCATTTTGATGTGTACAAAGTTAACATTATGCAGCAACGCACGTGTAACTGCTCCCATCCAACCGAAGACTTTAAACATTACTGCCTCTACTGTCCTAAGTATGCAAAAGAAAGAAACTTGTATGTTCCACAGTCCCACTAATAGATCCTGGTGTCTATCCAAACATAATTTGTACATGTGGCCACCGACAGATTGGCTAAGATCTTCTTTTCTGCGATTAAGGAACTTTCTAATGATTGTAATATTTTAATTTTCAAGGCCATGCAAGACTATATCGTTGGTACTAGACGTTTACTCGCGTAAATGAGTCTTATCATGTCTAGGCCAAATGGCATTAATTTGAGATTATAGCTTTTGTATAATCTGACCGCATATAACTCTAGTTAATATGCTCAATTATTCAAGTTGTTATATTTATAGTGTCTAATCTACATATGTAGATGAATGTATGTTCCAGGTAACTGATTTTGGCTTGTAATGTTGGTCCCGTGCATGCTACAGGGGGTGGGTAGTGACAAGGCGGTGAAAAAGGCCCGAGCTACTGGGCGCAATAGTGGCTCCACAGTGGCATTGTGCGTATGCCACCATTGTGCTTCGCCCGCACCCAGCAGTCTTCAGTTAAAAGTCGGGTAATTAATTCTCCTTCAGCCCGCCACCTGCGGCGTGGGTAATCTGGGAGACAAGTGTGAATTCATTGAAAATGAACCTATATTCATAACATTTATGTATATATATATATATATATATATATATATATATATATATATATATATATATATATATATATATATATATATATATATATATATATATTCATAGTCATAGATTTAATGTATACATATGCAATTGTAAGTTGCTTTTCGGAGCTCCTAGTCTGTATTGTGACCTGCATAGCTTTTCTGTATCTTGTATTGTTCTGTGTGTTTTGTATATACATTGCGTGTCTCCGTGTCTGGGGAACCCCTGGATTGGTCGACTTGTGTACTATTGGGCTATTCAGTGTCAAATAAATATGTTTAAGCTAAATATCAAATGCGACAACTTTTATCCTTTGGTACTTTACATTCAATTAAGCTTAAGGCTGGAGGAAAATTTCAAAGTCTCAATGACCTTGACCTCTGATCTTTAGAGGTCATATGTAAATTACAAAAATGTACTGTGTAACAATATCCTTTTTTCAAGCCCAACACGAACCAAATCAGACGAAAATTAAATAAGTTGTGGCCAGATGAACATTACAAAGGAGCCAAATAACCTTGACATTTGACCTTATGAGGTGACATGTAAATTATGAAAATATGTAGTGTTCCAATACCTACAATTTCAGTCCAATATGATCAAATTGGATAAAAATTGACCAAGTGATGGTTAGATGAAAATTTCAAAGATCCAAATGACCTAGAACTTTGATCTTTAGAGGTCACATGTAAATTACAAAAATGTATAGTGTTACAATATCTACAATTGGAGCCCAACATGGTCATAATTGGATAAAAAGTAACAGAGTTATGGCTAGATGAAAATTTCAAATGGCAAAATGACATTGACCTTTGACCTTTAGAGGTTACATATAAATTACACAAATGTGCAGTGTTACAAACATATTAATTGAAGTTGGATTGGTTACATATAATAGTTTTGGAGATATTCAAGATTAACATTTTCTAATGGCCCTAATTTGCATAATTTTCAAAACCATTGAACATCTTTACAAACACTCAAGACTTCATGTATAGAAATATAATCATGCCAAGTTTTGAATTTCCAAGTATAATACGTTTCAAATGAAATGTTGGACAAATTTGCCTGTAAAGAAAGAACAAAGAAGAAAGAAATAAAAAGCAACTAGAAAAAACAGTATGTTTGTATTAGCACACAGACAGAACAAAAGAAAAAGAAAAAACACTATTGGCCGCTGCATGTTGACATCTGTGTCCAGTCAAGGATATCTTAAATTCCTTCTGGCACTCAGGCTTCGAATTGAGCGTGTTGTGTTATGACAACAATGGCATTTCTGAAATTCTTTTGCACTTTTCGAATTTGTACTTGCAAAATTTATCTCTGTGCATGTGGTGCCGTTTCTGGCCACTCTCGATTTAATTTGTTATACTAGATGACATAGATCATAGAGTTGCTCAAACATATTTCACAGTCACAAGAGCAGTCCCACTATGTAAATCTTTAAAATCAATCTGTGTCAATGCCCTCTAAAGAAACCTTTTGGGGTTTCCACACCAATAAAACGTGAAAAAATATTTTATACGGAGTATTGAAAAGACAAGAAAAGTGCTATGCAGTAGAACAAAACAGTGTGTATAATGAATTACAAAGAGTAAATTAAGTACATTTGTTAATACTCCACGTATAATGTTATAGGATCGATCATAGCGAAAACTAAAAGGCAGTTGCCAGGGGTTTCTCTGCTATTGACTGGAGGTCGCGCGGGCATAAATAAATACGCTGGTTTCCTGCTTCAAGTGCACACAAAGAACGCCATCTCTAGATCTGTTCTAACAGGTACAGTCTGAATATTTATGCAGCAGGACAAATGCTCCGTTTTGGCATTTGAGCCTTAATAACGGGATATTTTCATGCTTTTGCATTAAAATTAAAATGGCTGGCTTCTATTTCATAACTGTAGCATTTTGTTATGTAAGTGCAATTCCTTTATTTATTTATCTATGCATTTAGCACAGACAAAAAATTCAAAAAATTGCAGCCTATAGCTGATGTCACGTTATGGACAGTCCCATATTCTGAAATTAAAAATTCACATACTTCTGGCATAGAAACGGTGTTATAAAATTAGCCTGATCACTGACGTGATAGTCTGAATCAAGATGCTATTCGTAAAAGGTGTTTAACTTTTTTTTTTACTTCAAGTCATATTGTTGCATGGATTAAAAACGAATCCCGGTTTATATGAAACTGGCATTTTCTGTTTCTTTCACTCGCCTGCTCACAGTGCCAACTTGATATTACAATACAGTGCAAATATATTATGCTAAATGTTGCATTTAATTGTGGGTTAAAACTTCATCATAAGTTGTACATATCCTAATGAAGCTAGACGCAATTTGCCTGGAACACAAGTTGGTAATATTAATTGCAAAATAAAAGTAATCATCCAATATGAAATTAATCATTATGTATTTGCAAATTCACCTATAAAATTCAAAATTTATGGTGTTCACTTCTGATGCTATTTGTATTTTCTAGATTAAATTTGATATGGACCCCTCGCTTCGTATTGCTTTTTGGGACATTATGTCGGCAGTTCAAAAAAAAGGAACAAACGGTGGAACTGGATACCAATTATGTGTATTGCATCACTAGACCCGATGTTTCCAGATCTCACGATGCAATATAATTCAAAATTAATTGTTGCAATAGACTATTTTGTATCTGAAAATGTATATTGGCCATAAAAATTCCGCATACACAGTAACAAAAAAAAAACGTCATGATAATTGTCCAGCTGGCATCCTGTTTCACCACATAGATCAAACCTTTACAGTGAAAAGGCAGTGAAATCTAAATGTATGTTATTTACTGAATAAAATTATAACAGAAGTTGTCGGTCTACGAAAAAGTAACGGGCAATAAAAAGATAAATTATGCGTTGCGAATAATACAAAACCCTCCAAAATATAAATATATAAGTAAATATGAAACTCTCCATAATTTTCAATCTTTATTTGTAAACTAAATCCTATCAGTAATGTGAAGTTTATCCTATGTCAGCAAAAACCATTTATTCGGATGGAATATTTGAAGAAAGTTTTCAAAAACGTCATTTGTTCATTTATTGTTAAAAAGAACAGTTTTAGAACCAGCAGGATGTATTTGCCGAGTGGCAGCAGCTGGGTTTACTTTCATTGTCCACAAACAGGAAAAAGTTTACTTTTAGTCACTACAAATAGGAAAAAGCATATGTTTTATTGTATAATGATTCTGTTGTTTTGGTGTTTACATGTAAAACTGAATCACCTGCGATAAGATGACGTCAAAGCAATGTCCAGCAAAATCAAGTAGTGGTCAATATTCTTTATGGCAAATGTTTTGGACATGAGCGCTACAAGTGAAGTGGTAAAAGCTGTAATTATTTATGGTAATAATCACTTTATGTATGCATTTTGATACTATTTTGTCAGTTAGGAGGTGCCTGGATAAACAAACAAACAAGTAAATAAATAAATAATTTAAAGGGACTATTACAAGTTTTCCTCGCTATATTGAACACAATTACTTAGACTTTTAGGTTTTATTTCTTGAAAAATGGATATCCAATTTACCATCTCTAGTAAAGAATATTTAGTTGATTACTTTCCAATCAAGCTCCCGGAGAAGCGCATAGATCACGTGAATCGCCATCAGAAAGGACAATCTCAAACTAGTGCAAATCTACCATTTATTTCTTTCAGACAACGACTGACTGGTTGGAATTTCTTAATAGAGAGAGATATGGATGACCGGCAGAATTACGTCATTCACGAATGATATATGGGTTTGTGAGATCTGAGCTAAATCATATTTATGCTGATTCGTGAATGTCATAGCTCGGGGATGAAGGTGGGAGTCTGATTCTTCCTTTTGGTCTCGACTGACGTTCAACATCTGGATATTGCCTGGACTGGTTTGCATTGTAATATGAATTTAGATTTAAGTTTCACCAGTGAGTTTGAAGAGTAGATATGGATAGACAAGAGTTTGTAGATTGTCGAGCCAAAATTAAATTGTGCCTTTTTTTCTTTCTCTCTTTGTAGGACATCATTATATCGTTAAAACCTGCTGGCTGTGTTAAAATTCTAGTCAGCGCTCTGGTTGATGCATGTTTGTAAATGCATTTACTTCTGTTAAGAAACATTATTTTGAACTTGTTGCTAGGGATACTATCTTTACAAATTGTCTCATACGCACATGAATGTTGACTACATGAGGATTAGTCATTAAGCAACTCAAGTTATACATACCTTCGATCTGATACGAAAGCTGAAATTGACAAAACGTATTCTATGCATAAAACACGAACATATTGTAGAAAGAGTTACATAATCAACATTATACAAAGGCGGTAACTATTCCATACATACAGAATATTTTGTGTCTATTGTGTTTCTCCAAATTTGGTCTTTTCTTCAACCTTTGTAAATGACCAGAAACACTAGAACAAGTTACGCATTTTGAGATACTAATATAGCCCATTATGTGAAAATTTATTGTATTTTGTCTTGTCATACTTGGAAGATTTATCATCTATATCTTGTTGCAGTTAAAGAAAGTTTGGCCAGTTTGCTTTTACGACTTAATTTTAGGTCGTGCGGTTCCTTGTACCTTTTTTGCTGACATTTTCATTTCACGTTAACGCAAAAAAACCCACAACGTTTTACATTTTTGTGGGTCTACATCGTCATCAACAAAATTGTAAAGTTTCGTTTAGAACAATGTTAAATTAATTGTTCAGATGGATGGGTGAGCCATTATGACAAAAATTGCTGTATCAATCAAGTCTTGGTTCAGTTTGGCATTTTATATAATGAAACTTAGTAAGTATGCAACGCAGAATAAACACAAATATATCCAAAATTATAGACAAGTTTTGTCTTGCAAATCATGCAATGTTCCGCAGTCTGGGATTTAAATTGATAAAACACTTGCTTTTAGATAAAGCTCCCTACACCGACAACGTGCAGACATGAACCAAGACGCAATTAACTATATTGAGTAGATTTGGAGAGTGAGCCAGGGCAATTTGACAATGTCGGATAGATTATGTTGGCTGCAGAAAGAGCCACTTGTAAAACCAAAGATGATTCCGCGTATGGATTTTTGATTGACCGCACGGCCTAATATTTTCATTTGATTCCCATAGTTGCAATATATTGTATCTAGAAAATGATGCCCTTTCTTCAGAAAATGAATATAAAGTTAATGCGCCATTGTTTTTATGGCTTCACCCTTGGCCACAAAATGTATTTTTTTTCATGCACGAGATTTGTCTGGTCCAGACAATAGTTGTAAATTGACAAAGCATTGAAGTACCATGTATCAGTTGTACTGCAAAAATTCGCAGCTAAAATCAGAAAGGTAGGCTAAATATTGTGATCCCAGGAATATGGATTTGGCATGATTAGTTTTCATCAAACAAAGGCTCTTTAGGACTACCTATTGTGGCAATAATTAAGGCGTATATATGCTGCTGATGACAACAGGTACCAGCAGTCTGAACGGAATGGAAGTTGATCTAGTAGAGAAATCTTAAAGAGACTTGTGTAAAAGAATTTAGTACAGCATTTTACATGCTTTACTAATTATTGTTTTAACAGCCAGGCAGTTTTAAAAAATTTGGGAAGAGCCCCCGTACAGAGAACTTTGTTGATTTCGGCTAAATACTCTCTATCGTTCTCTCTTATCAAGCTGTAATAAAAGAGAACACTAACTACGAAACAATTTGAGGATGACACATTTCTACTTCAACATACAGTCATGGAAATTTAGAAGTGTGGAGCCCGTAGGCGTTATGTTAAAGCAAAACCAACATTAAAAGTCAAAAGGAATTATAACAAATTTGGCTACGTCATATGTTCGACAATATGGCAGTCAAGAAACGTTTAATGAATTTAACGCTGCCCAATTATTAGAGCCCCAATTTTGGATATTGGCACCCATTTACGAAATGAGGCTGTTTAAGGAATAGTGTGTACTTCCGAATTGTTTTAGCAAGATAAAATGTTTCGCTTATTTGAGGTCAGAACCTTTAATACTAATAATAATGCACAAAAGCCATGAAATTATTGATAAGAATGGCAAAAGCTGGAATACGTTGTAGTGTGGTAAATTATTAAAAGCCGCAAGCCATGGGGCAAACAAGATACCCTAACCATTGTAACTTATGTAATAAAGGCATCATTGGTGTGGTTTTTTTTATAATTATGAATTTTTAACAAATGACAAATCGAGACACCGTTGTTTTCCTCATTTTGTGGAATGCCCTTTAAAAGAAGAATGATTTCAACTTACTAGGAAAAAAACTGGAAACAGCAGGAAAGTCTTTGACGCCATTCCAACGTAAAATATTCACTCCTTGGATATTCTGATGCTACATCATGTCTTCTGTACCCTGCCTCGCTCTGTTATTCGTCACCTATGTCGTCTCGACGAAGAAATTTCCCAATGTGAACAAAGCAGCAACCAGCTTACCAAATCAATGGAACATGCTAGCAAAACGTTCAGGGTCCGTAGCTGTAAGACAGCAACAATGGACCCAATAATGCATGAATTTGGCGTAGACGACTTTGTGGACCAATGGGAGAATAAACAGCAAAAGTGATCAATATGCACACCTTTCCTGCGTGCAACCTTTCGTCAGTCAAAACTGAATTAAACAAATGACATGATATCAGGTGAAATACTCCTGAGTCGGCCACGGATGGTTGTTTATAGGGTCGTCAAGGTTACAGGGCTGTCAGGATTTAACGTTGTCAATAAAAAGGATCTTAATCAGTTATCAGCAGGTCATATTGTTATACAGATGAACAATCCAAGATATATAGATATATTCCCTTTAGCTTGGAGCTATCGTTATGCTTACATTTTAAAATGCATGTCTTAGACACATCTAATCGGACATTAGGACACATTTTCACCAAAAAAAAAAAAAAAAAGACAAAAGACGGTGCATATGATAATGAAATAACTTCAAAGCTTGGAGAGCTATTTTGAGCTTCCTCAGAAGCAAGCTCAAGTTGCCATAGTGGTGTCATGTCTACCTTTCATACTGTGTTCGATTTCTTTTGCTTCCGAAGACTTGTCAGTAATACCACACTAAACTGCTTGGCCATTGCACGAGAAGAAGCCTACGTTCAATATTGGAATAATGGTGGTGACAAGGTGTATGAAGTTATGGAATTTCGTCAACAATTCCCGATGAAATAAAATACAACGAAAACCAAAAAAAAATAGAAACACAAAATATAACTCCAATAAAACGAGAGAGCGAGAAAGAAAAAACACAGCCATGTCGCAGCAGTCTCCATGTTTTAATCCTTATATTTTCATGTCACATTCGAACAACAGAATGCAATGTTCATAGTACTATTTCTGTTAGTTTCGTATCAATATGGTAATGACATCAGAACAATATCGTATTTGTGTCTTTTTGTCCGGAACCACTTCCTAGTAGTCATTACGTACCCCATTACGCAGTCCGAACTCTTTACTCTCCATAAGCTAACCTGCCTCTGTCTAACCTCTATACATATGGGCACAATTTTCCATATTACACACGTTCCTCTGTAAAATTGTGGCATAGGCTTTATTTGCCCAAATAAATTAAAGGGTCTTGAGCGGGTAACTACTCAGAACATGTTTCGGAGCCTAAACATGTCTCTCTGAGTAGTGGCCCCTTGTCTAAGCTAAATATTCAGCAAAGACATCCCACATAATAATGAATAAATATGAACGTGGCAAATGATGAATTAGCTGAATATGTGAAGTTTTGCTCATAAATGCAGAGCTTCATTATGAAATAAGAATACCTGTCAAACAAACCATAATTACTAAATTTGTATAGTACAGGTTCAGATGAGAACAATTTGACTTACCCCTGAACCAATATGTACCCTTTCTAGCTGGACAGCTTATCCTAGTTAAACCACCTGCCAGTGTAAAACTGAGGTAGAAACAAGCTGGGGCATCATATTCAGTCCCAGTGATTGTAAAATAAACAGGTGCAGCTAGACCACCTTTACAAACCAAGGGAAATCTTAACAAGGACTGCAACAATGGACGTCCTGCACCAGAAATGTAAAACAAACTCCATGATGACACCTACTCCTTACTTTGAAAGTCTCCAAACAATTAAGCTCTATTTCACTGCCAACCGTGAGTCCATCTTTCAACGTAATGTGTAAGGTTTGTGACCTTTGAGAAAATGCTGTCAATTTTGAGTAATGTTTTTAATATTGAGTGAATGTGCATTTAGGCATGTCACAAAAGAATGAAAGTCATTAGCATTTATGCCAAAAGCGTGTTATCAAAACGTTTTTTCTTAACACGACTATAAGTACAATTGGACAAACTTGGAACTGTGGTAGGCCACTGCTTGCTACCGATAGCCCCTGGGGGGTTTAACCTGACAGAAAACATATAAGCCTAAAATGTCTGAAAGTGAATATTAAAACAATTATACCGAAAGATAAAATTAAGTAGCAAAACAGACAAGTCTAAAAACTGCAAAATTATTGTAGCCAAACTTTCTAATAATCTTTGGATATTAATAATAGAGCAAGTCAGAAAAGAATGAAAGTCATTTGTATTGAAGTCAAGAGAATGTAATGAAAATAGAATGCTTCTTAACAAGTACACTTAAACAAGCTTGTAACTGTCGTAGTCCACTGCTTGCCACCGATAACCCCTGGGGGGTTAACCTAACAGAAAACATTATGTAAATATTGACTGGTTAACTAGAGAATACAAGAATGTTAGAACCTAAGGATGGCCTCTGTTCCGGCTTGTCCATTGTGACATTTCCCTGGTATGAGACTGCGATGAACAGTTAAGCTGCCCAAGTATTTACTGCTTTGGTATAACAACCAATAAAACATACGGAAGTAGGCATGTCGTTAAACAATGAATGATATGTGTAAATGTATTTAAAAGTGGAAAAATGAAGGCTTGCAATAAAGATGGGGATGATAAGCAGCCTAGACTATGGGACAAGATAAAAGCCTACAGTAAAGAGGGGGTTGACATGCCACCCAGACCGTGGGGCAAGATAAAGGCTGGGAATGAAGATGGGGTTGACATGCCACTAGGACTGGAGGACAAGATAAAAGCTCGGAGTCAAAATGGGCTTGGCATGCCGCCAGGACTGCGGGAAAAGATAAAAGCTTGGAGTAAAGTACTCTTCTTTACGGAAGGTCCCAGAGAGTAATAATTCAGGGAGAGGCATCATCTTGGGGGAAAGTCAAAGCGGGGGTCCCACAAGGCTCAGTTCTAGGACCACTACTGTTCCTTGTGTACGTAAATGACATCGTAGATATTGTTAGATCTGAAATTCGCCTTTTTGCTGACGATACAACATTGTACATCACTGTGGACAATCCAACTGAAGCAGCTAATGTTCTAAATCATGATCTGGAGTCACTTTCCGAATGGTCTTACCAATGGCTTGTTACATTTAACCCCAACAAAACTAAATCTACCAAACTAAGTGAGCAGTCAAATACAACAGATCACCCAGACCTGATAATAGCCTTGCAAATGTAACCACCCACAAACACTTGGGCTCTGGTTTTCTAAAGATCTCACCTGGTCAACCCATGTGGATCACATTACCGCTAAAGCAAACAAGCTTGTTGGTGTTCTTAAGTGCTTACAGTACAGGTTGAACAGGAAATCCCTTGAAAGTCTATATTTTTCCTTTATACTTCCCTGCCTGGAGTATGGCAGTGTGGTCTGGGATGGATGCACTCAGGCCCACAAGGACCGTCTCGAAACTGTTCAGCTGGCTGCAGCACGAGTCATTACTGGGGCTTTTGCCCACACAAGTCTTGAAAAAAATTTATATCGAAACAGGGTGGGAAAAGTTAGCGGAGCGCAGAAGGAAACACGAGTTAGTACTCATGTTCAAAATTGTCCATGGGATAGCTCCAGCATATCTCTGTAAACTATTACCAGGAACAGTTTCAGCTAGAACCAAACAGATACGAACAGTTGATGCAAAGAAGAGTACACTTTACAACTCTTTCTTTCCATCGACTATTCGTGAGTGGAATTCTCTGTCTCGATCGGTCGGGAGTCTTGATAATTTAGATGAGTTTTAACGGGAGCTAAATCGATCCAAACCTAAACGTAATGAATGATATTATTTTGGAGATAGGAAAATTGCCATCATTCACACGAGAATGCGGACGGGCTGTAGCCAGCTGAACGGTGATCTATACAAAATTGGAGTTGTAGAGTCGCCATTTTGTTCATGTGGAGCGCACACCGAAAGTGTTTATCACTTCTTTTTTGAATGTAAATATTATCTTCCTTTGAGGAATGAGCTGCAAACCAAAATAGTACCCATTGGTAACTTTAACTTGAAATCTGTGCTCTTTGGCGTTGAAAAGAAAGGAATTACTAAAAATCAAAACGAAGAAATTTTTGGTGCAGTTCATAATTACAGAAAGCTTAGTGGAAGATTTAAAATCTAACTTTGTATTTGGTGGCTGGTAACCATACAAAATGATAATTGTATACACATTAAATGCTCACACATCGTACCATCTTGCTTCCGTATCCCCTACATTGTTGTCCTGTAAGTCCTCCTGGTGTTCGAAATCTCTACGTTGTCTCGTTTTGTATGTACAAGAGGCCTTCATATAGGCTAGTGAGCCTGTTGGCCATTTTTTTTTTTTTTTTTTTTTTTGCAATAAAATATGTTTAAACCAAAGTACCGATTGACATGCCGCCTAGACTGCGGGACAGGATGAAAGCTTAGAGTAAAGACAGGAATGACATGCCACCTGCACCCTGGGGTAAGATAAAGGCTTGGCCTTGGAGTAAAGATGGGGTTGACATGCCACCTAGACTGTGGGACAGGATGATGGCTTGGAGTGATGATGCTGAAATGTCACATAGACCAAAGGTCAAGATGATGGTTGGCGTAATGATGAAGCTAAAATGACACGCAGACTGGAAGACTAGATGATGGCTGGAGTAGTGATATGTGGTTGACGTGTCAGATGGACTGCAGGACAAGATAATAACTAGCCTTGGAGTAATGCGGGTGAAGCACAACGCAAGGGGCAGAAGTAGGTGATTATAGTATTTTGGATCAAAGAAACAGTCCTTTGAATGTGGAAGCAGCAGCCTTATACTTCAGTAACAAGACACTTTTAAGAGCCGTGCTGCTAAAGTGAGAATGACATTATTGACACACTGCACGGCGTCAAAGTGGCCATTTGGGGGTATTTTAATACTTTCGTGAGTCCCATCATTCATCTACTGCCCATATAAAAGAGCTGGATTGTCATTACTAGCATAAAGTAGGACATCAGATCAATATGTGAAGTCTGGCTTTCGAAAAACAGGGTTACATGCAAGTTAGATCACAAACTTGCCAATAATAGTACGCTCTCAGAGGCTTCATAAATAGCCAGTAGCAGAGCAGTAGTAAAGCAGATACATCTGATGATAATAAACCAGGTATCCATCATCTGGGAGAGGTAATAGAACAAAAAGAATAAGGACACTATATATGTAGCTTCAAGTCAGACACACTTCCCATTGTGGTCACTATCACGATTTTGTGACAGGAATATCATCCCCAAATTTGACACTGAAAGTCCTGTCTCCACACTATATGAACATAAAAATGTCCATGGAGGTAACATGCCACCGTTAAACTTATTCGCATGACGTTGAAACACTACTATGTGACCCTGTGCACATTTGCGAGAAATTGATGTATTGAGCGCAGCACAATTCAGAACATAAAAATTTGTCACTTTTTGCGGTAAAATATAGTGTTGACACAGTGGAGTAGTATTGATATCAGATCCACTTATGACGTAAGAGGAGTTAAAAAACTTCACACATAATGCTCAGACCCTCGCAAGGATACCCAATGAACACAAGGATTTTTAAAAGAGAGTAAGGCACTCTTAAAGGAGAAAAGGCCATAATAGTATGGACCAAAAAGTTATGCTGAAACTTTTCAATGCAGGGCCTGTGTCATATGCAATGAAAGATAAAATCAACAATGGTAGTGATGGACTGTGGGATACAAGTTTGCATATCATCCAGGAAATATATCACGACAATCCCTCATAAAGATATTTCAGAAACACCAAAATTCCCTTTGATATGTTGCACGCTTGTGTTGTATATCATTGTACAATGGAAAGTTGAAAGGAATGCCATTATTGCTTTTTTATATGATGACACAAGTTTTACAGGTCCACAGAACGAAACGTACCTGATGAACTTGCAGTGTTGAAATGCCTCAAAGGGGTGCGGATGTGCTTTGAAGGGAAACAGAAATGTTGTTGCTACCAGGTGACCAATTCAGTCTACGTGTTGGCAGGCCAGTGCATACAATTTCTTATCAATTCAGCAAAGAAACAACGTCTGAGCTAATGGTACCCTGCCAAACCTGGGTCATGTAGAACGATTAAAGTGAGCTAATATGAGATGTCGCAATCAGGAATTGCATGTCTATTTGGCTGAATAGAAAACCCAATACACAACATTCTTGTGGGCCAGAGTTGTGTATTCCCATTAGATTCTACTTTAAAGGAACATTCAATTCATATAATAGTTTAGTTTAATAGTTACATCACATTTAACCCACTCCTGCTCAGTATAAAACTGAGTCAATAGCTCTTCTTGCCCCAGCCGCGCTAAGGAAATCTATTTACCCAGGGCGTGTCGCCATGAATGGATTATATACAAATCATTTTTCTTACATTTATGAAATGTTTATATATATACGGAATAAATCCATGTAGAATTTTAGGAACAGGTTTACATGAATATATTTATCTTGGCCTATGCCTATGGGAAGTAACAGTAGAAAGCTTAAGTAGGCCTAGTTGCAACGACTGCACCGAACGTCCAAACTTGTACGGGCCTACTTGTATGAATGCAGATAATGTTTTACAACTCAAATATGACTTCAGTGATAACGACACCTGGCAAAATGCTTGAAAATTCTCAGTTAATGTTTTATTAGATGATAACAGAAGAAAACATACTTCATCAAATAGGAGGTTTTAATGCAAACTCCCTAATTGATGTGCCTAATAAAAACTTTATGGATTGCCTGACAAATCCAGCCCGCAATAAGCTCTGATTCAAGAATGTCACAGATGATATGACATTGAACATAATGAATATGCTGAAACCTAAAAACAACTGTGGTCATGCCAGTTTGTCAGTTGATTTATTAAAACTGATCAAAATGAAAACATATAGAGCAGTGACAGTCATAATAAATCAAATGATAAAAACAGGATTTTTCAAGATTTTTTAAATGTTGCTCAAGCTATACAAATTAATAAACAGAATGACCCCACTGCCTTTGAAAATTATAGACCTATTTCTATTCTTCCTGCGATATCAAAGTATTTGAACGGGTCATATTTGATCAGACACATCAAAATTCCAAGGCAAAAAATCTCTACCACGCTAGTTTATATGGATTTCGCGAGAGCAACTCGACTGAACGAGCTTCATAAGAATTTATACACAGAATACTCACTGAAATGGATAAAGGAAACATACCTATAAATATTTATATGGATCTATCGAAGGCTTTTGATACTTCAGATCATAAAATCATATTACAAAAATTAAGATATCATGGAATAAAGGACATTAATCTTAAACTGTTTGAAATTTGTCTAAATTATAGGAAGCAATCTGCAACCAATGAAGACGTGAAGTCTCAGATGTTAAAAACAAAACTGGCGTACCAATAGGATCAATTTTAGGTCCACTGCTGTTTATAAAATACATCAATGACATAATAGTGGCTTCCAATTTATTTCAATTTAGTATAGATGCAGACGTTACCACCTTATACAGTGTTTTGAACTTCTTAATAAGCAAAATGAGAGCAGAGACAATCCCCCAAATTACAAACGCAGAGCTAGCAAAAGTTAGTACGTACTTGACGGCAAAAAAGTTATCCTTAAATATTGTGAAAACAAAGTTTATGTTATTCTACAAACAAAGTATCTACTCCATCTTTCGAAATACATAAAACAAATATTGATTGTGTGAATGAATTTAATTTTTGGGGTTTAACTTTAGATAAAAATATGAACTGGAGAAAAAACATACAGAACATTTCTGCCAAAGTCTCCCAGAAAGTAGGCATATGAAATAAACAAAAAGGATCCCTTCGATTAAAATTATTCTGATCTCATATAACTTACTAACATCACCACATTTAAACTAGTGCTTTCTGGCATGGGGACATAAACTAGGGAGACATTCCATTATTCAAAAACGAGCTGTACGTGCCATAATTAATAGTGGTCTTAATACCCATTCAGAACCAATATTTAATGGATTGAAATGACTAAAACTCGAAAATATATATAAGCTAGAGCTTCTAAAATTTATTACAAATTAACGAAGGACAAGTTGCCCATATATGTTAAGAATCTTCCATTATTTCCAAACACAATCGCACATGATCATAACACATGGAAAAGTTACGAAATATTTATAACTAGGGCTTGTCGCGTCTATACAAATCAATGTATTAAGACATCAAATGGGTTATATTTTGAATGATACGCCAGGTACGATAAAAGATAATGTCAATACATATAGTATTCAAGGATTTTCAATTTATGTAAAGAATTACTACATAGAAAAATATGAATCTGAATATTGCATACCAAATTCTGCCAAGTAATCTTGATTTTTCGATTTGTGATTTTTATGTATTTATCTGTTAATTGATGTGACAAAAAGGTACAATCTACTTGAGGCCCTACACACTTTGTCAATTTCTTAACACTGGTAGTACCGTAAATATATCGGAGCCAATATTGACTTCAAATCAATATCATCTGCATAATTAATAAATGGACAGTATAACAATGCTTGTATGATAGCGGTCAATTATGGCCATGACCTAAATACAGGTCTTCCAGATCAATATATACATATATATATATATATATATATATATATATATATATATATATATATATATATATATATATATATATATATATATATATATATTTATATATATATGCAATTATAAAATATTATAATGTATTATATTGCTTGATTGTATGTATATGTTGATTGAATAAAATAGTTCTAGATTTCCGATTAAGTTAAATATTAAGGCAAACGACAATTTACATCCCGAAGCTTTCGGGCGATTTGAGTGAGCAAGGGTTAGGGCTTGCCTTCGTAGACAGACCAATACCGCCGCCCTATTCATACTGTGGATTTCTATTGACGGCGGACTTCGAGCGGGGTTATGTTTTTTTCGCCCTCAGTCGGACCGCGGTGAGAAGGGTCTGTCTACGCAGGCAAGTTAGGGCTTGCCTACAAAGAAACAAGCGATCCGCTTTTTCTGCAGGACCATACCTTTAAAAAGCCAAATGTGCTTCCAAGTGGGAAGACGTTTCATTTTTAAATAGAAACAATCAGACCCTCTCGTCTGCCCAATGAACGTACAATTATCAACCAGGTACGTCAAATTTTAGCCTCATGAAATACTATTATGAGAAATTAATCTGTCTCCTGCGCTGGCACCGTATGTGAGGCACGACACGAATCTTTCTGTCTGCAGTTCTGAAGCCACAAGGGGTAAAACTATGCATGGTTACATGTACATCTATCAGCAAAGAGATTGAAGTTTTGCCCAGTATCATGCCTATGTTTTTATTTAAAACAAGTGCCTTCGGCTGTGCCCAGGTAACAAACATCTTCCACCCCCACCCCCCGGACTGGCGTCAAGGGGGGGGGGGGGTAATGTGTAAAAGGGGAAAGAAACTGCATTTTAAACATGTTTCAACAAATGTTCAAGTGACTTGTGACCATGGAGGTATGAACATTAATATGCTAAGGCCACGAAAAACAAAAATATATGTGTGGTTCCGATAACCCGACGGACCCCACTGAAAAGCCCGTAGTTTTGACCCTAAATAATTTTTATGAAACACAAAAAAAAGAAAAAAGGAAGTTTCAAGCCGAGCCGCCCTTCCCTTATAAACATTGATCGACCCTGGCTGAAAGATTTTATCGAGAAAGTGGTCGTCGTGTGCCTTTATTTTGCAGTAAAGTCAACTCAAAAACAGTATACACTTATTTCAACTTGTTATTAGTGGAGGGTTAACTTAGACCAGGGAAAGAGCATAGCTGCATTGCCACGGTTGTTTGGTGAAACAGCACAGCCATAGCCCTGGTTTGAAAGATTCTATCGAGAAAGCGGTCGTCATGTGCCATTATTTTGCAGGAAAGTCAACTCAAACACAGCATTATATTTTTTATTTATCATCAACTTGTCTGGAGGGTTAACTTGGGCCGGGGAAACAGCATAGCTGCATATAGACACGGTATTCGGGGAAACAGCATAGCTGCATATAACCACGGTATTCGGTGAAACAGTATATAGCAACTGTCATTTGGTGATCGTTATCGTAATATCTCGTTACGTTTGAGGTGTCCGTTCTCTAAGTTACCGGGGCAAACGGTCATTAAAGTACTTTTAAAACATGACTTACTATCTTATCTTTAATCTACCCGCTCCGTTGTGTCTGAAGCAGTTATCATCGTCAGTTACAAATCCAAATACGACACGATACCTCGAGCCGGTGAATCATTCACCATTTTGAACATGGCGCAATCCATAGCGGCACAGTTGCACAAAAATACAGAACTTTCAACTTATATAATTGTTTTGCAACAAAAGCTACCAAATTTACAGGAGTATTTTGACTTTATACAACTATTTACCACAAGAAATGTAGTGTTTCTAGGCAAAGTGGTTTTAAAGTTACATACACCAAATTTTTGTCAGAGATGTGTCTTATGATGGACCAGGTTCATATTTAAAACCAGCTTCCTCTGATCATTTTTAAACATTTTATGAAACTTTTAATGAATGAATGAATGAACTTTATTGGCTGCACCACAGTATACAAAAAGTGCGGCAGTATGCCAAGCGAAACAAATACATACAAACTTTTCACACGTTGATTACAACATACAAACACGACATCAACAACACCAACCCCCTATATAAACAAAGTGTTGAGACAACAACAACAACAACAACAACAACAACAAAAAAGTGATAATAAATTACAAACACATCAGACAAACCCAGGAGACAAGTTCTACCATTCGCACCTGGCAAAAGAAAAAAAAAGAGATTTCTGATTTATTCAAACATTGTCAGTACTTTTGTAAATAGGGCCGACATAAGAGGACGTATCCGATATCGAAATACATATATTTTTTTTTATAATTGATTTCCTCTGGTAGCCATAACTTCTTTCATATAAATTCCAAAATTTCTGATCACTTCATAATCTGATGATTCCATAATAAAGATAAATTTTTCCAGATCAGTATAACCAGAAAATTCTGGAAACATGTCCGAAATTGAAATTAACAATTTTTCTTGGGGTTCACGAAACTTTTGACAGGCGACAACAAAGTGACACTCGTCCTCTAAGAGATTACATTGCTCGCAAAGTCTTAATTCTATGGGTAATTTTGAGGGACGTTTGTGTCTTCCTTCTTCGATCGCCAAATTATGGGCACTGATTCTTAGCCTTGAGATATTTTTCCCCATTGTAAAATCTTTGATGATATGTATATAATTTTCGAATCTAAATTCTCTTTTATATAAAACATAGCTTCTCAATTTTATATCTACTCCTTCATTATTATTCATTTCCTGTTTCCATTGTTTCGAAAATAAAATTTGGGAACGTTTTTTGAAGATATTATCCGGAAAACAACCCCTTTTGTTTCCGCAGTTGTCCGATAAATGTTTCATGTCTATACCATGTAGCATGTCCGAAATAGTTTGCAACCACGTACTCTTCCCTTCTAATGACATCGTGACATTACATAAATATCGGTCATACAGAAGGCTATCGGTTGGTAATTTAACAATTCTCAAACAGTTCTTACAGACAAGTCTCAAAATGTTCAGTGACACCGGTAATTGGCCAAGTTTCCCAAGAACTGCAATATTTGATGCTCTGCGATGCACACCTAGACAATGTTTTAAAAAAACTGATATTGAATTTTTCGTAGTCAAGGTTGAAGTATCCTGCAAAAGAGTCAATTGATAGAATTTTTGATGGGAGGGCAGAGTGGGCACCCCATATTTCACAAGCATACATAAAGATTGGCATCACAACCTTTTCAAACAGATTAATAAGGAATTTAGTGCTCACTTTCCCAACAAAAAATAATCTTTTAAGTCGTCCAAAGGATTTTTTGGCTTTATCACATAGTCGCTTTATAGCACCTTCAAATGAACCGCTTGCTGATATTTCTATACCCAAATACACATAGTTTCAGACACATTCTAACTTATCTTTATCTAGAACAAAAGTTCTTTTTATTAACTCACCCGTCTTATTAAAAATCAAAACCCTAGACTTGCTGATATTAACTTTCAATTTCCATTCATCACAATTCGCCTTCAATTTATCCAAACATGTTTGCAACCCATATTCAGAACTTGATAATAAAATCAGATCATCAGCATGCAATAGACAGCTTATTTTCTTGTTGTATAATACTACCGTATTGCATGAGGTATCAAACTGAGAGGGTAAATCATTTATAAAAACGTTGAACAAGGTTGGGTTCAACACGCAACCCTGTTTAACTCCTCTTTTGAGAAACATTTGACCAGAAAGGCCAGTATCATGCTTGATTTGTCAACTCGAATCAAGATGCATATCTTTTATAATATTAAACATCTTTCCTTTGATACCGCTTACTGTAAGTTTATAAAATAATCCTTGGTGCCAAACTGTATCAAAGGCTTTTTGAAAGTCTATGAAACACGAATATAAAAATTTGCCCCTGCTTATCAGTTTTGTATATTTGTCGATCAAGGTTCTGAGAAGAAATATGTGGTCGCTAGTTCTACAGTTTTCCGTAAATCCTATTTGAGTTTCATTCTTTAAATTATTGTCTTTAAAGTAAGTTTGTATAAGTTTATTTAAAATAATACAAAACAATTTTGAGACACAGCTATT
This sequence comes from Hermodice carunculata, assembly GCA_964020975.1. NCBI lineage: Eukaryota > Metazoa > Annelida > Polychaeta > Eunicida > Amphinomidae > Hermodice > Hermodice carunculata. Next base: position 58,363,966 of record OZ026613.1, on the reverse strand, counting down.
AATAGATATACCCCTATATTATTTGGATCTGAAAAAAAAAATGTTGAAAATCTTCAATAACATTGGTTTCAATATATCGTAACTAACCCTTAACATTTCATTTAGAATTTTGTCTTTCCCAGGCGCTTTCTTGTTTTTTTAACTTCAGAATTGCCTCTTTTAATTCGGGTTCGGTAATTTCGTAATCTAATAGAGCCTCTGAAAACTCATTGTCAGCTGCCAAAGCTGTTTGCATTGCAATCATTTTTGGGTGATTTTCCACCACGGGAATGTTGGACATTAAACTTGAAATATGGCGAAACCATTGCGCTGGGTCAATATTTGAGTTCAGTCTGTTTTTTTTTTTTTTTTTTTTTTTTTTTTTTTTTTGTTGCTAAGGTTACATCTTCCAACTCTTTTATCAAATCCCAGTAAACATTTGGATTTTTGTCCCATACTTTGTCCAGAGAATCCATAATTCTATCTTTGAATTGTTTTTCACTTTTCTTTCCAAGTAGCCTAAATTGTTTTCTCGCAGTGTAATAAGATTGTCTTAAATAATAATTATGAGGGTCCTTGGACAGTTGTTTTGCCATGTTCTTAATTTCACGGTACAGGTTGTAACATTTGTCATTATTTAGGAAGACGCTTTCGCCTGTGATTCCTGGTTGATTTAGCTTTTAATGACAACCTAGCAGCTTTGTACATGATGTTGTTAAAGTCAGAAATCAGGTTGTCTGTGCTCTCTCCATTACCAGCCTCATAATTATTGTTCATAAACAGATCTAGGTCCCTACTACATAAAGTGTCCAGGGCATGTTTGAGTGCAATAGGGCTGTTTTCATTCCAAGAAAAAACAGGTAGGTAAAGGGTTAAGTCGACTCTTTTCCCATGCCTGTGTGTGTTCCGTATCACACGACTGGTGAACTGTTAGTCTGAGGTCAAAAGACATACAACAATAATCAGACATCCAGCTGAGGTCATGTACCGTCATATGGGGGATTAACGGGAACACAGTGTGGTCAGCCATTACATAATCTATACAGGTGGGGTTCCTGGCGTTATGACTGAAACATGTATACTTGCCAGTCAAATTCCCCATTTTTCTACCATTCAAAATGCGCAAACCATTAGTTTGGCACAAATTTAGCAGTAATTTCCCGTGCTCATCTGTTCTACGCATATCCATATTAGCTCTAGCAAGAGGAGTATCTAATTCAATGTCGTGTGGAAGAGGTATCAGGTCATAGTCGGCTTTTTGTCATGCGGAATAAAATCAACATCAACACACGTGTGGCAGCATTAAAGTCTCCCATGTGTATACAATTTACTCCTTGTGACTTGCAAATGTCTGCTGAAAGTTTATCAAAGACATCTACATCACTTACATATAGAGAATTTGTTGGAGATTGATACACTGTTGCTATAAAGATATCCTCATCCAGACCAAAGTATGCTTTGTTTACTTTGATCCAAACAATTTCCGGATCAGAAACTGGCAGTAACTCGACACCTTTTTTAATATCGTTTTTTTTTTTTATGTATACGGCTATTCCACCTGAGTTTTTAGTAGCTCTAATAGATCTGGGTCTTATACTTTTGTGTAATGTATATCCCTTTTTTGACAGATCAGTGTCAAAAGTAGCATGAGTCTCTGTAAGACCAAATATATCAAAATCACTCACAAAGTCCACAAAGTCGGGATCATGAAGTTTACATACCGATTGGCCACAAACTACCTGTCTGTGTCCATGTATGTTCCAGCACATGAGACTGAGTTTGCGATTCATCATAAAAGAAAAACTGTCTATGTGACCATGATGCGTTTTAATAATTGCGTTTGTGCCACGGTCTGTTGCTGCCGTTGTTCACGAAACTCTGGTTTTTTGTACGCATATTTTATATTAGCAGCGATCAGACGTGTCCCTTGTTCATTTGGATGTGAATTGTCCTTGTATAGCTGGGCTCTAGTTTTATTATTACGTCGGTCTATAAAACTAGGATTGTAAATACTAATGTATTTACTTGAGTGATGTCTGAGTGGCGTCAACCCTGACGACGTTACAGCGATAACTCAAAAATACTGCCCACAGCTTTACCAAATTTTTGTCTGAGATGTATATTATGATGGACCAGGTTCCTATTTAAAACCAGCTTCCTGTTTGTATTTATAAACTTTTTATGATACTTGAAAGTATTTATTTTCATGGCGTCCGAGTGGTGCACAAGGGGACAACGTTACTATAATACATCAACCCAGATCCAACGCAGCTTCAACATTTTTTTTTCAGAGATGCACATTATAGTGGACCACATTCCTATTGGAAACCAGCTTCTTCTTCTTCTTTTTAAACTTGCTATGAAACTTTTGAAGTATTTATTTGATGGCCGTCTGAATGACGCACAGTACAGTGGTCTCTGTCACCAGAACTTCTCCAAAGATCACATTCAAAGTACTCTTTAATTTCATAGACAACAACAATATGGAAATTGTATGTAAAGTATTCTACTGCGAAGTTTCAAAAAAAAAAAAAAAAACAATTGCAGAATTGAGGAAAAAAGATTGTGGGCGCCGAGGGTAATCCGTTCTCTGAACGCTATTTTATATAAGTGGTAACAAAGGGGATTTTCTGAAGGTTTACAGTTGGTCATGTACTTATTTATAGTTAAAGTTAAGAGACAGTAACAATTTACAACTTTTGCCAAATCATGTTACTATTGTTGATATTGATTTTCACATTTACGTACTCTTTTACTGTGTATAAAGTGAAAAAAATCAAATCAAATCAAATCAAGCTCATTAATTCTGTCATTTTGTTGCTCCCTGCCCTGAACAGACTCTCTGTACATGTCGTTCATCCTGGGTACATGTCTATGCTGGGCACAAGATAATGACGATGAGATTTTTTGTTACTTGTTACTTGTTAATGTCGATGGTGGAGGCTGAAAGCCTGTTCATCGTTCATATGAGTCATAAATAAAAACATGTACACAAAAACGCAGACTGAGCGTCTGCTGTCCTGATTCATTAAACATTATTGAAGACAATACAGACTAATTTATGTCTGTTCAAATTGTTTCATCAATCACAAAAATGTTCCATGCAGGCGCTATATATACACACTCAGATACATTCATCAGACACCTTCTACGACTACGTGGCAAATTGGTCACCATCAGACTTCTCCATATAGTGGTTTATATATATATATATATATATATATATATATATATATATATATATATATATATATATATATATATATATATATATATATATATATATATATATATACGTGTGTGTGTGTGTGTGTGTGTGTGTGTGTATGTTTATAGAACACATATATGTACGCTGGCCCCAGGATGTCCAGAGCACCTACCGTGACATGGTTTGATTTCAGTTCAACGGTGATCGAATATGTGCATGATCGATGTCGATCGTGGGTGCCCTAGCTGGAGCTAATAATACCCTAGACCTGATCTCAAGGTCTCTGGACTGCATGTATGTACGACATGGACGTTCTGTCCAATCAGTGATCCCTGGCCAGATACCAGGTCTAATAATACCCCAGGCCCAGAATCCTGCATGTCGGGTGATGTGATCTGACGTATATGGAAGTTGTACTGTTCAATAATTCACAAAACCCTAAGTTTTGTTCACAAAACCGTTGGTTTTGCTTTTCAAAACCCTGATTTTGCTAACAAAACCATAGGTTTTTATCAGAAAACCCTGGGTTTCGTTAGCAAAACCTAGAGTTTTGTTACAAAACCTTGGGTTTTGCTCAGTTATTGAATTTTGATATCAATTTGGACAAAACACTGGGTTTTGCTGCAAAACTCTGGCTTTTGTGTACAAAACCGTGGGTTTCATGAACAAAACCAAGGGTTTCGTACCAAAACCGTGGGTTTTATAGCAAAACTTTGAGTTTTGAGCACAAAACCCATAGCTTATAAGCAAAACTCCTAGTTTTGATCACAAAACCCTCGGTTTTGTTATTTTTTGAACACAACCCACAGTTTTGTTCCTAAAACCCTCAGTTTAGCCAGAAAAACGTGGGTTTTGTAACACTTTTAAATAACAGAACAAAACCGTGGGTTTTGTGAGATTGTAAAACTCTGGGTTTTGTGACATTACGAATCCCAGGGTTTTGTAACCAACCAATCATGACAGCTGTTACTTGGTAGGCCTTGCAAGGCTACTAAACTTAAAATGGCGTCAAACTACAAGTGGCTCAGTTATTGTGATCAATAACATCATTATTGGTTACCACAGGCAAAGTCTACCTCTTTGCGACACGATGAGAAAATAAGTTATGTATTAGTTAAAGGACGAGAGGTTGCGCATCCAGTGTTCAAAATAATCCACACGCCGGAACGAAGAGCGGCATGGACTATTGAATGTACAGCCTCGAGCTCTTTAATTTTAATTACGTAAAACATTCGATCCTTTGCAAAAAATTAATTTATTGCACGATATAGGCTTATGATGGGGCCCTTGAAATTTTTATCTAAATAGCATTTTCGGTCCCATTTTTCAACCATTATTGTCTGAAATGTTCAACAGTAAGGCCTATTGGTTGCGGTCATCTTGGCTTTGACTGGCGTGACCTAGATGTGAAGGAGTAAACAAAGGCGCGTGGTCCGACCACCATCGAATATGAGACAGAAACCAGAATGCATTCTATAAGCAAACGTGGCCACGTGCCTATCATATCGGACTGTGGGTCAAGGGGTGCCCGGATCGATCCCAACCAAATCTATAATTTTTTAATTAATTACTTTAATCGAGTAGAAATTTCGGACTTGGAAATTTGTCAATGTTGAAGTTGTTGGTTCTGGTAAAAGAACAATGCTGTAAAAACACATATACGATATACATCTTACATGTTTTCTTTTGTAGTACCTAAAATATGAGCTCATGAATCGAAGGGCACACAGTGATAAAATACACGACGTAGGTTTAGGAAAATATGAAAGGCTTAGCGAAAGTCTGAAAATTTTAGTCAATGCTTTACTGAGAGTTTTGCAAACAAAACCCAGGGTTTCGTCTACAAAACCCTGGGTTTTGTAATAAAACCCACGGTTTTGTGCACATAATTGAACAATATAAAAAAATTATGATATTTGTTCTGTTATCCTGGGTAGTTTACAAAACCCAGGGTTTCGTGCAAAACCCTGGGATTTGCAAGCAGAACTCGGGGTTTCGTTACAAAACTCACAGTTTTACAAACAATACCCTAGGTTTTGTTTAAAAACTCTGGGTTTTGTGAGCAAAACACACGGTTTTGGTACAAAACCTTGAGTTTTGTATTATAAAACCCTGGGTTTTGTACACAAAACCCAGGGTTTTGGGAATTATTGAACAGTACCACTTCCATAGACGTACGTGCCTCCAAATCAAATTGATTTGCATAGCCCGGTTTGGGTTGCGCACTCTTTGGTCTCACGTGCTGAAATCAAGGAATAGATCTGTTGCAGTTTCGCACAAGGCAGCACTCATTGCTCTGTAGCTTGTGTTGTCGAAATAAAAATATCTGAATTAGAAATACAGATATCTGCATTTTGCCATTTTATACAGATATTTGTATTTCTAATTAAAAAAGTATAAAAGTATAGACACATTTGTTTTACATGGATTGTAAAAGAAGTCAAGCATTGACTTATCGAGTCACTCTCCATGGCACAAATGTTGGCGTATACTTCCTACCTTGTCTGTATGTGTGTATATATATATATATATATATATATATATATATATATATATATATATGTATATGTATATGTATAGATATATGTATATGTATATATATATATGTATATATATATATATATATATATATATATATATATATATATATATATATATATATATATATATATATATATATATATATATATATGAATTAGAAATACAGCTAGCTATCTCTATTCCAAATTCAGATATCTGAATAATAAATGTAGGTATCTGTATTAGAAATACAGATATCTCCATTTGTGAATATTTTCAGGTTTTGCTTGCCACAGATTTTTATATGATTTGTTTAGGAAAGCTTCATTGGTTAACATTACTATAAGCCATCTAGCTTTCAAAGTTCAAAAAATGCCATTTTCGTAGAATTTATGCAATCTTATCAATTTTAATTCTCGTATCATAACATTGGCATTTTGTCAAAAGGCTTCGGTTATCATTGTCAATGTTGGCAATAAAGTTAAATAAGAAGGTCACTGAGGTTGCTTTTCGTACTTGTATACACCTTAACCAATGCAACAAACGCTACTTTGCAATTAAGTGCGTCACATGGGTTGCATTAATCGCCTGAATTACATTAAAAATAGTAATGCCCCAGTGCAAAAGTGTAACAGCTACAAACCCCTGTTTAAATAAAGCTTTAAATGAGCATTCTAAGATGTCTAAGTTTATTTATGGCATGTTTGTATTGCATATACCGAACCCGAACGGTGCCCGGCTCGGGATCGGTAATGTGTACCCAGTACCGAGTTGCCGGCTCGGTTTCAAAATACATGTTCGGTCAGGCTCTAATATAAATTAGGCAAAATTAATAACCCTCCGCTTAAATAATTTAATGGTGTACCCATACTTTTTTAGGTAATTTAAAGATACGCACATGTATGTGTAGCATAATCCTTTGATTACATCATGTGTAAAGATGAGCAGAGTTGGAGCCCATGCTTGACTGCACATGGGCTGAATGTGACACCAAGTCAAAAAGTGCACTTCGCAGAAAGGATCATGTGTGGTCTTTCCTGTCCCTGTTAGGACCCTCCTGACCATTGATTTTTCTCACCATACCTGTGTAATATGGCCAGAAACTGCCAATCATGGGTATAAAGGCATGGGGTTTTTCTGTCAGTTATGGATTCGCCATCACTGGTCAAACTGTGAACATCACCATGCCAAGGCTATCCAAAATGGACAGGGCAAGAGCCATGGGACGCATTGAAGCCGGTGAAAGTTGCAGAGCTGTCGCACGGGCAATGGGTGTGAACCACAAATCCACCAATGAGTGTTGAGAAAATACCGAAACAAAAATGATGTTGCAGATTTACCACGCCCGGGAAGGCCAAAGCTGACCACCAGGCAACAAGACCGTTTCATCGTCAATGCAGCACTGAGGAGTAGGAGCCGCACAGATCCTGATATTCAGAGCCAGCTGGAGAGAGCCAATCCTCACCAAAGACGCATGTCCACCCAGACTGTTCGTAACAGACTGCATGCTGCTGGTTTAAGGTCCCGGAGCATGGTGAAAAAGCCGCTTCTTACCCCATGTCACAAGGTTGCTTGGTTGCAGTGGACAAGAGAATATGTCCGTACAACACATGCAGGATGGAGCAATGTTCTCTTCACTGATGAGTGTCGCTTTTCCCTCCACAGAAGTAATGGACGTGTTCGTGCATGGAGACGGCGAGGGGAGAGACACGCTGCTTGTTGTGTTCAGCCCACAGTTGCATACAGAGGGGGCAGCATCATGGTGTGGGCGGGCATCTCTGCCAATGGCAAGACAGACCTCATCATCATGGAATGAACAATGAAAAGCAGACGGTACATAACGGATGTCCTGGAACCCCATGTTATTCCATATGCGGGTGCCATTGGAGAAAACTTCATTCTGATGCACGACAATGCCAGGCCACATGTTTCAGCTGTGGTTCTTATTACCTGGATGGTGAGAGTGTTGAGGTGATGGAATGGCCAGCATGCTCACCTGACCTCAACCCGATTGAGCACCTGTGGAGCCATATGATAAGAAATGTGTACCAGAAGATGGGTCCTAACTCACACTTCGCAGATCTACAGCGTTATCTTCTTGAGGAGTGGGACAGTATACCTCAGGCACTTGTGAGAAAGCTCGTCTACAGCATGCGAAAACGCTGCCAACAGTGCATTGACAACCATGGTGGCTACACATCCTATTGAATGGACATTTAAAGGTGCTTTATGTGACACAGTGATGAGTCAATTTCTGCTCTGTTGAACTCAGAAAATGCCTTAATTTTAAGTACAGTCTGTGATAACTTTTGATGCAACCAAGCACCATCTGTGATTACTTCTGATGGGACTCTGCACTCAGTTCATATGCATGTTTGAGCGCTCTACAGGTACTCTTGCGAACTTGTGATTCAGACTTTGTCTGCTTATTGACACTGTGCAATGAAGCGTAACTTCATTTGATCAGAATTTCCTCTACAGATCTACTCTACAGTGTATACAGAATAAAAGAAACATTGAATATATTCAAAATATGTGTGTGGGGTATTTTTTATAAGAATTGCTTTTAGTGGAGGGTTATTTTAGTTTTGCCTAGTTTATATAAAGTAAGCCAGGAGCAAGAGTACCATACAAACTAAGTCTACACAAAAAACCCGTTTTACGATTCTTCACGCTAATATTCTAGAATGGTTATGCGGCACCGGGTGAAGTTTTCATTTGGGACAACGTTATAAGCGTAAAACAAGGATTGGTTTAAACATATTTTATTTCAAAGAAACATGGATTAGGAAACAAGCTGTAAAGCTTTTATAAATCCTTCTCCATAACTACACAGCGTCATTTGATGAAACCGAAACATAATTAAGCAGGAAGTACAAATATAGAAAACAAGAAAAGAAAAAAAAAAAAAAAAAAAGAAAAAATGGCGAGGACAATCACTTAATCTCTACTAAATCTCTTTGTTTTTATAATGTACCTTTCTACACTGTCAAATAACTTAGTGTTCCAATCAATGGACTTGTTTGTATCACCATACAGCAAAATGTCCCTTTTAGCAGTAATTTCTGGCTGGAAAGGTCCTAGTAATTCCGTGCGGGGTTCATTGAAAAGAGAACATTCTGTCAAAAAATGGAAAATGCTTTCCAAACAACGATTAAAATTCAGTACAAAATTCAGAGTCCTTCCCTGAGGGTCTTGCCGGCCATAGCTTTCCTGCGGAAAGTGATTATTGTGTCGGACTTGCAGTACTGTAGCACTTGATACAATCTCACATTGGTCGCTTTTCATAAGGAGAAGATTCAAATAGATCATTGTCATTTCCGCAAGTAAATTTGTTTAAATTATATTGCTTGCTCAGTGTAAAATTAATTCAAGCCAAAGTCTGAAAAATGGTATGATCATCTTAGACCTGTTTAAAATGTTTCAGAGTTGGAGTTAATATTCAGATCTACCTATGTCAACTCGATAGAATCTAAGGGATACTGATCGTGGGATACGACCAGTTTATATATACTTTCAGACACACTTAACAATATGTTTGCATATATTGGTTCACTGAAACAAATATTGTCGCTGACAATGTTTACATGTTAATTGATACCTTGACGTATATACCATAGGAACTTATGCCATTTTATTGATGGATAATATTTTGAAGGTCAGCGACACATACTTTACCCCCGATCAAACTGAAACCGTACAGTTTATTAACGACGCTTCCGTAGCAACGTACCCCCCCCCCCCCATACCATCTTTTTTAACAGGGTGCATATCAGTATTTGATAATGTGAAAAGTTCGGGGTTTTTTTAGTGTCCTTCTATGAGGCGCTGGGGTTCTGTTAGATCGTTAAATATACTACTCACACAACATTTTAAATTATTCTGCAAATTTCCCTGTCAACGGACGTATTATAGGTAAAATAAGCTGACATTAACTGAGGCCGGTAATGTAAGCTCTTGTACGCCACGCACAAATGCATCTATAGAACTAAACTGCAATAATTGGCCATCTTTCCTTTCATTTGCACTGCCCGTAAGCCGATCGATTATTTCTATTTAAGCCCGTAATTGTCTTGATCACATAATAACACATACATCGATGAATTCCAGTCTTTCTTCGTGTGCCCTGAATATTGTGCCCATAGCGGAACACTCTCTTTTGACCAGTTGTCAACAAACGAGTGCGAAATGCACAGTGAAGCTCTGATTTGTTCTTAATACTCTATGCATCAGCAAATCAATTCAACAAATGGTTATCAAGCAATCAATCAACCTGTATCAAAATCCATCTGATGTGTAGAAATTTCAGAGGTCTATCACACAACAATATCATCATTTCCGAACTTTGATTCCTGTATTCGACATGATAAATCAAGTCGAAAGTTTGAACATGTTTCACAAATCCTTTTCTCACTGTCTGTTGACCAAAGCAGTCTCTAATGACACAACAATCATTTAATAAGCTTGGCATTTTGTTGCTCATATCCATTTATCATGGACAATAGCAATGTATACGAGCTGTGTGTGTGTGTGTGTGTATGTGTGTGTGTGTGTGTGTGTGTGTGTGTGTGTGTGTGTAAAACAGACTGTGCAAGGGTAGAGAGACGGATCACCCTTTAGCACAAAATATTGAGACAAATGTAGGGCCTATTAATTAGACACATAAAACAAAAAAAGTGGAAATAAAGCAGGCATCTGTAACATATACATTAGCAGTATCTCAGGCATATTTGGACCAGAAAATCACGCATCCAGAGACATATAATGAATAACCCTAAAATACTATCATAATAAGGAACATCAGAAAAAAAATGGGCGTACCGTTTTAAAGTGTCGACGTTTAGAATACTGATACTTGAGGGCAATAGTAAATGTTAATATTTTGTAACAAGAGAACTGATGCGACATCTAAGTAGTAATATTATATTACCATTGCGAAGGGAAATATATAATGGAATAGTATACATTAATATATTTTAGTTCAGTTTAAACGTATTTATATATATTGGGTTACCCAACAGTACATCAAACAACTAAGGCGACGCGGTAATATGTACACGATACATCACGGAGGACAATTTAGTTGTACAAAATGTGGCTATTTCATATAAACAGCAATGAATAAGTTATATCATAAGTGACACGAATCGACATATTCTGCCCCCATTGAATTTAAAAAGTACCTACCTAACATGAAAAATTTCTAGAACGATAAATTAAAATTTGAACAGAAATATATATATTTAAAATTTAACAAGTGAAAATTAAGATCATTACAGTACGTAAAATAACTGAGAACTATATCCCCTGCTATATGGACAACTAAGTTGGGATTCATCCAGTGCTCGGGATATTGCAAACCGTTTTAATTGAAATTTGTATGGGGGAATAGAGAATACTCCAAAAAGAATTGGTATTCGCTCTCATCGAAATGTGAACATTCACATGCTGCAGACGGAAGGACATTTAATCTTCGAAAATTACTTGAGAAAAAACCAAACGTAATTGAGTAGGAAATCCTGCTGGGGACAGGATCAACATATCAACGATGGACTTTTCAGATTTGACTTAAATTACGTAAGAGTAACAGATTGCTTTGTGTCATCCAGATCATTCCAGCAGAGGAAAGGAAAGAGTTCCCAAATCGTTTACATATAAATTCGATCTGCCCCAAGCTACAGCGGTTCTTCACATGGAGTGTTGCCTGACCAACATTGATTAGGTTCAGGTCCCAAAGATAAGCACGGGTCAGCCCGTTGTTCATTATGTAAAGTTCTTGGACCAGTAACCTAGGCCTGATGTATTTACGTTAAAATAGCGACATTCGCTGGCTTATTTCTCCTACTGTAGTTCTAAAAAAATTCGCGCTCGATTTAATTTCGCGCTACCACCTAAAGCGCGAAAATAAGTTGCATTGTATTTCACTACATTGTTTGACATTGGATTGCGCCAAACTAAAATGCGCAAAAATTTCTAGAACTACAGTATTTGAAACGTAAAACCACAACTTCCTTTACATTCTACTTCAATCTTATACTGATAGCAACAAGTTAAAACCAAGAAAATGGGGGGGGGGGGGGAGGCGGGTCGGCTAATTAGATTTTTTTTACAGGTGCACTTGTTAACCTTACCTCCATGAATGACTGTTCTGCGCCAAATATGTCTCAAAATACAGTTATCAAATGATTGAAATATTTCTAGAGTAACAGTGCCTTTCTAAAACTCACAGTTGATAAGTGTTTTCCTATCCAAAATTATGATGGGACTTTATGTGGGATGCTCTGCTCCTATGATATTAACATCTAATAGACACAACAGTATTCAATACTCAATCAAAAGGTGTGGATCAGTTGACCCGACTTTGAGAAATTACTGGTCCAAGACTTAAAGCAAAATTGGTTTGGAAATATTGGCGCCTTTTGGCCAAGGTTAGCCGACCTAATTCGTTGAGTAGATGACGACGTTGGATGTGTTTTAAAGCATTTAAGCAAATACATACTTAACCGATTCTCGCGTTTTAGTAAGATTAATCGAGCACTTATGAATTAAAGTGTAATCACGCCCTAAGATAGGACGTATCATAGCTTTATGCAATGTAATTAAAATATTAAGAGATAACTTTATTTCCGCCGAAAGAATAAAGTAAAACATGGCAATGATTTTGATACCATTTTAGAGTATTGAGGAGTTTTATCCCCATACAAGTAGATAAATACCCTCAGAATGTTGGTAAGTAAACTAAGAACAGCAGGGGACCCGAGGACAGAGCCCTGGGGTACCACCCTTTCTTTCGAAAGCAGAGACGTTTGGCCCCCGATCGTTACACATTGATGACGATTAGACACATAACAAGGAAAGATGATTTGCTGCATAGCAAATCAGTGTGTATGTCTTCAAAGCATATTGGTATGGCAATGTACAACTATTCCATAACACAGGGGTAGAAGTTGGAATGGCATCTCTATCTATTATACCTTTGAAGTTATTCAAAATTTAAAATTTCTAATGGTGCTATTTAGCATAATTTAAATTGCTACAACTTTCATTTTTAATTCATTAGGTGCATAATGGTCAACAACCCTCTAGTAGAAGTTGGAATGACATCTCTATCTATTAAAGTGTTGCAGATATTCAAGATTGAAAATTTTGAATACTGCTAATTAGCATAATTTAAATTGCTATAACTTTTGTTTTAGATTCATTGCATGTGCAATGGTCAACAACCCCCTACAAGAAGTTAAAATGACATCGCTATCTATAATACTTTTGAAGATATTCAAGTTTTAAAATTTCAAATGCTGCTAATTAGCATAATTTAAATGGCTACAACTTTTGCTTTAGATTCATTACATGCGCAATGGTCAATAACCCTCTAGTAGAAGTTTAAATGACATATCTATCTATAATAGTTTTGAAGATATTCAAGTTTTAAAATTTCAAATACTGCTAATCAGCATAATTTAAGTGTTGTTATACATTCATTAGCTGTGCACTGGTCAATCACCCCACATTATAAGTTGGAATGGCATCTGTATCTATTATACTTTTGAAGATATTAAAGATTTAAAATTTCAATGCCCATAATTTGCATAATATTAAACATCTTCATTCCTCTGTATCAAACGGTCAAACTCCTTGTATGGAGGTACAATCATGCCAAGTTTGGAGTTTCAATGTATAATAGTGTCCGAGAAGTGTCAGACAAATTTGCTGGTAAAGAAGAAAGAAAGAAACTAGAAAAGATTTGCTTCAAAGCAAATCTGTCTGTCTCCCTTCAAAAGCTGTAAATATTAAATGCTACAACTTTTATTCTTTGGTACTTCACATTACATGAATGAAAATTTCAAAGCTCAAATGACCTGGCCCTTTAACCTTTACAGGTCACATGTAAATTGCACAATGTTACAATACCCACAATTTAAGCCCAACATGAACCAAATTGGATGAAGATTGGGCCAAGTAATGGCAAGATAAATCTTTCAAAGGGCCAAATGACCTTGACCTTTGCCCTTTTGAGGTTACATGATCTTATAAAAATGTGCAGTGTTGCAAAAGCTACAATTTGAGTCCAACATGATTAGAATTGGATGGAAATTGGCCAAGCTATGACTGGATGAAACTTTGAAAGGTCCAAATGACCTTGACCTTTGAAGGTCACATGTAAGTTAAAAAATGTGCAGTGTTACAATACCTACAATTTGAGCCCATGATCAAAATTGAATAAAATTGACGAAATTATGGCTAGAAGAAAGCCACCATCGACAGTGGCCTTTCACCCTGAAATGACCTTTGACCTTGAGATGACCTCCACCTGAAGTGAATCTTGACCTCAAAAATGATATTTTGGCTTAAAATTGACATTGACTTGACCTTGATACGACAAATGTTTGAGATGACCTTTACCTTGCTATGATTGAACTCTTACACACTCGGAACCACATCTACTATAGTATATAAGGTATTGAAGATTTAAAACTTTAATTAACTTATTTGCATAATTTTGAAAAGCATAACCTCTCATTATAAAAAGGCAAGACTTCATCTATAGAAGTATAATTGTGCCTAGTTTGGACAAATTTGCCTGTAAAGAAAGAAAGAAATAAAGAATTCCTTGAAAAACAATATGTCTGTGTTGGCACACAGACATAATAAAGAATTTCATTTATTATTTATTATTATTATTATTATTATTATTATTATTATTATTATTATTATTATTATCATCATCATTATTATTAAAGGGTACTCGTTTTTTGTCACATGGTTAGCATACTTCCATTTAGCATAACGTCGGTCTATATATCATTGTAAATATCATGGATGCGCCATAAAATTAGCCCCGCTCCAGTGGTACCCTCGCAGTAAAGGGGCAGATTTTCTAATATAAATTATTAATTAACCATATGGGATCCCATAAATTGGCCCAATAATAAACTGGTGCCTTGTTGCATTTGTGATACTGTCCCTGGAATATTGAAGTTTTGAGAGTATCTGTATGTGCATATGATTTTGTCCCTGTTCTCAGGCTGTATCTTAAAGGCAGTGAGTACTTAAATAGATCTCTGAAAATGGGCCAGTTTTTAGGAAGGGGGCGCAACCATACCATCCCATGCCAAGGTTAAATAGCTGTGTGTTTTGTGATGGTCTCGAACCAGCATATGTATGACATCATCATAAGATCCTGTCAAACACATTGCTAGGATAATTGAATCTCTTGAAGTCCTTTGTCTTGCCTTTCCTGTTTGTGTTGCCGATAAGCCTGTGTTACTTATCTCACCAGGAAACTGCAGTGCACAGTGGTAGGCCTCATGTCAATGAAGAAAATGATAACATTGGCTTTGCATATAATTACAAAGGTTAAGAACTTTATCACAACCAGATAGCCATATGATGATGATAATAATAATAATAATAATAATAATAATAATAATAGTAATAATAATGATAGTAATAATAATGATAGTAATAATAATAATAAGTAGTAGTAGTTACTGTAGTAGTAGTATCATTAACAACAACAAACAACAACCGCACATTTGTTTCACAAGCATTGTGAAAGAGGTCACATATTGACTTATCAACTTGCTCCCCCCAGCATCCATGTAGGCGTATACCTCGTACCTTTTAGTGTGATGGAAGAAATCAAAGATTGCGAAAACCACTATATCCAATCAGATTGAGACACGTAGGAACTGTCTGCTGCGCAGGCCCAGAATCGAACCTGGGTCCCAAAGTTGAAAGGGGAGCAGATTGCCGCCCAGCCCACTGTGCTTCCAAAAATCAAAAATTTTTGTACTTGTCCACGTCATAATGATAAATATGAATATGCATTTCCTATATTTCTTTTCACAATGGCAACATTACTTACAGGTGTTGCATCAGTTCTCTTGTTACAAAAGACCGTATTTGAAAAAAAAAAAAAAGTAATGCGGCCCAGATGTCCCATTTGACACAGGGTTAAAAATATTTATGACAAAAATGATATCGGGATTTACTGGACAAATAATTTTCCAAAATCTGTGAAGACATCTTATTCCTCCTCGTGGTATTATCATCAGACCAAAAGATGAGCCATGATTACCTATAAATAAACAGTTACTTGGACAAAGGCGTGGCGCAATGGAAGCATTAACATGCGTCCGTTTACTCTGTCTGATACTCTTAACCAGCAATGACTACGTACTTTACAAACGCAAACATAACATTACTGTGAATGCCCACCGTAGTTCTATGAAGTTGTATTTTTCCAAACTTCTCGATAAATTGGCTCCAAAGATATCAAGTGCAAGAAATGATGGAACCTAAATAAGAGTTAACTTGGCTCTAAGCTTCATCTGTCCACACTGACTCCCTCCTTTCGTGAAATGGTACAATTATTTTAGTAATGTAGATAAGTTTAAAGTTGTAAAGAAATACTTCGCCACACAACGTACACATCCCGGGAAGATAATCCTGTGCCCTTGCCTGGATTTTCTTACTGAACCGAGGGCGAGGGTCTCATAAATTGTATTCAAATTGACATCAGTGTTAAAAAAAGTGTACTTCAGTCATTGGCGTCTGGTTCTGTAACAGGTCATGATGATACAAGAAATATGACTTTGCAAATTACTGCATCGGACATCTGTACCTCATTTCCTTAGCTCTTTTACCTTTGACAAGTTGCTTCGTGCTTTCCAGATTCCTGGAAAAAGTTAAGTGTATGTCCTGTGACGGAACAGTTACAAATCTCTTCCACTGCTCTGCAACGTCCCTAAAATATTAGAACGCTAATTTTTACACTGTTACATGAGAGCTTTATGCTTCACGAACTTTTGACGTTTAAAAATTCTTCATGACAAATGCTGTGGTCTTGAGCTCAAAAAAGAAGCCAGAACACATAGCTTGGTATCTGCAAAGCGTTAGACTGCGTCGCCTCTTGCAATTGAGACAGCTTGGAATCGAGGGCCCTCTTGAACTATTTAGCAGTTAAAGTGTGTGTGTCAACACACTTTTCTTTCTTTCTTTCTTTCTTTCTTTCTTTCTTTCTTTCTTTCTTTCTTTCTTTCTCTCTCTCTCTCTCTCTCTTTCCTTCGTTCTTTCTTTCTCTCTTTCTTACTAGCAAATTTGTCTGACACTTTTCTCGGACACCATTATACATAGAAACTCCAAACTCCACATGATTGAACCTCCATACAAGTCGTTTGACCGTTTCATACAGAGAAATGAAGATGTTTAAAATTATGCAAATTAGGGGCATTTGAAATTTTAAATCTTGAATATCGTCAAAAGTATAGTAGAGATGCCATTCCAACTTCTACTCCTGTGTTTAATGGAATAGTTGAACATTGCCATACCAATATGCTTTGAAGACACACACACTGATTTGTTATGCAGCAAATCATCTTTCCTAGTTTTAAAGGTATTTTATTTCATGAAGAAAATAGACTGGAAAACAAACCAATGGTTTTTTGCATGTTCCTCGCCAGTTACATGAAATAGTCAACTGAGTTAAGACTTTGTACCAAAATACAGTTTTCCCACTGCGAATATATAAAAGTTCTTACATTAAATGTGCAGAATATAGAATTTATATTCTGTACTTCAGTTAAAGAAAACTTTTATATATTTGCACTGTGAAATGCAAGGGGAAGGAATTTGTATAAATTGTATTAGTCTGAAAATTGCCAAAGACTCTTAATCTTATTGACTGATGTTTGGACACTCAAAAGGGTTGTTAGTATAGTTTCGCTTGGGGTGTCATATAAGTTTATGCTTTTCTCGCTGCCGGCTTAAAGTTTCCCATTTTGTTTACTGACACAACTTTTCTCTACTAGTAGTTTGAGTTGCGCCAGTCACTACGCAAGCTGCGGCAAGGTGTACCTGTTCCAGTCTATCTTTGCACGCTTGTGTACAATTATCCAGTTATACATCGGCACATTCAAGCAATGGTCTGATAAAAGTGAAATATGATTTTTCTAACTGTTTTCTGTCCAACACAAATTTGATACTTCTAAGGCAATCCACTGGTTTCACAGCTTTAATATAAATACTTTCAATGTGTTTGTTCCAAGAGCCATTGCCAAACAGAGTAACTCCTAGATGTTTATGACAGTTTGATTGCTCGACTGGCGTACCCTTAACAAATAACATCTCTTGTTCATAGTTATGAACTTGCATACAGGCCACTGACTCAGATTTACTTTCATTTAAAGTTATAAACCATTGATTTGCCTACATCGAGACAGCACCTAAATCACCATTCAAAGTCACTGTAGCTAGCTCAAACATATCTTTCTCAGACACGACAAACTGCATAGTATAATCTGCAGTCTAATATTCGACTCCAGGATTCTAGCTAAATCATTTATATATATTATAAAAAAAACAATAAAGGACCTACATGTAAGATTGACCTTTGAGGTATGCCAGCATTAACAAATTCCCAGGCCGAGGCCTGCCCATTAATAACTACTTGCTGTCTCCTCTGAGAAATATTAAAACAGGAACAATTCCAAAACATATCCTCTTATACCAATAGCAAAAAGCTTGTGCAACAGACCTTTATGCCACACTTTGTCAAAGGCACGTGAAACATCTAGAAATGTCAATTGTACGATTTTGCCAGAGTCCATGGCCTCAAGAATAATATACAACTCTAGAAGTTAAAACTTGATAACCACCCTTTTGATTGGCTGATTGAAATTTTGTTACATTATTATACTCCGCACAATGATTAAAAAGTGATTGAAAACACATTGCTCATAAACCTGCCCTGTGCAACTGAGAAAAGATATGGGCCAGAATATTTTTAATTAGTAATTGTGTACTTTTTTGTGTAAAGGCACAAGATTTGCATTTTTCCAGTAACTAGGAAAGACAGCACTTTGCAGCGATTTGTTAAAAACAGTAGAAAAGGGACTGCATATGGAGTCTCCAAAAGCTTTCAATAGTGTAGGGCCTATGCTATCAGGTGCCCATGCTTTGTCCGTTTTTAACAGAGAAATACAATCTTTCACCAAATTTTTATTGATAACAATGTGCTGCAGTGTGCTAGTGAGGGGATACGAGATTTATGGTGGTTCGGTGCCTGGGTTGCTTAATGAGCATTGTCCACCAAAGTATGCATTATATAGCTCAGCCTTTTCTAAATCATCAGTGACGAAAGTGTCGCCATCTATCAATGGTGGGTACTCGGAAGTTAAAGCACTTTGTTTTGACAGAAAATATCTGACAATTTTCACTAAAGTTTACTATCATTGGTGTCACATGATTTTATTCTTTCTACCATAGTTTCTTGAAGCTTCTATTTTTTTTGCTTTTCACAATTCATTTACCACAATTCATTTACCACACAATTACGTTCTCTCCTAAATAGTGCCCAGGAATAACTTCCTTTCCTCATCTGAAGAAGTCATTACAGGGCATATCTGAGCTGGACAAAAACCGACTTCTCCACACTTGCCTTGAAAGAAATTAACTTGCCCTCTTTGGGCAGTACAACAGGTTCCTTATGCTGTTGTCCCTCCAGGGTCGGGCCAATGTCATCCGCGGTTGGCTGGATCAGGGCTGGGCCTCGGCCTCGTAAGTACATGCACATATCACCATCAGTTTAGCTTGTTGTCCCTACACAGTGCACTACGGTGGCCCCATTGGTGGGAGCTGAAGTGTGGGCACAGCAAGTAATAGGGAAATGGGTCAGCCCACACGAACCAAGTTACTAACACCACTTGCTTGCCTGTTTGTATCTCTCCTTCAAGCACTGGTGCACTGGAAGGAAAATGTACTTGTGACAGTTTCCGATGCTGTTGCCGCTCTGTGGCCATCCCAGATAATCTAGCCAGCTTGAACTCTCTCAATCTTTTGAAAACAGAAGACTGGACCTGTTTATTACTGCTAACACACAGTGCAGACTGTACAACTGTGCAAAAGGGAAACTGTTCGACTTTGTTTCTATCAGAAGTAAAAACTGAACATCTTTTGTTCAGAAAAAAAAAAAAGAACAATTCGTTCAATGTGCAATAACAAATGGAAGCATGTATGGAACTTTATTTACAGAGGAAATAGGGAAAACAAGATGAAACAATTTTGTTTTAAAGGTACTCATTTTATTTTGTCTGTAGGCAACTATTACATAAATCGAGGCTGAAAGAAGACCCCAGTTGTTCATTTTGTCATAAAATAGACAGGTAGGAGCATCTTTTCTTTGAATATACAAGATTGGAGTATTTATGGGAAAAGATAAAAGAAACGTTTCCATTTATTGCCATACAAAACAAAGACTTTTCCTTAAAGGTCCTAATCATTGGGTACAAAATACATGACAAACAATATTAGTGGGTCAATGAAATTATAATGATTATATGTTTTGTCATTTTTAAATCCTTCTGTAACAAGAAGGAAACAAGATGCAAAAAATGTGAATATGTATACATCAATATGTATACTTTTACGCTAAAAAAAGGACAGTTTTACTGGTATGCATGAATTTATGTGTGTGGCCTATAAATCTGTGAGTGTTTCTACAATGATTGGTAGCTATGACAATTTTTTTTAAGATTCACAGGGAAAAAATATGTAAAACCAGTTAGGTACATGTAAATTGCAGAACATTTGCCTCAGGTTTTTTTTTCCTTCCTCATTTTTTTTGTTTAGAAGGATCATGGACATTTTCCAATAACGAATAAATTCATACAATTTTGTAAACAGTTTCTGTGCTTTAATCACAGACGAATATAACTTCTCACAGGGGTGATGCTCATAGTGCAGCCTGCAAGCAGCGCACTTGCAATGTCAAGTCACTTTGGGAATTATTGGGTCAAGGACAGTGACAAGAGACCTCTGCCAGCTGCAATATGAGGATTGCCGTTCTGAAAAGTCCCTCTTTTCACTGATCCCTAGCACTGCGTTGTCAGGCTTGTCCAGGCTCGATTCTCTCATCACACTCATACTAATTGTTTGCGTTCAATTCTTTTTCTTGCATACAAATTATACATACATCTGACACAGAAACTTTACCAGGCAAAGTACTTCAGTGAGTCTAAGTGGTACAATGAATCTGTTGTTTCATTATACCAGCCATTCTGCTCAACAAAGTGGTTTCATGGCATAGATGGTGTTTCATGTATTTTGCGACAGACAAATTAACAAATTAAGAAGTACAGTAAAGAGTTCTGTAAAAATGAGTTCACAAAATCCAGCAAGTTCCTCACAACTCCTATGTTTTGCAACAAATACTAGGGTAGTATATTGATATTCATTGCCACAGGAACACTGCAGATGTATTTCTATAGTGCATGTTGCTCTGTCTTATGCATAAACACAAGTTCCAGCTCCAATAGCCCATCTCTTGTTCCCTGGTTTGTGGGCCTTGGATCAACTTTCATTCTGTCACATTCCAGATCAATAAGACGAGGGTTTTTTTTTCCTGTTTACTGATGAAGCTTTTGTTGTGTCTCCTCCCATTTGTTGCCCAGTACAACATGGTACGAGTCAATCTGAAACACAGTGTGCCAAAACTTATCCCAGCAATTATCTTTAGTTAGCCTTATTTTTCTGCTATCACACGACAAAGTTGCAAGTTGGCCCTTGTCTTGATGTTGTTTTAAAACTGCAATTTCATCATTCATGAAACTTTATAACTTCTGCTTGAATCAGTTTTATGGAAAATGCTGACGTTTCCAAGAAATTGGTGGGAAGATTAGTTTTTATTTGATTAAAAGAAGATGATTTGAGCCTGAGATACATCCAGCTAAAGTTGAAAATTTGTTGCACTGTTATGAGGACTGAAAGGTCACTATTGTCTGATGACCCAGCATGTTACTTTCTCCATTTTTATTAAGACCAGCATTCCTGAATTTTCAGGTCTAATAGATAACATTTCTTCACCAAATCAGGAGGCATTTACAAATGTTTTTTTTACAATATCTTAATCCCCAACATACAGTTTACATACCCAATGATCTGTACACAATAAAGACATCTCACCCCCCACCCACCCCACAGAACACTTAAACATTGTAGTCTTTACAGAGGTAGGTATTCTTATTAGAGAGAGAAGCCTTCAGAACAAACCTGTTCAAGCAGTTCAGAATACAAGGCTTGACTCTCTTGCCTCAAAGCTGTCTGCTGTGCTGCCAGTCGTGCCTCCTCCCCCTGCACCAGCTGCCACTTCATGTTTATTTCCTTGACTTTGGCATCGTCATCATTCTGTATTTGCATATACTGCTCTTTCTCTCTTTCAAAGGAATGAAACAGCCTTGTCACTTTCAAATTCTGAATCTGTCACTTATACAAAATTGTGTGTATTAATTCAACAAACAACATTTCAATGCAGAGGAATAGCAAATTATATGATGGGTTCCTTGAGTAACATTTCAGACAAAAACTGGTGAGGGCAATTAATTTGTACTTTACATATTCACTAATGCTTCAGGTTGTTTACATTTGGCAGAATTGTGATACATACTTACTCTTGATCAATTGTATGCTAAAGCTGGACTCTTTCTTACCAGCTATTTCTTTGCGTGGTGATGAGTGAGCCGACAGCTTTACCCTTGGTTGTGCTGAATGTCCACAGCAGCACAAAATGAACAGTTGACTACAGCAAACCTGCCAACCTCCAAGCTTTTTTAAATCAGAATACTTTTGGTGATTATATCAGTATACCTAGCTAGCACTCTTACATAGAGTATTAAAGGAAACAAGCTGTTTTGAAAAATAAGAATATTTTCCTATTTTACCAACTTTTAATCCTTTTTTGGTGGAAAACAGCTACCACAAAATCAGAATGAATCTGATAAAAATCACAATGGATGGTTCGTAGCTATGCTTGAGTCAAATTAAGCTGATCGGCTTTCTCTCATCAAATATAGTGGCTCCCCTCTTATGACGCCCCCTGACAAGAGGCCACCCTACCACAGAGGCCATTTTTTCATGCAGCACCTACTACCCAAGGTCTACCCACCATAAAAAAATCAAAGGGCTGGCATCAATAATTTAGAAGATATGGCCCGGACAAAATTTGCATTGTAGCTTGAGCTTGCTTAATGAACTTTGTTAATTAATTAATGGAAGTAATAAGCCACAGAAAACAATGCCTATGCACACCTACTACCTAAGGTATACCCACCATAAAAAATTCAAAGGGCTAGCATTAATAATTTAGAAGATATGGCCCGGACAAAATTTGTCTTGCTTAATGAACTTTGTTAATTAATTAATTAATGCAAGTAATTAGCCACTCAAAACAATGCCTATGCACACCTAATATCTGAGGTCTACCCACCATAAAAAAATCAAAGAGGTAGCATTAATAATGTAGAAGATATGGGCAGGACAAAATTTGTTTCGGACGGAAGGACGGACGGACACACGGACGGTGCCCATTACCATATCCCCTCCCCAACTCCGTGGGCGGGCGATAAAAATAGTTAATTCACACTTCCTCGACAGGATTACAAACGCATGGGATTATATTAATTTTCATCCCTGTTCCCACCTAGGATCGGTGTGTGGGTCAGTGTGTTGTAGTAATACAAGTTCTACAGCTTGTTTAGATTCCCCCAAAGGCCTGAAATTACAGAGAGCATAGACCTGTGCAGTCAAGATTTACTGTCACAAGTTACAAGGCCATGGGAATCAATCTTACCTAAGGAGTAAACACTTTGTGGAAAGTGACTTTGATTCGTCAAATATGACAATGTTAAGGACAGGTAAGACACCAAAAATAAATCCCACTTTAGTCAATCCTAGCTCAAATTGTATTTGCGTTAGAATAACATATCATATATGTGTGTAATCGTCATACTCCAAAGAATTTATACATTCCGTATTTGGGTGTCTGTGATGTTAATTGTTGTATAAACAATTGAAAGTTGACCGCAAAGCATCCACCCCATAAATGTCGATATAAGTCACTAATTATTTGTGATAAAATCATAATTACACTTGCATCTTAATCCTGACATATTGACGACAAAAAACGATCCTGTGATTTTTTATGTTTGGTTTCGTTTTTCTGTTATCCATCCTCAAAGTTTGACGTTTCAATTATGCCTTTGATTTTCAGGATGCTCATTTTCTTCATTTCATAGAAAAAGAATGAAGCAAAATTTAGAAAATCGCTGAATCGTTTTTGCAGTTCAGATATTAGAGAATCAAAAGCCGTTAACCGGATTAAATTTCGCCCAGTCGTTTTCTTGGAATAACCATTCTAAGGTGAGGTTCTCGTCCTATTATACTTCCTGAGAATACAAGCTTCAAAGGCCTTTGATGTTGATCCTTTGCCTCTGAAACAATACCATATGCTCCGGTTGAGCTGATATTTGTACAAAACATAGTAAACATCGTCCCTTAACATTTGGGGAGGTTGTCGATCAATTCTTGGCCAATCACATGAATAAAAGAGCCTTTGAAGTACGGAAAACATTATTCAGCGATCTGTCAAACGGCGACAGCGACAGTCTGGTTTCAAAGTGTGACGTCATGGAGGCGGCCCTTCGGGCCCCGTGACCACAAGCCTGGCAACGAAAGTGATTGTGTTGCCTTGCTTCGGTGGGGCGGCCCACGGCAGCTCGTGGTCAGTGGACGGATGGCGGGTTTGGTCTTCTGCCCCCTACCTCTTCATCCGGTTTTTATGGATAGTATTTAATTGTATTTACTCCTATCTGTATACTTTATGTAGTTAGCTTGTTAGACTTGTCTGTACACTTTACTTAGTTAACTTGTCAACAGTCATAATTTTGTTATTTTCTCAAGGAGTTTCATTTCTCTTTTCAACCTGAGTTTTCTTACGCTATTTTGTATGTTTTTCTCTGCTGTTCACATTTATGCTTATTTCGATGTGTTTATTTGTACTTTCATTTCCTCATCCATGAGTTTCGATAAAATATTATTATGTACGTGGGTATTGTTGATTAAAGTGCCAGTTTTTTCCCCGCCTGCCTTTGGTGTGCAGAACCCCTGGGGTAATCCATCGTGGCACGGCCTTTGATGGGACATCGTCTGAGGACTCCCACTCCTCTTGAATATTTCAAGTCTCCCTTCATTAGAACGCAAAACAAGCAAGATAACTATAAAGTAAACCACTAAGGTTATGATAATTATGTTTGCATGTTTGCATCTTTTCCCTGCCCACATACATACTTTCACATTGCCGCCCTGATACCACTCTCCTTTTGCCTATGGCTGTTGCTACCTGCAGCCACGTGACAGGCTGTTAAGTATGATTGACGGATGGCATTGTTCCGTTTGGCGGCTGAAAGCCAAAATAATGACACATGGACGTCAGATGTCCACAAGCCTGTGTGGTTTGGGGCGTTTTCATCATATTTCTACTTTAGTTAATAGCTTGAAATTTTGACAACTAATAGAAAGGACATTCATATTGTAAAAACTGTTAAAATCTCAAAATCGGCCATGCAAAGGTTTTTGGTGTCTGAACTGTCCTTAAGGATGGGTTTGGCAAAAAAACACAAAACTACTGCTGTTGCCAAATCAGGTCTCATCTGTGGACAATGGAAGGATTCATGAAACTAGCCAAATTAGGCATTGCCCATTAAACCATGCAGGAACAGTGGTTCATCATATTTCTTTTACAGTATCTACAAATTAATCATCAGCATGATTCCTATTTCAAAGCTTGCATAATAGCAAAATATAGGTCTAGTAGTTATACGATTTACTGCCCTCCAAGGGTCGCAGGGGTTCTGCTGGGTGGGAGTTTTGATATTGAAAGTTATTCATCAATGCAAACTTATATTTAATCATCCATAGACCATACAGATGGGACGGGAAAATTAACTGTTTGTACAGACTTTAACATGGCTTTGGCATATACTGTACCTGTTTCCGTGAATGCTAGAATTTCAAACACTGCAAGACCTTGCCCACCCTGACGCAAATTCCAATTTATTGCATGCATGCTTGTTCTTGTTAAATGAAGTTTGGTAATTTTTAATAGGAAATATTTCTTTTGTAGTGAATTATCATTGCGCAGACTGCAAGTTGGGATTGTCTGGCTGTCCCATGGCTGCACTCCCTGCATTACTAGACTATAGTGACGGTAGGGTTCTGGGCGTCCCACTCATGCTTGTAGGGCTGAATGATCTTTTCCGCTGCTGCTACAGCTTTTCTAATTCATTTTTCTTCAACCTCATCAGACCACGTACATGAAAAACTCAATTTAAACTCTCTGGAACCACTATGGTGTGCTGTATCTGACATGACTCTTGGCTAACTGAAGACACTCTGCCGTGGCTTATAACACATTCACCCTGCCCAGCGGGTTGCGTTTGTGACATCACTAACATTTTCCCACATTGCGCCACAGTTGGAGAAAATGCCCGTGCCTTCATGTAGCAAATATGGTGCACTTTTGGAGCTAAAAAAACACTATTTGAAAATGAAATTTAACATTTTGGTTTTCAGGCATCATTTCTAACCACCCTAAACATCAACTTACTAATTTGTGGTACAAATTCAATCAAGATAACCTTTAAGAGAGGCCCCCTTTCTTACAGGGCCAAATTCTGGATGCAACTAGGGTGGCCTGATAAAAGTGGTACCACTATATCTTCATTGAAAACTATCGATAAAAGTAAGAAAATTCAAGGAGGAATAAAGGAAAAGATAAAGACAACATCGAAAATGACTGGTCTCTGTTTACCAGCTGGCCTGGGAAAGTGTTGAGTGTATATATTGACATACGTTTGGAGCTGCTCCAGTGTCTCCCTGGTGGCAGCCTGTTTCTTGCTGTGCTGAAGCGCCATCTTTGCCATCTTGTCCTGCTTGGCGTTGATCAGTCGCTTCAGTTGCTGATCCTTGGCACACAGTTCATTGAGTGTATCCCTGTGGCTCTGTACTTGATCTCGGATATTGGAGATCTCATGCATCACTTCCCTGTGATAAAAAATACTGACCATAAACTTTTCAGTTCTGCATGCATGTGTATACATTTATGGCAGCTTAACATTTAATTGACAGTGTGGTAAGCCGTAGCATTGAGACCTAAACATAAATGGTGATAGACCTGACCCCCTGGTCTAACACCACAGCAAGGGCAGGTCAGAATGTGGCCTTTTATTATGGTATTATCCCTTTTAAGCACCCAGGATGCTGAGGAAATCTAATTGAAATGAACTCCAATTTTAGACCTAAGTTTAGAACATTTTAGCTGTATCAAATGGTAAATCTTCATAAACTATATATAATTTTCCAGTATTTCAGAACTTTTGTGCCAGAAAAATAGGCAGGGGAGCACTTCCACGTATGAGTGCAGGAGCGCTTAAAGGAATAATATGGTACTGCAGCCTGGCTTGAAAGACCATTCTCAGGAACTGCAAAGTTGTGGTCTCTCAACGAAGGTGTTTTATCCCAGGAAGATAAATTAGATAATGGAGTAGCATCTGTATAATGAAAGGTAGATTAAAGGCAGGTGGTCTTTCACATATAAGTTTAAATATATATATTAAAACCAACTGAGAAGCAGGCCAAGGTCCCATGAATCTCGGGGGAGGGGGGGGGGTCTTCTGTCACTGATGTATTTTTACACAGAGATCACTGTTCCATGCATGTAAAGAAACATGGTCTGTTAACCCAGATAATCACTTATCAGAGGAAATATACATCCACATTTCAGAATCACATGGTCTGATCAACACAATTAACATTTTTCTAATGCCACACTCATTTGTCAGGACATGTATAATGTGCTTTATTGACCCCCTGTAGCGCACCAGGAAATGCGGCAGTCATGCACATCAAGCCTGACAGACAAAGTCAAAAGTCATCTAAACATAATTCAGTTCAGTGCCAATGGATTTAGCTTTAATTTCAGCTGTTATTTTTAAGTCAGAGTATTGAGGATCAATGAACCTCAACCATAAACAGAGAATTTATTCCACTTGGCCCAAATGTTCAGTTTCCACTGAATATGCTGCAAGCTTCCCCCAAACTGGCCTCCAAAGCAGACCAACTTCCATATTATCTCTACTACATTTTACCTACTCCGGGACTACAATATTTTATCCATAGTTAGGGTAACAAAAGTGCAGTCACCCTTCTTATGGACTGCTGAACCAATCAGGAAGTGGATCAGTATCACTTTAGCCATTGACAATACATGTATGTGTGCCCTGTTGCACTGTGGTGTGTTACCATAGTAACCAATGTAGAAATTGAGTCACTTTTTCAGTGTTTAACCAGTGATCATAAAACCAAAGGGTAGACCAAGTGAAGTGAAAAAAGCCTGGTTAATGGTCTGTTTATCAGGTAACCTTCATACAAGTCCGCAAGAAATTTTGTAAGACCAAGACAAAAGCAAAGAAGCTCACAACACAGTGGACTTCCAACTGTTTCAGGTTTACCAATTTGCAAAACAAAGATACCATCATTATGCATGCACACACCTGAAGGCTCTTACAAAGCATGCATCAACAACAGCTCATTAGTTTTTTTTTTATGCTACAGTAAAATACAGAGCTTAAATTCAACAAGTGTCTGCTGAATAAGCAGGATACATTCATCATGCTGAACCAAGTAAATGAAATATGTAAGCTGAGGACAAGTGTCTACAAAAATTTAGCAAACATTTCAAGAGACATTGCAATTAACAAGCTTACATTGTGTATCTCAGACATGTTGCCATGGAACCAACCTTCCTCAGTTTTTTTTTTTATTGATTAATTGTATTGATTCTGCATGTGGTTACACATCAAATTCACAGAATTGAAGTTATATTCTAACCTGCCAACATGGTGAAAGATTGAAAGCTAATATGTGTGTGTATGTATGTGTATGTATCTGTATATATATATATATATATATATATATATATATATATATATATATATATATATATTATGGAAAACCATTTCTTGTCTTATTCAGTGATTGATCATATGATCAAATATTATTTGTTCACATGAACAAACACTTTTGTCACACAAGCACAAACCAATTTGCGGATTCGTTCATATGATCTAATACTTCCTGTTATGCATGCACTTGTCTACTTTCCCACGTGTGCAAAATGGCAGAGGGAAATTCAAGTGCAGCAGCTGCTGAAGGCCAGTACCAAGAGCAGTTGCTGATATACAAGATTCCCCTACCTAGCTTCCAGCGAGGGAGTACCTTTTTTTCAGTGGTAGATCAAGTCCTATTCATTCAAATGAACAAAACAATTTGTCCATATGAACAGATACTTCCATCACAC
Source organism: Hermodice carunculata (assembly GCA_964020975.1). NCBI lineage: Eukaryota > Metazoa > Annelida > Polychaeta > Eunicida > Amphinomidae > Hermodice > Hermodice carunculata. The sequence goes on along the minus strand of OZ026613.1, from coordinate 58,335,068 downwards.
ATGCGCAAATAGAAGTCCATTTCTTTGTAAAATTTACCTGTGGAGACATGTCACCTGCTGTATGTGGTCATTTTTTCTTGGCAGAGGGGGTGGTCACATACGGCAGGTACCACTGTACTTATTATTATTTAGTGGTAGACCAAGTCCTATTTATTCATATGAACAAACTGACTTGTTCTCATATGAATAAATCATGGCATGTCTTTTCCTATTTGATCATATGAACAAATACAAGTACATACTATGATTTGTTCACATAATCAAATATTTGATCATATGATGACATACTGAGCAAAACAAGAAACAGCTTTCCATAACACACACATATACAGACAGACAGACAGACATGTAGATAGGTAGGTACGTAGGTAGACTGACAGACAGATATATGTTACATAGAGTGAATATCCAATGATGATATGCCCTGCCTGCTTTTCAAGATATGCTGTTCTCTTACAATATTTGCTAATTAAAGTTTACTGTGTAAAATTGGTGGTACATATTCACATACAGAAAGAAATCTTCAAGAAGCTTTCTATGATTGTTGATCAATTTTCATCTGGAATAAAATCTGTATTCATTTGAATGTAGTAATTTCAGTTAGAGAAAGCATTTTCCAGCTTCTGCATGGTACATGCATCTCTTCCTTTTGGGCAGAATCTAATCAGAACTTGAGTTACTTCTCTGCATCAAGTAATCAGATTAAACATACCATATGCATGTACAATTACCAAATGAAATATCCCAAATGTGCACTTTTGATTTGTTATTGGTTACTAATAGGTCTAAAATTAGGATGCATTACATGTGAACTACAACATCAAATTTGCTTATAAATCATATTCTGTTAAAGTGTGCAAAATCAAATCTCAGGTGACCATAGATATTGGGTCTATTATAAATGGATTTCTCGTAGACCTCATTTTTTCAAGACCTGCTTTTGTGTGCATGCTCATATTCAGTACTCATTATCAATATTTTATTTGGCCCATTACTTCTTATGTATATTAAAGCTAGTGATTAATTTCTCTGATCATGGCCAAACACTGTTATGTAATGATCATTAGACAATTGTAGACTTTTTTCGGCCATGCAGGATTGTAACAAAATGGACAAAAACTGAAGCAAAATTTTGACATTTAAAACTCAAACAAGATTTTCATAATTTAGAGCTGAAAAGAATATCTTTGAGTGGTATACAGAAATCTTTAGATAGAATGTAAATTTTGAACAGCTTTTTATGATAGCCAATAAGGATTTAGAGCTGCATAGACCTTGCCAATTTTTCATAGCATTTGGCTAAAGGTCTATTGCTAAATTTGCACACTGATGTTATCAGTCAGGCACCAGCCCACAATGTTGGTAATGTTACCTACTTGTGGTAATTCTATGATGACTTCATCATTGCAAATAACTTTTTTATGGTACATGTAATTCCATACAGCTTGTCGGTCTTAAACCACTAGATGGCAGCACAAATGTGCTTTTTCTTTTCAATAAACCCTGATTATAATAGGACCCTTTATCAACAAAAGAGATCCAGTCTTGTATTTCTGGTACCATGCTCTTGCATATAGGATTTCCAGCAGGCATCCAAACTAAAATTTATTATGAGCAGTGATGCCGACCCAGTGACACCACTTGCAGGACCAGGGCTGGCTCAGCATCTGCTAATGAGACTTGAACTAGCAGGCCTGGCAGAGAGTTTGGGATTGTTGGGTGAAAAGGCCACATGTCTTTTGTACAGGCACAACATCTGCCAATAATTTACAGACACTAGAATTTGTCTATGTTTGATGTTTTTCCTGAACTTGATCAAACATGCAGTCTCTTCCACATATTATGGAGCACAAATGGTGCCTTAAAATGCCTTCTTTATTCTACATGTAGGTGTTGCGCAGTGTACTCCAAAATGTGTTCTACTTGCAAGAATAAACAATGAAAAAGTACTTCTGACTGACATGACAGATTCTGAATAATAAAAATGTTCACACTGACCACTTTTTTTCGGTTAAATGAAAGCACAGTGATGATGAATATTGGAATTATATGGTGTGATTGCCAAATTAACATATTGGGAAGATTACCAGCATTGTGGGCTGGTGCCTGACTACTTATTCATAAGTAAATACAGTGGTCCTTCTTTCGAAAGACCCCTGTTTTGGGAGACCACCTGCCTTTAAGTGACCATTTGCACTATGCAAAAGCACCATCTAATGATAATTAACTCTTGGGAGAACACCTGCAGATTGTGACCAGTCACAAAATGATCCCAAAAGACCACTTATCCATCCAAAAATTCCCAATTTTAGACAAGTAAAATCCACCTACAGTGAAATCTCCCTATACCGAACATCCTTGGGACCGGAAAAAAGTGTTCGGCAGAGTGAGGTGTTCGGTATAGGGAGGTTTGCTCACATTGGAAGTATATATTTGGGACCGAGAAATGGTGTTCAGTATAGAGAGGTGTTCGATACACGGAGATGTTCGGTTCTAGAGGTTTTACTGTATTTTGTACAAGATTGGTAAAATAATTTGTCAAAACCAGCTTACAAATCCAAAATATGGCTATAATACAATAAATAGGCGAACACATGACTGCAAGACAAAATGAGGTCTAATGCATGAACTTATACATAAATCATGTTTGAATCTAACTAGTGGCAGGGATTCAAAGTAATGGTTAGTTGTTAGGCAGATGGTGCAGGAACCAAACCTTCGTTGGGACACCACCTGCTTTACGTATCCATTTCTTGGATGGCACTGGAGGTGGTCTCTCAAAGGAGGGACCACTCTATAGATTTTGAAAATATATGGAATCATGCTGACTTGATAATAACTGTACATTAGTCACACATTTCAACTATGGTAAAGAGTTAAGACAACTGATTAATGGACAAGTGAATGACCAAACTGTAAGTTAAAGCATGATAAATGTGGCAGACTCTAAGCTTCCAATCATCAACCTGAAACAGCAGGCTCACTGGGAAAGGTCACAGTACCTTTCAGTTCAATGGATTGAAAACAAAAAAAACCCCTACATTGTAAGATTTTAGAGATTGCGAGGATTCCAAATGCATCGAAAGAGATCTCAGATGATTTGAACATCGTACATATATCTTTTGTCTCCTCTGAACAGTGCCTTCCATTAACAAATTTAATTTTCTCATTGCTTAACTCATTTTTTTTTTTCAAATTCATTAAATCCCACATTACACCATAACGTTTTCCATATCCTGGTTATTTAAAACATTGCAACTTGATTGGGGCACTTACAAATACTCAAGGGACACTTTGTTCACAAAGTTAAGAATTCACACTTGTTGGCAGTTTAGAGTCTACCACATTAACATAACTGATGTGTACTACTACTTCCTGATCTTGACACTTGGTGACTCGGAATCCACTTTTTTTATGTCAATCACACTCAAGCACTCTGTAGGTGTTGCGGTTGAGGGGTTCTCAAAAAAGATTCAAAGTAGAGGCGCAATGATTCAAAGTAACAGGGTAGTTCTTGTATTGTTTGCATCATTTCAATAAAGATACACTAGAAGATGGAACTGTAGCTATTTTGTCCTATTTTTGCTGGTTTTGAGATCCCCGGTGTTGGCCACATTCATGAAGCCATTAAAAACAAATACATTGTTGCTTCACAGCAGTAAATTTTAAGCAAGAAGTAAAATCCTCCCGGTTGACTGACCTTTCACGTTCTATCTCTGTGCTGATGCCTGTCAACAGCTTCACCCCCTGTACACAGTAGTTCTCCACTTCATCTCGCTTCTCTTTCTGTTTCTGCACTTCCATCAGGCGGTCAACTTTCTCTTCTTTTACTTTCTTCAGCTGCTCCAAATGGGCTGTCATCCGTGACTGCTCCTTTTTCATCCTCTCAGGAGACTGGACAATCTGCCCAGACAGCCTGTTGCTTTCAGCCTTTATGGTTACCATGTTTTCCTTCAGTTGAGCCTGTAAAGCAATTAACAGGAGCAGCCTGTACCATATACATGTAACCGTGGTAAATGTACAAAGAAATTTTAACTCCCTTGTTCGCTAACTATGAAGCACTATAGGCATATTCCCTTCTGGGATCAGCTACTCCAGAACAGAAGCAAACGGTAGTGTCTGGTTTTTATTACATGTACATGTACAGCAATTGTAGTCTGGCAGTTGGTGCAGCCACATCAATCTGGCAATATATCTGATACACCAACAAACTAGTCAAGTTTTCTCCTGGGAGAAACAGATGACCACTCTAGGAATGGCTTGGTGAGCTTTAACCCTTTCCCCCTTGAATTAAGACTGAGTCAACAGCTTTCCTCGGCATGGGTTGGGCACTAAGTGAAAACGCTGAAGCAGACGACATTTGACCACCAGCCGCTTTGGCTAGTTTAAGGGGGGAAGGGTTAATATGTGGCACAGGTGAGCATCATTGATAGAAAAGGAAACTGCTATAAATTCCTTATATCTTTAACACCAACTTTTACCTGTGGAACATCACAGCCACTACCATTGTCTTGTTCCAAGAAAATGGTAGTGTTTACCTACTGGTAAGTCAAATACATCAAACCATAAGATGACACTGCTTAAAAAGACAACACCCAACATTGGTGGGACAGTAAACAAGGCAGTTCTGACAGCTCCAAATTATGATTGCCTGAGTTCATCCCACCCCCCCCCACCCCCCAAAAAAACATACAAAAACAAAACTGAACAGCAAGTGATGCAGCTTGTTAGAGTAGTATTACTAGCTGCTAACTGATTTAAGAGCCATTAAACAAGCCTCAATTTCAATTAGGTCTCACAGGAAGTGAAAGCATTGTGATACCTCCATCTGCAAGGCCTCCTGCAGGTAACGTGTGACAGAGACAGATTTTATAATCCATTCCATTCCATGAATCAGGTATATTGGGCACTAAGCTCATGTGCCCAAATGGAGTGAAGCTGTGTAAATTCACAGGCAAACAGGTCAGTCAGGCTATGGCTTGGGTAAAGTCGTGGACACACTTCATTTAGAAGCCATGCAGTGCCATATTGAGAATTCTGGCCTTGTCTTGGCCAGGCCAATAAAAGCCATTAAGGTAACCTTTGTGCCTTCTTTATTCCAACCAAACCTTGTGAAGTCCAATGCATGTCTCTCTCCTCTGGCAGCCCCTGATGCCAGGGAGAGAAGAAAAATGGTCTTAAAGGTGAGGAATTTCAAGTCCACCATCACCATGTCCTTGCTCTCAAAAGGCCACCTATAGTGAACTCCAAGAAAATCTCATAGTGCTGTTACATTAAATGACACAAAAAATATGTCTCTAGGTTTCCTCAAGACCATATCATGACCCACAGGTACTTCACTTTAGTGAACAGTAGCAATGATGGCCAAGTGATAACCATCAGTGGTGTGAACAGATAATTTTCCAGTCTGAAATCCATCCAGAAGGGAATCAGCAATGAACTGGACAGTGTATGGTCACAATCCATTGGTCCAGATTTCTAAGCAATGGTCAGCAAGTCAGAGCTGATGCAGCAGCTGGGATCCAGGCTGGATGCTGGCAAAGCTGGATCAGGTGCTGGATTCTGCCAAAAAGAAAGCCAGGACCTTTGGAAGACTGAACCATGACTTTTGAGCCAGATGCAGATCCTGCACAGGCCAAGCCTGCAGCAAGCAAGCCAGGCTGGACTATATATACATACACTACTGGAAGTGAAAAGTGGGCTGGCCAAAGCAGGACTTGAAAGCCTGCTCCAGAATGGAGCTGTCCCAGTGCTGGTTCTGGAAGCTGGACCAGGGTCTGGGCTTGAATCCACTGGAACCTACGTCCCATCTCATTTTGGCAACAAATCTGGGTTCAGGACCAGTCCTGCACTCCTGGTGCAGATCAGGAAGGGCTACCAGGGTGGAACTGACACAGGACACTGTGTTTCCCTTCCCAGATCTCCAGGGAATAGGTGTGCTATCCACCGTCAGATTAACTGGTCTTGAATGAGAAGCAGACCTCTCTGCAGCCTTGGCAGCTAAGGAGGCCCACTTGACCACCGCCCCTTTTAATCATGCTGAACTTGCTTTGCAGCAGGACAAACATGCACAGTGCTCAGGTGTCTAACCACAAACCTATGTGGGACTGAATGAAGGCAGACTGCAAATCTTTTCACATGATGTCTACATTAATTAGAGGGAACGTTTGAAAAAGTCTATGCATTCTTAAAATAAAATCAATAACCTGCCCACAAATCTAGAGGTACACTTTACCTTTAAGCATGTTCAGGTAAAGGTTAAGAGTATCAAATCACCAATTGCCCATTGTAAAACAGATTTGAAAGTACAATATAGACAAGGATAAGTATGTACTTTACATGATCCAATTGAGCTGGGAGATAATTGCAATGTATTTTTAATTGTACATATTTACAGACATTTAAAAGGATACACTAAAGATTTCTTGCAGAACACAAATACCTTGAAATTTACATTATTAGTGGGGTCAAATAAAAGCAATATGTTATCACCAATGTGTAAGCTTGCGAAAATCATGACCACTAAGTGAGGAAGCAACCACCAATGGCACCAGGACACATATACAACTATGATGACCAATAGAGGTGTATCAGAGATATGTTCCCGCATTGCTGGCCAGACCTGCTGCCAGATGGCACAACCACTGGACATGTAAGCTGGGCATCATGACAACTTTGCTTCTTCCTTGGAGTAAGATCCCTGAAAGTAATATCCCTTTGGGGTCCCATTTGTGATGTACATGTATTGCAACATAAATGTTTCTTCATCCAAAGAACAATAAGAGGAAAACACAGTCATAGTAATAATAAGAAAATAATACTGTATACAGAAGATTCACTGAATTCCCTTTACCTGCTCCATAATACACCTCACAAATGAGAGTCTTGTGTATAAACATCTAAAGAAAGCACTTTTGCGTGAAATACTCTACACTTTAATATCTTGTAAACCAGCAAACTGTATGCCCTACAGACAACAAAGGAAGATGTTTAACTTGTACTGGATGCTTCAACATGCCAATTCATTGGGCAAAAAAAGTTGAAACAAGGATTGATAGTGGTTAAAACAAGTGGACGATGACCCAAAGGATCTATGTTTCCTGCCACAATATTTCAATAGGTCAAAAACATACAGTACCAGTACATGCCCTTGGTGTGATGCATCTTTGGAAAAAAAATCATTATTTTATCTCATGATTCTTGAGATATGTGCTGCTGGCTGTGAGACCATTACAAGCTTTTTGGACTTCATGATACAGACTAATTCCTTCAGTGCTGTTTTTCATGCCTGTATTTCTGTTATGATCTGATGATATGGGTTATAATTGCTAAATACAAGGCTAATGCAAGGTGCCACTTTCATATCTGCATGGGTTATGGTGCAAAAACATGTTATGATATTTAGTTTACCTGCTGAGGACAACTGTTCATGGTCATACACATACACTGCAGGCAATGTCCAAAAATTCACTTGTTGGACATTTAAATGGTCAAATTAAAAATATGTTTAATGATATCATGTATAGCAAACAGCGGGGATGAATATGGAACATGGAACTTCATAAACAGATTCCATCTTATCTTTGTGTGGTGTAGATGTTTGTAGGAAGGATTACTTCTGTATAACTGATAAATACAGCAATACCTTACAATACATAGCACCACATTATTATGCCCCAACACCAAAAGCTGCAATACATGTTCAATATGAAAGTCAGTCTTCCATGATTCTTCTCAATGTACAGTCATGAAAAAGCAGCAGACTTCACTGAAGCAAAAACCACAAACAGTAGTATCCCTGGTATTTGAACACGCTTACCATGGCAGATTTCTTCTCAGAAATACCAGTCTTGATATCGTTGATTCCTTTCTGAAGTGCATCAGACATCATTTTGTCTTCTGCCATTTTAGCATGGAGCTGTTCAATGGCATCTGTCAGCTGAAAATAAAGTTAGCAACTGACAATGCACATCAATGACCAAGGTGCCGTTTATATGTACATGTACTTGTTTTGCATATTCCATCACATACCTACATGTATATGACCATTAAATGATTAAATCTCTACAAGAAACTGAGTCTTATATTATTTGTATTTATACTAACTCTGTCACAAAGTCTCTTCCTATAGCAAATGTAAGTTCCAAGGAATGGCTTATTTTTAATGTCATAACCTTGAACTTGAAATGTGATTCGACATGGTCTCAGAAATAATAATAATAATAATAATAATAATAATAATAATAATGATAATGATGATGATAATAATAATAATAATAATAATAATAATAATAATAATAATAATAATAATAATAATAATAATAATAATACAGTGGAACCTGTTTTGACAGATCATTGTACTATAAGACTGCCTGACTTTTTAAGACCATATTGTCAAAGTCCCCTTTGCTATCTTTTTGCATCTCCATTGAAAGACCACCTGCCCTATGTAACAACTTTTTGTTCTGCCCTGGGGTGGTCTCTCAAGACAGGTTTTACAGTAATAATAATAATAATAATAATAATAATAATAATAATAATAATAATAATAATAATAATAATAATAATAATAATAATAATAACTTTCCGACATTGTCAAATAACAGAAAGATAGGACAAAAAATTAAGTATTTAGTTTAGGGTTTTAGGACCATCAAAAAGACATTTAATTTTTCTGAAATTGGGAGATCTCTGTTGTTTTTTTTCAAGACTACACTTGTATATTGCAACAAAGAATAAAAGCATATGACAGTATGCCACAGCTACCAATGAGGGGCTTTAATAAGCTTTTGTCTGGAGTAGCTTAATTTTATGGTATTTTGGAAGCTGCTCAAGCTATTTATGGTAGTTACTCCTTTGAGAGCCATTTTAGGACCTGCCCATGCTTGTCAAACTCTCCCGATTTAGGTGGGAGCCTCCAAATTTAGAAACTCCAAAAAGTATCAAAATAAACTGTCTTTGATAAAAAATAAAAAATTAGAATGTGCGGAAGGTCCTAACAGTCACTTTAATAGATCTTAACTGCACAAGTGTGGGACATTGATTGTATGTTATTGTTGGAGTTCATCGCTTACAAATACAACTTCAAACATTTAACACCTTCAATTACTTTTAAACATATTTTGCACAGATATAGATTTTCCATGCAAAAATGTGTTTGTATGAAGCTCAATAAGATTGGCATGTGGAGACATACACTAACAGGGTGATGAAGGTCAAATGCAACAAAAAAATGAGAAAAGTGATGCCTTTACAACCACTAAATGTTAAACACTGTAAATAGCTTTTAATTCCCTGCATTTCTATTTTTACATACTTCACTGAGGACACGAAACGGTAAAAATAAACACATGGTGAAATAGTATTCTAACATTGTTTAAATTGTAATTACAGTGAAACCTCCCTATACCGAACACCCTTGAGACCGGAAAAAAGTGTTCAGTATAGTGAGGTGTTCGGTACAGGGAGGTTTGGTAGCATTGAAAGTATATACATGTACAGTACAACCTATCTAACCGAACACCTCTCTATACTGAACACCATTTCTCGGTCCCAAATATATACTTTCAATGCTATCAAACCTCCCTATACTGAAAAACCTCACTATACTGAACACTTTTTTCTGATCCCAAGGGTGTTCGGTATAGGGAGGTTTCACTGTATTTGGAACTGAGAAATGGTGTTCAGTACAGAGAGGTGTTTGGTTATAGAGGTTTTACTGTATATAGTGTACATGTAGTGAAATTAAAATTAAAATGCAATCAGAGATTGCTAGATCTATGCCACCCCGGCTCTGTTACCTTGAGATTTGGGTCAAGGTCATCCATCTTGGAACTTGTCTCAGACCTTCTGTAGGATTGAAAGCATATGCAATAAGAGGGTCTATGTTAAAAACTTTTCAACTATTGGTGTGAAAATGGCTCTGTGCCCTTGGAATTTAAGTCAAGGGCATCCCTTGTCAAACTTGTCCAAGACCTTAAACAGGACTTTAAGGATGTGCAACATGAAACTCCAAAGCACAGAACTTTTCAAGTTATCGCATGAAAACCAAATTCACAAAAATCACTCGGTGATCTTGGGAATTGGGTCAAGGTCACCCATCTTCAGCTCCTCTGCGATCTTATTCAGGACTTAAAGCATGTGCAATATGAAAGCTTTATGGAAAAAAAACTGTGATAGTTTGCAATTTGAGAGGCTTATGTCAAAAACTTTTCAAGTTATCGTGTAAAAAGCAAATTCACCAAAATGGCTCTGTGACCTGGGAAATTGGGTCAAGGTCACCCATCTTGGAACTTGTTCAAGACCTTATTGAGGACTAGTGCAATGTGAAAGCCCTATGGAAAAAAAAAAAAAAAACTTTTCAAGTTATTGTGTGATAACTGTCAAGTCCAGACACACGCACACACAAAGACAAAGTAATCGCTATATGCCCCCTCCTCCTTTGGAGGGGGGCATAACTACAACGAAATATCAAAACTGAAAATTTAAACACATAAAAATAAGGTCATTTACAGAATAGTCTTTAGTATCATATTATCCCACAGGAAACTAATTCATATGAACATCTACATGTACATGTACTCTGATACTGTGATGTCCCAAATCTCATAAGGTTCCATGCAGTAATGTTTGCATCCATATACATCTTTCTATGTTAAGCTTATGGACATGTCAACAAACAGCGTTAACAGAATTAATATCAGAGAATGATGGAGGACTATAATGCACTATCAACATAAAACAGGCAGGAGTCTTGAAAAATGCTAATCATTTTTAATGGTAGGTACACAGGTCTATGTTCTTTGGAAGCTTTTATTTTGAAACAAATGCAAGAGATATCAGGTTCTCATGTTGCCCTGCAGCCTTACAATGTATTTCCAAGGAGATGGCATTGACACATAATAAAATGCTATTATCGTCTACTTATAATTGATCTGCACAATAACGCATGGCGGTAAGTCTTGTTTGATCTGTATTAACAACTTCACAGCATGTAACTCACTGTATTGATTTCACATTCCTGTTCAGCTCGGGATGCACGGATTGTATTGATCTGCTGCTGTAGCTCTTTGTTTTCAGATGCCAACAGATTGCGCTGTTCAATTAATGCCTCCTGTGAATTGACGGGGGGAGTAAGCAGGTAGAATTATTGACAGTCCATAACGCATGAGGATAACATTTTAAGTTTGTATAACAGAGTAAACATGCAGTGCATATTTTATGGTGGTACAGTGTGTGTGCAGGAATCAATATGCCCCATCAACATTTTATACATGGAGTGATATCATCCAACGAATTTAAGATTTATGTCCATTATGTCTCTAAGTCATATTTCATCTGTTTGAATCACGTGGTCCTAGGATGAGTTCACCACATTATATATTCAGCTAAAGTTACCTACAATGATGACCAACCCCAGCAACCACTGCCTTAGACAATCATGTACTGGCACAGCCACAACTGTCTGATTTGCACTCTAGTTTGACACTTATCAGGCAAGATCTTTCTGTCTGGGACGAAATTGTGAGTTTTATGAAGAAATTTTAGACCCTCTCTTAGCATGTTTACATAGCCCATACTATGGGATAGTGCACTCATGTATATATGAATGGTAATGTGACTGTCATGCAAACAAAACGGAACATAATGACAGCATTGCATTAACTGTTGTGAATAAGTGACCAGCTCACTGTTTTGTCTACATGGTCTACCAACTGCAGGTACATTGACATCCATCATCTGCTCTTAACAAGAAACACCAAGGCTTTTTGTTTCTATTGGGATAATTCAATTTGTATAAGCTCATAAATAAGTCAAATATAAAGATTATAAAATTTGCTTTGATGTCATTCGAGATTGTGTGAACCTAGCCAATTTCCTCTGCACAAGTAAGATTAGTACAAGGTTTTTACATCTAACCACATGAATTGCAGACCTGCTCTGGATCCTTCAGTTGCTAGGCAACCGAACTATGCCTCCACCATGATGAGGGTACTTCTACCAGTTATGTTTATACTTAACCATCCAGAAATAACACTTTTTCTGCCAAACAAAAGAAATTTTCTAAATATGTGTAGCATCGTGTATGTGTTAAAACTTTGTGAATGTTTTCCAAAGCTTTTTGCTTCTCCATTTGTTACTTTTATAACAGAAACTCATTTGGACCTGCTTAGTATATGGATCTGCCTTTCTTCTTGTCAAGTTCCTTGCTGCAGTCTAGGCGGCTGCACATGATGCCAGTTTTAACCCATAAATACTTCCTATTATAAGTGCAATCGAGGAATCCAAATAGACCAACAGGGCAAGGCACTTGACAAAATTAACCGTATCACCATACATGTCATGGATGAATGTGGAACTTGCCTGTTAGCAGAGAAGCAAATTATGTACATTACGGTGTTTTTAGATTATACGTGATGTGTCTTGTTTCATAACATTTTAATTTCTGAGCACTGTCAATCATTGTGTCAGGTGACAGCCTGTACCATAAATTTACAAGTATAAATTTTACAAGCTAGGCAAGTGGTGCCAAAGGTTGCAGGTTCGAGTCCTGCTCGTTCCGAACATGAAATATACCAATGGAGATCTTTGCCGAGATCAATTTCACAAAGGCATCAATACAATCACTGCCTATATTTAAAAAATTCCCAAGCTGTCAAAACAATGTTTTATTCATCTGTATTTTAACCCGTCCCCTGAGACAACAACTTTGTTTGGAAAGCTTTTGACACACAGCACGAGGTCCCTCTTCTATAATCTCATTCAGAATGTTTTACACATGTGAGAATACTAACCATTTCCTCCTTCAAATATGACTGGGTCAACATCACTTTTGTTGAAATTAGTCAAAAACACTGAAGCGATGACATTTGACCACCAGCCAGTTTTGGGAAAAGGTTAATCAGAAGCATCGAAGCAGACCACAATTGGCAAGTGGCCATTTTGGATGATTTATTTAAGGAACAAGGATCAATGAGGGCATGTCGACCAGAACAGCTCAAACAACTCATCATAAAGATGAGCAAAAGGAAAACTCTGAATGTATGACATGCTTTTATTATGGCAATAAGAATTATGCTTTAATCACACACAAGCGGAAAGTGATCACATTAACCCTTAGAGCACTGACTCAAGACTGAGCCAACAGGTGTCCTCGAGGCACTTTGCACACAAAGTGTCCCGAGGAAAGCTGTTGACTATGACTACTTTTTGCTTTAGACAAGGCTTGCTGGTATTTGAATGAAACGTATCTTGATGAGGAATTTGAATCTTTTAACCATTATATCAGTTATATGTTTAAAGGTAATGAGGAAAAGACTATAGCCGTGATTAGCACTTTCAGGGTTTAACTATTTCTAAACATGATAGTTGTTTTACTTGTGTGTACAGCACTCTGAAAGCAGGACATGATTTTACAGTGGAACCAGGGTATCATGACACCATTTGTACCCAGCAAATAGTTTAAGCTGTATGAAAATGTCAGACAACTTAGTCAAGTAGTAAAGGAATTTGACCTTAAGTTCCTCAAACCTTGCACTTTTAATCATATGTCGGATATCTGAGTGTCATTGTATTGCGGTTTCAATACACATTGTATACTAAAATCTTAGTAAATATTTTGTCTCCATTGGCAACTAGCATATTGAAAGATTTATTATGTACTACAGTTACAGGAATTGTGACCAAACCTACAGGACACTTCACGTTGTACATGTATTTGTTGTCTACATCAAGACAATACTGTAAAATGTGGCACATCTTAATATTTTTTTTTTACAGTTGCTTGGAGAGTTTAGCTTAAGTCAACCATTCCTTACACTTTCTTCCTTGATTTTGTCATATTCTGCCACCCGTGCATCTTTGAATATCAGGAAGTTGATGAGAGCACTGACAATTCGCACACTTCGCTTAAGCTCTGAAAGTACACAAGAGCAAAACTGAAAAAAAAAAAAACCTCACTGCAGCACATGTATGTCCAACTAATGCCCATGGTGCTTGAAAAAAACAAAGGAAAATAAGCATGCACATGGGACCCATAGTTGAACATTATAGACACAATGTACCATAGAAAAGGACAATAAATGTTGACTGTGTTCTTGCTGAGACAGACGAAAGAGATGGAAATTTGGGGAGTACTTATGGGTGCGATACAGTGCTTAACATTCACATAATCAAAACAAATGACTCATTCCTACGGTAGTTCCATCCATTACCTTAACAGGCACAGGCTTAAGAATTTCTGCATAATTTGAATACAATTTAAAAATAATTTGGGGCATTCTATGGTACTGTGGATATGAGGTTTCAGAATTAAAAGTGCCTGAAAATGTCTATATTTTCAATCAATTGACATTCAAGATGTCACATTTTTCCAAATTATTAACTTAAGGTGTTATTTGATTTTTTAAGATTAGTAACTTAGACAACGAAAAATATTTACCAAATTTGTGTTTATTTTGTTAGTTTATTTTGGTGATATGTCTATTTAAATGCAAAGAAAAAATATACATGTAAAGTTTGTCTCACAACCACAAAATTTCAATATATAATTTTAATGAGTGTCAAAATACATGCATGCCACCACACACATTTGCCTTTATTAAAGTATAAATATTTGATAAACCAGGACTCGTTTAAACAAATTCATTTCTGATTCTTAAATTTTCAAAGTTAAACTTAATTTTTCAAAGAAATTGAAATGCTGTAGATGGACCATTTTGTTCTGGTCACTTGCAGACATCACCTGGGCAAAATATAGGGCTAAACGCAAAATTTATTATCTTTCTGAAGACATTTTGGGTTTGAAGAGGCTTAATTAAGGAATGCAGGTGATTAAAAAGTTAAAACATTAGATCACAGAAACTTGTCACTTGTCATCTTAATTTCTTGTTTGGGAAAAGTTGCTGGAGGAGGCCAGATTTAGAATAACTGTTAACCCTTAAAGTGCTAATCACAGCAACAGTCATTTTCTCATTGCCGTTAAACATATAATGGTGAAAAGATTCAAATTTCTCTTGAAGATACCTTTCATTCATATACCAGCAAGCCTAGTCTAAAGTAAAAAAGTACTCATAGTCAACAGCTTTCCTCAGGGCACTTTGCTCACCAAGGAAAAGTGTTGACTCAGTTTTAAATCAGCGCTTTAAGGGTTAATACTGTTTGTTATTTAATTGCCTCAGTTTGTTCTTACCATTTGCCCTGGTCTCAGTTGCCAGTGACTGATGATTTTAAGCCACCCAGCCTCAACTGTCATACTTGTATGGTGGTGTTTAAAACAACAATAGCCAAAATCCAAACATACCGATCTTTACTTCTGACAAATTTTAGTTCAAAGCTTCAGCTTTTTTGACATGTAAAACAGGGTATGGCAGCGGACATATTTAATCAGGGAAATTGACGTTTCTATTGTTTGATTTCTTTGAGTTCTGACAGGATGAAGGTGTGTAAAATGGTGGCCATCTTAGAAATAGTTCTTTTAATAAAAAGCAAAGTAACTTGTAGTAAAGACATAGCAACGCAGAGAGTCCACCAGAGACTGAGAGAAACTGTTCCACCTTCATCATGTTGTCTATTCTTGTGGAATAAAGTTCAGATAGTGACTGCATCCTGGTACAAGTCTTCAACAGTTTTGCTTCTTATAATTCTGACCATGAAGAACTGAAGATCCTGGGTAAAGTCATGGCCAATGATCCCATTAGAGTGATACTCCCCATCTATTAACACGTTATACATGTAGTGTCATCAGATTTTTTAGGAAAAAGCACCCTATAAACAAATTATAAAATCTATATGTCCTGACTTTGTATTGAGCATATTGAAAACCTGACATGTGCAGAAACAAAAATATAGAGTAAAGAGTTCGGGCTGCGGAATAGGGTAATTACTACTAAGAAGTGGTTCTGGGCAAAAAAGACACAAATACAATATAAATTGTGACAATTAACTTTCACTTTTAACAAGATAGATTAAAATGCAATCAGAGATTGCTGGATCCATGCCCCTCTCGCCTCATAATTTATAACCTTGCTAATCACAAGTCTCATTTTGGAATGACTGTTGTCAATAAAAATAGGTTATTACAGTTTAGTCAAAATATACATGTGTGCATGAAGTTTCACTGCAATAAGTTAAATAGTAAAGGAATTTCAGCTGGGACACGATTTTATAAAGACATATCACTGTGACCCAGATACTTGACCGAGTGACCAACTTTTGTTACATGACACACAAGTAAGCAAAGATGCATTTGTGTGTAAAGTTTCATTCATCAAAAAATGAAGAACAAGCAAAATACATCCCAGACACGAATAGCAGTTGGACAGAGGCATAATACTTGACCAGGTGATCTACTTTTGTTACATGACAAACCTTTGGGTTAAGATGTGTGTATGAAATTTCATGAAACTAACTGAATGAGTAAAGGAATTAGTTTTGTTGCATGACACACCCATGATGTCCACATGCACCTGTGTGTAAAGTTCATTAATTTGAGTTATGGACAAGTGAATTAGCCCCAACATGAATGACTGCATTGCAGTTTTATATAAATGCCTTTCCACGACCCAGACACATGAGCTAGTGACCTACTTTTGTTCCATGACACACATTTGGGTTTACAAATGTGTGTGTGTGTGAGTGTGTGATGTTTGATGAAAGTAAGTTAATGAGTAAAGGAATTACAGTCCGGACACAATTTTACTAGGATACACCAATGACCCAGATGTTTGACCTAGTTTTCCTTATGACGCACATTTGGATCAAGATATACACATGTGTGAAGTTTCATGAAACTAAGCTAAAGGAATTACACCTTGGACATGAATTTAAAGGATATGTCTCTAATCTCTATGTGTCTTAGACTAAAACCAGAAACTTGACCAAGTAATCTATTTTTATGCATGACACATCTTTGTGTCCAGATACACAAGTGTGTAAAGTTTCATGATTCTAAGTCAAAGTGTAACAGAATTACAGCTTGGACAGGAAGTGTTATGCAATTTTACATGATTTTATCTCTGTGACTCAGATACCTGACATAGTGACCTAGTTTTATTTCATCACATACCTTTAGGTCAAGATATATGTGTGTGTGAAGTTTCATGAGACCAAGTTATGCATGCACACACGGGGAGACGGAGGGGAAAAAGCAATTACTATATGCCCCTCCTCCGGTAGGAGGGTAGACTTGCTCAAGTCTCACTGGACTGTCTTCCGTATTTTATTTAAAATCAAATTCATTGCCAAATTAAATTATAAGTAAACACACGTCGTAGCCTTATTCTGTTACAATACAGGTAGGCCCTTCAAGTTACCTAGCTGATTGGCATGGAACGTGTATATAACCAGATAACATTGACTCCAGATGATTAGTGCCGGGCGGTCTGCACTGTGTTTCTTATCACACAGACAAGCAAGCGGTCATAACGCACTCCTCTTCAGAAGCTGTTAATTGAGCTACTGTGTAATGAAGTATTAATTGCAGTGCACCGCGTCAGGCGGAGGGCGTCCAGTGAGACTTGTAAAACTTGCCGGCTTGTTGCTGCTATGAATTATTCATGAGCAGTCAAGCACAGGACAGATTCAAGGCCGTCTCAAATTCCTTGTGTTGACTGTTGCTTATTTACATGCAAGCACACACATTTTATTGTAGAGAAACGTCAGTTCTTGCCGATGACTATTTCGATATTGCGTTAAAATGAATATTTTCCTTCTACGATGATTTAAATCAATGATCGGGTCGTCGATTGTGACAATTTGCATTAATGCAAAAATAAAAAAGTTGTGGCACTGATTTGACTTCTAAGATCCCGCGAAACCCACGGATGTTGTGACGTCACTCCCACCAAATTGATGGTAGTCCAGAGTGGGCTTGTGCAAGTTTGACAAGTCCCTGGTGTCGGCAGCCGGAGGGAGACGGTCAGCTTGGTCTCGCTTGAGTGGCCAGTGACTAGCCATGCATTCATCGAAGACCACTTTCCACTCGCAATGATAATGGGATTAGAACTGACCAGGACTCAATAGCTGCTACTGTTGAAACCAACACGGCGGCAGTGTCGACCAGTTAAAAAAAAAAAAATAATAACAGTAGGACCTACTTAATAACACCGTGTAGTTGGCATCATATCATTCGGTTAACTTTGTGGAGGGGGAAATGTATCTTACTTCTGGGTGGGACCGCGGGATGGGAAAATAGGGACATGCACCAGGGACTTGTGCAAGTCTAGTAGGAGGGGAGCATAATTAGTAAGTTGCAGATGGAACATTTTATTTAGATCACTGCTGCTTCTTATTCATATATACATGGTAGTGTCTGTCATCAGTTAGAGTAACATTCTATACACAAATTTTAAAATTTTGGCTTATAAAATGTTTGCTCAACCCTTTAAAAATTGACTTGAGAATGTAAAACCCTCCTTCCACTATCATACAAGCTCACTTGCAAAAAACCTATTTATCAATGTTAGGTATTTGATTTGTGCCATAATGATTGAACAGTTAGCTTTAACATTTGATATTTATTTCAAAAATGATAAGGGAGCAGGTCAGGCACATATTTACCCCATAATTCAATATTTCATTTGCCCCATCAATGATTTAAGAAAATTTAAAAAATACAGTCTTTCCTTTTCAAAATTGTAGTTGTTAATCCATAAACTGTATATAAATAACTTGTCTGTTATTAAAAGTAACTTAATACAACTGTATACACAAATCTATCATTACTCATGAAAGAGTATTTACATCTGGCAGTGCACCCGTTCCTGGGCAGCTTTAACCCTTGAACAAGGCAGAAATATTTCAAGGAAAATTATAAACATTTGAACTTGCTGAAATAATAATTTTGCGCATAATCACTGAAAAATACCTAATTTCAAATTCTGAACATCAAAATATGATTATCCTTGTATCGTGTGTGTGTGTGTGTGTTTCTTTTTAAGAGAATGTTTTTATGAGTCACAAGTGTTTTTATATCAGGAAATTATCATATATTTTTAAATGT
This sequence comes from Hermodice carunculata, assembly GCA_964020975.1. Lineage (NCBI taxonomy): Eukaryota > Metazoa > Annelida > Polychaeta > Eunicida > Amphinomidae > Hermodice > Hermodice carunculata. The sequence goes on along the minus strand of OZ026613.1, from coordinate 58,316,068 downwards.
CTAAAACTGTAATAATCATTCAAAGGGATGTAATATGTGTGTGTTAAAAAGGTCAGACACTAACAGCAATAAATCGACTTCTTTCTTTGTTGATTGCAAGTGGACTACACTGTACTTTCCGGACATGTGTGGGTGTCAACCACAAACAATGCAAATTCACAAGCACACTTCAACATGTTGAATGACATGTTTCTCCACATAACCATATAACTATAGGACTTCAGCAGTCCTGTGCTGCCTACAAGTAGTGTTTAATAGTAACCATACAATGGGCTCAGGATGCACCAATGTAGGTCAATATGTCAGTTTCACCTTTAAAGCGCACTTGTGGTCAACAACAAAGGCACCAAAAGAAACTCCACAGGCACCTTCCTGTTGGTGTTTAGAGTACTCATGGGCCTAGGATCTGCCAATACCAAGATATAAGGCAATAAGTCATATTTGCTGGTATCCCTATTCATGCAGTCATGATGTAAACATGTACATGTACCCTTCACTATAATTCCTAATTTCAATAATTCATTAACAAGAGGACTGTGACAGTCCTGTGCTCAGCTGACTGAGTTGCCCTATGACACTGGTAATGAGGTCACTGACCTATTCTGAATCTAGCTTTTATACAGGGCCATCCCCACGTGCAAGTTCAAAGTCACAGTACAAATAGTTCTCAGGATCACACGACCAGTAAAATTCATGTAAGTGGCCCTTTGATCTTGAGAATGAGGTCAAGGTCACTAATGTACAATCTCAATCTTTCCTAAATAGAGGACCACCAACTGGTTCAACATCAAAGTCCTACCTACCACAGTTTTCAAGTTACAAAGTGAAAAGTAAAATTCACATAAGTGTCTGGGTCCCAGTGACCTTGGGAATGAGGTCTAGGTCACCCATGTACTGTCTAAGTCGGGCCTTTGCTCAGGACAACCATCATCTTCAACATCAAGATCCAAGTTCAAATAGCTCTCAACTTGTCAGATGAACAATAAAATTTCAGCAAGTGGCCCTATGACCTTGGGAATGAGGTCAGGGTCACTCATCATCTGTTTAAGTCTGGCCCTTATTAAGGAAAACTAGCATGTGCAATACCAATGTCGTACCCTTAATAGTTCTAAAGTTATCATATAAACAGTGAATTTCATGCACCTCGCTCTGTGATCTTGGAAAAGAGGTCAATGTCACTCACCTACTAGACATGTATCACCATCATATCCAGAAGTGTTCCTATGCAATTTCAAAGCAATTGGCTGAGTATATACAAGTATAAAGACTTTTGAAGATTTGGCCAAAAATGAGAAACAAAGTAAAAAACAAGATGATCATGATGATCCTGTGCTCTGGTGACTGGGATCTGCTTTTACAGTATTGGAACACATGGACTGCAGTCTAGATTTGTACAGCTACATACATGTATGGTGAGTGGTAGCAAAGTTTGTCCTTAAAATAAATTTTGCGGAAGGACGGACAACGGACACAAATGGATTCTTTAAGCTCTGCTGATGGTAGTACATGTATTATCAATTGACATACCTTGCTGTTTCAATGGCTGCCCGTGTACAGTGGCAGCACTCACTTACAGTCACAAAGTCTGATATCGCATAACTTTGTCAAAAATTAACATATCCACAATACTTTCGCAAACTTTCATTGTCTAATGTCCAACTATATTTTGATAAAATTTTAAGCAATTCTATCATGCTGTTCTGGAGAAGAAGTAGAAAATAGCCTTAACACGCAAACATTCATTAAAAAAAATAGGAAAAAAATCGCAGTGCCACCTGGTGGCCAAAATGAGAACTAGTTGACCCCAGGTGACCCTATGTGCAATATCAAAGCAATTCGCCAGGTAGTTCTTGAGATAGAGAATTTTTTTTTTTTTTCAAATTAATTAACAAATTCATTAAAAATAGAAAAAATATTGCATCATCATCTCCTTCGCAAATTTGGTAGAGGTTCACCTGGGCAACATCCATGTGCAAAATTAAAACATTCCATACAGCAGTTTTTCAGAAGAAGTCAAAAGGGTAAATACAATAGTGAAATATATGCACTGTATTGCCTTATATATATATATATATATATACAGCTGCAGCATTTTCTTACAGTTGCGAAGTTTGATATCCCATAACTTTGCCTAAAATTAACATATCCAAATTATTTTCGCAAGCTTTCATTGTCTAATGTCCAACTATATTCTGATAAAATTTTAAGCAATTCTGTTCAGCCGTTCTGGAGTAGTATTCGAAAATAGACTGAACAGGCAATAATTCATAAAAAAAATAGGAAAAAATCACAGCACCACCTGGTGGCCAAAATAAGAACTAGTTGACCCCAGATGACCCTATGTGCAAAATCAAAGCAATTGACTTCGTAGTTCTTAAGATGAAGAAATTTTAATTTTTTTTCAAAAAATAAATTAAAAAATTCATAAAAAATAGGAAAATTATTGCATCATCATCTCCTTCGCAAACTTGGTAGAGGTCCACCTGGGGATTATCCATGTGCAAACTCAAAACATTCTATGTAGCGGTTTTTGAGAAGAAGTTGAAAATATATAAAAAGTCTAACAACAGACAGACAGACGGAAGGATGGACGGACAGAGGCAAACGGATTCTATAAGCTCTGCTGACTGACAAGTCAGCAGAGCTAAAAAAAAAATCATAAAAAATCCAAAATTCATTGGACTGTGACCATTTAAACAAACTTGGTAGATCCCACCCAAGGAACACCCCCACCATGTTTGAAGTGAATCTAGCTGATGGTTTGACAGAAGAAGTCAAAAATTGTCAATTAGCATTGCAAACCTTAATGACTTTGCAATCCTCATTGACTTGCGTGGTAATCAATAGGCATGTAAAATCAACAAGAAAAATTCCTAAAAGAAACAAAAATCATTTGACCGTGCCCATTTGAAAAAATTTGGAAGAGACCCACCCAAGACACATCCCCACCAAGTTTTAGGTGAATCTGGCTAACGGGTTTTAGATGAGGTCAAAAATGTAAACTACCATTGCAATTCCCATTGACTTACATAGTACCCGAATCGAAAATTTTGTTCAAAATCAGGGATCCACAGCAAAGCTACCTGGTGAACAACCTTATGTGACCATTCCACAAGGAACAAATCCACCAAGTTTCAGCACAATCTGAGAGACAGTTTTGGAGAAGAAGTCGAAAAACAGTAAAACAACAAAAATTCATAAAAAAATAGAAAAATATCGCAGCACCACCTGTTGAACAACTTAAGGTCTGGGGGTCTCAGAGTCCCTGTTCAATTTCAAAATAATTGGCAACGCGGTTTCAGAGAAGATTTTTTAAGATTTCCCCAAAAAAATGAACCAAAAAAATCATTAAAAATCCAAAAATCACTGGACCATGACCATTTGAAGAAATTTGGTAGAGATCCACCCAAGACATATACCCACCAAGTTTGAAGTGAATCTGGCCAACAGTTTTGGAGATGAGATCAAAAATGTGAATACCATTGCAATTCCCATTGACTTGCATAATAAACAATTAATTAAGAATGTATGCACGGACCAACAAGTACCCCGAATTGAAAAATTTGTTAAAAATCAGGGATCCACAGCAACGCCACCTAGTACACAACCTTGTGTGACCCTTCCACAAAAAACATATCCACCAAGTTTCAGCACAATCTGAGAGATTGTTTTGGAGAAGTAGTCAAAAATAGCAAAAACGCACAAAAATTCATAAAAAAAAAAAAAAAAAAAAAAAAAAAAATCGCAGTGCCACCTGTTGAACAAATTAAGGTCTGGGGGTCCCCAGAGGTGTCCCTATAGAATTTTAAAGTACAGTGCAAACATGAGAATTAAAATTGGAATGGCACCTCTACCTATTAAAGTTTAGAAGATATTTAACATTAAATAGTTCAAGTACTCCTAATTAGCATAAATTAAAACTCTACAACTTTTTATTGGTGGTTCTAGTATGCACTTATAGTGCAAACTTATGACTTGACCTTTGAATTACACCTTTGTCTACAATAGTTTTGAAGATATTTGACATCTGAAATGTTCCAAGTGTCCATAATTAGCATAAACTGAAATTTTACTACTGTTGCTTAAGGTTTACTGCATGCAGCAACCGCACAGACCTACAAACTGAAGTTGGAATGGCACCTCTACCTGTAGCGGTGTTGAAGATACTCAACATTTAAACATTTCAAATACTCTAATCAGCATAGATTGAAATTATAAAATCTTGTTTGTCATTCATTGGGTGTGCCAATTCAGAGGCCTAGAAATTGAATGGTGAATAATAGCTTTGAGATATGGAAGCTTAAGAATTTATTAAGTGGAAAGAGTTACTACCACACTGACTGTGCACATATATTTTCTCTGAGTCCTTTGGTTTCCTCTACTACACAATTAGGTATGAAAGTACATGCAAACCATCTGGTGCCATGGAGAGTGATTAGTATACATATAGGCTTGGCCTGCTTTGCAATCTATGTGAGACATATGGGTCTACACGCGCATGATTTTGAACATGTTAACTATTCAAAACCAGGTGTTTAATTTCACTGCTATATCAGTCATTGTGGTGAATGTATCATTTCTTGGGTGTTGTAATGTTGGAGAAAAACTCGGGAGAAAATGTAACATCTGCGTTGTGCGCAGATATGATTATGAAGGCCATTAACTCATTCCATACCAGTCCCTGACATTTATGTATATTTACCTAGGTTTAAGACAATTGCATATTTAAATACTTCATGAAAAGAGCTTCCGTTCAAGTACCAACATGCCTATAGTCTTAAGTCAGTGGTTCTAACACTGTCTGGCAAGCTGTGCTGCCGCTGCCGCAAGGGCAGCTGCAGCATAACTTGTCAGGAAGTGCTAGAACCACTGACCAAGGCCTGTGACCATAGTGTGAAATGAGTTAAATATAGCTTGTGTATTCAAAAGGCAGTCTCTCATCAGCAGAATATATCTGCAGCAGGAATAAGAATGATAGTGGCTCCTCTGGGACCCAGTCAACAATGGTCACTATATCATGTACATGCCAACACTGCACACCTTGGCAATAATAGACCCTGATGTGGGCTTTTGAAAAGGCTGTCTCAGTAGCCTTGCGTGTGTACAATAACATAACCAATGGAGCTGAAAGACAAGCCATAAAGGGGCAAGAATCAATAGAAACTATTAAACCAGTCCTAATGGGATGGACAGTTGATACTATCGTGGTACATAGATTGTCCTTTTTACAGTCAACAGACATCTTGTAGTTTTATCACCACACGGCATCTCTTGTCTCCTGACTCTAGTAAATTGGTTCTATCTCAACACAAAGGCCACATATGACCCTTGTTAATATCCAGTATGACAGTACACACATATTTACTACACTCAGAAGGAATATAAAATTCATATGAGTGGTAGTCAATAAATTCTTTTTGTACAGACTTTTGAGATGTACCACATTTAATGGTCAGGAATTTGACCCTGTTAGGCTGTCATGTCTACAAGGGACTTCCCAGATGATGAGATCTGTTAACTGTGACCTGATCAGAATCTGAATACAGTGTACGCAATTAAAACATCTTGTCAGTTGTTTGTGGATAGGGGAGATAATACAGGACCAGATACATGACGGGACCTTGCTATACCTGCCCTAACTGCAGCTGCTCAAACCTCATAGGCCTAATAGCAAAGGGGTCCCATTTGTAACAGCATCATATCAATTACCAGTGGCACATTACAATAAATGTACTGTCACCCAGGTATTTGTACCAATGTAAAGCACTTGTTGACTTGTCCCATCATAAAAATTGAAAATATAAACAGCCACACCCATCTCAAAGCCAAGATTATGTGTATCTGGAAATGCAGAAGACAAATTGCATGTAATACAGTGATGCCCTCTGTTGCAAGACTTCAGAGACAAGTTTCAAGGACCTTCTTTGGTGTACCCTTTGTCACATTACTGACGCCAAAGATATTGAGGATTTCAGGATTATCCACTGATCCATGGCATCTTGATTAAATTATTATTGATACATATTTTGTACTATTTGCCAATAAATTTGCCTGCTAAGACAGACTAAGTTATACTACCATTACTCTGTGGGCGCTCCACTTATCCATGGAGCGCAGTCAGACACGCGGAACAATAGTCTCTTTAGCAGGCAACCTATAAATATCACCAATACAGGGCCAGAATTTCGACGAGTATCCGAGAATCCATTCTAGTAAAGAAGTAGCTAAACTTCTCTTTGTTTAAAAGGAAAACCAATTGACAAAAATCCAAATAGATTCTCGCAAAATTTTACGAAATTCTGGCCCTGCAATAAGAATTCAGTTTGTCCAGTGCTGCCGAGGAAAACCTTGCCTGTCTCATACTTATTATGAGCACAATTAAGCTGAGCATGTTGAACACCAAGTCATTGACACCCAAATCAATGAATGTTATTGGCTCTAGCAGTGCAACAAAAAAGATGCAGGGTAATAAGCCCCAAGTACTAATTTATGGTATAAAAAATTCAAAGACTTCAAGGTATACTTAACAGAAATTTAGTCAAGCATGATGTCACAAAATTGACACTGATGCTGTCTCAGGGCATGATTATTAAATTAACTGTTTCTCATGTTAGGTAATAGGTATTGGAGAAAGTGGCACGATTGACCTCAAGAAAATTGAGGTCTAATGAGGAGGGGAAGAAACAACCCGAATTATAAAATAATGTGTTGTACTTTAATTTTGGAAGAAAAACTTAGGTTGATAGAAATATTAAATATAAAATTCTATTCTTCCGTTAGGTTAAAAATGTACAGTCCATCAACCGAAGTCTATCATACTAACTGAGACTTGAATAAACAACAGCTTGGGCTTCATATGCTTCCAAACTGGGCCAAGTTTTTAAATTTATGACTCCATGCCTTTGATACCAACTGAATAAGAGAAAGCAGAACAAAAACCATGTTTCTTGTTTCTATTCCCTGCTCTAATTACAGCAACTAGAAGCTGGTCAGAGACAGAAAACCCCTCGGCCAGGGCCAATAACTAAGAAATGGTACTTCAGGTCAAGACCATGTACCTGCATGTGACACCAGGAGGATTATAATGCTGACAATATCCCTGAAAATTCTAAAAATAAATTTATGCCTAAGCTTCCATTGGTTCTAATACTTTAGATAACTGAAATGAAAATATTGGTTGCAACTATAAATGATCTTGACAATAACCATAATGCATTAGAATTATAAAAATGAATCAATATGTCTTTGATTCTATAAGGGAATGGAATGAACATATTATTGTGCAGAGAGAAAGAAAGTGGAATTTATCTATAAATTGAGTGATTGAATAACATGGAATAGTTCAAAGTTTATGGCTCAGAATTATCATGAGTATTTGATTGATGCTGAAATGTTGCCCAATCAAATGATAATTAGTTTACCAAAGTAAACAAAGCCTTCGCTATGTAGATCATCATTTCCATAATGTATTAACGATGACAGCATTTAACACTAAATAAGTATTAAAGCTGTACCCTTATCTAAAGTGTGTCCCACCTCTTGTCAGAAGGAACTGAAGTACCCCAGAGACATAGGTGGCAAAAATATAGTAAACTTTGCTTGAATCTGCAAACTCTTCTAGTATGAGCATGTGATTATACAGCTTAAGTATGGCATGCATAGGTGACGAAAATGAAAGTGGCTGCAGGTCACTGATATTCAATAGGCAGACTTATGGGAAAACAGTACAGATGAGTGACCTTGACCTACTTGTGACCTTGAAGTATGTCACATGTAGGTCAAGGTTACTTCTGTTTGACCTAATGACAAAGCTTTGGTGCAAATGCATCGAGTAGAGATATACCATGGCAAGGCCATTTTTCTTCAATGCAGCACTGTGACCTAAATATGTGACCCAGTGACATAGTTTTCACCAGGTGTCTGATGCATCCTTAGGACTAACTCTCATAAATAATTGGTGCAGTTACAATGAGTAATTTAATATTTGGAAATCTCATGGTACGGCCCTTTTTCTTCAATGCAGCATTGTGACCTAAATATGTGACCCAGTGACCTAGTTTTCTATAGGTGTCTAACACATCCTTAGGACCAACTGTCATAAATAATTGATGAAGCTACATTCAATATTTTTTTAGGTATCGTGTAAATGCTGTTTTTCCTTCAATGTAGCACTGTTACTTAAAAATGTGCCCTAGTGACCTACTTTTTGATAGCCACCTGAAACATCTCAATGGCCTTCTGTGATAAAAATTTGGTCTCTGCAAAGTGGGTATTTTTGGAGATACGGCCGTAACAAGGCATTGACAGACGGACGTCTCTAGTACATTACACTTGTGTAGAAAAACATGACCACATTCACAAATTTCCAACCCAACAATGACAGCAAAGCGATTCCAGAGTCACCAAAGCATCACCATCCATCCTCCAACACCAACGTGAAGAAAGAAACTTCACTTCTGAGTCGAGACAGGCAGTCACCCACAAAAGGCAAAGAGTGGTCCCAAACCGGTCCTCCCAACCTGTGAAACACCCTTCATCAAATACAGACGACAGTCTTTCCAAAATTCTAAACTCCATCACCGCTGCCAAAAACAAAAAGAGAATAGGTAGGCCCATTACCCATTGGCCCTTCTGACCAGTCAATCAGCGGAGCCCAAAGCCAAAGACGAAAGCAAGCCCACATTGTTTGTAGACAGACGCGTAGGTGACGACAATACCCCTTCGGACTATGTAGGCCGAGGGGTAAAAACTGACTGTTTTCTGATGTTGACAAGAAATACTTCTGGCCCTGCATCAGGTTGTACTTCTATATGGCACAAAATTCATGCCTGTAACATGTGACAAATGGGTGGATGAAGAATGGACATTAAGGTAGCAATCTCCATAAATTGACCAATATTACATCATTTATTTGCACAAACATTTTTACCTTTGTAATGCCACATTTCAACTGTAGCTGATTGACCTTTTAATTGATGTATTTGGTCATTGTACAGTATGTGCCGGACTAGATCAGTCTTGATTTACACACAGGTGCCCCACTCACATGGAAACAGGTAGACTCAATCAATGAAATAATAATTAATACACAATCATCAGAAAAGCGACAGGTTTTGTCACACATAAACTATTTTCACAAGATCTGCCAGCGTAGACTCACTATAGACAGCTTGTATCCATGAGGGTAGCATCCTGCATTTTGTTACACTGAATGACCCTATACACGCAGGACTACAATTATAAACGTCATTTACTGGGATCATTAAAGGGTAACGAAAATCGTTAACATATTGTTTAAACCAAGCCATTATGCCTGTTCATTGATGGAATATAATTAGCATCAATATGGCTGAAAAGCATTACAGAGCATGATCAGAATACATGTATGCACTTAATTCGGACCACTCAATCATTGTTCATACCCTGGTAAATTTTGCCACCAACCAAGAGTGACAAACACCTAATCTTTCTTTGTGTTGTGCAATATATATTATAATATCAGTCATTAATGGTTTTCACCTAGCTTTGGTGTCCTCTCCTGCTACATATGCTTTCTGCTGTGTATTTCTACTTTCAGTAGTACCAAACCGTGTAAAATTGTGCTCCAAAGTACTCTTTTTTTGCAACAAGTAGTAAAACAATTCACATGTATCTCTGAGCTCTAATGCCTTGCAACACTACCATATAATCAATGCTTGAAATCAGTTTGCCAAGTTCTTTACTTGCCATTCCTGTAACTGTCTACTTCTAAAATACACATAATAACATTGAAGAATTTCTTTTTTTATTTATTTTGGTTTTAATTTTGAAAATACATTCAACAGATAATTTTTGAAAAAGGCTATTTCAGCTGACAAAATAATAAATTTGATTTTTGTGGCCAGAAAATGTGGCCTCACAGTGCAGGTGACATCACATGACAGTGGCTGTAAACAGTAGGCACCACCCTTATAGGCACTTGCTTGTAAATGTAAGATTTGTAAAATGAAACGCTCATGTATATTTCACATACTCGAACAGTTGCAGTCAAGAATATGTAGAATATGAAGTACAAACTTTAAATTTTACTCATCCTAAAGCCCTCATATTCCATATATTATGTATGTTGAGGTCCTTTGGGAGTGGTAAAATCTGAACAGATGCACTGAGATACATGTACCACTTCAATGCAACTATTCTAGGAAATTATACTGATCTATCATATTATTTTCTGGGATTGATTGATTATTTTATTGATTCAAAATTGGTTAGTTGCGAACAAAAAGAAACCCTACATGTGACGTGTGTGTGGTCATTACCTGAAATATATGAACCATGGCATGAATAGTTTCTTTACATCATTCACTAGTAACTGTTCTGTGGCACATAGGCACTTTTCTCTGGCAATCTGTGGTGTTCTGCAGCAATCTGAGGTGAACTATGGTCCCATAGCACTTCACCGCAGATCACCTGCAAATGCCGTCAAGGGCTTTCACCTGCTACGACGCCTGGGTAGCGAAGTGTGTCAGTCTGCGGCAAACTGCAGTGAACCACAAATGACTGTAAAATATTGCAAATTGCCACACACACTCACCCCCCCCCCCCAAATATTGCAAGATTGGCACCAATTTCACCCTAAGCACCCCAGAAAGGCAAAAGAACATCTGTTAATGCTAAACCTGCATCCATGAAAAGCTCACAAGTAAGATGGTGATCTGGAGCAGGACTGCGGTACACTGCAGAAAAGTGCCATATTCTGCAGAATGGTGTAACTGAAGGCTGTGTCACATTGTCTAGATCATGCGAAAAGCCTTGTATTTTAATACGCATTTAAGAAAAAGATTTTTGCCCTGTGCATCTGCTAAACGACCCTTTATCCCAGATCATATTTCGCACTATCATGAAAACACACTGTCCTAGTTTATGGATCTGTGCGGAACTGTCTGTGTGGTATTTTGAATCTGAAAACTTTAGTTTGCTTAAAAGTAGCAATTGGCACAATGTTTTGGCGCTAATGCACTAATATAAGCTGGGACATGGGGTCATGAAACAGATACAGGAGGCCAAAATCTTTTTCCCAGACGTTTATTAAAGTCCATGTACAAGGCTTTTTGCATGGTCCTTTTAGTGATCGTTCTAATGGAGGTAACACTAAAACAATTCAAACTCCCAAATGAGCACAGAGTTAGAACTGTCACTAAACAACACTGAAGACACTCAGTAAGAGTTCTTCTTTCAGTCACTATTCCTCTAAGTGCCATGGGCACACTAGTTTGAATGACGCCCACACAAATTTACATATATATATATATATATATATATATATATATATATATATATATATATATATATATATATATATATCAGCGTGTCCTCTTTATAGTGCTGGTCATGTGGTGGGATCCGCAGAGTAGACTGTGTTACAGCAAAATTGCCTTATAACAGAGTTATTTCTAAGAGAAAAAATGGTAAAAGTACTTCCAGGGGAGCCAAGAGACCACAGTCTTATACAGTGGTACCTGCTATTTAAGACCACCCTTAATGCCAGACAACCCTGGTCACATATAGCAGCTGGTCTTTCACTGCAAGTAAGCTAGCAAAGAAATTAAAGGCCAGTATCTTGAAATGGCGGTTTAAAATCTAGTGCGGTCTTTCACAAGAGGTAGTGTTTAGAGCAGGTCATGTACCACTGTTTCAGAAACCACCTTGTTATGAGGGGTTTTGGAAAGGTGGTTGGTACCAAAAATTGCTGGTTTGAGACCCAGCCAATCTGTGATAGAAAAAAACAAGAGTCCTGTGCTCAGCTGACATGTACATATATCCTTGTGATTTTTTAAGATTTACCCCAAAAAAGGAACAAAAAAATTTGTAAAAAAATCCAAAAATCAATGGAGCGTGACCATTTGAACAATCTGCTAGAGACCCACCCAAGGTACATTGCCACCAAGTTGAAAGACAATCTGACTGACAGTTTCGGAGAAGTCAAAACTGTGAATTAGCATTAGACTGCCCATCGAATTAAATAGTAATCAATAGGAAAGGTGCATTTACCCGTAAGTACCCGAATGGAAACAATCCTAAAAAATCAGGAAACCACAGCATTGCCACCTATTGAACCATTTTGTTTGACCCTTCCACAAAGAACATATCCATAAAGTTTGAGCTTTATCTCAGTAATGGTTCTGGAGAAGAAGTCAAACATAGCGATAACACACATTTAAAAAAGAAAAAAAAAAAAAAAATTGCAATGCCACCTGGTGAACAAATTCAGAACTAGGAGTTTTTCGTGAATTCAAATCAATCCGATGAGCGATTTCAGAGAAGTTTTTTTAAGATTTGCCCCCAAAAAATTCAAAAATCAATGGAGCGTGACCAATTCAACAAACTTGGTAGAGACCCACCCAAGGTACATTGCCACCAAGTCTGAAGTGAATCTGGCTGTCAGTTTTGGAGAAGTCGAAAATGTGAATTGTGGATGAACGACAGACAAAGGATACCTATACCCTCCTAAAAGCTCAGCTGAGCTAAAAATATAAATACTTTCACTAATTTGATGCTGGTGGACTAACATACGTATATAGTCCCTGGTCTGGACTACTCCAAATACAGTACAGTATTGGATTTAATACAATGAACTGGGCCATATTGATTATAGCATACCTCAATTGGACCACTTTTTTTTATAGATGGGGATCGGTACAGTGAACATGAGCAATTCATATTTTTGGCCATGTGGTTGGTACTGTAGGTTGCTGCTTCGAGACCTGGGCCTGGCTTGTTTTCTTGGTAACAAAACAAAATAAAGAGGGAAAGGGGCATGTGTATAATATCTGCAGTTGTACACAGAGTTTTGGAAAGGATTTTTGAAGGTTTAATCAAAAATTGAACAAAAAATAAAAAAATTACGGGAATGTGACCCTTGGAGGAAGTCTGTACACATCTGCCTAAGGTACTTGGGGATCCCCACTAAGTTTGACGAGGATCAGCCAAGCCAGTGGTTTCAGCAAAGTCAAAAATGTGAAATTCACAACAGACAGACAATGGTTTGATGACCACAGACAGAGATTCACAAATGCTTTAAGTTCAGACTTGTCAGCTATGGAGTGTGGTTTGTATACCTTTAATCATTCTAATCTATCTACTTCATTTCAAGTTTCTTTCTGCCATTTCATACACTGGCATCAAAAATGGAGTAACTTGAGTTCTATTCCAGTCACAAGCACATTCAAGGTAAATTCGCCTCTCTGTGCAGTCTAGAATTTGTGACAAAGCCCTACAGTCATGTGATTGAAATTCAACAAAGCCCAGGGACCAAAAGAAGCCCAACATGTTAATGAGTATTTATTCTTTCCAGGATAGAATGGAGTTTAACTATATCTGGGAAGGCTTATAAGTTGACAACACCTACCCAAATATAGTTAAACCTCCAAACACTTCTTGATTATTTTCAGATACTCTGATAATTCAATTTCTCACAATACTAGAAAGTAAACATCTGTACACTCTTTCATGCTATTGTTCTTTGGGAAGGTAATTATCACTCACATATCTAGCTCCTTTACCAACCAGAAGTCACTATTAATTCATGTGACATGCTCAAGCCTTCACACTGAACTTTGTTGTCACTGGTCTCACCAGAATTCTTGTTACAACAAGAATTTTGCACGCCAAGTCCCATGGAGACAGATGTATATCATGGCACCAAATGAGGCATGTGCTGACATCTGTTGGTTTCATAAGATATTATTGCTGAGTCTCACTATGTTAGCTGAAATTAACCTTACTTGGACTGATGATATCCTTTATTTGGAAGTCCTCCACACCACAGGCCACCATAACGCTTTGCCTGAAAATATAATAGAATTGATACTGGAGTCATCATGCATGAGGTAGTACCTGTATTTGTAAGTTTTCTTTCCCCTTTGCCTACTAATTCATTGCACAATACTGGCAGCTTTCTATGTATTTTAAAAGAAAGATAAAATGACAATTGCATATACCATGACATTGTGTAATCTATGTTACGTATTTTTGCAAGTCTAATTACCATATGCAATTAAACATTTTATGAAGTTCAAATTTAAGAAACAAAAACAAAAATAAATAAATAAACAATAAACTCAACATTAAAATAAAATAGAAACCATTGTTGGATACAATAGTTCATAGCGCAAGTTAAGTACATTATTATTCAGTCATAATAAAGGTGCTCAAGAATACTCATAGAACAGTGTGTTGAAGGTTAAATGTCAACACCAGCACCCACCTACGTAATTTAGAGCTCATCGTAAATCAATGACTGTATTGTTGGCAAATGCTTTGATATTATTTTGCTGTCACACAGTGCCATTGATTATTTAACATGAAAACATCCACTCATAATTTAACAAGCTTCGTTCAATGAATGCAGCATTACATATACTGTACGGGCAGTTGGCTTGTATGTTTGATGTATGCCTGAACACTTGTCCCCAAAGCACAATGTCCACTGTACTTACATTGCTAGAACTACAGTAAACAGTAAACTGGACTCCTCATGTAACTCTGGATACTGCAGTGCATAGGTAGTGGTTAACTGGTGCTGAATACAAGGAAATTGCAACATACATGTTATAACATGTCTGTAGATAAATGATATTATTACTTCAGTACCAGAATATGCGCAGGTTTAATATAAAAGTCATGGGGCAGATCTGAAGGTTTTGAAAAGTAATACACCATGTACATGTCTTGTCAGCATGTTACAAATATGAATATAGTATAGTCGTAAATCTTCCTGAGTGACTAAATATTCCAAATTTGTTTTTTAAGAAGTCTATTTTGGGAATATTAGACTCGAATAAAGAAGTTGAATGCCACTCAGGTCAATTTTGGACAAAAAAATTCTTGTTATACTTTTTTAAAGGATGGCTCAAGTTGCGAATATAAAAAAAACTATACTGTACACAGTGAGCACTAATATCTTACCGTTACAATGTAGTATCGGATTCAAATATATACAGGGCATTCTGTGGTGATATGGACATGACCTTTAAATATTAAAAAATAGTTGAAATTGTTTTTATGTACAAAAATTTAAAGTTAAGATATTACATTTTGAGAAACAGAAACGAGTTTGCACCTCGTGACTTCAGTTCTCTTAATAACTCAAATAAAATTCAAATTCAATGAAACTGGCATCATGGAAGGAACATTACAAATTATGCTTTATTTTTATTGCTTTGCTGATTTTCTAAAAAAAAAAAAAAAAAAAAAAAAACTTTCTAGACAACTGATAATGGAGTAGACAGATATCACAAACCTTGTCGGACCCAAAGTAAAGTTTGATTTTAAAATTTTATTGGTCTCAAATTCTTATAATGTCCTGTCTGTGACGTTTGAATTTTTAAAGTTAGTCTCATTCAAAGACAAGGACATATTTCAAAAAGATATTTAGGATCCTTCAATAACACCTAGCAGCTACACAATAAATCTCAAGAAAAAAATAATTTAAAGAATTTTAATTTTTATTTGAAAGAAAAATTAAATGTCACGGACACGAAATTTGGTCACCGACGGGATAGATTATCATATGGAGTACATGTTATATTCCAAATTTTTCTGTTGTTCTATACCGAAATCATAAATTTATGTATTTGTTTTACTGACGAATATCAAAGTCCATCACTTAAAACACTTCATTCTGTTATTCTATAGATAGGACTGGACTGTTATTAGAATTTGAAAATGTGGAGGATGGGACAAGGTAGCACATGCTGAATGTTCAGGTAGCATGATTTAAGTCAGCTTCTTCTATCTTGCTTTCCATATTCAGGTTTTGATAATATACTTTTTGTGCAAAAGTTCAAAATAATAGATGGATATTATATTTTGAAAATGCCACCAGATAAACAGATATCATCATTCTATTCTATGCATAAGTTAAACTGCCCTGCCTGCAAAGACACCAGAAACCCTGATGAAATATTTTCAAACGCAGTCAAAATTGCACACAAACATTAAAAACACACTTATTTTTACATTGTTCAGTGGAATATAATACAAGACCTTCATTTGTTTTGATTTCCAGGATGCTGTAATTCATATATTATCAGAATTGTAGAGTATTGAATGTTGCAGACAGGACATTTGAGCATTATTGCGACAAGTGTCCCATCCACAATAATGCTCAGAGTCTCATCTGCGATGTTGCTAATTTGCATATTTAAAATGTATCTGAAGTTGAAGAATTATAATTTGTCTAAAAATTGCCACAGAAATAGCCAAGTTATCATATTTTAGGCAATAAAGTGTTAAAGAATTGTAAACACAGCAAAGAGACATAAATGCCTTGACCTCGAAACCCATGTCCAAAATTTGTCCCATAAGCGAACCTCAGTTTTTTGTACAGTGAATGAGGAAAAAAATTTTTTTGTCTGTAGGTCCACAAAACGGGTTTCAATACAGTTTGCGACAAGAAAAAAATAATGACAAAAGATAGCTGTAATAAGTTACAAGCTCTCTGAAACTTAAAAAAAATGCCTGTCTGAAAAAAAAAAAAAAAAAAAAAAAGCACAGAATGCCCCATACATGATAATGATGTGTATGCATACATATGTTTATCATGTTTATAAAGTGCCATAAACATGGGAAAGTATAAATACATGTACATGTACCTTTCTCAAGTTTATAGCATAAAACTTGGTACTTCTTCAAACTATTACATCATATGGTATGATGAGGGTAAATGTTCAAGGTGAGAAACAAAATACACCTTATTTGGTGCACACTTCTTACCTGATTGAGTTGATCTGGCATCACCTTGGCCAAACTCTGCAGGACATGCATATAGAATCTTTGCCATCGGTCTTTCTAAAAATCATGACATGTTTGCAATATAGCTATTTAACTTTCACCCAGCCCATGCTGCATAAAAAGTTTGAGAAAAAAAATATTCTCAATTGGTGTAATTCTAACTTATCTGAATAAACTTCTTTTTTTAAACTTTATTTTGACATGTAGGTTTGGCTTGTAAACCTAAAAAGTTCTGAAAATTTTCAGTGGTGGAACTAAAATTTTGAAACTAATAACACTTAAGGGAAATGCAAAATCACATATATGTAGTTGACATGCAAAATTACTTAACTGAAATTCAAAAGCATTTAAGTGAAACTAAATAAAACTTCAGGTACATTTCTTTTCAAAATAATTTCTGTGAATTGAAATTTACACTCAAATGAAATTAAAAGAACTTAACTCAATTCAGTTATACATAAGTGAAAACATATTTCACACAGAAGAATCTAAATAATTTTTCAGTGCATCTGATTTCCATTGCCTTTGGTAGCGTTTTATCATGTTTCATAGGTTCAGCTTGTCATACGGAACCAAAAATTATGGACATAATTTGAGTAAGGCCTTTCTACATTAAAATACCTGTTGACACATGGTCAAGTCTACTCCATTTGGTGGGAATCCCCCACTTTTTTTAACCTTACTTTATGGACCTTTACCAGAAATTCCACCTGTTTTAGACAATTGTCCCCATTGAAATCTATTTGTACAATAGAACTTTTTTAAAGTAAAAGCTTTGGGGGGTCTGTAGAAATAACCCAAATGGCACAATCATGCTTCTTTGCTGCGGTCCTGACTAGCTTAGTAGCTAGTCAGGTGGCCTTTATTACATAAAAAAATCCCACTGTCACAACTTAGTGCTTGGCATGTCCACAGCCCCTGCTGCTGATGCCACCTAGCAGGGTCCTGGAGCCCTAATAAGGGCTACCTTCTCCCTTTCCTTCTAAGTGTTTAGTGTTATTACAAGGTTTGCATGAGTATGTGTACAATGATGATAGTCTCACAGTTGTAACCTTGAAGTGTCCACATGTTGCCTAACACAGTTTTATTGCTGGTCAGGACCTTAATATGTCCAACATCAGATGCATTAGACAGATGAGTTCTTAAAAATATCCCTATTTATCGCGTTTATCATGAAAGGACAGGTTTGTATAATCCAAGATAAGTGTGTATACTACCAACCGTGGGTTTGCTAAAATCACTTTCTGTGAAGCCAATCTCAGGAAAACTTTCAGCAATTATTCTAACAATGCTCTTTACATCCAATATAGGAAAGCTGTACTCCTGAAAAAGAATAAAACAGGAATTTTTCAATCAACACAGCAAAAAACAAAAACAAAACTCTGACACTTTCATTCAATAATTTATGTAATTGACCACAAAAATAAGGCTTAAATTAACATAATCTGAGATTTCTGTGATTGCAATTTATAGCTATTATATATTGAAGATGTCTTTCAGACTAGCAACCCTATTGTGTCCAAACTGTATCTGCATGTATGATGACAATATGGATATATAAATAGTGATAAACATTTATATGTTATTTCCTAAAACAGAATTGGGCAGAAATTTACAGGTTTGGGTATGCAAGTTACAGATGAGTTATGAGCTGACATAAAAAATAGCACATCTTCACATTGGCAACATGATAGTTACAATGTGTATATATATACAGTAAAACTCCTCTAACCGAACACCTCCGCATACTGAACACCTCTCTATACTGAACACCATTTCTCGGTCCCAAATATATACCTTCAATGCTATCAAACCTCCCTATACTGAACACCTCACTATACTGAACACTTTTTTCCGGTCCCAAGGGTGTTTGGTATAGGGAGGTTTCACTGTACTGTATTGGTGGGTGCAAGAGAGCTGTGGAAAGTTGCTCACTGGTTCCTGAAGAGGGTGAGGAAACCCAAACCTGGTCAAACCCTGAAAATGTTAGTGCCTCTCCTTCAAACTTTCCTACTGGTAAAGCTCCTATTATATAATTGACCTTTTCACAGTTACACACTGTATGGTACAGTTAGTTTTTGATATAAACATAACTAATAATTCAGTGATCTCTGCAGCTTTTCATAAAGGCAGGGCAATTACATTTAGAAAGGGCATTTTTTAATGTGGTAAGGACCAAAAGGGGCACCTCAAAGGTCAACTTCTACAAAAAGGGCATAGTTTTGATGCAAAACCCAGAAAGTTCTTAACAGTTGTACCCACGTTAAGGTAAAGAATTTTTATGAGTTCAGTTTACAAATTGTATCACTAAAAATTAGGGAAAATATGACAAATATCCCTAGTTTATCAAGGCATGGTGTGTAGGTCAGAAAAAAAGGGCAGGGAGCAAAATAAAAAGGCAGGGAGCAAAGAAAAAGGGCAGGGAGCAAAAGAAAAAGGCAGGGTAAATCTCCCCTCTATTTTGAGCTGCAGAGAACACTGTAATACATTATCATACTCATTCACATGCTCTTCCATGCCCTTCAAAAATATTTGAAATGCCATGGACACTTTAGACATACACTAAGATCATTTTTGGTGCCGTAAATGAGGGTGCTTAGCTACAACATGTACAATGAATGAATATATTATTAGAGTTGTTTTGTCCTGTGGAGCACTGATAACAAGGAAACACCACCAGTGACTTTTGTAACTTTATACCTTCATAAAGGGTGTGCACATGAGGTAGGCTGCTATGCCTTAGGTATCAGAGTCCTGTGAGTAACTACTTTGTCCTGGTCAGCCTCCTGTTACATGATGGCCTGACCTCTCTGCCCTGCATTCTGGCCAACCAACAGTGTCTGAGTTGGGGGGGGGGGGGGGTATGCAAATTTGGCATCTTGTCAATCAACTGAAGTAAGCCCCCTCTGACTGGACACTTTGGGAAACAGCTTTATGTCATGTTACTCTTTAAAGGTCAGCTTGATTGAACGGTTACCACAAATTAGAAGTTTGATCTTTAAAACAAGAGGACCACGGACCTAATGCTCTGCTGGCATCATGGCTATATTGCACCTGTTCATTTCAAAGTTGTGAGTCCTCAAGTGGTTTCTGAACATACAAAGCTTAATGTAAAAATTGTCCACCAGATGGCACTTCGCTCCACATGTAATCACAGCTTATTGTGCAACTCCTGTGATGACTATTGTTGCATGTGCCAAGACAACAATCAGTGAGTCCTTAACTCTATATCCTCAGTGACCTTGGGACAGAAGATCAAGGACACCCAGATTATGTAATACAAGACGCCCATAGGCCTGCCGGGTGCTGTGCTGACATTGTTATTGAAGTCCAAGCTACACCCTGCCATTACAAAACAATCTTTTCAACTTTACAGGCAAGGTAACCTCACGAAAATAGGTTAAGGTCACTGATATTACATATATGACTCTAGCTTTGGACATTGTCTGTATATCACACAATTTTAGCAAGTCTAATCCAATTACTTTTCAAGATATGGAGTTTAATAGCTTAAAACACATTTTGGCTCAGTTTCCATTAAATTATAGGTGGCGCAACTCGTATCATTACCAACTTAGACTTTGACCTGCCCCACAATCCCACCAAATTTAGTGAAGATCTACCACTAATTACAGATGCTAGAGTTTTCACAAAATTTACATATTTTGACTCCTATATTGCATAATATTGTTGGCAGCGCCACCAATATCCAACTCGGCCTAGATTTTTATACCCCTTATAAGTCCTGAAAGGTACATTGGGCTAACTTGAAAACCGTGGACAGTACTGTGGTCACAAGATTTTAACATTTTGACCTGTATATTACATAATACTATAGATGGCAGCACCAACATTGATGTCAACAAAGATTTTTATACACATCATAACTCCTAAGCGTTATATAGGCCTTTCTCAAGAATTGTGGGGTGCAGAGCATTCATAAGATGACCCCAATATTCAAACTGGCTATTGACCTTGGCTTTCAACTCAGATAAAAAAATTGTTATGTTCAAAATATGCACCCTACACCCAGCTTTCCATATATAGTCTGTTTGTTCAAATCGGGTCATTGCTTTACCAATTATTGAGGAAAAACAATAAACTTGGACAAATGCCAAACTCAGGCTAACTAACGAGCGAAAGTTTGCAGACGGATGGACAAACATGAGTGGCCACATAAGCACAGCTACCTTTGGTCAGCAGAGCTAAAAATGGCTACCACAAATACGGTCTATGCATAACTTCACCAAGCGGGAAAACTCTGGCAGTTGTCCCATTAATAAAGCGACGCATGCCAGCTGACTTTTTTGCTACCAAATGGCGCGCTGTGCACCTTCTCAAAAGTGGTCAAGATAATGCATGATGGCGGACACTAATTTTGTTCGTGTCAACATGAACAGAAAAGCAGGAAATGGATCAAATACAGGAGGTGTATAGAAGTTTACCATTGTAGATCGTTGTCGGAGGGAGTACGGAAAGCATTGATAGTTGGAACACTGAGTGACAAGGCATCATGGTAACCTACCATTGACTGTTGTGTAGTGGGCTGTAATGTTGATACCAGGAAGAAACGGCAAACTGACAAATATCAAAAATAAAAGTGCCGCTTTATTCCTTCCATGAACTGATATTCCTTTGTCTTTCAAATACTTTTTCAGCCACCCTAGATTCTGATTTTTGAAGATATTGTGGTCCGTGTTTCACTCCTCTTTACTTGCTGTATTCAGTAGTGCTGTAGCCTGTGCGGTAAGACTGAGTGGCCTGCAAATTACCCAGAAACCTGTGCACGCATGGCTCTGACATCGGAATCTCAGCTGTGGTTTCCCCACTTGGTGAACTTTTGCATAGACCGTATTAGAAAGTTGATGTTCAGGGTGGTTAGAAATGATATCTCAAAACCAAAATGTTCAATTTCATTTTCCAACAGTGTTTTTTTAGCTCCAAAGGTACACCACATGAAAGCGCGGGAATTTTCTCAGATCATGGCCTGATGTGGGAAAGTGTTAGTGACATCACCACACTGATCACAACCACAACCTGCTGGCTATGGTGTATGTGTTATAAGCCAGAGTACCTTTAGTTTACCAAGGGTTATGGCAGATACAGCAGAGCATAGTGATTCTGGAGAATCTAAATGGAGTTTTTCATGTACATGGTCTGATGAGGATGAAGAAGATTGATAAGAAAAGGTGAAGCAACAGAGGTAAAGATCATTCAGCCTTACATGAGTGGGACACCCAGAACCCTACTGTCAGCAGTACTGCAGAGAGTGCAGCCGTGGGACAGCCAGACGATTCCAACTGGGCAATGATAATTCATTGCAAAAGAGATATTTACTATCAAAAATTACAAGATTTTATTTGTCAAGAGCAAGCATGGATGCAATAAATTGGATTTTGCGTCAGGATGGGCCTGGTCTTATAATGTTACAAATTCTAGCATTCACGGAAACAGCTAAAACCTATGCCTACAGTATATAAAAGTCTGAACAAACCATTAATTTTCCCTTCCCATCTGGATGGTCTATGGATGATTAAATATAAGTTTCCATTTATGAATAGCTTTCAATATCAGAACTCCTACCCAGCAGTAATCTCGCAACCCTTGCATGGCAGTAATTTACATTTCGGTATACAGCATCATCAGTACACGTGTTTATGATATACTTTATTTCAGATCGTATCCATTATGTAACAATGGTAAATATTTTCCTGTGACAGACTTATTTTCTTGGTCCATAAAAATGACAAAAGTACAACGAGGTGGAATTTTGTACACCCGATTATTGCTAGGTGGAAGTGGACTGTCACAAACAGCGGTATGTGACTGAAAGAGATGAAAGGCCAGTCATCCACTGGTCTTGGCAGCTGGGTAGATGAGGCTATATGTGGTAGCTATCCGAACAAGTGTTGTGGGATCAAATACCTCATAATATACAGTAGTACATGTAATTGGACATACACATTACAGTGGCCAGCTAACTCAACCTGCTATAGACTGTTCAACCCTAGACCTGGGTATGGAACAAGATCAGTCTTTGTCCATTTTTTTTTCCATCAACTGTATCAAAATGGTTAAAAACACTAAAGTTTTGTTACAATGTTACTTTGTAACAACATCTCAGATTGGTGTTGTCACTGACATTAGATTGATAATTATGTCATACATTGCAAACCTGGTAAC
Organism: Hermodice carunculata; assembly: GCA_964020975.1. NCBI lineage: Eukaryota > Metazoa > Annelida > Polychaeta > Eunicida > Amphinomidae > Hermodice > Hermodice carunculata. Next base: position 58,293,112 of record OZ026613.1, on the reverse strand, counting down.
AGGCAGTATTTGACAGTATCCTGTGGGTACATAAGTGTAAAAAGTTTCAAATAATTATCAATATCATAAACTTTCATTAACTTTGGAGGGGGGGTCAGCACCATTGTTGAGGAGGTATTCATCTAGATCATTGATATATAAAGCAAACAAAAAAGGTCATAGATTGAACATGTTGAAAAGAGACACATGCACACCTGTCCATTTAAATTATAATTATTGCCCATTGTTACAAATGAGTATCCAACAACAGTGCAATCATGCAGGAAATTGGTTGATATAGGCTAAATACAGTATTTAATCAGCTTTGATTGCATATTTACATGCATATGACAGCTATGCAAGGATTAATGAACAAAGGAACAAACATTGTCAGAATTTAGCCAGGAGCAGCAGATTTATTGACATATTAATACAACCTATTTGATTTCTGTCCTGTTTATCTGGACTAGTAGGGATGTGCTATAGATAGTAACCTGGTCTAGAGCTACACCTACCCAGTGTCTGCCCAAAACCATGTCCCTGGGATAAATCTCACCGTAAAATTTGTCATATCAAGTCTCAACAATTTACTGAGATATACTGTTCTGAGACAGTAGTAAGCCCAAATTCATTCTAAACTACTCAATGAATCAATCAATGCGAATGTTGAACTCCTGTGAAAACAAAAGACACAAGAGCCGACAAAGCTTGTGGTGACTGAAACTGAAAGCTTGTTTTAATTTAAGTCAAGCTCAACTTGGAGCAACAAGCCTTGTTGCTTCAAGTTGACAGTGTTGCCAACACTCCCGGATTACCAGAGAGAGTCCTGCAATTTTATGCTGAAAGTTCTTAGCCACCTCCATGAATTTCTCCAGTACACTCCTTCTATGTTTCATATTAAACTATAAATCTCCCGGAATTTTACTTTCCACCTACCAGATTTTAAGATAAGTGTGGCAGGCTGGCAACACTGACTGTCGAGCGGAATAATTTATCATCTGAACATGCTGAAGCAATAAATGCCCAAGTCTGTCAACACGTATTGCACCAGCCAAAGACTGTCCCTTGTTCCTTTCGTAATTGGGCCAAAGCATACATGAGCACCATCTGTAGGCAATACAAATAAGGACGATGCTATTTTCACCGTACGGTGAGAATAGCGTTTGGTCTATTTTCACCGTGCGGTGAGAATAGCGTTTGGAAGGAGTTTTGTCTATTTTCACCGTATGGTGAGAATAGCATTTGGTCTATTTTCACTGTGCGGTGAGAATAGCGTTTTGAAGGAGTTTTGTATATTTTCACCGCATGGGGATGATGGTATAGCTTGGTATATTTTCACGGTGAGGATAGAGGCGGCTCTATTTTCACCACCTAGAAATTAAAATTAAGAGCTTTTTCGCAAATTTATGGTTATGGCTTGTCACAAAGAACTGAGGCAAATTAAGATTGGAGAAATGCTTACTTTAGGGAGATAGCTAGCTTTATAGTATAGTCAATAGGAAACAGGACCAAAGCAAAGTGCCCACTTACGGTTGGTTTACTGTAAAGCAATTACCGTGGCACCGTGACAGCATAATGCCATGAAATGTTTGGCTTTTTAACATCTCAAATTAATGTATATGAATTTACTCTACCCACCCATCAGTCTTTCATTTTTGTTGCTTCGTGGATTTCTTTTTAATGCGATCCTTAACCAAAGTCATAACAAGATAGATCTATAAGATACCCTTAAGTTCCGTAACTTCCATCTGTGACAATATTAAAAAAAGTTCCTACCTTGTCTTGTTACCTAAATTTTTGCCTTTTCACATAAAAAATACTGTGTTGGCTCTTTAAAAACTATTAGATAATAAAAGCTGAAATAACACCTCAACAAATCTCATAAACCATGCTCAAACTGGGATGTTAGGCCTTTTTATTATTTCAGCAAATGTTCGTTCCAATTCTCTTTGTGTGCAATATCATGACACAATGCTGGTTGACTTTTTTTCATTGCCGTACGTTAGAAATAGAGCAGCCCCTATTCTCACCATACGATGAATATAGACCAAATTCTATCATCACCGTACGGTGAAAATAGACAAAACACTATTCTCACCGTACAGTGAAAATAGACAAAACACTATTCTCACCGTAGGGTGAAAATAGTCACTCCGTACAAATAATCAGTCATACATTTCAGTTTGTCATGCCATCTTGTTATAATTTAAGTCAAGCTCAACTTGGAGCAACAAACCTTGTTGCTTCAAGTTGACAGTGTTGCCAACACCCCGGATTACCAGGGAGAGTCCCGCAAAGTCCATCGGCATACTAAACACTAAAACAGCTTCACTGAAGAAATGCACCAAGATATAAGCATTAAAAGTGGGGGGATCTGGCCCTTCACGTGTAAGAATCTGGGCCAAAGTTGTCAAAAGGTGGTAAAATCCCCCACTCCCTCACCCTAGAATCAACACTGAATCAGTTGTGTGAGCAAGGAGGTGGAAATGCATTGCCCAGCCGCTGGCCTAATATCGCTCAAAATCAAATCTGTCGTGTCCAACATTAGAAAATGACATTTTGTAGCACAAAGCCATCATTGTCACGAATCGGTGATCTCCGGTGAAAAGAAAATAGATTGTATCCAACCCAATTATGATAAAAAGAAGTGATGAAGCTCTACTTGCCGACATATTTCTTGATCCCTTGTACTACTGAGTAGTTTTCAACCGTTTGTATTCGTTGACTGTTCTTGTATTTTCCGCTTCGCCTCGTTTTCGTAATGGACACATGCGTGTTAGCTGCCTACATGCCATTTATAAATGACAAAATTACCTTTAGGAAAAGGAATGGAGCCCCGAAGAAGTTTGACTACCCTCCATCTTGATATGGCATAGCCCTACGTATATAAAAACATTTAATTGGTAAAGGGATACAATTTCAACTCTCAGCCACGGATTTTGTCTATTTGTTAATTTATAAAAATCAAAACATAATTAACATATTTGGCAACGTCAGTTAGTCCCGCTAGAAAGCCTAGATACATCTGTTTTTTTAGTTGGTATGTGCATTTTCCTATTTTCGGCCAGGTGGTTGGTGCCGAAGGTTGCTATATATATAGGTTATCGGACAGCCTCCGACGAGGTTGATTTCGACGAAAAGTCCTAGATTCATATATATATATATATATATATATATATATATATATATATATATATATATATATATATATATATATATATATATATATATATATATATATATATACCGCATTCATCCTTATAGTAGCACGCCGTGCCAATGCAGAGATATGCAAGATCTTGCAGTGTTTTCGCGGGACTATGGAATAAGAACTTTTCTTGATTGAGGTTTTGAAGGCTGTACAGTTCATTTAGGTGGTAGATAAACATTAATATGCCGTGACATTTAATTTTTCATTTGGAAGTATCATCTTTGCTAAATTACAGGAAAAATCTTGATTTTGAATCTAGACCACTTGGATTGAAAGTGGGGGAGGAGCGTGCTTCTATGAGGGCATGTGCTAATATTAGGATGAATACGGTATATGTGAAAGGTGCATGGTTTGTATTGCCAAATAAAAAAAAATGCATGACTTGAACTGCAAATTTTCATCCTGAGACAGAATATTAATAGTGGCTATGTTTTTATTTGATAGCCAAAAGTTTATCAAGGGAAAATGTTGATTCCGATTTGATTAGCCTTTATTTCTGAAGATAGTCCAGCTATGCCCCCGGTAAACTAAGCTCACTATCACCTTTCAGGCTGCATGAACTGAAAAGTATTCACATAAAGCATGAGCAAAGTATATTGTTTAAATGGCCATGATCAATACATTATAAAACAAGCTTAAATAATCGCCTTTTGGTTTACATTATCGTATAAAAAACAACAGTATTTCTTTGATCAGAAATTACAGTATAATATAACATGAATATACAAATGAGGAAATGATATCATAACGCTTGTATACCGAACTGCAGACTGTTTTCAAATAATTACTGGCCACATATGTGGATGAGAAAGCGTCCTCTAGAATTTTTATCTGTGCTTGTTTTGCAGTAATGTTACAGTGCTTCAAACTTGATGTCACTGAACATTGTGGGTTTGTTACATTCAGCCTTGAAATTCCAAAGCAAACACAACTAAAAAAATCTATGGGCCGCTATTTAAGCACACGTGTTAGGAGCAATTCGGTGAAAGCAGTACATAATATGGTTGAACCGGTGACAAGTTATTTCTACATTTTTGCATACCGTTGTCACATCGTAATTTCAGATCAAGATTTTTGTTTCCAATTAAAAGGAAAGGGTCATATTTTTATCTTATTTATGATCTGTTGATCATGGCCTTTGCAACAATGTATGCTTTGTTTATGTATATGCGAATTTTTAACTTCAGTAAGTCTGACAGAGGATAGTGAACTTAGTTTACCGGGGCATAGCTCGATTACATAAAAACGGGTCTTCGAGTTTTACCGTGCCACGGAGGTATTACTATTATGCTGGACTACCTTAAAACTTATTCGATGATACAGCTCTAAAACTTGGGTAATACTCTTACTACTTTACCAGGTATACCGCAATTGATATACATTGTGAACGCATCTTAACTGGCTATTAAATAAGCTGTACTGTACGAACGTGGACCTTTCACAATGCTGACAGCTATCTGTACATAGACCCACTTAAAAAAATTAATATAATAGAAGGTTAAAAAAAGCACTTTTTGGATTTAAATGCTTTAGTTTCTTTCTCGGTATTCCAGTCTTTCTTTTTTTTTTACTTCTCTCTGTGTACTTTGTTATTGTTTTCTTTTATTTTATTCATTGTTATATCTGTTGATTTTTAATTAGAATTGTTTTTTACGGCAGTCTTCTAGTCAGACTGACATACACATAATGCTGCTCCAGTGAAAGTGACGCTATTAAATGTGGACCTGAAGTTGCTCTAAACATATCGGAAAGGTCCAACATTGGATAAATTGAGGTTAAAAAGGCCAAGTATTGTTGAACCAAGTTTGGGCATAAAACTTAAAGGTCCAATATCAAAGAAACAAGTTTTGATATGAGAGATATTGAATACAAAATATCTCTTTTTCATTCCTTCAATAAAACAAAGGTGCTCATTCAGTTCTGTCTCAAAGAGCATTTCTGAAGCTGGGTTTGATGTGACGGCAATAAAGGAAATAAAGGTTCAAGAAAAACAGTTGAAAACAAGTTCAAAGGTCCAACATTTTTCTTTCTTCATTGATGCACAGGATATTTTTACCATCAATAGTATGCTTTCCAATAGGCAGAGTGTCATGCGAACATGAACTTTAAGCAGGTTTTAACATATTGAAAAAAAATGTGAAAATTGTAAAATGATTTTTTTTTCGTTCTTTAAAGTGCTAAAATCAGTCAGAATAACTAGAGCACTCTTGGTTGATAATTGTGCGGACCTTATGCAGAGATTAACTATTCTTGTAAAGATGTATTAAAGAGACACCTTCTTTCTTCCTTTCTGTTTTTGTTGTTGTTTTGTTATATTTGGTGTTGTTGTTTTATTTGTTTTATTTATTTGGGGGTGGGGTGGGGGGGAGAGGGGGATATTATTGGACCGTTTGCTCCTGATGGGGCTGTCGATCGACATCCCCGACACCCCGCTGGGAACGGCCTGGCTATGCAAACACTGCTTCCAAGAAACATTTCCAAAGTTCCACAGCATGCATAGATCTTTAGTTTGAATGTTTTCTAAAATGTATACTTTCTTTCATTTTTCAAGTACATTTACAGTGTTATATACAGGAGATAATTAGTCAGCATTGAGAATAAAGATAACCTAAGACATAGTCTTCAGATTTCAGAGAGAATGGCGCCCTAGGTTCATTGTATTACCCTCGGGCTGCACAGCATGTATTAAAAAAGTAATAACATGCTTTGTGACAAAATGGTCACCCTTATTGCCTAGCAATAAGAAAAATGAAATTTTTTGTCGCCTTTCAGCATTGATAAGTTACGAGAGTCTGGTTTGCTGAACAGTAGAAGTCAGTGGGCATCATGCTTCATGCAATGGAGCAATTTCTGACCTATCACGGTAGTTGCACAATGTGTTTTCCAGTTGTGTTCCATTGTACTGGCCAGACGCAGTCTCAGTTTTTGAGTCAGGGCACCAGTTCTTAATTTTGTAATGTTTTCCCATTTATGTGCATGAAAAATAATAAAATTGCAAATATTCCTTCCTTTAAAAATATCTTTTTATTTTCAACTGAATCTTAATTTCTTTGAGTATATATTTTCATCTGCATACAGCAAACAATTAATTTCGCGATCTGAAATTTCCACTGGACTACACGAATCGTCAAAGATGCCTGCATGGTTAATCAAATAAAAACAATTTCCATTATCTTGGATTTGGTAACACCATGGAGCAATAAAACTAGATTTCTTTCCTCCACGGTAACACCCCGAGCCTTGCGTTAAAAGCATGTTGGTCCTATTCAGCTATAAGATAAGTTTATTTCAATCACAAAAAACCCATAGAATAAATACAAACAGGCAGTGAAAGAATATATATATATATATATATATATATATATATATATATATATATATATATAGGGCCTACATATATATATATATTTGAAGCAGTGTATATTACTTGTACCATACGATTATAACAATCCGCTTTCGTTTTTAAAAATTCTAATTTTACTGTGTGTGGCAAATATGGCGATGCCTATTTGAACATGAGTTTGAATCCCAGTCTTGTGAGTAATATGGTGATATAAATGATAACCGAGAGAATCCGATTACAACTTCGTAAGATATACATACAGCATGTTTGTAGAGTTAAACAGTGCCCTTAATTTTGAGCGGGATGAGCTCTGTGGGCAGTTCGTTGTTATTTCAGAAGCAAACTGTGATGCTGGCTTCCTTTTGCATCATTTGACGTCTGCTTATTTGAAACATGATCTGAATATTTGTTTGATTGGCTTCAGCCAGTCATTCAACCATTACAACTCTGTAGCCAATAAGTTGGGTGTCAGCTTGACCACCATGAAAGAAAGAGGGAAACTGATTTTCGTGGAAGCATTGAAGGCAATTGGTCAGATAACAATAAACAAATGTGTTGATAGTCTTGACCAACCTCTGGCCGATGAGCATTCGCATGTCCATGACCATTGGAATTGTGTACTGGAGAACACTACATTGAAACCGATTTATACTTTATTAAAAGCATTATGGCAACAACTACCGGAGGTAGACAAATCTCCATCAATGTTGATTATAGACGATGTAAGTGCCTTGCTCAATCTTGGGACACCAGTGAAAGATGTCCTAAAACTGATACAGTATTTAAGAATGTTAATATGTCCATCACCAGCTAGTCGAGGTTGCTTGACAGTGTGTGCACCCACAGATAAAGATGATGAAGCGCAGTTACTGCATAAGCATTTGTGCCACCAGAGTAATCTGGTCCTGAGAGTATCGGGCCTTGAGAGTGGATTCTGTCGGGATGTGCATGGAGAGGTGGGTACATGAAAGCTTGAGATAAGGAATTTTGTTCCAGCTAGTAAAACTACATGTTCACATTTCAATACATGATGATATATGTGTTGTATGTAGACCTAGTCAATGTATTGTATGTAAATCTAGTCAATGCTTATTTCAATTCATTACAGAGTGACTCTTTTGACCATACAGTCAGATTATCAAATGATTTTATCCACTATTCTCATTGTTGAGTAAAGATAGTTAGGTCACTATACTGACCCTATGGTGAAAATAGAGGGCTGGCTATTCTGACTGCCCAGTGATAATAGCTATAGTGCTGTTATGACTATGCAGTGAAAATACAGAGTAGGCTACTATGACCGTGCAGTGAAAATAGAGAGAATGCTATGTTCTTACCACTCAGCGAAAATAACTTTAAGGCATGATCAACCTTTATATGTGTCAGCAGCGGGGAACTGTGGCCTTATAAGCAGGATGGCCTGTCAGATGCAAAGGTTATAAACTTGTTTGCTCAGCATCATAATGCAAGCACATGGTTTGCATGGATTACTCCATTTTTAACTCATTCCACCCTAATAACGTTTTTTCCTACTAATATCTATTAAAATGTCTTCTGTTAATTGTATTTGACTAATTTAGGGATTATTTTTCAAAATTTTGGATGAAACTTGCATGGGAGATCATTCCAAATTATATGCCCATGTTCAACAGCTTTCCTTGGCGTGCTCTCTGCGCACTGCACCCAGAGCATGCCAAGGAAAGCTGTTGACTCAGTCTTCCATCAGGGTGGGCAAATACGACTGAGGAAGACCGAATGGAGCAATGGTTCAATCTATCAAGCCTGACTGGTTTCAATGCTAACACATCTCATCAGAGACTGAAGTTAACGCCCCCCGGGTATGTGCTCATGTACATACCAGGGTAAACATTCACGTTAGCAATTAACATAAACGTGAGCGTTTTCTAACATCAAAGAGCTTTGACGCGAAAGGGAGAGTGCAATTGGCTATTGTGGCCCCTTACATGTGAATCTGGCGTGTGGCTGGGCAAGAAAGAATGAATAGAACTGAACACGAATATGCCAGGTGTGAGAAGAAACTGGAAGACATACTAGGTTATTTAATGGGGAGAAGATGTATGCACTCAGATAGCTTAACTCTCAGAAATAGTAGTTTTGGAGCCATTGACTCATAAATTGTGCTTTTCATGAGTGCGCACTCATAAGGTAGATAAACTTGGAAATAAAATTTTAGCATTATACTGAACCAGAAGTTCATCTACCCATGACATTGAGACCAAATGGTTCTGTGGTACCCAGCTGGTGTGTCAAAAATGATTCTCTGGCAAGTCTCAGCCTTAGAGTCTTCTCTAAGGCTGGAGGTGTGCGTGTATGTTCCAAGATTTGAATAGTCAAATCTGGATATTCGTGGTGGGAGAGTGAAAAATGTCTTCCTTATGGCTAGGATGGGTCTTTTCGCATTCTATCCATCAGGGTACGGCCTGTCTGGCCTACGTATTGTTTTTGGCACACCTTGCATGTGAGGAGGTAAATCAAATTGCTGTGTTTGCATGATCCTCCAACAGGAGTCTTATAAGAGTGCACTGTTTGGGTACTGGTGACACCGACAGTGCCCCTGGTGTCTATCTTGGGGCAGTATCTGCAACTTTGCGTGTTGCAGGAGTTACTGTCAGATATGCCAGTGATTGCTGGTACAGTAGTATCCATATATTTCATCAGGTAAACTCCCGCCCATATATCATAAAATCCCCCATTATCTCTCATCATAATTCAATCACACGTAACTCCTCTTTCTTAACATACCTCACGTAATTTTCCCTAAGCGCATGTAACTCCTCTTTCACGTACTTAATACCTGTCATTCTTGAATAAAACTTGAGGATCGCCTCCCTCTGAGGAAGGGCCGGGGGGGGGGGGGGGGGGGGGGGGTCCGAAACGTCAGGGAGTTCCTCCACTTCTACTTTTACTTCTATTTCAGTGTTCGGACTTTGGTTTCTTTATTTAATTTATTATTTAACTTGCAAAGTGTAATTTTGTTTCAGCTATGCAGCAGATATGGGTTCTTTTCAAATGTCCATATACAAAAAATATCTATATACCTCCTCCAAACCATTGGTTGTAAAGGAAATTTAAGTAGTTTGTTTTGTTCCAGTTCCGAAATAAATATGTTGGCAAAGGACGGGGCCACTTTGGTGCCCATAGCTGTGCCACTGATCTGTAAATAGTGCTCTGCGTTGAACTCGAAGTTGTTGCATTTCAGGACCAATCTCAATAGTTGGATTGGTTCTGCTGTGCGCGGCTTTTCATATCTGTCTCTATTATGCAATAGAGCCCTCGCCGTGCAACGTAGTCCCTCTTCTTTTGGTATGTTTGTATATAGCGAGTTTACATCAAGTGTTACTAGAGGGGCATTTTCTGGTAACGGAGGTAGTGATTCGATTCTTTTTGACAAAAGTCACTGGTATCTTTGATGTAACTGAGGATGCTAGATACATTGGCACTTAATATGGTTGGGGGGGGGGATGCCTTTGTGTATCTTTGGGAGCAGGTGGAATGAGATAATATTTGCAAGGGATGGTTCAACATTATTTCAAAGAGTACAGACCACAGCACTTCCACTGCAGAGTCATATAATAGCATTTTCACAGTATGGTCAGAATAGTATTTGAGTTATTTTCACTGAGTGGTGAGAATAGCTTTCTCTCTATTTTCACTGCATGGCCATAAAATACACTAGTAGTATCATTAATAGTTACTCCCTATTTTCACTGCAAAGTTGTAATAGTGCTATAGCTATTATCACCAAGTGGTCAAAATATCATCCTCTCTATCTTCACTGTACAGTTAGAATAGCAGAAACTTGATTTTACTTCTGTTTTCACCACTTGGTCAGTCCCCTCTTTTCACTACACAGTCAAAATAGCATTACGTCTATTTTCACATTACCTGTAATTTCACTGCACAGTCAAAATAGCATTACTTCTGATATCACTGAGCAGTGATAATAGCACTGTCTTTTATATTATGTAGGGAGCTTTTTATATTATTAAAAAAAATGACTTTAATACAAGGAACTACAGATACATGTACATGCAGATTTATCAACATTTTCGGTTATACAGTTGTAACTGCTGTTAACAACCACCCCTGCTGCCAGCCCAAAGTAGTCGCATGTTGCAGGTGGTCATTCGCTTCAAGGGCATGTTCATGTGTCCTGACGACACATTGCATAGTCAGGATACCTTATCAGCATATGCAAAAAGAAAAAAAAATTCAGTGGTATTTTATTACACCCCAAAATAATTGAGAATTACACACTGTGTGCAGCTCGTATTTTGCTTCTGAAGAGTTTAATCATCACTAAATCAAATGATATGAAAGCAGAAAAAACAAACCAGCAAAATTCAATGTACGCAAGACATAAAGATGTCTGCGTGGGCCAGGACCATGAATAAAGAACGATGCTGTTGATTCATTTAATTTCACTATGTTCTTATTTCTGATGCTTCAAAACAGTGAAATTAATATCACAGTGAAAAAGGTTTTCAATATGGCATCGATAGAAAAAATGAATGAAACAGTGAATTTAATGTCTCAGAGAAAGGTCCAAAATGCAAAAAAAGTGAAAATTAATACCCTTAAAAATAAATGTGTACACTCGCAGTGGTCAACAAATAGCGCGAGACCACGTACCAAGCATCTTGAGTTCATGTGCAAATGTTATACATTTGATTTTAAGTCTGATAATGTTCAGCGCACCACATACACTTTCATCCATGCACATTGCAAACAGTGCTGAAAACACATGGCTGTGATTCACTTTGATATTCCAATAAAATTTTCCTTTGCCTGACTGTCCCACAATGCATTGCACCATGTTTAAAATGGTGCTCACCAAGTATATGCATGATCTACCAGGGTATCATGTTGCATTTAGATTTATAACTAATCTGCTAATGATGATAACTGCTTCAGGCACAACTGAGTGGGCAGATTAAAGTTGAGATAGTAAGTCATGTTTTAAAAAATACTTTAATGACTGTTCAGCCTGGTAACTTGGAGAAGGGACACCTGGAACCTAGCGAAATATTATGATAACGATCACCGAACAACTGTGGCCATGCAGCTATATGCTGTTTTCCCCAGCCCAAGTTAACCCTCACTCCAAACAAGCTTAAACATGTTAAATAAAATGCTGTGTTTGAGTTGACTTCACTGAAAAATAATGGCGCATTTTGGTCAACTTTTTTACTAACTTACAACTTGCTCACGGTTGATTAGAACAACCGCTTTTTTTTGGGGGGGGGGTCAAACTGGTGGTCGTTTGTGGTGTAATTTTGCCGTTCCTTGGTCACGTGCTGCAGGTGGTCTTTCACGTCAGGTCATTTAACATTGCAAAAGCACCTGTGCAAAGGAAAACTGGTCATTTTGACCAGATGGTCGCCCTTTCCGGGGATCGGTAATTGTAGGTACCAATGTATTCCCTTTAAGTCGAATTAATATAGCAGATTGGAATTATTACCAGGTCTTATATTGTGTTATGTTATCAGCACATCCAGTGCATAACCGTCAATTAACCCTTGCCAAGGAAAGCTGTTGACCTGGGGCATGTGGTCTTGATAGGTCTCATCTACAATTCTCAGTCAAATTGTTTTTCATCACTGTTGAAATTAGTTGAAAACACTGAAGCAGAAGACATTTGACCACCAGCTGGTTTTGGCCGGTTTAAGGGGGAAAGGGTGAAGCATTGACCAGACAATTGAATTGCAAAACAGCAAGTAAAATTTAAATTTGTTCTCTTTCATGCACCACTGTGTACAAGAATTTTATTTTGTAGACACAATATTGAAAGTTGTATATATGCTAAAAACTTAACTGTATCAATCTATGGCAAAAGCCATCAGTCCTCCTCTTTTTTACTGATTAAAATTTCTTGGACTGAGAGAAAACATACAAGTTTAATGTTTATAGTTATATGGTCTGATGAAATGTAACCAAAATGACCAACAGCTAAAACACTTTTGGCACATACTGTTCAGAATTATGTTGATGGTATTTTGTAAATGTGTACAGTTCTGTATTTTGTAGTGGTGTTCCGATTAATCGACAATCGTCCGATTAATTTAAAAGACCAAGCGCTCAATTATAAAATTCCCATAATCGATTATACGTGAGCGATAATACAGAGTTTAGTGCTAATCGCGTATTTGTGCGGTAAAGTTTTTAGTAGAATATTTTTGGTAAAAATCTTCAATATATTTTTCTTATATGGATAAAAATGAAACAACTACCAGTTTTTCGTGACATTTTGAATGATACAACTCCCAAAATTTACGCTAAAACTTCCTAACTTTGCCCCTTTGCTGCCACGACGTTTTGCGTCGTCCGCCATTGTTTTTTATACTGGTGGAATCTCAGAATTTCGTCTCTTAATGTAACAAGCTCTCTTATTGGCTAAGAAATAAATATTCCTGGAGTATCCCTCCAAAAATAGCACAGAATGAAAATCGAACCTCATTATAAATGCGCTGGGTCATTTCCAGGTTTCTCATTGGATGGATTTGGTCACGTGCAAGTCACCGTCCAATCAAACTCGTTTGCCATGTGCTTGAGTCAAGTTCTATTTGTTGTGCAGGTGAACATGTCGCATTCACGCAAAGATTATAGGACCAAGATGCGAAATTTTGACATCATACTTTCGCAAAACGACTTCGATGGAACAGATCTAGACACAGATAAAGGCAGGAATGAAAATTCCACAAGCAAAGCAAGGAAAATACTCAGATTCCGTCACCGCACGGTGACGAAGCTTAGCCTGATTGAGATTTGTGTCAACACGATGTGTTGTTGATCGCTATCTCAGATACGTCACGGCACGATGTTTTTATACAAAGTTTGTTGTTTTAATTTGATCAAAATGTCTGAAAGGATAAAAACCTGTATAAAAGAACAAATGAGGAATGATATTTATGACCGAAGGCCGGGAAAAATATACGCACATAACGGAAAACCATGCCTGGACTCGTGCCTGTTAACACTCTCTTGTGTTGCACGGCCCATGACCGTGTTTGTTGGTAAAAAAAAAAAAAAAAAAGGTGACCAGACGCTTGACATCCCATAAAGCATAAAAAAATTTAGGGGGTAAATTGAAATAAAAATTGCACAGAACTATCCCTCATGTAATTTCTGACCGACTTTGTGTTGATCACTAGGATTGAATTGCAAAACTCACAGAGCCCAGGCACGTTCAATCCAGGTCCAGGATGCCCTTTCTTGTGCAAGCGATTAGAAAACTGCCCGGTGGCACACTGTGTGCTATACCAGATACTAGCAGAGTGCTAGGAGTTAAGGCAGTTACGTTGTGATATAAGTGCAAAGAGCCAAAGATCAAACAATACTAATTCCAACAAAAGAAGCCAATATATTTCTTTGAATTTCAAATGTTGGGTGTAGTCCCTGTACTGATCCTTAGGCTGTGGTGGTGGTGCGGGGTGGGGGGGTGGGGTGGGTCTTTTGCGTGATGTGTGATGAGAATTGAGAAGAAATAAATTTGTGTGATGTCACTGATGTGTGATTGCCTGGTTGGGCATTTTAATTTTATGTGACATTATGACATAGCCATATTAACTGATTTATTTTAATTAAGTCAATAAATTGTGACTTAAATATGCTTTGTAGTACTAGTTAGTATAGTAGTAGCAGTAGTGTAGAAATAGTGCTTCTTTACTTTTGCGGGTAACACATGCATGTCACATCATAAAGCAATAAAGCACTAGAAAGCACAAGTAAATGCAAGAAGGCAAGCCAATAGAGTGGTATCTCTGGTGTGTACCTTCATATTTTGTTTTAAAAAAGAACTTGAAACTGGTTCATTAAGCTCTGTTAATGAGTTGTTGAGAATACTCCCAAAACCGATTATAATCGATCACCGGTCACTTCTTAAAACCAATCATCGAGACTTTGAAATTCGGACCAATTCCCAACCCTAGTGTTTTGAACTGTTTGCTGCTAGATCAATAAAATTGTTTTGCTTGTTAAGTTAGTCTGTTGTAAAGAATTTGCTGCAAATGAACAAGTTTTGTTATATATATTATATTGTCGGGGGGGGGGGGGGGGCATAATATTAAAGGACATCTTATTTTAGATGCCATGGAATGTTGGGTTTGATTCTTCTTTTTTTTTTTTTTTTTTTCGGCGTTGGGGGGAGGGGACAAGTGAATTTTCAAGTAACCAAGAAGGTTTTTTGAAATCCAGTTGTTCTGTGTATGCTGTGGGCAAGTGAAAATGTGGAGCCCTGACCCATAAGATAAAATAAGTTATTATGAATAGTATTCTGTGACATATTGGTCCATATGCAACTGGATAAATGTAGAGTGTACAGTAAACTGTACATTTTTTCTTTTTTTGAATAGATTACACGGACATGTTAAAAATTGAAAAAAGGATATTGTCCATGGTCAAGATAGGTGTCACTGAGTGTGGGTTGTTTGCACTGGCCCAGCTGGGACATCTGTGTGGTCCTGGAAATAAAATATTTCATTCACATAAAATAAAGGGTACCCCCACTTTTTGACAAAGCAATAAATGAGACAGTCTCATAATTGGAGGCATATTATGTGTGACCAAAATAAAAAAAATAGCATGAAAAATGTCAAATTCTAACTTCAGCTAACACAAGTGCAGCCAGTTGAGAATTTAGAATTACAACTGGTTGAAATACATCTACCATTAAATACCAATGGAGCCCCCAGGAACACTATGTTCATGTGTTTGCTGGTGGTAAACAAAAACTAATTACAAAGAGCACATTCATGTGTGTCAATACACTTAACAGAAATATGATACCTGCTTGATGTTTAATGGCAATGCCATTACCCTGGTTCCAAAAATTTTTAACTAAGGAGAGTTTTTGGTGCATGTACATTGTATTATCATTATTATTAGCACAGTAAGGCATGTCCTTTCAGCCTGTTAAATACACTGTGTATATATGTATATACTTTTCTATTTCAGCTGACCATAACATGGCGTGATCTCTGGCAGAACAGGCTGGAAGGGGACAAGGTCAAAAAGATGCAATTTAAACTCTCTGACAAAAACTTGTCACTGTTTGCAGTTGGAACATCAGCAGCAGTTCTTTGATACTTCACTTTACAAAATTCACCTCACATTTATCATATATATATATTATTCCTATGGATTCTACAGGACATAGTGCCTTTTGATCTCCTTGTACATGTTGTATGTTAACTTGATAAGGAAGAATAATTTTAATACAAGCATGCATATTAATTTCCTACCACAACTGCATACCTGGTTGTTTTAGTAACCATAGTCTTGCCTGGCAAGGATATGGGTTGCTGCTTGTGCGGGAAAGCGGGATATTACTAATATTTTGGAAATAAAGAAAACTTTGTACAGGCAGATGGAAATATAGTTTTATAACCAGTTTAGGAAGCTCTAGATGAATATGACTTGGAATTTGTTACTTATATTTCTCTTTAAAAGACACTAATTTTGTGAGAAAGGAGATGTAGCCCTGCCTGTGACAGTGATCATGGTGATATGTCCATGTGTCACCTGTGATTGACTGGCATTAACCCTGTACTTTGTGGTGGGAAAACTAATATGCATGTCTCGTATTGCAAAGTGGCATCCTCCAGTTACCATGTCAACAACTATATTCAACACTACAATTATTACACCAAGATACTTGCAGCTGATGTTGGTATCCCAATATGATAATATGTGTATACTGTACAACATAATTTACATTTACACTACAACCTATCTAGGAGGAATGCACTGAAAGAGAATCAGATAAAGTTCCCTGGTATGCTACACACCAATGGTTCCACATGGATTCATTGTGTGGGTATTGTACATGTGCTGATGTGAAAAATAATAAGTATAAATGCTTTTGATCAGTTAAAAGTTCTCATGAATACCAGATAAAAATTAGGGTCACTGTATGTAATTTTCAGAAGCATAATTGAAATACATGTATTTTGCAATCAATTTAAGTCAAGTGAATTATGTAAAGCAGTCATGATTTCACCCTGGCCTATGTTACCAACCAATCAGGAGGTTTGGTTTACCCTGTTAAGAATAAGTCTTGCTTTGTGAAGACAAGATCTCTCTAATATGAGCCAAGTTTCCTGATTCATTGAAAGTATGGGAATCACTGCTACTGATTGACAGGTCTCCGCAATAAATCAATAAAAAAGAAAGTCTGAGAATGTGGTACTTTATGATGGCCAGTGTTATCTATGATGAAGTTGACCTGTGAAGATATTTATTACAAGAGGTATGAACTTGTTGCTGTGAGTTGTAGGCTGGCTGTGCATCTTGCCACTTCCCGCTATTCAAATCTCATATGGTGACATTGGAAGCAGCTCTGTGTTTCTACTGCTATGGTAGAACATACTACATGTCCGACTTTATTTCCAATCCAAGCCTGACAACACACACCTTTTGAAGTGTCAAGAAAAATTATGAGACCACCTGTGCTATCTGTCAGATTGGCAAGAGCAGGGTGAGAGAAGACCAGGAGTTGCCAGGCATTCGGTGGTCCAAGAGGAGGGTACCAATGATGTACTTTACACTCACTACTCTGTAAGTGATGCAAAGCATTAGGAATTGCAAATGTTCAGATGCTACTCCTTTTGTGAATTTGATTATTTGAGTGTTTCAAAAACCATGTCATCAAGAGATCCCTGAACAGTCTGAGTCCAATTCAATTCTGTGAACTCTCACTGACTTAGGGTGTTCCTTTTTCTGTCTAAAATAAGTTCAGTATGTGCATTTGATACAGCAAAACTAATCAGACATACTCTAAAAGCTTCCCAGTTTCCTGATCCACATTTCTTAAGAAATCAAATTTGTTTAAACCACTTTTCTGTGCAGCTGTTTATGAAGTCATTCATCCCATGGTACTCTCGTCCACATATCCATTTTTATCCAACAAGATGCCATTGTTCAATCCATTTGCACAATCCAATTGAACTTTGTATATGTTTATCTGTCTATTTGTACAAGTTACATGTACATACAAATGTTAGTTGAGAAACAAATAATTTAAAATATTACAAAAATTATGTATGCAGTAGTACCTGCTGTATGCAGTCACCCCTTCTGCCAAGTAAAAGTGACTGCATACAGCAGGTGACTGGTCACTACGGGTATGCAAATATGGCCAACCGGGACCTTTTTTTGACTGGGCTTCAAAGGGAGCGCCAATCTGCTCAGCTGTCAACGAGTTGCAACAACTTCTTAAGGATCATCACTGGCTGGCCTGGCACAGCTAGGCTTGTTAAATCCCCAGTGGTCAGGCTGACTGAACAACACTATGCTTCTATGGAAAATGCTGTCCCAAAAGTACGACGTTATGAAAATTACATCGAAAAGTTTGCCACAGCCATAGGCGCACAAACTGACAGCTGATCCATAGAGCGTATTTTGCATTCAAATTGTCTTTGTGTTGAAGCTGAACTGGCCAGCACCTTGTGTGTATGGTGCCGTCTACTACCGAGTCTTTGTTTTGCATAAAAAAAACAACTAAATGGTCACGAAAATATTCTGATACATTACCTACTATCTTCACCTTAATCTGCATGCTCAGTTATGTCAAGTTCCTTTGTTAATCGTAAGAAATCAATCAAAATATGATCCTGGTATATTGCAAGTGCATATTTGAATCCACCATTTTTTATTTGCATTCAGGCACAAATTACTTTGCTGTTACGTTGGTGAACTCTGGAGTTACACACGTGGTCTGATATTGGTTGATTAGCTATACACCGACTTATACGTGGTGTTGTGTTGCCGTTTATATTATATTTAATTAAATTAAGATTATTACATGTCTTAAATTCAGCATTACTTCCATCATACTACGATTAAATTATTGAATCAGTAATGAGACTTTTGCGTAACTTTGGGGAACTCTGGACATGCACATGCTCTGAGATTTGTGGTTTAACGTTAGCCAAGTCAATAGCTGGCAGATTGTAGGTACATGGTGTTTTGTTTTACCGTTTATTTTATATTTGATTAAATTAGAATTATTGGAAGGACAAGCAATCGTTTGTGCAAGCCTCCGTGTCAATGCCAAAGAAAGCATGCTTTTCCTACCAAGTGTTTGACAAGTGGGCCAGAAAAAATAGCGGACAACATGAAAATTTCAGTAGAATTAAAAAGACCAGGAAAGAACAAGGCAATATGATAACCAAATACTGCCAAATACAAGATCAGATTGGCATAAGAATGAATTGTTCCAATGGCATTCACGCAAATGATTTACCTCCAGGTACTGTGAAAAATATTGAATACACAAATCCCACAATTACACCATGCCTCACTTTCTCGCCGATCACTTAATTACATTTATACAAATGTTGCACAATTAGCATCACTTCCCAGCATGCTATTGTGCATCCACACTGTTTGACCAATAAGATCTGTATGCACCATCGCATGCTGGGCAGCTTGCCCATTAGTAGAATGGGAGACCCTGACAATAGCACATCAGAAACATATAACGATCTAGGGGGATCCTGTGGAGGCAAACATATGGCCAATGATACAAAAACCATTGCTTCGTATTTCATCTGTGGTCATGCCATGACCTTGAAGTGCACATCTTTGATTCCATGTCTGGTCGGTGGTTGATGTTTCAACTCGATGTGAAACTTGAAGGTGTCTGACTCAACACATCATTGGACACCAAGGGCCGGTTCAATAGGCAGTGAATCAAGGGTCAAGTTGAGATCCATCAAGCCTTTGACATGAGCCTCAGGTGGAACAGTCTCCAACACTTCCTTGGAGTTGGATATGAATTTATGTAATCGCAGACCTGCACAGGCAACTATTTACTTGCTTATTTGAATAAGGCTGATGGCTTCCAGAACTGTTGGGATGGACCTAGGCCATCATCCATGTAAAAATCTTGTTGAAAGAAATTGGCCTCGTTTGCTCCAAAGTAAACCTAAGTATTATTGGCAACTTGTTTCAGTCCAAAGTTGGCACAACCTGGAGAGAACACTTTACTGAACAGATGTACATTCCTATATGCTCTGTCTGCTGCTATTGCCATTTTCCCCCCACAAAAAAGTAGGAATTCCAGTGTTTCTGGTAGACTCTAAATTGATGGAACATCAACTCTATATTGCAAGTCAATGTGACAGAGTCTTGCCGACACTGAGGCTTCCCAAACTTGTTGCCCTTCCCAGATGGCTGTCCACTCTTTTCAGGGTGTCCTGTCCCAGAGAAAACGAGCCGAGGGGCGAGTGAATGTGGTCTGGGAATTGCCACACTTAGGGGGCTGCAGTGGCCAAGGTAGACAGCCGCAGAGGCCCAAAGGTCCTGTGCCTGACAAAGCACCTCTGCCATCTGTCCTCTGAAAAGTGTGTCCGAGAAGAGTGGGCCCGTTCGGACTCTGGGGAACAACGGGTCAGGCAACTTCTAGCCCTCGAGATAGGTGTCCCTCCACAACAAAAGAAGGTTCACCTCCAGTGTGCAAGCTGTCTGCACCTGGTGATAAACAGCTTCTGAGTTGCAAGAAGTGTCATCTGGTCTAACCAGGATTGAACAGCCTCCCTGATGTAAACAGAGCCCCTGAGGCCATCCAGGAGAAACCTTAATGTGGCCAATGAGACATCAGAGTAGGACACCATTAGGACTGATCCCCTGGCATCTTCCTTCAGCTGTCTGAAGGCATCTGCAGACAGCATGGTGGACTTCGGCAGCCTAGCATCATATGACTTCTCAGGGAATCTGTAACCACTCCAGGCATGGGGTTGCAAGGACTCCCACGGAAGTCTTAGCCTCCACCTGCTCAGCCCACGTGGGGCTACGGAGGGGAGGTTCTGGAGTGCCCATATGCAGTGGTCTCAGCAGCTGCCAACAATGATGTCCGCTGGCTAGAGGGATCCTAGTTGGTCTCTGGAAGATTCGTTGCTGGGGCCACAGCTGCCGCCAACTGAGTGATCTGGCAGGAGGGGTCCTGAGAGAGTTCAGTTATCTCCCATGTCCCATTCCCAAGAGAGAGCTGACGCAAAGCAGAAGAAGCAAGCTGCTCAGTCAACAGAGTCTGCTCCGACTCGGCTGCAGTGATGGCTACAACGGAAAAAGATTGAGTCTTCAACTGCAACCACTGTTCCTCACAGAGCTCGAGCTGGTCTTGCCTCTGAAGAGAGGGAGGTAGGGTATCTTGCTCAATTGTAGGGGCCAATGGCATTGCCAACTGCTCGCTTTGGGGCAAAGCCACCAAAGGTGCAGGAGGGACTGCCAAAACTGCCGGTGGAGGATTTGAAGGTTCCCCCTGGACAACCGCAGGTGCCAACACCACTGGGGCCAAAGACCCACTAACAGCAGAAGGCGCCTCTACAGACCTGGGAGTCTTCCTTCTATCTCCCACCTGGCTTGGCTTATGAACTGAGCTCTCAGATTTGGGAGGTGGGGATGTTTGCCAAGGCAACATTGGCTTTTCTGACATCCCAGACTTACGATCCAAGTACTGGGACAATACAGGATGGTTTCCATTCCCGATGCACCAGTTTGCGTGGCTTATGCTCTGAGCACTTGAACCCGGATGGCTGAGATCTCGATAGCTGCCGCCCAAGTTTGGCTGACTTCTTCATAGGAGACTCAGAAGAAGCAGCCTCTGGCTGAGAGGGGCCGATCAGTGCATGCAACATCTCAGCTGGCATAGGCTTGCTCTTTGTCATAGACTCCAAAGTAAGGGCAACTTTTGGGTCAGTGACTAGAGCAGTAGTGGAAGTCTTGGGGTCAAGAAGGGTTCATGTGATCTCCTGAAGGTGATCTCTTGCTGCCTGACTTCCAATGCCCCCATCTCTTCACCTTATTCTCCTGTGGGGTTTATGGTGTGGAAGCATCTCTCATATCAATCTGACTGTGGATGAACCACGTGGGTAAGTCTGCACTTTTTCTCATGTGGGTTCAGTGGCAAAGACTGAACAGAATCAGTCTCTCCAGGTTGGCGTTTGGCAGCTTTGGCGTGCCACCTACACCTCGCACAAATGGACTTCCTCTGTGCCTGCTCAAAGAGCAGCAAGTGGTCCTCTCCTCAATCCTTGCAGTATTTGCAAGTTTGCTTGTGAGAGCAAACCTGACTCAACTGTGGGCAACAACCATAGCAGTGGTGATGATCTTCCCAGGCTGCCATGTAGTGGTTCCGTGAGTCTAACTTCTGCCCACAATCCAGCAAGGCTGAGGATGGAGTGGTCACTGGATCAACATGTATGGCTTGTCTCCAAAAGGAGGCAAATGCATATTGTGCACTGTCTTGGCTCTCTCTGCCATCTGTTTGTCAAAACGCGATCTTGAAAATCTAGGTTTCAAGCTAAAGAGGTATCCACAGGACAGAAATCAAGTATCTAGGTCTCCAAAGATTTTCCACAGAGGGAAACGTTCATAAAGCACTAAAACAGTGAGTGTCTATAAAAGTTCACAGAGCTTAAACTCGAAAGAACAAGCTACCAATGGCCCCCAAAAGAAGACGTATGATACGGGGAGCATATGCTCAACAGCAGTTCCAAAGGAACTGAGAAATAGCGCCACGGAACTGTCAGGTTTTCGGAATCAAGTGAGTCCAACTCTATGATTTTATGGGTGTTTGACCCAGACACAGAGGTCTTGGCAAATGGTGGTCGAGAAGTAACATTAAATAACTAATCTAAAGAATTTGTAAGGTCTGGTCCTTGCAGTAAATGACTGTTGGAGGATTCACCTTTGTATTTGGTACCACAGTCAAGTACCATGTTAAACTTTTCAGTTTCTTTTTTAAACACCATGGCCAGTTCTGATCTTGACACCTGCTGTTCAAAGCCACTTTCTATCACATTTTGCATAAATGCAATGTAGTCTTGTTGATACCTCAAATCACGAAGAAAGCGTCTCTTAGTTAGCTTTAGGCAGTGAAGCGCTTAAGTTTTACTGTTGGGCAATGAGAAGTGATCCTTCTTTAAAGGCAGTAGCATTTTGTAGTGCTGGTCATCATTTAGATGATTGCCATCTGCCATCTTACCTATCAACATCCTGTCATCTTGTGACAGGGCCGAAATTTTGGTGTGACATTCACCAAAATCCAGTTCCATCATTTTGTTAATCACACAAGGGGTTATAACCTCCTTTGTAAGGGTTTGGGTGGCAAACATCACACACTTTGAGCCACCTTGAGTACCTGGCTGTCCCTGTTCAGATGATGATGTAGGTATCGCCTGCATGAGAATTCTGTGACTCGATGCCAATATGGTCACCGTTCTGTGTTTCAAAGTGGCTAGCATCTACCCTACAATAACTCATCCCCAGGCCCGTCCTTTGGCCATAGGGCTTATCATTGACTGGAGGTACGACTCCAAGAGGTGCCAAGGCCTTGAAACAATTATAACTGATTAGAGGCCCCAAGTCACAGTCCACAAGGGGCATTAGCTTGTCTACTAAGCATTCCTACGAGGCCACTGTTTAGGCATTTCCGGTGTTGGAATATGAGGTATTGGCAGGAATGATTTTGCATGAGAAGGCAACTGGGAGTGCTATTTTCAGCGCACTCTCAAATCCACACACCACCAAACCTGTGACACATTTGCTGTGCACCAGCTGATTTTCTTCCAGCATAGTGGAAAACAAATTAATGCTGGGTCCATCTGCTACAAGTTACAAGTTTCGTGCAGTATAAATGTTGTGTCAGACTGTGTGTCTTACATCGCATAAATCATATGTGCACCCGTTTTCTGGCTTGTCTTTATGAGACACCCAAACTGGTAAGATCATGAAACTTTTCCCAGTTTCATAGGTGCTACTGCGGTGGCTCACAGCGGCATCTGGCAAGCATGCAGGATCCTTAATGGTATCAGTCTGATCTGATTCATCTTTCTTACCAGTTTGACAGTGATGCTTAGAGCATGTTAAGCAGGTTTTCTATTTCTAGCGTCTGTTGGATCTGTGACCTGGTTTCAGGCAAAATAAAGACCATTTTCCTAAATCACCTGTTTGGGCTCTGGCAGAGATTTGGCCAAGAACAACATGGAGTCATCTATTTCATGACCCTTCTTTTGTGGGTGAAGGGAACATGGATTAGAGGCAGGTGAAATTTGATTCATCTTGCATGCATTGTTTGCTTCAGTCATAAGGGAGCATGCTACTGGTGTTCACCTTTGCCGAGCAGTTTTATACAGTCTATGTTCACTCTTCAGTGCCTGAAGTGCAGTGACACTGTTACAGACAATTTAGCGTCCCTTGTGGCAAATTTGACAAATTCTGTAAAGACAGAGAATCCTTGGTTTTGCTCCATTGATGTTAACACCCATGCCCATCTTGTGACTATCCAGTATGGAAATTTCATGATCATCATTACAACGAGTGAGACTTAATGTTTGTCATTGCTGTCTGGCACTGTATAAGAAAGTCAGTGTACTTCCTTAGGGCTATGCCGTCACATGACTGCATCTTTGGCCACAAATCTAACTTGTCATGAAAGACATTGGCTATGAGGCACAGGTTGCCATACCTTTGTTCCAATAAACTTTTGCTTCTTCATGAGCATCCTTGCTTGTTAGAAGAAAACAAGATATGTTTGTAAAACATAGATGCCCCCCTCCCTCATTACCCTTGCCCTCGCTACCCTATTGATAGTGGTAGAAGGAGCACTCGTGACCTTACAAAATTAGTAAAGGTTGATCATACATCTATGTCACATATCTTTATACTTAACCTAGCCCTTAAAAAACGACTAAAAACCTGGGCAATATAAAAGTTATAGCTGGAAAATTAGTCATCATTTAGAAACCATATTCAGCAAAGTGGCTTTATGACCTTGGAAATTATGGCAAGGTCACTCATTTTCACTTGACCTTCAGGTATTGTGCAAAAAAAGGAAGTCTACTGTCTGTGTGTGACCCTCAAAACTGGGTCAAGGTCACCCATCTACAAACTCAAACTAGCCCTTATAGGCAACCATAAAGCTGTGCAATATAAAAGTGCTACCTCTAAAATGCAAGTTATCATGCAGAAACCGTATTCAACCAAATGGCTCTGTGTCCTTTGAAATTAGGTCAAGGTCACCCATCTTCAAACTTGACCTAGACCTGAATACGGACAATTATCCAGTGGAATATAAAAGTCCTAGTTTAAAGCCTCTTCAGTTATCATGTGGAAACCTAATTTTATCTCAGGTACCAACGTGACCTTGGAAATTAAATCAAGGTCGCCAAACTTTAAACTTCTTCTAGCCCTTTGCATGAACTATAGACCTGTAAAGTATCCCAGTCCTAACTTAAAAACTTCTTGTGTTATTGTGCAGAAACCACAGGAAGCATGAAACCATATTCAGTAAAGTGGCTCTGTGACCTTTAAAATGAGGTCAAGGTCATCAATCTTCAAACTTCGCCAAGCCCCAAATATGGACTATAATCCTGTGCAATATAAAAGTCCTAGCTTAAAAACCTCTTCAGTTATTGTGCCGAAACCAAAGTTTATTCAGGTACCACTGTGACCTTGGAAATTAGGTTAAGGTCACCCATCTTCGAACTTCGCCTAGCTTTCAATTAGAATGATACGCCTGTACAGTATCAAAGTCCTAGCTCAAAAACCTCTTGAGTTATTGTGCGGAAACCACAGTTTAACTACAATCTCTCTGTGACCCTGAAAACTAGGTCAAGGTCACCCATCTTCAAAATCAACCTAGCTCTTACAGAGAACCATATAGCTGTGCAATATAAAAGTTCTAGCTCCAAGATATAAGTTTTCATGCAGAAAGCATGAAACCATATTCAGTAAAGTGGCTCTGTGACCTTTAAAAAGAGGTCAAGGTCAAGGTCATCCATCTTCGAACTTCGCCTAGCCCCAAATATGGACTATTATCCTGTGCAATATAAAAGTCCTAGCTTAAAAACCTCTTCAGTTATTGTGCGGAAACCAAATTTAACTCAGGTACCACTGTGACCTTGGAAATTAGGTCAAGGTCACCCATCTTCGAACTTGCCTAGCTTTTGATTAGAATGATACACCCCTACAGTATCAAAGTCCTAGCTCAAAAACCTCTTGAGTTATTGTGCGGAAACCACAGTTTAACTACAATCTCTCTGTGACCCTGATAACTGGGTCAAGGTCACTCATCTTCAAAATCAACCTAGCCCTTACAGAGAACCATAAACCTGTGCAATATAAAAGTTCTAGCTCCAAGGTATAAGTTATACAGAAAGCATGAAACCATATTCAGTAAAGTGGCTCTGTGACCTTTAAAATGAGGTCAAGGTCATCCATCTTCGAACTTCGCCTAGCCCCAAATATGGACTATAATCCTGTGCAGTATAAAAGTCCTAGCTTAAAAACCTCTTCAGTTATTATGCGGAAACCAAAGTTAACTCAGGTACCACTGTGACCTTGGAAATTAAGCCAAGGTCACCCATCTTCGAAGTTCGCCTAGCTTTTGACTAGAATGATACACTTATACAGTATCAAAGTCCTAGCTTAAAAACTTCTTGAGTTATTGTGCGGAAACCACAGTCTACCGACCGACCGACCGACACGTGCAATGCTATATGCCCCACCTTCTTCGAACGGGGGCATAATAACCTTCAGTCACTTCCCGAGCTTCTTCGCCCAAATACTTCTTCAGGTGTATTTTCCTAATGGATGGGATCCTCTTTTGCTCCCTGAAGGTTTCAAATTAACCCTTCCTTGCTGGATACTTCAGAGAGTCACCGGAAAATACACTGGATTGGGGGGGGGGGGTAGTTTGGTAACTGTTACCTGCTCAGCAAAGGACTGGGCAAGGTTAAGTAACTATTTCTGTGTATTTGTAACAGTATCATTACATATGGACTCACTTTTAGTCACATGGAAGGAATTTGTACATATGACAGGTACATTACCTGGAATGGCATTGGAATATATATCCAAGTACTTTGGGTCTTTGCCACTGTGTTGGTATAGTGGATGATACAGGACATTTTGAAATAATTTACAAGCATGTGAATTTGGCGTAGATATAGAAGACATGGGAGAAAAACACCAGGTGCCTGGACAGTGGCTGCAGAATTAACACCAAAAATGTTGTGAAGGGGTAAGAACTGTACAGGTGAGTGGAACATTGCAAGATGTGCTAGCCTGTTTGACAGAATGGGCTGCTATAAAATCTTTAACATTTGAATTCATGCTATCTGTTGGCAACAAATATATCTTGTCTAGCTCAAAAGAAGGGTTTCCATTTCTCTGTATAGAAGCAATGGCATTAAGTTTTGCTTGTGTCATATCTGGATTATGCATGGTCTTAAATTTGCCCAAAACAACCTTCATTTGTGCTAGTTTAGCTCTTCTCTTGGCTTCCATATCAATATATTTTAGCTTGGCATTCAATGCCAGTGCCTCTGTTAAGGCCTCCGGTTTTGCTGAAGTATGGGAAGCCTGCAATGAGCGGTACCCTTTGAAAGTTTTGACAGCTGGCTATGACATGTCTTTGTTGAGGACACTTCAGCATTTTTTATTTCAGTCTCTCTGATGTGCTCAGCAATTGTTTCATGAGCTGGTGATTTTTGCATGCAACTGAATTATATTGCTCGTATACTTCCCTGTCACTTTCACTATACCCAAGGCTAGTGACCTTATTGAAAGAATCAGAAACCTGTTGTATTTTTGTTTTAATTTCATTTCATTTCTCGAGAAGGATTGCCAGAGTCTACCAAGAACCTTTTACCATGATTTGCATGTTTCCACCAAGGGGAAATGGCAACTCTGAAGTTGTTCAGGCTTTGCTGAATCTGCCATTCTTGGCCTTTCTCTTTTAACTTTCTAGCTCTGATTGACTGTTCAGGTGGCAGTACATCAGTTTCTAGAGTAAAATTTAGAGAAGCAATGGTTACTGCTGGTAATATCACTGGTTGTGAGGTCACAGCTGAGGTAGTTGCATCTGCCACCATAGAAGTGTACTGATTTCAAGCAGCATGAATTTAAAAACTACTCTGTACTTTGTATCACACTTCCATACATGAGTGTGATATACACTAGCACTGTTTAAGGCCACTGATAACCAACTAAAGCAAAAAAGCAGAAATATGGACAGTGTACAGGTCAGTTTGCACACTATTGTCAACAAGGAAAGCATTGCCACAATTCAGAATACATTTACTCCCATGGTATCTGATATAACCATCACCTAATTGTGAAATGTTAAGGTTTTCTTTAACATTTCCATCACAGCATGGTTGATTATATTCTCAGTTTGCAATTGTTTTACTATAGCAACTCTGTTATCAAGTACTAGCTGTAACTTGACGGTCAGCATGCAATAATGGTCACTCACATGTATGGGCTGTACTTATAGTTGCTTACCAATACCATTAGCAATAAGTGAACTACAGTAAAACCTCCCTTACCGAACACCTCTATATACGGAACACCCCCTTATACCGAACACTTTTCTCGGTCCCAATTTTATTCCCATATGCTTCCATTATAAGCAAACCTCCCTATTCTGAACACCTCTCTATAGAGAACATGAACACCCCAAATGAACACCATTTTCCCCAAAAAACCTCCCTATACTGAACACACATTCAGCATATATTTGTGTATTTGCAGGGAGTAATTACTGATAAGGCTGAAACTAACCAGATTAACTTCAGAGACAGGCTTAATTATTGCTTATACCAGCAGCAATAGAAACAATCCACAAGCAAGCTGTTGAAAACCTGAGGGTGAAAGTGTCAATGTCACTTAGCACCTTGCTCCTATCCTCTCAGGGATAATTGGACCAGTTTTGTGTGTTTTCTTTAATCATTCTAACGAACAATAACTTACAAATTAAGTCATTATGTTTGTCTCACCAAAGCCAGGGGATTTAATTTCTGTAGACTGGAATGAGCAACAGCTCTGCTAAAATAGGTGCAAGGTCCTAAGCAAATTATTTCAATATGAACATACACTATATGTTATAATGTTCTTTAATAATTATTTATACATGTGCACGTATACATCTGAACTTTGCTCTATCATAGTCAATACATCTTTCCCAAATGATAAAACAATCAAAAATTACTTCTTTGTTGCTCATTTATCTAATGATGTACATGTAGTGAACATGAGTATCTCCCACCAAAATGATCTCATGGTACCTGTATAGTACAGTTGGTAAGACATGAGGCCACAAATAAATGGACTTCCTATGCAAACTGCAAAATGTTGAAAATACAAATAAACAGAAAAAACTTGGAGAGTTAACAAACAATTTAAAATACTACTTTCATTTCAATATTAATCCCAACTAATATTAATGACTGCTTATTTCAAGTTTCAATGTGGATGTTAGGTATGAAGACGTCTGTTTTTGATTGAAAATAGCCCAATATCTGTTTGAGGTTTAAATAAATGTAGATTTTGATTTACCATGGTTTACTGTTTGTAAATTTCAGGATTTTGAGAAAATTGGTTGGGGGGAAAAGCCAGGTACTGCTTTTTTTCTATCTGATACATGAAAACTCCCAGTCGGCACTTGTTGAAGTTCATAAAAGTCGTCAGATTTGTATTCTTTACGATAACGTGCAGTACGTGCATTTTATACAGCAGAACTTATCAGACATACTATTTTGTCCTGCAACTTTTAAGAGTATCCAGGTTGGGTATGCAGATACTGAAGAAGTATTATAGTAAGTGTAATAGGGATACTAAAAAGAATAATACAGATTAGGGAAAACAGATATCCCAATGCTATTGTGCATTTTTATTTTATTTTTGTAGTTATGTATTTAGTTTTTTACCAACTGAATTGTCTTCTGAGCACATAGGATGATAAGTGGTCAGTCGTCTGCACGTCAATGGTGTGTCCATCCACAATTGACATTCACCTTTGGCAAAACCATCAGCCAATTCCACTTCAAACTTGGATGGATCTCTACCAAGTTAGTTCACATTTCATCGTTTTTTAAAAAAAGGCAATGCTAATTTAAGCATGTAAAGTTGGTTCCAGCCAGTGGCTATACTTACAGGTATATTTTTCTACTCTGTGCCTGAAACATCTTTAAATTTAAACAAGTTTTTCCACATTTAAACTGGTCAAAGTAACTTCTTTTCAGTTTGTGACTTATCCTGTGTGTGAAAAACTGTTCTGAAAAATCATAATTTTATCATGACCTTAAAAGATGTACGCTGCTGCTGACACCCCCCCCCCCCCCAGCACATTATTTGTACACTTGTCATCATGTCCTCAATGATGACAAGTGTGAATGGCCCATGAAGTTTTGCCTTGTTTTAGGATACAAAATTCATCGAAGAAGGACAGGAAATTGTCCCACTTTCTTCAAGTGTGGTGGGTGTTGCAATGCTGAACCCTTCTAACTTTCTGCTAAAGCAGACCCAACTGTGTACCAAAACTAAATTATACACTTATGTTTTAGCTGGGAACAAAACATAAAGACAGAAAGCGTTGTATAGATACATATATTGATCTGACACTTACAAATAACTTCACGTACAATTTAATGTTCAGGTAGAACATCTTCCAGGCAAGGTTGTTTGTCTTCATCATTGAATGGGCCCTACTTGGTCTGTCATCAATCACTCTGGGCTGAAACTCAAAATGAAAATGCAGTATCAGAAATCGGAAATATATCTATAACTTTCGCCTGATGAATCTATTTTGAAAATATATTTTTACATATATCTTACCAAACTGAATTTGGAATTCATATTCTTACATCCACCAGCTGCCAAAATCAAGATGCATTTACGGGGATTACTTTCCCCTGCCCTAAACACTGTTTACTTAGTGACCCGATCCACTGAACCAACCAGATCCAGGTGTTCACATGATCCACTTATGCTATGCATGTGCAAATACAGGTACATTGACTCTTTAATTTCCTATTTAAGCTAAAGGTTATGGGCAGCATGATAGTAAATGATACATTCAAATCTTACTAATTGAAAATTTTAACTCCTTTCAGTTCTTACATTGGTAACCAGTAC
The DNA here is from genome assembly GCA_964020975.1 of Hermodice carunculata. Classification (NCBI taxonomy): domain Eukaryota; kingdom Metazoa; phylum Annelida; class Polychaeta; order Eunicida; family Amphinomidae; genus Hermodice; species Hermodice carunculata. Next base: position 58,262,639 of record OZ026613.1, on the reverse strand, counting down.
TTTATATATACATATATGTATAAATATATAAATATATATATATATATATATGTATATATATATATATATATATATATATATATATATATATATATATATATATATATATATATATATATATATATATTACCCCCACTCTTGAATGTTGTGCCCACAAACTTTACCTCCCTCGGCCACAATAGTGGACAGAGTGTTCACAAGCTCATCACTGATTGAGGGCAAAGTGAAGTTGAAAGTTAAAACAAACAATACTTGCGGTCCAAGAACTCTGACAGCACATGTATATGCTGTCATCAATTACAGCCTAAAAGTTACATTGTACTCTGATGGGCAGGCCTATAAACCTAAGACATCAAGGTGTTTGCTCCTTTTTAATACACACCTTGCACACAAAGTAGACTGCTTTTATTGATTGAGGTTGATGATTGCTATGCAGTCAAGTTTCACCCTCCCTTAGCCAAGGACAATGAAGTGGACCCATCTACAATGCCTGTACATATACAAACATAGATGGAAAGTGAGAGACAATGAAGAACAACCATGATTTTAAACATTTACATTTTCATTTTCTGAAAAAAACATGTCAAACCATTTTGTCCTTGGCTTGATCCTCCCCTGAATGCTTCAGAATAAATTTTCTGATGCTGAGAGCCTGTAGCATTTATGATATAATTAGTGAAACGCCAAAATACCATAACAACCAGCCCTGGCTGTGGGGCTACATTATTACCCTATATCAATGTCATTATTAACATTTTTAACAATAATTATAACAAAAGTGCAAAGACTCACCCAAATTAGGATGGCTATGACTTTGGGAGGACACGTGATCCCAGAGTTCGATCTTTAGCTCAGTGTAACCTAAATCGAACTTATAGGTAATAGTAGTATGAGACCATTACACATCAATATCGTAGTTCTAAAATCAGCCCAAGTTGAAAACCGCCAAATCTTTACATGCCTATCAACACGAACATCACCAAAGGTAACAGCAAGACTTGAATATCCACCAAGCAATGCATTATTCAGTGAATATCTAACCACGATAAGATACCATATATGACAATATAAAATAATGACTGTCATGAAAAATCAAGTAGACAACAGTTCTCAACAATGCCAGAGAAACTGCACCGGAAATCCGAACAAACAAGAACCATCCATGATAAAATATCAGTGAATGTAATGCAATATGAAAGAACATTCCTGACTTGATACAGGCACCAACCAAAGTTAATGGTAGTTTAAATCGATTAAATGTTAACAACTCTCAACTTTAACATATATACTGCCTCATACACGCATACTCTATAAAATGTCAGCTACAATTGTTAGGTTTACATATTACGACATCATTTATATAACACCTCAAATCCATCTGATATCTGTAAATAAATTTTCATTTTTACCCAGAAAAGTCAAAAATGATCATTTTTATTTCATTTTTGAATATATGTGAAATAAAAGTAAACGACGGGGTCAATCAAATTAGTGCATGCATCTCTAGCAAAGGCAATTGGCCTTGCCACATAGACACCATAAGCTGGACTAAATGGCATGGTCCTATCCATGTGAGGGTTATTTGCTATGTGTAATTCAAGATCATTGCATTTGTCCTATAATTTTAACTTCAATTCACTATTATCATAATAACTAGAAATGAACATTTTATGTTATTCTTTGTTCTTTTTCCCAATTCCATAGCATCAGCATACAGGTGTGAAATATATTCTCGAAAGTGTCTACCATTGACGCCTAATATGTCATCAATATATCCAAATGTCAACTGAAAACGTTTATCATGAAATATCCTCCCTTTTGACAGCCTTACCAAAACCCACACTCACTGTAGAATGGTTATAAACTGGCCAAAAGAGGTGAAAAATCAGCACCCACCGAAACACCAACTCTCTGTCCAAATATGGAATCTCCAAATTGACATAATTATATGTCATTAAGCAAAAAGTCCAACAGCTCGACAAACTGATCACATTCAAATACAGACTGGCCATCTTTCACATCATTAGCAAAATGTGTAAGGCTCGTTTAATTTACCAATTGTACTTCGCTAAGAATAACCTTTAGAAATGCCATGGGAGTTTCAGAGTTCGTGTGCCCATATGCAAAACAAAAAACTGAAGGGCACAGTCTCATTATATACGACCGCCTGTATTCTCAGTGTACCAACATAATATGTTTAACCTTACTTGAAGGCTTATCAGCTCTTACCCAAGCCTTTTATAGTTGGGTTTATTAAACTTGTATAATAATAATAACATTCTTGTTTTTTAGGCTTATTTTCCAGGCTTATTTTATACCTCAGGTTTGGAAGACTTGTTTAGTAAGCCTTCAAATTAATGCCTATGCATACTTGCATTACCTTCAAATATGTAAATTATAAGGGTTTACTCTAAGTTAAAAGATATTTAAAAATGGGAAGACAAATATCAGGATTAGCTAGCTGTGTAATAGTTGGTACATTGCCGTGTACTTCACATGATAAGTCTCACTTTTCAGGTCGGTTATTTCATGTGAACCACGCCCCTATATTATAACAATAGGCCAGTAACTAATCCTTTAATCTACACATACAATTGTATGTATATATAAATGCCTTTTAATTATGTCTGTACTTTGATTTTGTTTTTCATCTGTAGCATTTATATAACAATAGCAATCCTTGATTTCTGAACCCTTGCTGAACCACTAAAAGGGAGGTGAATCTGGTCTGAACACTTGAGCAACACCCTGGATCCTGTCTCAGATAAATCTGAAAGTTATCTGAACTGCAAGTAAGTAGAATTACCTAAGCCACAGGCAGGCTGCTAGTTGCAGCAACATTCTGAATCCTGTCTTGCACGACATGCCATAGTGATAAAAAAAAAAAACCCTGAAATTTTGTGTAATTGCCAATAAACACAACTGGACAACTGAATTTCGTTTACAACCCTTCTAGCAACATTCTTGTTTTGTCTTACAGTACAGAAAATGGTAATTAAGCTGGAGGTTCAAAGCTCTAGAATTTCCATACGGACATTACGGGATTCTGCGTTTTCACTTGCAAAAAGCACAAAAAGTCATGGAAACTGGTGGAAGATTACCATGCATACCCTTTTTTCGTGATTAACACTGAAAAAAGAATGGCAAAAACATGGAGCTTTATAATAAAATAACACAAAAAAGCATGGAAAAGTTGGACTTTGTCAGAATTATAAACATGAAAAATAAATTTGGTCAAATTTTGAAATGGAACAGCATGCAAAAACAACACTTAGTCATTTTATGGACACAGAAATATTGAACTTAGATTTTTTCATGAAAAAGCACAGAAAGTATGGACTTGTATTTTTTCAGTAACAGAAAGAAAAAGCACAACTCAATAATTCATGAATCAATACATATGTATTGACCCAAGCAAATTGATTCACTGCCATCCCAGTATTATACCTTATAAAGATGATTTTATGCATGAACAGTAGTTGTTATTTTTTGCTCATTTAAGCGTAGTTAAAAGCATATGTATAATATTTTCTCACTTACATGACAAGGTGATACAATGGGTAATCTCATTGCATTTGATGGACAGGGCTTTGTATGTAATTGCTTCATGTACATGTCCAGTGGTTGAACAAACCGTATCCTTTGCTGTCCAATTCAGAATGATGTTATTCAAGTAGGATTGCAAGGTCCTTCATTGGACATCTGATTGTGATATTTATTGTATGTTACACTATGCCCAAACTGACGCCAATTTTGGCGATACCCTCACCCCCTAACGTCAAATGCCATTCAGCGTCACAAGTGACGTGACCCCCAACACGTTATCTAAATGAACTGAAAACAAAAATTCTTGGCATCTCGCCATTCTTTTCCACATATCAATTACATGTACCACATTTTTTCGAATTACATGTTATACCGTTTTACAGGTTCTGCCCCCTTAGCCAGGGTAATGCTAGCACTGCTGGCAAGAATGAGAAACAACCTCGCTCCTTGAGGCTCCTTGCCATAAGCTTTGTAGGTGTGTAGTCTGGAATTTTACCTCCTTGCACATTAAGGTCCCTGACATAGCAGTCAAGACAGTACTGAGGGACAGGAACTGTTGGTTGTCTATGACCTGGCTTTTCAACAGCTCCTTCCCAACATTTAATGCTGCATTGTGACCCGCAGCTTTCCGAGCTTACTCTCTGTCGGCATCATTACTTTTGTCCAGTTGTTGTTTGTGATTGTCCTACTCGGAAAAGAAGGAGTGGTAACAGCAGTCAAGGTAGAAAGCTTCAGCTGCAAATAAATCACATTTACTTTACAGAACAGAAATTTTATCTTCAATCCAGGTATATTGTCAATCGTTGTAACAAGATCTGTGGTAACCAGTTACCTAAAAGTCAATACCATCCAGCATTTCTGGCAGCAGATTACATACAGTCGTCATACGATGTGGAGAATCAATTGGCTTTGCAGGTCTGCTATCACGGATAACAAGTGGATATGGCAATTAATCTGATGGTGACATTTGACTGAATTAACACTCGTGAAGAGATTGTTGTCAGGTACTTTCGGGGTGTGCAACACACAAGTGCAGGTAAGACTTTTGTGTTTCACACAGGGTTCAGTCCGATCAAAACTTTGATCACTTGTCCTCTTCTTTTTCAGCATGCTCAAGTACTGTGAAGCTGATTAGTTTGCTACAGGCTACTACTGGTAAACTGCTATTAGTTGGTTATTCGCAGATTGTGCAGTGTCATTCACGGTGTACTTTCACCAATGGGTCTAAAAAGCAGAAATTAGCAAGTACTATTACATATGCATGTAATAAAGTAGATAATATGATGATAATGACATTTTTAAGTTTAAGAAGTAAGATTCTGCCCCCACCCCTCCCTCATACAGGAGCAGGATAAGAGCTTAAACAAAATGGAAAATAAAAAGAAAGTTTAAAAGAAAATGACTACCCTTTGTGCACAAATCACGTGACCTTGACATGTAATCACGCTAAAAACTCCTGAAATAGGTTCAACACGTCAGAGACCATAAACTCTACACCAAAATCATGAAAATAGACGGACTGGTTACGTATATAAAATAAACATAATGCATTTTCAATGAAAATGACCCGGATCACATGTTATAAACACATAACCTTGACATTACATCATGTTTAAAAGCATTGAAATCATTTCAGCTCACCAGAAAACCATAAAAATAGGCACATATTAAGTTAGGTATTGTCCCACCTGAAAAAGTGACTTTACTTTATAGCTAAATACCAAACACATGCATCCCCGACATGATTAGCCTTTATACTCAATTGGCGGTTTTGCAGAATCTGTCTGCACTAAAGATTGAATGTAAAATTCAAAGATTCATAAATATAAGTGTTTTGAGTAAAAAGTGTTTTTTGTACAATTTTGTATATTTCTTGAAAAATATCCAAGACAAAATTTGTGCTTTTATAATCACAAATATGTATCTGAAAAAGCGTACAGGGATTTTTTCATAACTGTATCTGTTTGTCTACCGAAGCTGACTCCTGTGTCACTGTATTGTAACCACAAAAGGTTATGTACCGTTTAGGGCAGTGACTACATACACCAGGCAATATCAAATGCATCAAGTCGCACTGCAGAATACACAGTATTTCACTGCATTGTACTAATATACACGTCCCTGTACAGTATTACGCCTGGCAAGGTCACCATCAAACAGTAGTCGTGGTGCCTATACTAGTTACCAGACGGCAGCATAAGCTAGACAGCATCTAATAATATAACAGCAGAATCTACCTTTTTTACAAGGCCTTTGCTTTATACATTATAAAAGTGGAACCTTAAAGCATTGAACATTTACAATGAATGTAACCTGTGGTATATAATATTGGTATATTAAACACAACATGAAAGGTGTTATATTTGTAGCATACATAACACTGATGCTGTGATTAATGTTGAACATAAGAGTCTATAAATTTTATTGTGAAAACACAGTATCAGCAATCACCTATGGCTGAGGCCCGGTAACTGTAGACACACAAAAATAAAGGATTCTAGAATTTATTTGGTTTGCATGTTTTTACAGGTTATGTGTTGAGACATGAAAAAGAGGTAAAACTGGGTTACTGGTTGGCTTCTTTAATTGTGTATGGCATGATAAAGTGAGGTAGCTCTTGTGCTAATAAAAACAAAACAAGATATGTTTGTGAAACATAGATGCCCCCCGCCCTCATTACCCTTGCCCTCGCTACCCTATTGATAGTGGTAGATGGGGCACTCGTGACCTTACAAAAATTAGTGAAGTGTGCAAAAACCACAGAAAGTCTACTGTCTGTGTGTGACCCTCAAAACTGGGTCAAGGTCACCCATCTACAAACTCAAACTATCCCTTATAGGCAACCATAAAGCTGTGCAATATAAAAGTGCTACCTCTAAAATGCAAGTTATCATGCAGAAACCGTATTCAACCAAGTGGCTATGTGATCTTTGAAATTAGGTCAAGGTCACCCATCTTCAAACTTGACTAGCCGCGAATACGGACAATTATCCAGTTATCATGTGGAAACCAAGTTAACTCAGGTACCAATGTGACCTTGGAAATTAAATCAAGGTCACCAAACTTTAAACTTCTTCTAGCACTTAGCAAGAACTATAGACCTGTAAAGTACCCCAGTCTTATCTTAAAAACTTCTTGAGTTATTGTGCAGAAACCACAGGAATTCTACAATCTCTCTGTGACCTTTAAAACTTGGTCAAGGTCACTCATCTTCGAACTCAACCTAGCCCTTACAGAGAACCATAAAGCTGTGCAATATAAAAGTCCTAGCTCCAAGTTATAAGATATCATGAGAAAGCATGAACCGATATTCAGTAAAGTGGCTCTGTGACCTTTAAAATGAGGTCAAGGCCATCCATCTTCAAACTTCGCCTAGCCCCAAATATGGACTACAATCCTGTGCGATATAGAAGTCCTAGCTTTAAAACCTCTTCACTAATTGTGCAGAAACCAAAGTTAACTCAGGTACCAATGAGACCTTGGAAATTAGGTCAAGGTCATCCATCTTCAAACTTTGCCTACTTTTGACTAGAATGGTACAGTATCAAAGTCCTAGCTCAAAAACGTCTGAGTTATTGTGCGGAAACCAGTCTACCGACCGACCGACATGTGCAAAGCTATATGCCCCACCTTCTTCGAAGGGGGGCATAATGAAGATAGTTCACCTCTCATACCACCTTGTTCCTTAGGCCTTACTTATAAAAATGTATTTCGGTTGCATTTGGGTTACTCTCAATTTATGGGTGCCACATAATAGACCAGCTACTCTTTAGTATTTGATTGATCAATGCATAATCAATGATCATCAGAACTAAGTGCGTTTTTCAACAGGCACTGTCATTTACCAATCTGTTTGGTAGAACACTGGCTCTGACTGCATTTTCTGTAGATAGTTCTAACTCTGTTTGTATATAGGTCCTGATAAGCCAATGTAGGTAAGATCATTTCGGCCGACAGATGTTTGAAGAATATGGATCAGCGTGTCGTTGTTCCACATTTCCAATAAATTCGTTTGGCTGAGATCATGTAGGATTCCTGCTGTTTAGAAAATTTTCATTTGTATTTTAATCAGATTTCAATCTAGCCACACTGTTTGGATTTCATGTTTGACCAAACCATATTCTACAAAGACAGCTTATTTCCCGACAAAATATGCCAATAAAATAATCTGCCATGAACACTTAATAGATGGACTGTAAGTTGAAACACTTGTAGTTTCCTTCATGCTGACATTTTTGCCTGACAATGTATGGTCATTGAAGCTTTTGGCATGTTTGAAAATAGACGACCGGTTGAAAGTGTTTGAGATGCAGTGCTTTTGTAGTGCATCACAAAACGTACTGACCAGTATACATACACATAAATAATGCATCCGCCACGTGTGGAAAATCTTAGGCTTGGGCACAAGATTGCAGGTCAAAAGGGAGACTACTGCACATGTTGAATGGGAAGCACCAATTTGCTGCCTCGTTTTTCTACCACAAAGTCTGCAATTATCGGTAGTAGTGCTGTTATGAACAATAACATTCACTCATGAAATGCGAAGCTTCGTTCCGATATTGCATCACAGAGTAAAAATTTCCTTTTGAGGGCTTCCGGGACAATATATTTTCAGTGTTACACATAGCGTTGTTAATGATATATTCTCGTCAAGGGAATGGTAATAGAGCATGAATATTTGTTAAACACGTGAACCGTTACTTGCTGCAACACTTGATTATAAGAAAATTTTCTGAACATGTGGGTGATGCAGTGAAGCAAACTAAGCCAATCAAGAGGCTTTACAACACTGTCAATAATGATCATTCAATGGTGCAAGTAACGCTCTTAGTGATGATTCTACCTTGTTTTAAAGTCTTGTCTGTATTTTACTCTCACCATCTGAGACAAAACTTAAGTGCTTTAGGTCAGGCATGTCAATATGCTTCGCTGACTTGTCCATGTAAGGCCAGTCATAGCTCAAATTCTTGGTGTACCCATTGTAGTTGGACAAACAAATTTGGATCACTGAGGAGGATGTCATGGTCTGAAGCCACTGTCATTAAATATAGACCACATTGGGGTCATCCAACAAGGAAAAAAGATTGTGTCCTGCAAACGTTACTGGTTATCACTGTCAGTATTTTTTGTGATAGATTTCTAATTAAAGCTAGTTTGTGGCAGCACAAAGTACATATACTCATTCCTTTTAAAATATACATCAACCAGTTGCCTTTTATAAGTGACTGCCTGTCTCAAGTTAGGAGTGAAATTTATTTCTTCATATTGGTTATCGGAAGTTTAATGTTGATGTTTTGGTTATTATTCAATCTATACCTTTTGCTGTTTATTTACTTTGGTGTCATTGTTGGGTTGAAAGTCACGAATACAGGTAATGCTTTTTCTGAACTATTTGATGAATATTTTTCTGGCTATGTTGTGTTGTGAGCTGCGTTCTTTGAACCTTAGTTATAAAAGAGGTTGAGCATTTTTATAATTTTCCAGATTTATATTAATAGCACGAAAATGACATAGGCCTACTTTCTTCTTTTGCTGTCAAGTCAGGTGACTGACAAGTCAGGAGAACCGAAACGTAGCAGGCTTAACATGTCTTTATATATATGTTTGGCGCCAGTGCTAAATTTGGTCTTGTAAGTGGTTGGGCCTAAATGTTTTGGAAGAAACTAAAGCCTGCAGTTCATTAAGATTATCTAAAGGTTGGGAGGACTGGTTCAAACTACCATTACCTTTTGCTGGTATCTGTCTCAAGCTAGGAGAGATCTTTTCCTTCATACTGGATTTCATATTCATCCACTGATATAAAAAAAATATAAACGTATATTTACCTTGGTGATCTGGATTTTGACTGCTTGTTTGATGACTGACGGGTTTTGATCATGGAAGGCTCTTGTTTGCTCGGATTTTCGGTGCAGTTTCTCAGGCATTGTTGAAAACAGTCATTTTCATGTTGTCAATATGGCAACTTATCATCTTTAGATACTCAATGAATAAGGTATTGCTTTATGAATATTCACGTTTTCCTGTTGTATCTGGTGATGTTCATGTTTGTCAAGATTTGGATAATTTTCAACTTGGCCTGATTTTCGACTATGACATTGGTATATAATGGTCTCTCAAGCTATATAGACATATATTTGTAGACCATGGAATATGTGTCCATTTACATAGCATTATTGACTTTAGACAGGTCAAACGACATGTGATGACATGATGGCCATACAAGCGATGTTGCACATGAAGCCTTGCAGATCTTTCAGAAATGCCTCTTACTGGAAAGCAACAAAAGAACAGAAATTTACGTCATATCTCCTTTCACTTTTCACTTTACCTTTATTTATGAAGGTAAAGTGAAAAAGTGAAGGGAGATCTGCTTTAAGTGTTTTGCTCTGAAACCTAATTGATGTGGAACTAACATTTTGTATTGAGATGAATATTCATATACATGATTGTGGACAAGACATTCTGAAAGTCTAGAAACGCCAGGTAAAATTTATACTTTGGGTCCCAAAAAGCAGGCACAACCGGTGCTGCATGCTCGTCAACAGGTTGTATGTATGGAGAGTTTGTGTATTTTGTTGAACCAGTGCTTTTGTTACCTCTTTTGGGAGGATGTGGTGGTCTTGAAAAGCACTTTTTGTTTATTTGAAGGCTGCATGCATCTGTAGCAGGTGACTGTTATGCTTCTTCAAACAAGCTTGGGCACTCTTTGGTATGATGGTGGTGACCTTGGCAATTTTGGCCTGGCGAATTTGGTTCCACTGGTGTGACCAACTACATCCCATATGTGTTTAAAAGGGGGGCAGGTCAGGAGATCGGGCTGGCCATGGCAACATTTGTATATTGTGCTGCTGCAAATACTGTATGCTGACTTGTCCACTATATGGTCATGCTCTATGCGACCATGCAAACACCCACAAATCTCACTGAAAGGCTTATGTCTAACCTGTATCCTGTCATCATGGAAATTGAGACAAAATCGAGACTTGTCCGAGCACATCACATGTTCCTGACACCACTGTATCTGTTGAGCCTTCTGTGCAGGACAGAGAGGTATGCTGATGACAGGGTGGTATGACCTCCATTTGGCTGACACCAGAATCCGGTTGATTGTACACCACGATGCGCCAATGTTGCACCCCTGGCGTCACTGCTGATAAAAAACTCTTAAAGGAATCTGTGCGTCTTTGTGCATCGCACCAGTTAACAGTCATCCCTTCCATCTCAGAGTCTTGTTTTTCCAGATGTCGCTTTCCTCTTGCATCCCCTTGTTACTTGAAAAGGGTCCCACTACCTCTGAATTACAGCCCTGGAACACCCCATTGGCGGCTACACAGTGAAAAAATCAGCCTCCAACATTGCAATGGTCTGGCTTCTGTCGAATTAAGAGTGCTGTGAGTACCCCATACACCATGGGTTCACACGGATCCCTGTGTTGCCAGTGGCTTCTTGTTAAGCACACAGGCGTCCCAATACGGGACACACTCCTCACACTTTTGTCACTGTTTATGACATTTCCAGGACATTTTGTTTTTGTATGACCACTCAGGCATTCTCGTGGCTATCCTGTTTATGTTACACAACATTCCATGTGATATATATTCTGCACAAACTAATATTTTGAGCAGTATATATTGGCCTGTGATTACCTTGGTCAATTTCGGACCCTTTTTGATGGATTGCAGAAATATAAGCTGTGTTCCATGGATCAGAAAAATTACTAAGTACTGGGGATTTATTCAAAATGATGGATTGGCTGTCAGATATAGTGGGAGATGTTAGCTTCAGCGACATGGTCAAGATATTTTCAAGCTCAGTGGCTTTGTTCCTTGACATTGCAGACCAGAGCATGTATATGACAAAGATGAGATCATACTGAAATGGAATCTCGCAGGGAATATGGAACAAAGTTTGACTTATAGTCAATCATTGTGAGGTTCATGGATGGGATTTTTCTTATTTCATTTTTTATTTTTTTTTAATTTTTTGGAGTCCTTTTATAACCCATTTCAATGAACTAGTCATGAAACAATTTGAAATTTGTTGGAAGTTAGCGAGTGTGTCATCTGCGTTATATATATATATATATATATATATATATATATATATATATATATATATATATATATATATATATATATATATATATATATATATATATATATAAAAGAATGTGATGGATCTACGAGGGGTTTGGGGCAAAATGTAGTGATGCAGTTTCAGTGTTCCTTGAGTTGGAAAGGAGTTGGTGCCTTATTAGCATCAAAGTCAATTTTTTTCATTTAAGGAAGCTCTGAATTTTTTCAGAAGGGCGCCTCTTTGTAAGAACATCAACCCAGAATTATTTCCATGTGTCCCAAATACTACTTATATTGTCGAAACACCCAGAGATGTACCATGGGGCAAGTTTTAAACCATCTACTCGTTTTTTAGGGTTAAGCTTTTTGACGTTCCAAAATGTTAAAAAATGATGATTGGTAAGAGTTTATACAGGATCCAATATGAAAACAGTAACAAAATTATTGGTTACTGAGATCACTTAAACTCCTTAGGTAAAATTTTTATTGTTTTGGATGGTAAGATCAACAATGGTGAAAATGAATCAGTTATTCTGGTGAGGGGTTTGATGACTTGAGTAAAACCATGGGTTGACAAAAGGACATAAAACTTGAAAGGAGGTGTTGACTGTTTATTCACACAAACAAAATCACTAATGACATAACCAGTTGGTACACTGTCATCCTTTGAGTTTAGAAGGAAGCCCTCAAAATACTGATTGAAATCAACATTGGGGTGTAGGCGTGAGCAAACCTATACTAGTAAGGGTTTACGTTTACTTTGGATAATTTGCACACTTAGATTCACGAGACTAGATTGGTCAAGACCAGGCACATCTTCAAATGTGATACCCTTTTTAATATAGATGCTTCCATCCTAGGCTCCAGTGTCATTGGGGGTGGGTGGGGGGTGTCACACATACAAAAAAAAAAAAAATAACCAGGAATGGCTCCTGACTCTGTATGTGTGATATCCCTCGACCATATTTTCATTTCCTCAATACTGTCTAGTTTGTGCTTATCCATCTAGCAATTTTATCGGCGAGAGTAAATATGCAATCTTCAAATGTGATACCCTTTTTAATATAGATGCTTCCATCCTAGGCTCCAGTGTCATTGGGGGTGGGTGGGGGGTGTCACACATACAAAAAAAAAAAAAAAAATAACCAGGAATGGCTCCTGACTCTGTATGTGTGATATCCCTCGACCATATTTTCATTTCCTCAATACTGTCTAGTTTGTGCTTATCCATCTAGCAATTTTATCGGCGAGAGTAAATATGCAATCTTCAAATGTGATACCCTTTTTAATATAGATGCTTCCATCCTAGGCTCCAGTGTCATTGGGGGTGGGGGGTGGGGGGGGGGTGTCACACATACAAAAAAAAAAAAATAACCAGGAATGGCTCCTGACTCTGTATGTGTGATATCCCTCGACCATATTTTCATTTCCTCAATACTGTCTAGTTTGTGCTTATCCATCTAGCAATTTTATCGGCGAGAGTAAATATGCAATCTTCAAATGTGATACCCTTTTTAATATAGATGCTTCCATCCTAGGCTCCAGTGTCATTGGGGGTGGGGTGTGGGGTGGGGGGGTGTCACACATACAAAAAAAATAACCAGGAATGGCTCCTGACTCTGTATGTGTGATATCCCTCGACCATATTTTCATTTCCTCAATACTGTCTAGTTTGTGCTTATCCATCTAGCAATTTTATCGGCGAGAGTAAATATGCAATTAGTCCTTTTTCGAGAATCAAACTTATTACATCCATGCATAAATTTGAGTGCTCGTTGCCGTGACAAGTGTTGGTATCAGGTAAAAATTCATTGACTGGAAAGTTAAATAATTCAGAACATTTTGAAAAGGTGGGAATTGTACAGAACTGACGATACCAGTTACTGTTTTGGTTTGTGAGGTTGTGATAAATTGGTAAGCCTATATTAATACAGTTTATATGATAGAAGGTGTCACAATCATCTCATTTGATCCCTCCTTGGTTTGACAAGATGTTTTGGCACATTTCCCACACAGGTACTTCCAAGTTCCATTTATGTCCAGGGTTGCTGAGACATCATCAGAGGTTAAGGGAAAAGCATGAAGCTTTTAGATTAATGCAGTTTTTTTATATAAAATAATACAGTGTTTGTTCCATGACAGCAAGGGCACTGAGCTGTGTATGTGGTTGCCTGGTATAAGTAGTCTGTGGTCTGCTAAAACAGGCTATGAGAATCATGATGAAAAAACATGGGTCTATAAACTCATAGGAGATGTCACAGAAAATTAATAGTGCTGGTGTTGGTTGTAACCACCACCTAATCATGCAAGTCTGTATGACAACATAATTTAAGGACAGGTAAGGCACCAAAAAGAAATTTCATTTTAATCAATCCTAACTCAGAATGTATTCGCGTTAGGATAACAAATCATATATGTTTGTAATCGTCATACTCCAAAGAATTTAGATGTCCCGTATTTGGGTGTCTGTGATGTTAATTCTTGAATAAACAATTGAAAGGTGACCGCACAGCATCCACCCCATAAATATCGATATAAGTCACTAATTACTTGAGATAAAATCATATATACACTTGCATTTTAATCCTGGCATATTGACAGCAAAAACCGATGCTGAGATGTTTTTATACTTGGTTTAGTTTTTATGTGATCCATCCTCAAAGTTTGATATTTCAATTTTCCTTTTGATTTCTATTCATTTTCTTTAATTCATAGAAAAAGAAGGAAGCAAAATTTTGAAAATCGCTGCAACATTTTTGCCGATCAGACATTACAGAATGAAAAGCCGTTAACCAGATTAAATTTCGCCCAGCCGTTTTCTTGGAATAACCATTCTTAGGTGTGGTTCTCGTCCTATTATCCTTTCTGAGAAAACAAGCTTCAAACGCCTTTAATGTTGATCATTTGCCTCTGAAATAAAACCGTTTGCTTAAGTTGAGCTGATATTCATACAAAACGTAGTAAACATCGGCCCTTAACATTTGGTGAAGTTGTCAATCAATTATTGGCCAATCACATGAATAAAAGAGCCTTTGAAGTATGGAAAATATTATTCAGCGATCTGTCAAATGGTGAGTGACAATCTGGTTTCAAAGCGTGACGTCATGGAGGCGGCCCTTCGGGCCCCGTGACCTCAAGCCTGGCAACGAAAGTGGTGTTGCCTTGCTCGATGCGGCGGCCTTTGGCCGCTCGTGGTCAGTGGACGGATGACATGTTTGGTCTGCCTCCCCCTACTTCTTCATCCCGTTTTCAGTGAGTTTCATCTCTCTCTCTCCAACCAGAGTTTGAGTCACTATTTTGTGTGTTTTCTCTTCTGTTCACGTTTATGCTTATTTGTCGCGTCTCTGGGCTCTTCGAGGGGTTACAAACCCGGGTCAGCACACCCGAGTTGACAAATATGGAATAAACTCTTTAAAACATGCAACTGGAAAAAAATTCAAACATAAAAAAGGCTCTAACTTTCAGATTCTAAAAATTACATGCTCTAGAAGGTGGGATTTCTTGTCAGGTAAAGTCCGATCATCAATTCAGATTGGAATAATGGTCTAATTTAGTTGCCTCCGCCCAGTTGTCGTCAACGCAATCCGTTTAATTATGGTATTCATTTCATTGGTGTCTTCCTGTTTCCTAATGATACAGTTATGGTTTTAACAAATAAATAGGCCTAGTTCTTTTGAATTCAGGCCTTTTAGCTTGTTTGCCCCATAGGTTTACAGGCTTGTGGGCCTAAATTGTAGGCCTAAGCCTAGGCCTATTTGGTTTGACAATTAGGGGTTGGCCTAAGCTCTATACTTTACATTAATTTCCTACACAAAATGTCCCTTTAGTAAGATAAACCCTGACGGAAATATTATCGTAGGCCAGGTTTTGTTTTTCCCGGGTGTTATTGTTCTGGGAAATTAGAGATTTATTTGACCATTAACTTAAAGACCTGCATGTATTTGGCTTAAAATTTAAGATGGACAGGCATTAATTATCTATTAAACACAGTCTTTTCAGTTGGTGCCAAAATTAACATTTTATCAATATGCATAGATAAAGTTTTGTCAGAGGGTAACCAATCGATCAAGCTGCCTGTTCATCATATTGCTGATTTAATATTCTGGAAAAACAGCAGCCAACCGCCAAAAAGAATGGAGAGACAAAAAAATGAAAGATGAAAAATTCAGATAAAAGAAAACAGAAAGGAAGGGGAAGGCACAAACTTATTTTAAAGATCTTACTCCAGAGGAACTGGAGAAAGAATGGGAAAAGGACGTGAAACGCAACGGCTCAGACAGAAGAGATTGAGAAAAATTAAAAACAAAAAACAAAGAGCTTGAAGGGACATATTTGTTTTGTCTTTTAAAAAGTATTTTGATTGTCATGTTTGAAAATTAGTTTTCCACTGTTTGCATGGCGACAATTATATAACAAGAATTCGTGTAACTTCTGATATTTTTCATAATTTGATACATTACTGGTCCAAGTGTCTTTCGAAAGAATGGTGAAAGTGTTTTATTAAATATGCTTGGGTCTTGGGGAAAAAAATCGGTGAAAACTCCGATTTAGGCCAAAATAAACGAGTTGCTTTTCTCTCTGGCTGGCTACCTGAAAGGTATTTAAATATAAATTTGTAGACATATTTTACAATTTAAAAGTAAAACCACTGAATATGGGTTTGAGCACCATTCTGTTTCCCGTGATGATTTTTTACGGTCAATCAACTTATAGCCATCTTTTAATCTGATGATATTTGTATTTCTCGCTATTATATTTATAGACATATTTTATAATTTAAAAGTAAAACCACTGGATATGGGTATGAGCGCCATTCTGTTTCCCATGATAATTTTTTACTGTCAATCAACAAACAGGCATCTTTTAATCTGAAGATATTTGTATTTTTCGCTATTTTAGATAAGTTACAAAAACAAGGTCATTAAACAGATAGTAGTAACTTCCTACATGAAAGTACTTGCTGTTGTTCTTGTTGTGTAGCATTGTGATTCCCGATTACATACTTGGTTAAGTGTGATGTGATTCAAATTTTCTATCCCGAACATTAAAAAATATAAAGAATACAAACTCTATTTTTTAAAGATAACGCTTTCTTTATATTCCTTCATGTAAAATTCCATCTCTATTACACAAATTATACATGGAGATGTTCTGCATGTACGAATGCCTGAGTGTATTCTTAGATGTATTCTTTGTGTTCAATAGAATACGTTAATTTGGCTCATTATATACCAAATTGCAACTTCCGTTATGCTTTGGCTATACCTTTTCTGCTGTTTTCCTTGAATATACTTTCATTGAAATAGGCTTGTTGCAAGTACATTCTCAAGTAATGCATTTATAAGTTTATCTGACAATGCTTTTCTTGTATGTAAGAGGCCAGTGTGAACGACGAGAGAAACCTCACTTCAATGAATAAATAAGTCTGTAAATATACATAATGTAAAATTCTCCAGGTGAATTTTAAATAATCCAAGATGTCACTGTGTGGGAGAACAAAAAAAAATTATGTATGTTCTTTTGTCTAATGTAAATGAATTGTCAATATTTGTGGAATTTCATAACGGAAGTTACATCTTCTTTACCACATATCTTATATATAGTGCACTGGCATCTAGTTAGCTCGTCACAAAAGTGGGTTCTTGATTAAAAGTACACGTCATAGTTCCTCTTCTTCAGAAAATGTATGTTAAACAGCTCTTGAATTTAAGAGAGTGAAAAATCCATGTATGTTGCACAGTGACCCCAGAAACGGGGTCAAGGTCACTCATGTACTGTCAAAGGATGACCTTCTCAGAGAAACACTATCATGTGCAGCATCAAGGTCCTAACTCAAAACAGATCTCAAGTTATCAGGTGAACAGTATATTTCGTGTCTGTTGTGCTGTGGCCTTGGGAATAAGGTCAAGGTCTCCAAATCACTGGAGCATGCCCATTTGCACAAAATAGGTATACACTTATAAAAGGTACATGCTACCAAGTTTGGCACAAATCTGCCCAAAATTATTTAAATTAAACCATTACATTACTCATGTTAAACTTTCCTGTTAAAACTTGTTTTAAAAGATTTTTTGAGAAAAAAAATATCGTAAAAAAATCACTGGAGCGTGACAATTTGAACAAACTTGGTACAGACCCACCTAAGGTACATTGCCATCAGCTTCATTGACCGATAAATACCCGAATTGAAAAAAAAAAATCATTAAAAATCAGGAATACACAGCACTGCCACCTAGTGACCAACTTTGTTTGACCCTTCCACAAAGAACATATCAACCAAGTTTCAGCTTGATATGAGAGACGGTTCTGGAGAAGTCAAAATTTGCAAATCATAAAAATTAGAAAAAATGCCGCGCCACATGGTGAACAAAAATCAAGAATTAGGAGTCCACGGGAGTGTCCCTGCGGTATATCAAAGCAATTTAGTGAGCGGTTTCGGAGACGATTTTCAGCTCAGCTGACTTGTCAGTCAGCTGAGCTTATCTTATGGTCCTCTGTCCGTCCGTCAACAGTTTACATTTTCGACTTCTTCTCCGAAACCGTCAGCCAGATTAACTTCAAACTTGGTGGGGATGTGCCTTGGGTAGGTGTCTACCAGGTTTCTTCAAATGGTCACGCTCCAGTGATTTTACAATTTTAAATGATTTTTTTAGTTCTTTTTGGGGCAAATCTTACACAATCCTCTCTTAAACCGCTCGCCCAATTGCTTTGATATCACACAGGAAAACACCTAGGGACTCCTTGTTCCTGATTTGTTCACCAGGTGGTGCTGCAATTTTATTGTAATTTTTTATGAATTTTTGTGTGTTATAGCTATTTTCGACTTCTTCTCCAGAACCGTCACTCAGAAACATGGTGGCT
The DNA here is from genome assembly GCA_964020975.1 of Hermodice carunculata. NCBI lineage: Eukaryota > Metazoa > Annelida > Polychaeta > Eunicida > Amphinomidae > Hermodice > Hermodice carunculata. Next base: position 58,244,157 of record OZ026613.1, on the reverse strand, counting down.
ATGTTCCTTGTGGAAGGGTCAAACAAAGTTGGTCACTATGTGGGAATACTGATGATTCCTGATTTTTAACGATTTTTTCCATTCGGTACTTTCCGGTAAATGCACCTTTCCTATTGATTACCATGCAAGTCAATGGGCATTCTAATGCAAATTTACATTTTCAACTTTTTCTCCAAAACTGTCATCCAGATTTACTTCAAACTTGGTGGGGATGTATCTGGGTGGGTGTCTACCAGGTTTGTTCCAATGGTCATGTTCCAATGAATTTTGGATTTTTTTATGATTTTTTTTTTCAAAAATCTTTACAAAAGTTTTAATAGGAAAGTTTAACATGGGAATTTCTTGTAATGGTTATAACTTTAATAATTTTGGCCAGATATACTTCAAATCTGGTGAGGATGTGCCTTGGGTGGATCTCTACCAAGTTTGTTCAAATGGTCACGCTCTATTGATTGTTGGATTTTTTTTTGATTTTTTTGTTTTTTTTTTGTTCTTTTTTGGGGCAAACCTTAAAAACTCTTCTGCTCTGAAACCGCTCATCCAATTGCTTTGATATCGAACATGGACACTCCCAGGGACACCTTGTTCCCAATTTGTTCACCGGGTGGCGCTGAAATTTCTAAATTTTTTTTCATGAATTTTTTGTATGGTTTTGCTATTTTTCACTTGTTCTCAGAACCGTCAATCATATTAAGCTGAAATGCGATGGATGTGTTCTTGTGGAAGGGTCAAACAAAGTTGTTTACTAGGCAGTTCTACTTTGGATTCGTGATTTTTAAGGATTTTTCTTCAATTCGGGTACTTATCGGTCAATGCAGCTTTCCTTTGGATTACTATGTAAGTCAATGGGCATTCTAACGCTAATTCACATGACAACTGACACATATTTACTGTTTACTTGATAACTTGAGATCTGTTTTGAGTTAGTACCGTGATGCTGCACATTTTCATGTTTCTGTATGAAGGTCATCATTAGTATATGAATGACCTTGACCTCGTTTCGGGGGTCACAGTGCAACATACATGAAATTTACTCTTCATTATAACTTGAGAACTACTTGAACCTTGATGTTGCACATGTTAGTGTTCTTCTATAAAGGTCAGACTTACTCAGAACATGGGTGACCTTGATCCTTCCCCAAGTGCATGGAGCTGCAAGTGTGATGAATGGCAGGATCAGCTGAGCATGGGCTGTTCACACAGCCCTCTTGTTTAAGATTTATAGCGAGCGTCAGCAAGCTCTTACCATAAATAAGTGTGAATTGCGACATAACAGAACGGTAAATTATCCAGTCAGAAGAGTACTCAGTATCTGTCCAACGATGTTGATTTTCTTCGTGACCCCTACTGCGCACTCGCACAGAGGCGCGGCCATTGCGTTTTGTAGGCACCACGAGTAAATTTTTCAGTTTTATTCACACCAAAGTCTCACACTTACTGGCCTTTATGGAAATCATATCAATAATTCATAACTGGGCTTCAGAAAACGTTGTCGGCAGAGTGTAATGAATGATAACGATTCATCTACTTGCATCGTTACACCTCGATGGAAGGTGGACCTGGCAAACACGCTTTGGGGGCTGGAAGTGGGTTTCCGCGGAATAGAAAAACTTGACAGGTGTGAGAGTAACCAAAATAATCACCCCAAAGTACGTAGTATTTGTTGCGCATGTTGCGTCGCACCTTGTGACTATTATCTGCTCACTGTGCTGTCACCAGGTTGCTTCTCGGGGCCTTCCAAATCGCAACTTCCCCTAAGTTCTAGTCTCGCTTATCCCTTCCCCCCCCCCCCCCCCCGGGTCCCGAAACGCCATGTTGCCAAAGCCTGCTCCGATTTTGGTGTTGTCGCGTGACAATCCAACAATCACTCTCTGTACCACAGGATACGACAGTGGCGATATGGAAATATTGCGCACAATACTTAAATCTGTGGAACAGCGTCTAACAAAAAGAAAGGTTATACGGCAGATAATTTCGTTCATTTGTTCAAGGTAGTACGGCCTCGCCCCTCTAGACTGGTTTAATAAATGGCAGCTAGAGGGACCTAACGACCAGGTGCCTGATACGCCGACGTTATTATCGATACTTTGTAATGCTGACGCTCGCATCTCAGGCTATGCCTACAACAGATTAAAAAAAATTCAAAAATCACTGGAGCATGACCATTTGAACAAACTTGGAAGACACCCACCCAAGCTTACGTCAGTGGTGCACAGGCTGTTCACACAAACCTCTAGTCTATATTTTGCCTGAAAGTTTTCGATGTACATGCCCATTTAACCAACATTTACTAGCTTCCAAAACTGCATAAAAATCCTTGTAAGTTCAGGTTCATAGCAGGTTTCATATTTTGCTCTTCTAAACAGTTGTCAGTTTTATTGTCTAGAGGCTTGAAGAAGGTACAGGAATTGTGGCTTGATTACCGTACAGATAGCAACATCTTCCGGTATTAACACGTTTTGAATTATAACTAATTCGAAGATCCTGTTTTAGCAGTTGAAGGTTACTGATAATGATTTACCTTTTCAACAGATTTCTTCTTGGAACTTCTCCACTTTGTCTCAAGTCAGGAGTGAAATTTGTTTCTTCACATTGGTATTGCAAGTTGAATGTTGACGCTTTGGTAACTCTTGAATCTCCACTGTCGTTGTTGCTTGAAATTTATAAATGTTGATCATGTTTCCTGAACTGTATGGTAAATACTTCATTCGCTATATTGTACTGTCGGCTGTGTTTTCCACCTGATAGTTATAATGGAGGTATAGAATGTCGATAATGTTCCAGATTCATAAATATCACAAAAATGATGTAGGCCTACTATCTTCTTTTTCTGTAAACTAGGCTGACTGAAAAGTCAAGAGAACCAAAAAGGGACAGGCCTATCATGTCTCTTTTTGTCCTTGGCACAAGTGATGGAATTTGGGTGTTAGGTGGTTAGGCTTCAGGTTTTAGAAAAACTTAAGTCTGTAGTAAATGAAGAATATTTGAAAAGGTGAGAGAATCAGTTTAAAACCACTATTCGCCTTTTATGGGTTACCGCTTGTCTTAAGTCAGCAGTGAACTTTCTTTCTTCATATTGGTTTTGGAAGATGAATGTTGATGTCTTGGTAACTCTTGAATCTCTTTCCTGTCATTGTTGGCTTAAAGATTCATGAATATGGATAATGTTTTTGAACTATTATGTACAACTATTCATCATTCAGATTGGAAAGAATCTATTAAATCTCTGGTATAAAACATATGAGAAACATAACTTTCAGAGAATGATCATATTTTGTGGCCAGTCTTCATTTGAATATCATCAGTTTGTTGAGTTTCTTGAAGATTTTTTAAGATTTGCTGAAAAAAATCGTAAAAAAACCCAAAAAAGAATGGAGCATGACCATTTGTACAAACCTTCTAAAGACCCACCCAAGGTACATTGCCACCAAGCTTGAAGTCAATCTGGATGATAGTTTCAGAGAATAAGTCCAAATTGTGCATTACCATTAGATTGCCCATTGACTTACACAGCAATCAACAAGAAAGGTGAATTTACCAATAAGTACCCAAATTAAAAAAAAAAGTAGTGGAAAATCAAGAATCCTCAGCAGTGCTACCTAGTGAACAATGTTGATTAACCTTTTCGCAATGAACATATCCACCAAGTTTCAGCTTAATCTGAGTGACCGTTCTGGAAAAGAATTTGAAAATAGCAAAAGCACACAAAAATCATTAAAAAATAGAAAACAATTTCAGCACCACCTGGTGAACAAATTAAGAACTAGGAGTCCATAGGAGTGTTCCTATGTGATATCAAAGCAATAGGGTCTATGCATAAGTTCACCAAGCAGGGAAACCCAAGCGGAGATTCCGATGTCAGAGCCAGGCGCGCACAGGTTTCTGGGTAATTTGCGGGCCACTTAGTCTAACCGCACAGGCTACAGCGCTTCTGAATACAGCAAGTACTGAGGAGTGAAACAGGGACCATGATTTCTTCAAGAAACAGAATCTAGGGTGGCTGAAAAAGTATTTGAAAGACAAAGGAATATCAGTTGACTGAATAAAGCGGCACTTTTATTTTTGATATTTGTCAGTTTGACGTTTCTTCCAGCTATCAACATTACAAGCAATACAGCCCACTACACAACAGTCAGTGGTGGTTTACCATGATAATTCACCTTGTCACTCAACGTTCTAACTATCAATGCTTTTTGTACTGCCTCAGCAAGCGATCTACAATGGTAAACTTCTATACACCTCCTGTATTTGGTCCATTTCCTGCTTTTCTGTTCATGTTGACACGGACAAGATTAGTGTCCGCCATCATGCATTATCGTGACCACTTTTGAGAAGGTGCACAGCACGCCATCTGGTAGCGAAAAATCAGCCCGCATGCCTCGCTTTCGTAATGGGACAAGTGCCGGGGTTTTCCCGCTTGGTGAACTTTTTTTTTTTTTTTTTTTTTTTTGAGAAGTCGAAAATGTGAATTGTGGACACACGGATGATGGACAACGGACCATCGTATAAGCTGTGTGACTGACAAGTCAGCAGAGCTAAACTTTCGACCACCGCTTTACCAATTTGATATCAGAGATGCATCTTATAATGAACCAGTTTACTATTTAAAGCCAGCTTTCTCTCATTATTTTAAAACATTTTTATGACACTTTTAATGTATTTATTTGGAGGCTGTCTGAGTGGCGTCTACCCTGATGAGGTTACCGCGATACCTCAAAAAAAATATTGACCACACCTTAACCATTTGTTTCAGTGATGCATCTTTTGATGGACCAGGTTCCGATTTAAAACCAGCTTTCCCTTTGTATTTGTAAACTTTTAATGAAAATTTAAAGTATATATCGTCAAGGCCATCTGAGTGGTGCAGAAGGGGACGACATTACCATAATATTTCAACAAGGATCCAATGCAGCTTCACCATTTTTTCAATCAGTGTCCTCTTACTTTTCTTAAACTTGTTATGAAACTTTTGAAGAATTATTTGATGGCCATCTGAGTGACACACAGTACAGTGGTCTCTGTCACCACACCTTGCCCCAAGAACGCATCCAAAAGTGCTCTTTCATTTAATGCACAATTGTATGGAAATTGTATGTACAGTATTCGACTGCAAAATCTCAAAAATCCAGCATTGAGGAAAAAAAACTGTGGACGCCGAGGATAATCCATTCTCTGAACGCTATTGTATCTACTTTACTGTAAGTATAAGTTTCTTGTAAAGTGTCAAAAGAAAAGAAAAGATGACCAATTCAGCATCAATAACAAACACGTTTGAGAATATATTTTACAAATATACCATGATGATTAGGAATTAAGACAAACTACAAAAAATGACATAAAAAGTTCATGTTTAGACATAATGATGTAAAACGATAATAGTGAATGGAAGTTTAAATTATGTGACAAACCTGATGAATTTGAATTTAACATAGCAAATTACCCCATATGGATAGTATAATTCTGGGGAAAAAAGATGCCACCCCCTTGTTGAACATTATGCACGTGTTATGAGGATGTGTGTGGGGAGTTTATTTACTTTATTATACCATTGCTTTCCACATCTCTTTTGGGAGGAAATGGTGCTCCAAAGAGGACCTTTTTGGTTGTTGCATGAATGTAGATACTGCACACTGACTCGGGCAGAGTGTTGTCGTGCATTATCCAGTTGCAACAGTACCCCTGGACATTCTTGGATCCATTTGCCAACTGTGGACAGGATATCAGCTATGTGCGCTGGCCTGTTAGTGTCACATTCACCCTGATGAGAGCTGTTCTCCCCGTTGCTGTAATTGCCCCCCCCCCCCACACACACACACATCATGACACTGCCTCCTCTATAGCGCTCAAGTTCAACCATACATGCCCTAGGAACCTCTCAGAGGGCACTTATCGAACCCTTATTCTTCCATTGTGAAAATCCAAGGAGAATCGGGATTCATCTGACCACATCACGCTGTTCCATGGAATTCTGGTCCAGGCTGCATGTTCCTCACACTGCTTTACCTATCGTTCTTGTGTGCAGAACTGAGAGGGGTGCGAATAGCTAGGTGGTATGCCTTTAGTTTGGCTGACGCTAGTCTCTTGTTAATGGTTGACTGTGATGCTCTGATGTTGCAGGCCTGGTGCCACTGCTGACAATACCTTTTGGTGGAAAAAAACCTGTGTGGCTTCACAAACCGTATCAAGTAATGGTCATCCCTCCCATGTGACAATCTTGGTCACCCAGATCTGGCCTTCCTCTTGCATGCTCTCGTCTCATGGAAACAGTCCCACCACCTTTTTACCAATGGTCTGGAGCACTCCATCATCCTGGCAACCTCTTGCTGGGAAAGCCCAGCATCCAACATCCCAATGATTCTCCCCTCTAAAAATTCAAACAGTTGTGAGTGACCTGTAAGCTGTGGCATTGTGGACTCACATGGATCCCAGTAGTGCCATGGCCCCCTTATAAGCCTAAAGGCACCCCAATACCAGACACGCTCTTCACACCTCTCTGGCTGTTGTCTTGTTTTCATGAAATTTCTTGTGTATGATTCCTCAAGCATACCCTAAGCTATCGTGCTGATGTTACATAATATTCCATGCAACACCCATATTTTCTATATAAAGGCATATTTAGGGCGGCCCATGTTAAACAAATTTTTTCCCAGCAATATAATATTCAACTCGGGCCAACTTATGGTGTGTCTAGGTTTAATTGCCCTTGCTATAGTATACACTGATTTTGAAAACTTTGACTCCCGTCTGTATTGCTTTTTGCAGAAATTTGTGGAACATGGATATTCGAAAATGAAAATAAAATGATCCTTTCTGAAGGTTTTGTGTAAAAATGAAAATTTGTTATAGGGATATCCAGTGAATTTGAGTTGTTATATAAATGATGTAATAAAGATGTAAACCAGACAATTGTGACATGCATTTTATACAATGGAGGTATGAGACAAATTAGACAGTGTCATTACCATATCCAAACCGTAGTCCTAATGAAACAAATCCAAGGCAATTCCGACCAAAGGCAATGTTCCTTGGTATGTATAGCTGAAACACATAAATTTACAGTTCGTATTTACCCAAAAGAGACCAAAACATAAGTGTAAAGGTCCATAGGGTCGAAAAAGCCATATCTAGTTTTAACATGACAGAATGCAAAAAGTTTTGTTTGAAATTATAGGCCTATTTCAGTAAATTGGCTTGAACAGGTGCATCATTCATGTGCATACAGGACCATACAATTTATGAAAAGGGACCAAAATTTGCAGCACATCAGAGAATTTGTAAGCGGAGGTTCTTAATTTGTTGAAAATGTCAATAAAATTCAGTATTTAAAAAGGTACTACTTGCAACCACCATCTCAACAATGATCATCATCCATATAAGTCCACAAAGTGACACTAACACCAACATCAATCCATCAGAAAAGCCCCCTAGGCCTAAAATGACCATCAACAAGAATCCAAACAACATTATTATATAGTTTGATGTGTTTTAGGCATGTAGTTAAAGACATGATGTTGTTTTAAAGGAGATAAACTAAGAGTATTTCAAAAAAGAAAAGTGTTTGAATCTGCAAATATAGTAAGTACATTGGTTCAAATGTTAAACATCAGCCAGAAGCAAGTGACATTAGGCCTCAAACCATTAAAACATAGTCAAAAATGCATTACAATCACCAAAATTTGTAAGGATAGCAGTCACATTTCAAGTTGGTTTCCAGAAGTATTTTTGAAAGGAAATTTAAATGTTCAAAAAAGCATAGAATCCCACAAGTCATCTAATAAGTCAATTATTAGGGTAATAATTTAGAATTCCAAAACTGTAGTATGCCATTGTAAGTTATCTGTAAGTCAGCCAAGCATAATGTACATCTAACTCGTGGTTCTATAAAGTTCAAAAGGTCAAAATGTAAAACAGTCCTAATTATTGTAAAATTCTACTACCTTTATCAGAGAAAGAATTGGGTTTTATGAAGAGAGAGAGAGAGAGAGAGAGGGGGGAATCATGTTGAAATTCCTAAAGGTAACTGTAAGTATAACTGTTTTCTTGTAACAGATTCAAATTTTTTCATTTATAATCAGACGTAGTTCAACTTGTCAGTCAGCTGATTTAGATGCTAATTATTTACACAGGAGAGAGGGAGAGAGAGAGAGAGTACATTAACCACTTTGAGCCAACCTGACATAACCTTAACAGTAACAAACTATATTCATCAGACAATTATAAAAAAACAACATCAGTTTCACTACATTTGGAACACTTACTGCACTGCAATATGTGCAGAAAATGCCTTAATGTTCAAATTGTTACCAAATATGTGAAAGTTCCATGAAAAGAGAAGCGGACAACAGTTTTCAATGATAGTGATGAGACCAAACCGAATACCAGTTTAGATATTTTCTAAAGTTGAGGATTGCTAACATAAAATCGATTTAAAGTACCACTGCCTTTTGGTAGTACCTGTCTAAAGTGAGGAGAGATGTTTTCCTTCATACTGCATTTCGTATTTGCTGAATGAGTGTATAAAAATATCATAAATTTTTGGTATATATACCTTGAGCTCCTATATTTTGAGCAGGTTTGTTTGATGACTGAAGATTTTTTATTATGGATAGTTCTCGTTTACTGGGACTAATCTAACATTGTTGAAAACTGTTGTCCACTTCTATTTTTCATGACAGTTTGATGGCTATTCAAGACTTGCTGTTGTATGTGGTGACGTTCATGTTGATAGACTTCTCAAAATTTGGATTGTTTACGCTTGGACTGACTTTCAACTATAATATATGGACTTGTCTCAATACTGTTGGCTCAATGAACGGTTGTTTATTTCAGTGAAAAGACAGGCGACCACAGTAACACTATTATGTATTGCCGCTGGTTAAAATCCTCATGGAGGAAGCCTCCCTCCTTCTTCTGCTGTTATATCAGCTACAGCCGTGAATAGGTGTTACACAGCAAATAAGAGCTTTTCCAGAGTGAAAGAATATTTGTTACTAACATTTACCTATGCATGACTCTTGCGGCGCACCATGTTCCTTTAATCACGTGGCTTCTCTATCCAAAGAGTAGTGAAACTTGGGATGCACATGCATTCTACTTAAGTATAACTGTTTTCTTGTAACAGTTTTACATTTTTTCATTTATAATCAGACGTAGTTCAACTTGTCAGTCAGCTGATTAAGATGCTAATTATTTATACAGGAGAGAGAGAGAGAGAGAGTACATTAACCACTTTGAGCCAACCTGACATAACCTTAACAGTAACAAACTATATTCATCAGACAGTTATAAAAAAACAACATCAGTTTCACTACATTTGGAACACTTACTGCACTGCAATATGTGCAGAAAATGCCTTAATGTTCAAATTGTTACCAAATATGTAAAAGTTCCATGAAAAGAGAAGCGGACAACAGTTTTCAATGATAGTGATGAGACCAAACCGAATATCAGTTTAGATATTTTCTAAAGTTGAGGATAGCTAACATAAAATCGATTTAAAGTACCACTGCCTTTTGGTAGTACCTGTCTAAAGTGAGGAGAGATGTTTTCCTTCATACTGCATTTCGTATTTGTTGAATGAGTGTATAAAAATATCATAAAGTTTTTGGTATAAATACCTTGAGCTCCTATATTTTGAGCAGGTTTGTTTGATGACTGAAGATTTTTTATCATGGATAGTTCTCGTTTACTGGGACCAATCTAACATTGTTGAAAACTGTTGTCCACTTCTATTTTTCATGACAGTCTGATGGCTATTCAAGACTTGCTGTTGTATGTGGTGACGTTCATGTTGATAGACTTCTCAAAATTTGGATTGTTTACACTTGGACTGACTTTCAACTATGATATTGACTTGTCTCAATACTGTTGGCTCAATGAACGGTTGTTTATTCCACTGAAAAGACAGGTGACCACAGTAACACTTTTATGTATTGCCGCTGGTTAAAATCTTCATGGAGGAAGCCTCTCTCCTTCTTCTGCTGTTATATCAGCTACAGCCATGAATAGGTGTTACACAGCAAATAAGAGCTTTTCCAGAGTGAAAGAATATTTGTTACTAACATTTACCTATGCATGACTCTTACGGCGCACCATATTCCTTTCCTCACGTGGCTTCTCTATCCAAAGAGTAGTGAAACTTGGGATGCACATGCATTCTACTTTAGTTGTGAAGATGGCTTCAGAGGGCAGCAGGGTCTTTGTAAACACAGAATTGCTGTCGTGGGACATCATCACTGGTGGTTGTTTTTTTATATCCTTGCACAAGTATAACCAAGAAAAGAGATATAGGAGAAGTTATGCATAGGTAATTGCTACTTACAAATATTGCATTAATTCTGGAAGAGCCTTTGTTTATTTGACACATAATTTTAATGAGACTTTTTGTCATTATTTGGCAGAAAACTAGTTGGACGGGGGGGGGGGGTACAGGGCTGATCCTGACAGATGTTGAATGGCTTTGTGTCCATTGTGATAAATGCACTCGTGTTCGTCATATGGAACAACTTCTTGGCTGTATGTATTTTCGCAATACTAACATTCGATAAACTTGCTTGCACACAAGATATAATTTCTTCTGACTATTTCCCACTTGTGATTAGCATGTAAGCTGGAGAGAATATAAGGACAGGCATCAAAATATAGAAAATTAAGTGTTTGAAAGAGAAAAATAGTGTTGACTAAAAGTTGTTAATGTGTGCGTGCTTGTGTTTTTTAATCAAAAACAGTAACCTCATCCCCTTATCACTTGGTGGATATGTATCCAGGGTGTATCTCTCCCAAGATAGATAAAAAGTTGATGCTACAGTTATTTTGGTTCTTTATGCATATATTTTTTACGTTTATATATATATATATATATATATATATATATATATATATATATATATATATGTATATATATATGTATATATATATATGTATATATATAAATATATATATATATATATATATATATATATATATATATATATTGGCTTTCGCAAGCTTATCAACAGATAGTGATTGCCTTCATTCCATACAATTTATCACACGGCATTAAGGGTATTTTATTTATGCATTTATCTGTCCTTTTACACCATTTAATACTGGAGCATTTTATGTTGTCAAAAAAAAAACAAACAAACAAACAAACAAACGAACTGAAATGAGACGTCTGGAGAAACAAAATTGTAAATGATGGCTTAAGAAATTTAAATTGAAGGAAAGGAGATATACCTGTCAGAATTGAGGTTTACTATTATAATTTGGCAGAATATTGTTCTGTCAACTCAACTTTGCACCCACTTTTTGTTGATTCGTTTATAAAACTCAATTTCAGTGCCTGTGACTTTACTGAAATATAGATACGGCTGACCATAAAATTTAGTATGTTCAAGTTAACTTCAATAAAGATCATTGTTTCGTGTACAGTTGTGGGATCTCTGACTTCTGTGTATGTATGGGCATTGTCATTATGGTCATTGGCATCATCACGATAACGGTTCAAAATTAGATTTATATTTTGTATATCTAATATCATTTTATATATAAAGTGAGCGTAGTTTTCATATCTCCATGGATGTTATTGTTATTCCGATATCTTTTCACAGATTCGATGTCAATGCCATCATCAGTGATATGGCAGGTCGAGGTATGGTATGTTCCGGGACAGGGTCTGATAGGTCAAAATTTGACAGTGACAAGGGAGGCTTTCCAAGTGTTCACTTATTTCATTGGGATTTCCATGGCTATGACGTATGTTATACTCACTGTATGGATATTCATGACAACCATAACTTCGGTGAAGTTCGGTACTGTCCATTTGGCGATTTAAGGGACTAAAATTATCTGAAAGAATGTTAAATAGAAGATCACAGCGTATATCGATAAACTTATCTCATATGGAATTGCGGGATTTCTTGTCAATGCCGCCAAACATATGTTCCCATCTCAATGAAAAGCCACATTTGGACGTCTAGTTAATCTGAACACTAAATGGTTCCAAGCCCGCAGATTGCTATTTATCAGGAAGTCAAAGATTTGGGAACAGAATCCATCAAGAGCACGGATTATGCCGCCATTGATAAAGCAACTGAATTTCAACACGGCATATATCCAGGAGACTGCTTTGGCAAAAACGGCAATAGGCAGATAGCATATTTGAAAAAAAAGTTTGCTAAAGTGAGGGATTCGTTCATGGGATGTCTGCAGTTATTTTTAATTGACAACTGCAATATCCAAAGTGGCCATGCAGAAGGGGATTTCAGAAGAATTTCAACAGCTTTTGAAACAAAACTATATAAGATGGCGAGTACCTTCTTTACAGCTTGGCAATATGGGCATCCACTACATTTACAACTATGAGAACAAAAATGTCAAATCAACCATCAACGTTTTAGTTCATATAAAAATTGAATTGAGGAAAAGGAAGAAAGCATAGCTGCAAAGAAGGAAAACTTCATTTACATTAAAAAAAATAGATGCACTTTCATATTGACATATCTTGATTTTTCAGCTTAATTTCTGTGGTTTATTGATTACTACAGTTTCATGTTAACTAGAATGTGGAATTATAAAACTTTATAATCTGAAAGCTGGAGGGAGGGGGTCAGTTTTATGGGACTAAGACACTCAACATAGGAGAGGTAAGAAAAGCCCGGCCCTCTCCATAACAGCCACTTGCACCTGTTGGCAACTGGGGTCACGTGCCCAGTGCTTCGTGCCGTTATAGAGAGCCTGAGGAATAAGGGCTGTCAGCCAGGGGAGCAATCCTCTCATGCCACCCTATACTTCGCACCCCTTTTCCTCCTTCTAGAAAGTTATGTATAGACTTAAGCACAAATATATGTACTACGGTAATTTATTTTTACATGCTGAGGAAACTTTACTGCGAAAATAACTGCTCATATTTGTATGAAAATATGTCATTAAGATGGGAACTTTTATTAATATAAAATAGGCTATATCGTTCATTAACTTAGGGTCTCACAATATAATAAGGATTTATGAAATCATTAATATCCTTTTTGTATCTTATATGCATGTAACCATATATGGGAATGACAATTGTTTGAAAAATATGGGTATCCACGTGTCATGAGCAGCTACAAATGGCGACATTCACGACAGGAAAGACATCAATGAAAGGATTGACGCACCCAGTAACGGTTGAAACACTAGAGACGCCAAACGTTTTAGTGAATAGTTCTGTTAACACATGTGGAAACTCCACAAATATGAATAAATTCCACGGTGTCGCTGTGGGAGTTTCAATGAAGAATTGACCGGGCAATGGCTTCCATGTCATTGCTTTTTTCCATGGCAACAAGGCATTCATCAACAACGAAAACTATAATTTGAAGAGACAATCCGACACCGGCTTGCTTGATGGCACCAACGGCGACTTCACTTTTAAACCGCCTGATAATAAATACGTCTGTTGCAATGTTTTTCACTAGTTTCAACAGTAAAGTAAAAAAAAAATTAAAAAAATAAAAGATACTTTTAGACAATAGCTATAACGGCAACATGCCCTGGTCAACAGCCGTCCTTAGTGTTGGTGGGGCGCTACCGTTTAGCACGTAACCAATGCCATGGAAAATGGAAAGATGTGGACAGGCATAATTCAAGGGAAAAGGTTAATTCTGAATATAGTTCACAGCATAATATTACATGCGACTATTCATTGCACATTGAAAATTTTTGCATTTCACTACGCTACTTGCATTTCCTGCCTTGTCCCATTTTATAAAAACTTGCTGTGTTGCCTTCATTTGTTCCTTCAAACTTGTTTCACTAGGATCTGAGGCGCTTTGCTACTTCTTTCTGTTAGGCAGTTTTTATTCCAACTGATAGTAGGATCATCTGACCACCACGGCTTTTTTACTACACAAATTTATTTAAAATCCACACTGAGTGGTTATAATTGTTCCTATAGCTTCTCTTCCATTTCAAAATATGAAACATTATAGAAATTGGACACATTTTTGATAGTTTTTGAATCTTCAAATTGACCAATCAAAGTATCTATTTCGTTACATGTAGCTGTAGAGGAAAACAAATTGCTAACAATACTCTGGACATTCCATCTGCTACAAAGTAGTGTTTTTTCGAAAGTGTCTTTCGGAACCAAGAAAGCATATAATGTTACAAGATACAAAAATATGATAAGGTATGGAAATGACATCTAAAATTACACATAAAGATACTTGCTTTTAATTTATGCGAGGCATTTAAAAAAAGGCTAACGCATCTGACGTGTATGTTTTGACCATTATATAGAACATGAAGTACCAATTTCAAATATTACTTACGCCACGAGCTCTCAGATTGCGTATCTATTCCAGGTGGATTGAGGACATGGACATGATACTAAGTGCAACCTAATCCAAACCTATTAGTATCTTTTCTGTGTTGGGTATAACAGCGATATCAAACGATGCGTTTGACGGTCTTTTTAAGATTTCAATAAATAATTATGGAGCTATGTGTTTTGTATGTGTGTGTGTGCGTGTGTTTTTGTTTTATTTTTGTTTTTTTTTGGGGGGGTGGTTTTTTTTTTTTTTTTGTGAATGTTAAAATCATCTTAGGCGTTTTCCTTATCCCTGGTAATAACATTTCTGTACTTCTTCCACGTCCTGAAAAATATTAGATTGTTTGAAGTTTTCTGGCTAAGAACCAACATTTTAAAATTTTAATCAATGAATTTTAATTCTGGAAAAAAATATTTAACAACCATCCACTGAGTTAATAAATTCGGGTTTTCTTTTTTTAGCCCAATCAGAACAATATTTTTCGAATGCCTTATTCATATCGAGAAAATATTGTAAAAATCGTATTTACGGAATTGTAGAAAGCTCTAATGTTTCATCTTGGAGCATTTTGGTGACACACGTAAAAGCATGTCTATGATGTTCATCTGCAGATTTGTATTCGATATTGGACAGACAATCACGCCATATCTCCTAATTTAATTTTTAGAGCCGTTTTATGTCAGCTGAATTGTCAGTGAGCTGAGATAATAGGTTGGTCTGTCGTCGGCGTCGCCGTCAGCGTCTGTTTGGTTTGGTAATTCACGATAGATTGAATGATATTAAGACCATACTTTCAAATATCAATCGATGGATGGTTTTTATTTTACTATCATTTAGGAATAATTTTTCACATGAATTTGAAGTTTACAAAGGGTCTGTACTTTAAAAAAATCCACCATCTTATGCACAAAATCAGGGCCCTCCATAAATCTCTAAGAAGCATGTTAGTTTGTTATAGTAGATGGTGTTTTTGCACAGAATTCTTCGCTGTTCTGTGAAAAATAAAGTGAAGAAGTTCTCCAAGTAGTAACCAGGAAGGTCGCTATCAGCATGAGCTTCTGGTCATCGCTGCAAAAGGAATATTGCAAAATAATGCGTCATTTTCTGTATTATTTTTTTTTGTCCAGTTCCTATGATTTGCAGTAGTAGATGTAGTCACAATTTTCAGAAAATTAGTTTGAATAACCGGCTCTGCAATTCCATGGCCCAAATATGTATTAATCCTGATTAAGTCGTTGATACATAATGCTCTTAAGCAATATGCAAGTGTCTTAATATATTTAGAAAACACTGTTGATGGATCATGGATTGACTTTTTGTCATAATGCTTCAAAGTTTCCTTTTGGTGAAGCATCTTATTTTTCCATGCCCTATTTGCTTTTCAGAAAACATGTTCGAATATTGTGGAAGGACGTATTCTCGGGATCAAGTGTAGCAGAATTTTCTGATGTCACCAAAACCAAGGATTTTATGATTACAAACATTTGGTGAACATAGTTTACTGCAATGACCTTCAGTTATCTTGTATTACACGCAGCAGTAAATATACCTTGATTCAAAGAAAATTCAAAAATTTTGTACCCTACGATACAGATACTAAGTGTTCTTTTGAGTTAAATGATGGCAGAAAAAAACTTTTAATATTTTTGTTTTTAAACAACGAAAATGTGTGTGCATTCCCTTAACAGTAGCGGATTGATTCCCTCATTGAATAGCTTTCCTAAAACAAGGAAATTCTTATCAGGGTGATCAAACAAAGCTAAAAAAATACCGAAATTGCTGAGACAAAAAACAAGAAAAACAAAAAAACCCAACAAAAACAAAAGAAAAAACCCCAAAACAAAAACAAAACAGAACAAAACTAAAAAACGCAGCATATAACGGATGAGTTACGGTTACCTTCTCTGTCCAGTTCGTTCAGGCTTCGCGGAGCTGGCAATCTGTAAAGGCTGTCATCCTACCTATAGTATCGGCATGTCAATATAAACAACATCTCATACACAAATGTATTCATATGTAATGTAAATCAAATATAACTTATTAATACAACTCTATTCCTCAAGCTGCAATTTGTTGCAAACAGTGTTTTTTATTCATTTGTGTTACAGCTTTGTTCCACTGTGCGTGACATTTGTTTTATCTAATCATTCATTTCCTTGATGTTTGACTAAACCTATTACATTTACGTCAATTATCCCTGTTGATCTCAAATATTATTTTAGTCAATCTACAACAATAGTAATTAAACATAGTTTGAACGTCTTTGTACACTAGGATTCACCAGGGTATTGGCAGCTCTTTGGTCTTAAATTTCGCTATGTGACTCCAGGGACAATATGCCAGAGCAGCTCATTTGCCGTTTCTTACAAATCAGCAAACACAAAAAGCACTCACGCCGTTTTTGTTAAATTATGTCTTATGTTACCAATATTTTTCAAATTGTCGTGTCGTTTTGTTTTAACGTACACCACTTCGGCATTTTGCACCAATATATTGTTATTACACTCACTTAAATTTACGGTAAAATGGAGCAGTAGCTAAAAGTACGGGTGCAAGCGAACTCTACAGGCAAACAATTGATGTTTCGATAGTCACACAAAACAGGCGTTGCGAATGGCAATGAACATGCTCCCTGGCACACACACACACACACACACACACACACACACACACACACACACATATATATATATATATATATATATATATATATATATATATATATATATATATATATATATATATATATATATATATATATATATATATATATATAAACCCGGTGAATGTAACTTTCGACCAGTTCTTGATTCGCGCACACACATGCATTTTACTGCATTCGAAATGAAATTAATAAAAGGATGTAGGCAAACCGATGGGATCATATGGTTGCAATTGACAAATTTCCCTGAAGTGCACAGAACATGGGAACGAAGAGTCAAATTACAGTTGTACAGTTATACAAACATGACAGTAAAATTTGATAAACCCTTTTTTTCGCTTTTAATTAGCTGACACAAAGAAGTGTGATTGTGACGAGATATAACTAGGGTATCACATGACCTCGTAGAGGGTCTTGGAACAAAATCCTAGCCATATGATATATTAGTAGTCCTTACAGAATGTCCATGTACATGACATATAATAGCCTTGGAGAAGTCTTTCAATATTTCGCAAAATAGCGGTGAAGATTGAATATGATTGTCTAATATGGAGGTGCTAAGTTTGTAACAAAAAGAGACGGGTGACCAGGAGGGAAGTCCTTAGTTGAACTTGTTAACAGTTATTGATGACTGCCTGATGGCGGTGCAGTCATTGAGAAACGGAATCCTAAGGTATATTGCAAATCAGGGACACCGACTGCAGCAAAGCAGCCATGCACGACATCACAATGGGGATATCCCAATTTTAGCGCTGGTTGGGGAAGGTGATCGTTTTGCTTCATCAGATGGTGCTCCATGTACTTTATAATTAAAACCAAGGCTTCCCTCCTGACCAGTCCTCTATTTACTCTACTAACTGCGTGCCTGCCGCGCATCCGTATTATATGATTGCATTCAATTTTCAATCCCTTAAAATCAATGAAGCATGACCTATTGCAGAACGCTAGTAGATAGCCAGCGAACATACATTCCCAAGATGTCTGATCAAGAGACACTGTTTTGTGGAGAGCCACAAATCCAAGTTTTAAAACTAACGCTTCTGTATTATCAATGTCCAGATGTACTCTTTTGTAATTTTAAAATGTTTAACGTCAGGAAATGACAACAAAGCTATCTGGTCAACAACTTTGAGCAAACCGAATTTAAATATATATTCCCATCAAAAAAGTCTGGCCAAAGAGGGATTTATATAGGGCTTTGCCCTGTTTCCCAATTGTATCCTTACAGAAATAAAAATATGTTTAAACCAATAATAATAATCAGACACATAACCCTTTGTACAAAACGTGTGTGAACTACGGATTGCCTATTCCCTGCAAATATTAAATTGATTTGGCCAATGGGTGTTGTAAGATCTTGAATACTGCTTTTCATGTAAATAAGTAGCATATATATATATATATATATATATATATATATATATATATATATATATATATATATATATATATATATATATATATATATATATATATATATATATATATATATATAACAAAAAACAAAATAGATTCATGCATGCGTACTCTACACAACTTGGGCATCTATATTTCCAATTTGAGGTGTATTCCACCTTCAAGTTCAAGCAATCACCAAGTTTCCAAGCTGAGGCAGTAACTATGTTTTCGGCCTTAAATAATATATGATTGCACTACATTGCCTCACTTCCAAATATTGCTACTCGTTGCCATATACTACACAGATACGTGCTATAAATACACAGTTGCCATATCAACTACATGATATATCGACTGAAACCGATCAACACTTTTAAATACTACATACTTTGGCAGCTTTATAGTGTAACCATTACATTTGTCCATATCAGTTAGTTAAACATGCATTAATTTAATTACCATAGCTGACACCACTGTGATTATTAACACCCAGAACAACTGTCCGTTTAGCAGAACTAGAACCCTTTACCTCTGGACACCCCACATGGTAAGGTGCAATTTCACCGAGTCACATTCACAGACTGGGGCATGGAATAGATAATAAGCAAATACATAAGGGCCACTACTGTACCTGATTTATTCTGGTTAAAGTGGTGATTATGAGCCACCAATTGCTGTTTACAAGCTGGTTCAGTGTCACTGGCTGGTATAATTATGGGAAATGTTTCTATACTTTTTTTATAAATTGACACATGGAATTGCCAGTTCTTGAAGGAAAACCTTCAGTATCTATCGCATGGCTGAAAACGGGAAGCACAAATATCCCAACGGCCCATTTTTTAACAAAAGAATGGTTCTAATATGTGTATTGTGTCATAAACAACACAGGCTTGACAAAAGTGAGAAAATAATGAAATCTGTAGGAAAGCCGGCAGATACAAAAATGGCCCAAGGATCAGCTAGTCAGGCAACAAAGACAGGTTATTGTTGTGATTTTTTTTAATCAATTAATATATCAGTTTCTATGAGAGGTGCACGGTTTACTCGAAATACTGGTTTAATGGATTGAATTTGATCTGTTGTTTTTAGCCCCTGTTACCGTTTTTCAGGAACCTAGGAATTTCAGATTTGGAATGAAACAGAATGAAAAAAGACACTGGATAGCGCTTAAAAGAACCTACCAATCTTGGCAATTAGAGGGCAAATAAACTAACCAGAAATATATTTTAATTTTAGTAAGAGGGAGGGAAAAATAAAAACGTCGGTACTGTTACAGAACTTTGAAAATCAAATTTCGAAGAGCAAGACACGTCTTGTCTGCATGGCGTCTAGGTGGAAAAAAAGAGACCAAAAAGCGGTTTGTGTTTGGTATGCCAAGGCTTACATATGCTATTTGCAATAGCTTTGGTTTTATGGATCTTTCATCCGAAGTTCTGGCAAGATTAAACAAGAAAAATAGTAACCAACACAACCCGTCCATTTATGTTGGTTTCTGGACCAAAGCTTAAGGGGAATGTTTGTAACTTTTAGAAATACCAACGGCCAGATGTATTCACAAGTAATTTACAGAGAAAGGACAACAAAAAGGGTAACAGAATGATCGAATTTTGGAGGGCAAATAAACTGCCACAAAGCCAAAGGCTTGCCCCCACCAAGCACTGGTCGCCAACACCCCAGGATCACCTTGATGCAAGTACCAATATCCAATAATTGAAATGTAGGTAAATTAGAGTACATGGGAAACTGTCACAAGCGTTTCCAGAGAAAGCAAATATTTTCAGAAATGCAAGTCCATGTATTAAGCAGCTGTATGGTCTGGAGTGCAGCTGAAATCAATTGTCATAACATAAGCTTGTGAAAAAATGCTTTGAAAGGATATTTACAGGGTTCATTCTATGCTTGAGTCCATCTCATAACTTGAATCCATAATATAAACACGTGCAATGTCAGGAGCTGAACACTAAAAGAGAGGCTTGTATTCCATTTGGCCCACAAGTCACAATGAAAAGTTAAATAAGGTGTATTATCTGCCAAGCCATTCTAAAGGTCGCATCCTAAGATGTAGGCACTGACCACTCGAGGCAAAATCTTTGTATGGTGACAGGATGGTGTCGCTAGACTTGATTTACTTTGGTATCCCCGGGGGTGTCAGTGTTTGCATTGGGGTCATAGGCCTGCCGAGTAGGAAAGTACCACTGGTATTGCTGCGTGAAATCTTCGAGCAGGCATGAAATCAATAGTAGGTAAAGGTAAAGGTAGAGTCAAAATTTTAAAAAACGGGCGTCTTTAAAGATCCAAGCATGTTTAATGTTGTCTTTAAAGATCCTAAAGCTTTAAAGCTGTTTTAAAGAACACTGAGGAGTCTTCAACATATTGCATCTGTAAGCCTCCTGATTTCCTTTCAGGAGACACATTCCTGGCCTCTGATAATTGCGTCCATCCACGAGATCCTGCTGAAGGTCCCTCTGATGTTTAGTATGAAGCCCACAAGAGTGCAGTTTAAAAATAAATTTATTATCATTTTCTGAAGGGGCCACTGAGAGTTCCAGAGAGCTAAAGCGTTTATCACTAGCCCTGTCAAGCGTTATTTAAATTCATAATTCATTCATTTCATGTGTAAAAAATTGTACAAAGTACATATAAAGCAAACATCATGAGTATGCCGGGCTATAAGGCCCACGAAAATATAAAGGCCCTTCCAAACATTGTAACATAACCTATAAAAAAGCTATAATTGGTTTTGAAGTGCCTGAGTGTTACTTTAACTTCAGTGACATTATTATGAACTCTTAGCAGACTCACATCTTGTAGATAGAGGATTCTGGATAGATGTTTGTGGGTCACAATTATGTAGACATAGGTATAAAATGCAAAGGGAATTTAAGCCTGGTAGGGAACATTCTCATACCCATGGAGCAGTGATTCCAGAGTATATACAAATGAAAATTAAAAGGCTGCTTCACAGGTAGTCTCAAGTCTACATGGGGCCAGGGCCGATAGTCCCCAGCAATTAATTTCGGCACTCGGAAATCGTTGGTAGGATCAGGGAAGCCATGAATTTTTGTGGATAAAGCTTATGGCCGAAAGGTGAGATAAAATGGTTTTTTAGTTGAGCCTGAGTGGGCATGGAGGAAGGCGACGTACAAGGCAACAGTTGAACCAGTCAGCAGAAGGATCTGGTCCTTCATTTTACAGGGCCAAAAAACAAGGCTATTGTTTCCACACATGCTCCTACACTGTAGCTGTTTGGGGTGCAACAGAAGTGCTCAATAACTGGCTTAGGGTTTGAATGATATGGCTGGCGGAAGGTGGAATTGCTATCAGCTCTTGGTTGCGATGTGGTGCAAGGTCTTTGAACTTTTGAAATTGAAAACAGCTTAAGGGGCCACTTAATTTGTTTCTATCAGCTGGAACACGCTGGCCTTTGAATCCTATGTTGTGGTGAAGGCAAGCCAGAACAAGTTGTTGCACCCCCACCATCACGGTGGGGACCCACAAAGTTTGCTTGTTGCAGACAGCAAAAAGGGCCTCATTGTTGGTATGTAATACTATGGAATGCTTCTTTTACGAGATATCCCAAAACATTTAAGGCAATTACGATGAGTACAGGCTCTATAAAGGTGATGTTGAGGTCATTCTAAAATGAAGGGAAGCAACAGCTAGCCACCACGATCCCAGCATGGGAAACCAAAGTTTTTACCAGCTGAGCTGTCAGTAAAGAGATTGAATACATCATTAGAAATTCAAGTATCTTCCAAAAACGTAGTCTTGGCATTAAACACTTTCAAAAACTCACGCCAAACAGCCATGTTCTTACATGCAGGTGCAAGATAACATGATCCCATTTGTTTGATTTACCAATGATCAGATCTATCAGATGGCGTCAAATGCAAAAGCAAAGGCTTAGAAGTACTACCTGAACAACAAAATGATAAGAAATCAAGAAGGGACTGCAAACTGAGAAGACTGATCGTATGTTTATAACAGAACTTGTGAAGCAATTCATTGGCTTTTAGAACTTTTTCTCAGGGCAACCTGGCTTTCGTGTTTACAGAATCAAGTGTGATACAGACATAAGCTAGTGTCTGTGCAGGACCAAATGTTTTCTTGAAAGCAACAGGCATGATGGCTATATTGGCACCCACTTCAAAAGATGCCCCTGTGGATTTGATGCAACTGCCGTGGCATACCCTAACTGACTGGGATTCGTTCTGTTTGCCCCCTTGTGGGCTCCACTGAAAGGCATGTTTGTGCATGCCATGAACCACAGCAGTGGAAAACAACACATAATAGACCTGGTATCATGCTACCAAATCATCAAGTTGCATGGATATTCTAAATTGTTCATCATAAAGCCTCCACCCCCACCCTCCTTACAAATTTTGGGCACTAGATATTGGTAGTTTAAAAGATCATAGGCCTCTTGTGGAAATTTCTCTAACCACACTGAGAAATACAATTGGAAAGTGCAATCAGTAGACAGAGCCTTAGGCCTATCTTTCTTTTTACCAATGGAAGGGGCATCATGATCTGGTTTTGTCTCCGTTTTAAGATGGAGGGACTGTTTCTTGTCAAGAAGAGATCCTAACTCAATAAACCCACCATCCAAGATTTTCTTTCTAATTTTGGCTGGAACATGAGCCAAAAGTGGTCTAACAACTGAACGCTGTATGAGAATGGACTTTACAATGAGAAAGACAGTTGCGTGCTCTGTGGAAGGGATGTCCTGCTGCCCACTCTGTAGGGATTGCTCTGGGTCTTCCATAATTACTTCTGAAGTCATGAGTGTTGCATTGGTGGGTAGTGTAGGTATCTTATCTGAACTAAATTTGTGTGTCTAACAGAGCTTTGAAGCCCTTGGCCATTGTGTTACAGAGCATGTTGGCCAGTTGTTGAAACTGGACTGCATCCATGGTGGCAGTTGGAGCCTGTGGGGCTGGTGGCTTGGCTGCAGTCTTTCTGGGTCTCTTTACAGGGGTCATTTCAGACTCTTTGGCTTTAGCTGAAGGTGCAGGCACATGTTTCGACTTCCATTCATGTGGCATTGTCATAAAGTATGTGAGCATAAAGATTATGGAGGCTAGGAAAGTTTCACGTTCTTAACAGACAAGTGTGCCATAGCTAAAACACATAACCTAAAGTTATTGCAAATAATACAGACAAGCAAGTTGCAAAAAGCTAAATGACATATCACTCTTCTTACAACTTACCATTGTTTGATTAAAGTCCCAAGAACTTCGCAAAAGTAAAGGCTGGGGCAGCCATTTACATATGATGCACCAGAAAATTTCATTTATACATCATGCGTACAGGACTGCAAGGCACACCATTAAATAATTAGACTGTATTAAACATGCCATATTGCTTTGATGAATCATGGCAAAGGTGTACCATGAAACACCTAACTGCCTACCAAAATATCATAACTTCAATCCCTGGCACATTAGTGAGCATCAATTTAACGAGCACTAAGTATTTGTTTCCTGATAACTAGCAAGTGTGCATAAAAAATACCACACTGCCACACTAACCAAGCAAATAGGCCAGTGCACCAAGGCCAAGCGGTAGGTACACCACACTGCCACAATGCACCCTGGCTAGTGCACCAAAGGACAGGCACACCAAACTGCAACAAAATAAAGTGGCAAGTACACCAAGGGACTTGCACACCATACTGCCAAAATTTCAACTGGCAAGTGTACCAAAGGGCGGGTACACCACACTGCCAACATTCTAAAATGATCATAATGTGTGATAACTGTGACATAATTTATGTAGTCCTAATATGCAATAAGCAACAATTATTTCTGATCCAGTGTAGTGTCACTGGACAGGCACTTCCCTGTGTAGCTAAATTATGTGTTAGGCCTTAGTGTTTCCAGTATACCACTGAACCTGGGCACCTCTGTTAAAAATTCACCCTCACAGTAACAGGCTTGGGACCAATAACAAAAGAGGCACCCTACACTGCCAAACTCTTGTACATGTATAACCTGTTACAAATATGAATAGACTGGCTTATAGCTGCGAGAATTATTAATGTATATCATGTTGCCGAGCATAATCCACACATATACCAAGCAGTAGCTACAGACCTTTTGCAAATGGATGGAGGAGAGTTAAGTCGTCAGCATACAGGGCATGGTTAACACATACATTATTTATGTTGCAAGCAACACCACTTTCAATTAGGCGGGAGCTTAGACTGTCCATATAGATTTTGAACAGTTGTGGCGACAGTACCCCACCTTGTCTCACATCATTAAAACAAATAAACCATCTGGATGAGGCTGATTCCCATTGAATACTGAAAGTTTGCCTCTGATATCAATAACTAAGTATTCTCACAACATACGTTGGTATGGCTCAAATCAAGTAACGTCTTGAACAGCAACCAGTGGTTTACTCTGTCGTATGCTATACATCATTGATAGAATCAAGGTACCTTTTTATTGTTCATGCCATATATCTTTTTCCAGAAGGACTTGTATTCCTTATAAGACAAATCATAGGCTAAAGCATCAACTCCTTTTGATTCTTCATTTCTCCTGCATTGTCTTGGCGCATATTTAAGATTCAACCTCGATTAAAGAAGGTTTTTATTTCAAATATCGACCCGTATCAGCATTAAAATTGCCTATTATCATAACATTTGATGTAGCAGAATCTTGTATAACAGCATGTAGCTTACTGAAATATTCTTGGAGTACGTCCCTGTTTTCCGCACAGAAGTATGGCATATATAATATTGAGAGCCAAAACCTTTCCACTCTGCTGACTTTGCAGTTGCCTGTAATACTTTTTTCTTCACCAAATGTTACAATATGGGAAGAGTTCCCTAGAGACGTCCTCGTTAATATTGCAATACCGCCATATGGCCTACTGCTTATGATTCCTTCTTCCTAATCAACTGGAGATATACCTTTTCCATAAAAGTCAACATGTAAGTTATTTAACAGTCCAAGCACATTGGTAGATTGCATTTTTCCTTGTAAAAACACAATGTCATTTTCTTCACATAGCTCACTAAAAACCTTCATGGAATTTTATATCCCCTACAGGTAAATGTTATAATATGAAGCTTATGTATATTTTGAGCTCTCGTGATAAATAAAACTACCATTGAGCAAAAGTCAAAAGGTACTTACTGACTCATTTATCAGCAATCAAACACATAGTATCCTCTCACTATAGCACCCATAGGCCAGATGCTGGGCTGTAATATCATGTTCCTTGCTTGTGGAGGCATGCTCACGAGGAAGGATGTACACCCATCATATTTGGTTTCGATGGCTTTCACTGGTGAAGATGTCTCAATTTATTCCTAATATGTGCTCCAAATGTACAACAGGTGGTGTTTGCCGAAGGCCTAGACGCGAAGCTACCCACATACTTTCTCTCTCCAAATCTGTGACCAGTTTTCCTTTTAGTACAGAAAAAATTATCCATATTCATTAATTCCAAACCCAACAATGACAGCAAAGAGATTTCAGACTTGTCAAAGCATCAACATTTCTCTTCCAATACCAATGTGAAGAAACAAATTTCACTCCTGACTTGAGACAGGCAGTCACCCATAAAAGGCAACTGGTGGTTTTAAACCGGTCCTCTCAACCTTAGAAATATTCATCATAAACTGCAGACACTAGTTCTTTTCCAAATTCTATAGGCCTAACCACCCAAAACACAAATTTCATTACTTCTGCCAAAAATAAAAAGAGATTAGTTAGGCCTATCACCTTTTAGTTTTCCGACTTGTCAGTCAGCTAAGTTTACAGCAAAAAAGTAAAGTAGGCCTACATTGTTTTTGTGAAATATATGAATCTAGCACATTATAAACACACTCTACCTCCACTATAACTATGAGTCGGAGAACAAAGCCCACAGCACAACATAGTCAATGAAGTAATTTCCAAATAGTACAGAAAAACATGATCCATATTCATTAATTCCAAACCCAACAATGACAGCAAAGAGATTTCAGACTTGTCAAAGCATCAACATTTCTCTTCCAATACCAATGTGAAGAAACAAATTTCACTCCTGACTTGAGACAGGCAGTCACCCATAAAAGGCAACTGGTGGTTTTAAACCGGTCCTTTCAACCTTAGAAATATTCATCATAAACTGCAGACACTAGTTCTTTTCCAAAATCTATATTTGCATTTTGTCCATTCCTGGGGGCTGTTTCTCCCTTTTGCACGCATCACTTGATCCTTCCCTCGTTGTCTCCTTCCAGATTCAACACGCAACCATCCCTCTTTCATATTCCATCTTTTAACAGGCACAGGCACACGCACAGGCCTAGACATAGAACTCTGACCATCACTGACGTTATCTGAAGGTGTAAGATTACCATTCTCCTGGGAAGAACTAGATTCACAAGACGACTCCCTTTCTTGGGCCTGTCATTGCAGGACAGTTGCATATCGTGAGTAATTCGAAAATTCAATGAAAATTTCAGAACCATTACTGAACTTTGAAAATCAAATTTCCAAGAGGAAAGCACATCTAGTCTGCACAGCATCTGGGTAGAAAAAGAGACTGAAATTGGTACGCCAAGGATAACTCCAAACTAAGGCTGGGTTAAATGCGCATGCCCACCCCACCTGATAGGGAAATTGTGTGTACTTCAAAAACATATAGCTAAATGATTACACATCCGATATGCATAAATGAGGCTGTTTGCAATAGCTTTGGTCATATATATATATATATATATATATATATATATATATATATATATATATATATATACATATATATATAGATAGATATATATATATATAGCATCAGTATGTGCATATGTATCTTCGTATGTATTTGTGCATGTATGTGTGTGTGTGTATGCATGTTCTGTGTCTGCTTCTCTAAAGCACAGTGTGTACAAGCAAACTTGCTGTCAGGATGACATTTGACCACTCTCAGTGGGGTACATCAGGTGACATCATTGCTCACCAACACTACAATCTGCCCATTTTACAAATATAATGATTGTTTTCTTTCTATGTTTATATGGACATTATTTATACACATGTAGCACAGTTGTTTCTGAGGTGTTATCCTCACTATCGTTTTTTATATCTCACTGTACTTGCTGACATTTTTAGCAATCTCTTTTTTGCCACTCCACTAGTGCATGGTCTTTCTTAGTGATATGTATGTCTCAGACCACATTTGCAACATCTGTGAAGCATGACAGTTGGATCTGCTCTATGATGGGTGGGAAGAATCTCTTAAAGTTTGGTTAGCTACATGCAGTAGCCTCCAGGGTAGGTTGGGGTGGTGTTTATGGCACAGCAAACACTCTAAAGCCGTCAGCTGGCCTTTAGCACTGCTGCTGGTCAGTGGATGCTATCGTGAACTCCTGATAAAGATAGTTCCTAATTGACCCCTGTGTGTGTAAGATTGGCATGTTTGAACTTCCAATAGCTCTGCTTGGGGCAAGTTTATCAGTAGTCGTAACATGTGCACGAAATGGAACTATTCCAGGTTTCCTGAATGAAGCAACATAGGTGCTAATGCAGAGAGCTTTTCCATAAGCTTTGCAGGACAAGCAGCACACTTCATATTTTGACACTGGCCTGCCTGGGTTTTCACGCATAACATACTGGCATTCATGTTTGTAAAACATCTTTAGGAGTATACAACAGCCAGAAGTTGCTTTTTATATGTGATCACCTGTCTCAAGTTAGGAGTAAAATTTGTTTCTTCATATTGGTATTTGAAGATGAATATTGATGTTTTAGTAAATCTAGTATATCTTTGTTGTCATTGTAGGGCTGAAAGTTATGAATATGGGTAATGTTTTTTATGAAGTACATGAAGGGGCTGTGGCATATGTGAAGTGTAAGGAGGCAGCACAAAGAGAATAATTATAGTTTCTCAGGCCCAGTGCTTCACAAGTGCACATTTGTGAGCTATGTGTTTAGCATACATCAGTAGAATGGGCCTGCGCTTATGTTCATGACAATAGTTGATGAAATGAGTTGGATATACTCCTGCAAGACTGCTGTTGCACCATCCACTGTCTTTAACTGTGCCCTAGATACCTGGAAGTGCGCCATCGAGGTGATCAGCATTCATGCCCTTTGCATTGAAGATAAAGAAAAGCTGTATGGCTGTTCTTCTTTAGGCATTCCCTCAACTGATGATAACTGTAGCCAAATGAGCGCTTACAATAACAAGGAGGAAGTCTCTTTTGCTGCCCAGAACATTCTGGGTAATGTATTCTCCATTTACTCCAGTCCCAGCAAGATTATCTTCATTCCTTTCAAACAGATTACATTGTTACATAGTACTTCGGAGTTTGGCGTCGTATTGGGATACCTCATCAGGGTTTGTACCCTTGAACCACTGACCACGATCTTGGTGAGCTATTTTATAATGCAGACCATTGTATCAAAAAGCAATAAAAACCACTTGATGCACCCATATCACACGATTACATTCGATTTGTGTCACAAGTAACCTGAGGGAACGACTTTTCTTAAGGGAAATTCTACCTATTCGGTTATCCTGGGATTGACACAATTCAATTTCACGTGTCAAAACTGTTCCTGTTGATCACTGTACAAGTGAATAGGGATCGCAGTCTTTTCCATTTCTGCAAAACCATCAGCCAAATTCACTTAAAATTTGGTTGGGATGTAACTTGCGAGGGTTTGTACAGAGGTTGTTTATATGGACACGCTCCATTGATTTTGGAATTGTTCAATTAAAATTTCTGTCAACTGTCAGGCAAAATCTTAAAAATCCTTCTCTGAAACCTCTTTTTCAATTGCTTTGAAATTGCACAGGCCCAGTTCTGCATATGAAGGAGAGATATGCGCAGTAAAATGTCTGACTTTGTTCTCATTCCCAAGATCACACAGCCACTTACTGCATTTTACTGTTATTTGATGTTTTTCAACTATTTGAGCGGGGACGTTGATGCTATTGGTCCTCCAAAAGTGCAGTGTAACTTTCATGAGTTTTACTGTTGATCCGATAACTTTAAATCTCTTCAGCTAGTACCTATAAGAGGTAGAACCTATTCAAGTCAGTACTTTGATATTTGTGCATGACAGGCTTTTTTAATGTGATCTTGACTTAGTTCAAAAGGTTATGGAATTACTTCAGGATGTGCATTCAAGCTCAACTAATAACAGGACTGTCAAAGTTCTGTTGTGTTTATTTTTGGCATTAAAAATTCTTTTTCTTCAAAACCGCTTGGCCAATTGATTAAAAAAATGCAGAGTTACGCTTCTGGGTGATGCTACTATTTCTATTTTTATGAGTTTAAACAACTTTTTTCCTGTTTTTTTTCCAAAAAACGTCAATCAGATTGTGCTAAATTGTGATGGAAACATACCTCGTGGAAGAGTCCAATAAAGATGTTGTTTACCAGATTATAATGCTGTGAATCCCTGAAATTTAATGAATCGTTCATCTCTCACTTTGGTTGGTTAATGCGTATTTTCTTTTCAATCAATGGGGTTGCGATGGTAATTCACATTTAAGATTTCTTCAAAATTATTCAGCAGATTCTCTTCAAACCTGGGGAAATTGTACCTTTCAATTTTGTGTATATGATTTCTTGGCATAATTCAAAACATCGTCTCCAAAACCTTTTGGCCAATTGCTTCGAAACTTAACGCTAACTATTCTGGGTACACTTACACCATGATTGAACTTATTAAGGGTCGGTGGATCCTAGGATGGTGGTTACTATCAAACATAAATACTAATGTACATGCAGCATTTCATGTGTTAACTATGACTTTGAATGACCTTGAAAGGTCAAATTGAAATGGTGGCTTATATTTCGGTAATATCCAACTTTTTGTTTAACTATTGGAAAGTACTGATACAGATCGGTAAAGTCTCCAAAGCACAGAGTAATGGCAATCCTCCTGGTGTTGTTTAATATTTAGATTTTTATTTGTTTGTTTGTTTGTTTGTTTGTTTGTTTATTTGTTTATTTATTTATTTATTTATTTATTTATTTATTTATTTATTTATTTATAAATGTATTTATTTATTTTATTTCATATACATTGACTTGGCTTCTACTAAAGTTCTGTACTCAGCCATGTCCTCATTTTAAATAATTCCTGAAATTATTTATTGATCAGTAAACATATATCATCATTAGACGTATCAGTGTAAATGTATGTTTATCTGATACTACATATCAGTATTGCCTGTACATTATATACATGAACACACCTGATCTTACCTATCATGTATACTGACATATTGTGGAGACTACTCTTGTATCATATGGTTGGCATTTTGATGCCAGACCATGTATACGTCATGTGATACCCTAGACATATCTAGTTACTGTCCGCCTTTTTCCTGTCAGATAATTAGAAGCGATTAGACTGGTTAATAAAATTGTAGTGTCATATTTGTATGAAG
Organism: Hermodice carunculata; assembly: GCA_964020975.1. Classification (NCBI taxonomy): domain Eukaryota; kingdom Metazoa; phylum Annelida; class Polychaeta; order Eunicida; family Amphinomidae; genus Hermodice; species Hermodice carunculata. Next base: position 58,213,398 of record OZ026613.1, on the reverse strand, counting down.
GACATCTGTAAGTTGTAACTCCGTTTTCATATTCGGCGCACTTCCTGTTCTCTGGCATTCTTTTATTCTATTCCGAATGCGGGAAAAATGCAACCATACATATACCAGGAGAGAGATTAATTCCCAATCTTAATTCCCGTTTCTGTGCAGCTATTGAAACATGAATTGTTTGTCTGCATGTATAATTTGAATTTTACCTTATATCCACAACTCCATTTTACCGTAAATTTAACTGTATATAATGTTAACGTGACAAAAGTTGAGACAAAATGATAGGACCGCTAGACACATTTGACAGAGCAAGCAAGGCGCTCTTGCATAGAGTCCCTGGAGGGACATAACGAACTTTGAGGCTGGGGAGCTGCAAATACACTCGTTGATACTAGTGTACAAAGAACTTCAGTCTATGGTTAAATTCTACCGTTGCAGATCGACAAAAATGACAAAAATGCCAATTATGGTATGTAAAGGGTCCTAACAGATAGTGCTTCATAAAGAAATGCCGGGCCTAAGTTACAGGGAACAATGCCTCATCATAACATCAACGCATTAGTGTCCATTAGAAATGAATCGACTTCGGTCATGATTCAGAGTACAGAAGAACCAGAGAGAGGTAAACAAAACAAAACTATTTTAAACTAAAAAGGAGGAACAGGAAAAAATCTAAAATAAAAGAAAATAAAGTATAACAAAAATGGTAAATATAAAGTTACCATTCATGTACGTTTTTGAAAACTGGAGATCGCGAATTAGCAAGCATCAACCATCCCCATGACGAGTAATCAAATGGTATTAATCGGTAAACTCAAAATACATTATCAGGGGCCTTCAGTAAAGACCCTACAGTGCTACGGACTTAATACGTTGATGGTTAAATTATGTCATTTGAATGGAGAAGCAGTGATGTTTCACACTCTTCACTGATCCTGACGACCAGCTACCATAGTATAAGCAAAATGGGTAATGCATGTGGGACACGTACAACACTGGCAGCAAATGACGTTCTTCAAAGACAGAAATTCAAAAGAATAAACAGTAAGTAAGCATTAATGACCATTGGATGCATAGATGAAGAGTTGTACACTTCAATCATCTTTATGATCAGTTACCTTGGGCTACTGTTCATAAATGAGTTAACGTAACATGCAATACCATCTCCAATTGACATCATTAAAAAAGCACATTAATTAGAAAGTGGCCTTTGGTTGGTGGAAAAGACATCGAGATTGATACGTTTCAAACAAAACATTTGCATTTCGATCTGAGGGTACAAACCATATGTTTTATGGAACCTTTCCTAAATTAAGACAGGTGGATGGGTATGTAAGTTTTCATTTTTGACATTGAAAACATTTATACAACACATGCGTCCACAGTGTGTAAAGCCGACACAAGCAACAAAATAAGCAAAACGAGTAAAACACACCAATAAAAGATAAGCAGATAAAAACCATGGTATCCTGTAACTGTCAAAGGCAAAGGCAAAGGCTTACATGCCCTTCTCCAGCACAATCAAACCGTGGAATTGGTGCTTGGTGAAAGTCATAGATGATCGCCATTGGCAAGCCCATAGAATATCAACAACAGCAACATTCCTTAAGGCATGTCACGAAGCATTAAAAGCCTGCACCTCCTGAGCTGTAGCTGAGACCTTCTTTTATGGCTGTATACCTATAGCTGGATGTCAGCAGCTCCACAGAAACCTGGGTCTGTGAATCCTAACCATCAACAGGTTGTAGAACTCTGCTATAAAGGGCAAGAAGGGGCTAGGGATCTTATGACACACATCTTCCTGAGACAAGCCCTGGCAGGACATGGTGACAGCCTCTCATCTCTCCTCTGTTGGGACAACCACAACTTGGTCACCTACCAGGCTCTGAATAAGGGCTTTCACATGCTGAAAGCTCTGAGATGGAGTTGGAGTGGTATCTGTGGGAATCAAAGCAGGTTCCACCCATGCCACTGATGACATGGAGCTCTGCGGTGCAGAGTGATGTCGGCACAAGGATCTGCTGGAAACTTTCATCGTGGACTTCTTGACAGATGAATCCGTAAGCAGGATCTCCTCCTCCTCTTTCCCAGTGTCAAGGTCAAAAGACTCAGCATATGTTAGAGGGGCATGGAGACCCAATAGTACATTAAAAAACGTTACCCATATTCATAAATTCCAAACCAAACAATGACAGCAAAGAGATTCCAGAGTCACCAAAGCATCAACATTCATCTTCCAATACCGATTTGAAGAAACAAAGCTATCAGCTGAGAGTGATGGGGTGGCCGCTTGTGACAACTGCACATCTGTCACCATGCCTTGTGATGGGGTAGTGATGGCTTTGCAGAATTCATTGCTGCTGCTGTCATGGCCTGCATCTGCTCCCCGCACATGCGGCAAAGGTCAGTCAGTGGGATTGCTGTTCTGTCGAGGTCGGACCTGAAGGAAGTGCAAGTGGCAGACATGGCACAGGAGTTGGAGGTGCCCAAGATAGCACTTGGGTCGCAGAGTGGGCCACTACCACAGGTGCCTAAGGCTCACTGCATGTAGAAGCTACCACCACAGCCTTGGGTACTTTCTTCTGTCCTCTGACATGCCCAGACTTTCAACCCGAGCCTTCTGACCCGGAAGCTTGGAGAATTGGTTAGGGCTTAAGTGCTCCAGGATATCCGGAAATAAAATCTGAGTGTTTGGACCAGATTGCTTGTAGAATTGGGAATGTTTGGATAAGAACCCATAGGTTTTCATCCTGGCCTCACCAACTTATGCTCTTTGGACCCCCAGTGCTAATTCCAGGGGCACCAAGTGCCCGTGAAATTCAACTGGCACTGATTCTTCCTCTTTAGAGAGATTTCTGAACTGGTGGGCTCAGAGGGAGTGATCAGTGACTGGATCAGATCCACTTGCATTTGCGTACTCCTGGTCGTAGACTCCAAAGCTGCCCAGAGCCTTGGGTTACTAGCCAATGGACAAACGATCATCACCTAAGGTTGAGTTGGGTGCTTGAGATCCCCATGAAGTGATCTCTTGCTGCTCTGCTTGGGACTATGTTGCCTCCATTCATTATTCCCCTGGGAGGTTTCAGGTAAAGAGACGGCAGCCACCTGAGCCTGTGAGCAAGCTGCATGGATTCACCTATGCTCTTCTAGTAAAGTTCCGGGAGATGCAGTCAGAGTCCAAGGCCCAGCATTTAGCTGCAAGTGTGTGCTGCTTACACCTAGTGCTTTCACTCTTTCTCTGGGACTGCTTGTAGAGCAGCCATTTCTCCTCTTCCCAACCAACACAAAACAGACACGTACTCTCAAGAGAGCACTTGCAGCCAAGTTGCTGCTGACAACCAAACCAGTGATCTGAGAATCCAGCTTTTGATCTTTTCTGAACCAGGGTGAAGGAGAAATGGTCACTGGATCAACATACATGGCACGCTTCTAAGCAAAATTGCCTACTGGGCACTGTCCTCCTTCTGTCTGAGACACTATCTTGAAAAGATAGTGCTCAAACCAAAAGTGTCCAGCTCTACTTCCACTTTTCTTTGGTATCCATAGATCATAAATAAGTAATCTTTCTGTCCAAAGAGTGTAGGAAGGCTTAGAAAACAAATTATGCATACAAGTTAGGGTGTAAAGCACTAGAACAGTGGTAGTGACTTAAAGTTCATGGAACTTCCCAACTTCTAGACCATGCCAAAAATGTTGCCCTAGGAAGGAAGAACACAGGAGCATGCACACCCTAGACACCACCGGATTCAAAGGAACCAAGAGATGTTGCCACTGGAACCCTCAGGTTTTGGGACAATCAGGTGAGTAACCAACTTAGTTATGTTGTGCAATATGCCAGACATGGAGGTCTTGGCAATGGTGGTGGTTTAGAGGTAGCGTTACATAACCAATGGTAGGATCTTTGCTTGATAGAGAGAACCAGGCCTTCCTCAATGCTCGAACGGGCATTCAGAAAAGGCAAATAAATCACGGAAACACTGCTTCACAGATAGACAATTTGCAAATATAATAACAAATGACTTAATCCATCATCTATTAACATTGCTAAACCAGACACTTACATACTGCCCGAAAATCATTATCTGTCAATGACTTAATCAGGATAAATACATATATGGGCCAGAGGTTACAAAACTGGATGTTGCGACTACTTCTCAAGAAACTATTATTTTATACAATCTAAATGTTTGAAAAATTGTCATGGTTGAGCACTGTTCACGGGACTGGAGGCCCAACGTGCCAGATACATTACTTTTTGTAAGCTACTTGATTTTTAACAGAAGAGTAAAGGATTTACACCGAAAACACTCGCTATTTTAACAAAATAGCGTGTCTCATAGACATTCATAGAGAACCCTGCTTTTGTGCTGTTAATCGATGATCTTATGTACTACATAAGATCATACTCTCCTTAATCGGACAGTCCTTTTTAAAAATAATGTGGGATATCGAATACAAAAAAATATACACCGGACTTGGGGCACAATTTGCTGTCTGGTTAAGTTTGACGGCTCAAGCGAACACTGGAACAGCTAGAAAAACAAGTTGACAGCCTTTAGTGGATATGTATATATTAGGCATAAATGTTACGTTTCTCGATACTGAAACAGTTTGTGTAAAAAGAAAAGTAGGGATGGGGAACTAAACGCTAAAAGAAAAAAACAGCCATTTATCATGTGCAATGAGTAAATTTTATTCAAGGTACTTAAATGATGCAATGCTTAAATTAAATGATTTTTTGTCTAACATTATTTTATACCAAACTGTAACAAAAAAACTGTCATTGTTCTTGTCCCACATAGTCAAACAAGACAGTACGAGTTTAATGTTACAAAAAGAATTACCCACTGTGGAACATGCATTAATCAATTGGTCATACTGCCCCCTCTGACCCATAAAAACCTTGATAATTAATGAGGTTTCCTATTCGGTGACCATGTATACAGACTTTACTTTTGGAAAGTATATATCAATTACTTGTATCCTTATGATCATGGAATTTTCTCATAAATCATCAGATAGCAGAAATTAATCTCTGTCCATAACAAGGTTGAAAATAAAAGAAGAGACAACGAACACTCACTGCATATTATTCTAAATGTTCTCTTTTCACCTATGACAAAGAAAACAATCTGCAAACTTGAACAGACAGTCAAATGCATTGTATAATATTGTTATTATAGCTAACATAGATAAAGATGGATTATTTTGCAAAAAGTGTTTGTTTTTAATGTCTCAACTCACCCGAAATAGACCTAGAGCCTGAGGGCTTTTAGCGTAAGTAATATTTAAAATTGATACATATTATTCATATTCTTCTGAACATATATGATACATAAATTGGTCTTTTAATTTACAGTTCTTACATTTCATTTACAAGCTGGTACCTATGTTTTAATTTTACATGTTATTTCAGAACCATTTCATATCCCTGTATTATGAAACTTTTCATGCGGGCTTCCTTCCTTGCACATTAATCTGAGAAAGGGAAGTGCCATCGGAGATACATTTTTGGCTACTCCTTGTTACTTCAATCGCTAACTGTTCAGTCCTCTGTTCCGTAGTCTACTCTAATCAATGTTGGACACCCACTACAATGTCTGATATATTCAACAAGGTATCCCGTTGTACGTATTGGGTAACTATTAGCGTTACAGGCATTAAACCACAAAATATACATTAAGCAGCAGTCTGTAGGCCCCTTGATGGTGATAGCAGACGGCTTCAGTTTGTTGTATGAATTCCGTGCCACACAAAATTTTGCCCTTTATTAGAGTAGATAAATACACATTGTTTCACAGAAATACATTAAATTGCGATAATATTATGTTTGTACATATAGTAAAAGTACGTCAAGAAATGGATTGTTTTAATGCGGGTTTCCCCCACCATGAAAACACTATTTTTGTAAACAGTTATTGTAATTGCATAATTGGTCAAATAAAACTCACCTGTATATATTTATATATATATATATATATATATATATATATATATACATATATATATATATATATGCGCGTCGGGAAAGCCCTACTTGTTTAGGAACCTTTATCGACTACCGAATTCCCCAGGCAAATATATATATATATATATATATATATATATATATATATATATATATATATATATATATATATATATATATATATATATATATATATATATATATATATATATATATATAAGCGCGTCGGGAAAGCCCTACTTGTTCAGGAACCTTTATCGACTACCGAATTCCCCAGGCAAACCTGTGGTGTTCAAATTCACCTCACATTTTATTGAGAGAAATAATTTTTTTATTAAAGAATAAAAGTATATACTGGTAGTAAACACGTTTATGTGAAATTAGACAAACCCGTTGTACACACACACACACACGCAGACGAACACACACATACATACACATATATATATGTATATATATATATATATATATATATATATATATATATATATATATATATATATATATGCGTATATTATATAAATGTTGACCTGGGATGTGGACGGTGGTCTCCGTTGACATGTTTTCCTCGAGGTGATATTCGGTCTGACGCCCTCCACCCAAGTGAACATTTATTTGCTTGTAATCTTACTGCCGCCCTCAAACAAACGGAAGCATCAACAGAAAAGAAAAGAACAGTCTGAGCAAGGAAACCGATAGTGAAGAAGGATAGCAAGTAAGTGAAGAAACCCGCGTACACTACGGTAAAACGATCGTGCTGCTAATTGATTTTTCATACGTGCACAAATTGGATTGGTTTAGATGCGCTCCCAGAGATTACCCTGTGACGTAGCACTCTAAACTCAATTTTATTGATCTAAATACTCAAATAGTACAAAAATTATTTCACAAATATATGTTACACGACTGTACAATGGTCGGGGAGACCCACATTAAGACAAAGGCTTGTCGCTAACATGAGGGACATCCTAAAAACGTAATTATAATGATACAAGATGAATGGCTTAGTACATGTACATTGGTGTTGAGTCAAATTCTCTTTTCATGTCTTACTTACAATTGAATGTACATAAATAAAGTTTTATCATCTGATGTATACAACTTATAAAGTTGGTTCACAAGGTTTCGTTTGCACATATATAACAGTTTGGGATGTCACAAGATTCTGGATCATTATGTATTAATTTTTTAGTATACCTGACTAATCCTTGAAGGCTGTGGGTATGAAATTCATTGTGAATATTACATGGCAGTAATTCCTTTCGGTAAATCAAACCGAACACATAGATTTGCAAAGATGTGAACGTACCGATGCATGAAGAAATTACCAGATTGTTTGGTATTGTGGAGATGCATATTCATATACGGTGATAATAAAAGTAAATTTTGTAACTTAGCAGGGCGTAATTGATTGAAATAGTTGAAGAAGAAATTGATATTAGCAATTTTAAAAATATTTTCAACTTTCAGTAAACCCATTTTTTTTTAGTAATGGATCCATATGTGCATTATATTTACTACAAGTTATAATTCTAACATCTTTTTTGTATGGTTTTCGACTTAAGACACTTGAAACCTCATATTAGAATTCCGTAATTTATATGGGAAAATATAATGGAATCATAAATTTTCAATTTAGGGTCAAATTGTAGTATTCTTTTTATCTTGTTCAGAATCCCTTAAGATCTTGATATCTTACTGCTTAATTGTTAATGTCAGAATTCCAATTTAGATGTGTATCTATTACAATCCCTAGAAATGTGAAACTATTTACATAATCTATTTGGATATTTTTTATATTTATCTTAGCAATTGTAAATTTCTTTTGAGATTGATGGAAAATCATAAATTTGGTCTACCCAATATTAAATGATATATATATTTTTTTGCATCTAACCAGCTTTATATTTTATTGAGTGCAAAATTAATATTATCGTCCATGTCTGTGCTACTAGTATTATTACTAAACATATTTTAGGCTAGCAGATAGCGTTGAGTCATGTGCACACGTAATTAGTTCAAATGTTTTGCTAGCATGAGCAATATCGTTGACATAAATGAGAAAGAACAGATGACCCAGTATCGAGCCCTGCGGTACTCTAGTCTTAAGGTGTAATAGATCTGAGTCAGCTTCACCAAATTAAACGTATTGTTGTTGATTTGTTAGGTAAGTTTCAAAGAGGGTCAGTGATGTACCTTTTACGCCGTATTTATTTAACGTATCCAGTCAAATTGTGTGGTTGGGTGTATTAAATGCCTTTGATGGGTCTAAAAAATACACATTGGGAGGTTTCCTTTATCCATTTCATGTATTATCAACACGTTTGATAGTAGCAAGGTCAGGTGAATGATGGTTACGAAATCCATACTGATCATTATCAAATAATTTATGGATGTTGAAAAAATTATATAATTGGTCGAATATTAATTTTTCAAATACTTTGGGGGAAAGCTGGTAGTTTTGATACGGGTCGTTGGTTGATGAAAATATTTTCACAATTCTTTTTATATATGGGGTAGCCTTTGCAATTTTCAGTTTGGTTGGGCTATTAGGGTTTGGTTAATAATTGTGCCAAGAGATTTTGCTTCACAGTCTTTTAAAAATTTCAGTAGCTTCATGAAAATACCATCCACACCATAAATTGAATTTGTCCTTAAGGACAGGTAAACCACCAAAAATAAATCCTAATTTAATCAATCCTACCTCATAATGTATTTGCGTTAGGATAACAAATCTTATATGTGTGAAATCGTCATACTCCAAAGAATTTATATGTCCTGTATTTGGGTGTCTGTGATGTTAGTGGTTGAATAAACAATTGAAAGTTGACCACCAGCATCCACCCCTTGAATGTCGATATAAGTCACTAATTATTTGTGATAAAACCATAATTACACTTGCATCTTAATCCTAACATATTGGCAAACAAAAAAACGACCCTGGGATTTTTTTTTTATGTTTGGTTTAGTTTTTCTATCATCCATCCTCAAAATTTGACATTTCAATTTTCTCTTTGATTTCCAGGATGTTCATCTTCTTCATTTCATAGAAAAAGAACGAAGCAAAATTTTAAAATCGCTGAATCGTTTTGCAGTTCGGACATTACAGAATCAAAAGCCGTTAACCGGACTAAATTGGCACAGCCGTTTTCTTTGAATAACTATTCTTAGGTGGGGTTCTCTTCCTATTATCCTTCTGAGAAAACAAGATTCAAATGCCTTTCTGATGTTGATCATTTGCCTCTGAAACAATATCGTTTGCTCAAGTTGAGCTGATATTTGTACAAAATGTAGTAAACATCGTTCCTTAACATTTGGTGAGGTTGTCAATCAATTATTGGCCAATCACATGAATAAAAGAGCCTTTGAAGTACGGAAAACATTATTCAGCGATGTGTCAAACGGCGACAGCAACAATCTGGTTTCAAACGTGACGTCATGGAGGAGGCCCGTCGGGCCCCGTGACCACAGACCTGGCAACGAAAGTTGTGTTGCCTTGCTTCGGTGGGGCGGCGTACGGCCATTCGTGGTCAGTGGACGGATGGCGGTTTGGTCTTTCGCCCCCTACCTCCTCAACCCGTTTTTAGGGATAGAGTTTTACTATATTTACTCCCATCAGTATACTTTATGTTAGACTTGTCTGCACACTTTACTTAGCTTATCATTATTTTGTAGTAATTTCTCAATGATTTCATTTCTCTTTCCAACATGAGTTTTGTATCGCTATTTTGTGTGTTTTCTCTTCTCTTCACGTTTATGCTTACTTCGATGTGTTCATTTGTACTTTTATTTCCTCATCCTTGGGTTTCGATAAAAAATGTTATGAACGTGGGTATTGTTGATTAAAGTGCCACTTTGGGGGGGGGGGGGTCACGTCTGTCTTTGGTGTGCAGGCCCCCCGGGGGGCACTCCCATGTAGGATTGTACTGGGTATGTGCCTCGGAAAGACCCTGTTTTCATTACTCCCAGGATTAGACCCCCCCCCCCCCACACACACACACAAATGTACAGCGCTGGATTAAGATAGGGGTAACAATTATTTGAGTAAACTGGAGATAAAGGATATAATTAGTAAGTACTTTGGGGGGATTTTTGTCGGAAGAATATGCTAAAACTTGTTTAAAATTGGAATGTTGGGCTCCAGAATGCACCAGGATGCACCAATGTAGCACACCATTCAAAACATTACAGGATTAAGAAATGGTACAGTTTTACATCTGGTGTAGGATTAAGATAGGATATTGTATAAAAATGTCCAAGGCACACACCCACCCTGATGTTGAGTATGTGCCCCCCCCCCCTTCCGGGGCAGGACCACTGGGGAAATCCATTGCGGCACAGCCTTTGAAGGGACATCGTCTGACGATTCCCGCTCCCCCTGAACATTTAAAGTCTCCCTTCATTAGAACGCAAAACGAGCAAGATAACTATAAAGTGAACCACTAAGGCTATGGTATGCTAGCATGTTTGCATCTTTTCCCTGCCCACAAACATACTTTCGGCATTTCGTCTGATTTCGCAGTGCGGCCGTGATACCACTCTACTTTTCCCATGGGCCGTTGCTACCTGTAGCCACGTGACAGACTGTTAAGTATGATTGACGGGTGGCATTGGTCCGCTTGGCGGCTGAAAACCAGAAGAATAACACATGGACGTTCGAATGTCCATATGCCTGTGTGTTTTTGGCGTTTTTCTCATATTTCTACTTAAGTTAAAAGCTTGAAATTTTGACAACTTATAGAAAGGACATTCATCTTGTAAAAACGGTTAAAATCTCAAAATCCGCCATGCACCATGTAAAGGTTTTGGTGTTTTACCTGTCCTTAAGTAATTCAAAAAAGCGCTGATGCTAGCCGCATCAGTGTTGTTGAAATGAAAATTATGAGTATACGTTTTGTTTAAATAGTTTTTGTAACTATATGCTCGCGGTAAGTTTATTTGATGTGCTAAACTTGGGCCTATTTTGTGAAAAGGTAATTGAAGTTATTGGCAATAATAATCTTATCTTTGATTTGCTGTCCGTTATCGGAAAATATTCTGGAAATTTCTTTTTCTTCTTTGTTTTTGGTAATAGTTCATTTATCGTGGCCATTGTTATTTAAGAGGAAATCAAGGACAAAAACCATCACAGAAAACAGGAAATTTTAGGAACGTGAATACAAAATAAACCTTGTCCAAAATTTACTGCAGGCTTTCTCCAATGACATATTTCAGGCATAAGAGGAAATGACGTATATGAATTACGCAAATAATCCATTGATAATTTGACAGATACACATAAAGATAAGATGAACAGGAATTTGATACCAAAATTTCTAAAGAGGACTCCTCTATTACACTTTTTTTTCTGGATACCCAAATTACATAAAAACTCCTTAAAGTCTAGATTCATAGCAGGTGCTTCAAAATGTACAACAATACAATTATCAAAGGAAGTAACATTGTGTTTGACTGCAATTAGGAATCATTTCCGTAAATATTGTAATGCAATTTCTAGAAACTGTGAAATAAATTGCTTTTGGAGTATTAGCAATTTTTCCGAGTTTGTATATAAAACAAATATTTAAAAGCAAAAAGTATCAAATGTTTTTATTTTTCTACACTGTACACAAATCTACCCATAGATGAAGTAAAAATTATCTTTAAGAATTGATTAGCACAATGTTTAAACATAATGGTAAACCATACATAAATATGAATTCATATACTGAAAAAGCATATTGGTCGCACAACAAATATTCAAAAAGTAACGTTAAATCTTACACTGTTAAAACTTTGATACATGCTGTAAAATTGCTTTTGGATAATAGTTTTGTTCAATGCGGCCATTGGTTTTTCAACAAATAAAAGGCATTCTAATGGGTAGCAACTGCTCCTCACTATTGGCAGATATATATATTTTACTTAGTTTGAATTTAAGTATATGGATAAATTGATGAAAAAGGACTTTCAAATGGCTACAAAACGCAAGATATATTGATGACATTACTTGCGTAAATATACAAAATTTCAGTGAAATTGCTAAAGAATTTGGAGGGTAACAATTCAGATGGTTTCAGAGATGTGTTTTTGGACTTGGATATTCAGGTCACCAATGACAGGTATTGTATTAAAGTCTATTACAAAATAGATGAGTTTAATTTGAAGTAGTTCACTATCCTTTCCCGGACAGTAATATTTCGGAAACTATTGGATATAATTCCCTTTTGTCACAAATTTTGAGATTTGGTCGTATTTGTTCTAAATTTCAGGACTTTGCATCTAGAACCAAATTTATTTACAATAAACTTGAGTCAAGAGGATTAAAAGGTGTATTTGTGATCAAATATTTCTACAAATTTTGCTGTAAATATCCAGAGATGGTTAAAAAGTTTGGCTTCAATAATTTTAAAGATTTTAGACTTGTCTGTTTTGCTACTTAATTTTATCTTTTGGCATCATTCTGTTTTGGTATTCACCTTTCAGACATTTTAGGTTAGCTTGTTTTCTGTTAGGTCAAACCCAGGGGATATAGGTAGCAAGCAGCTACCCACGAAAGTTAAAAGCCTGCCGAATTGTACTTGATATCTGGTTAAGAAATATAATTTGATTGCATTCTCTTGACTTATATACTGATGACTTTCATTCTTTTCTGACTTGCCCGACAAATTTTGCTGTTAATATCCAAAGATTATTAGAAAGTTTGGCTACAATAATTTAAAAGTTTTTAAACTTGCCCGTTTTGCTACTTAATTTTATATTTTGGCATCACTCTGTTTTAATATTCACTTTCAAACATTTTGGGCTTACATGTTTCCTGTCAGGTTAACCCCCCACCCCCACCCGGTATCGGCAGCAAGCAACCGCCGATGACTTTTACAAGTTTGCCTAATTGTTCTTAAAATCGTGTTGAGAAAAATTATGTTTTGATGACGTGCTTTTGACATAAATGCTAATGACTTTCATTCTTTCCTCACATGCTTAAATGCACATTTACTCAATATTATAAAAAAAATACTCAAAATTGTCAGTATTTTCTTAAATGTCACAAACCTGACACATCACGTTGAGTCATTGACTCCTGGTTGCATTGAAATAGAGCTTACTTGTTTGGAGACTTTCTAAGTGAGGAGTAAGTGTCATCATGGAGTTTGTTTTACAGTTCTGGTTCAGGATGTCCATTGTTGCAGTATTTGTTAGGATTGTCCTTGGTTTGTACAGTTGGTCTAGCTGCAACTGTTTATTTTACAATCACTAGGACTGAATATAATGCCCCAGTTTGTTTCTACTTCAGTTATACTCTGGCAGGTGGTTTAAGTAGGATAAGCTATCTAGCTAGAAAGGGTACATGCTGGTCCAGGGGTAAGTCAAATTGTTCTTATCTCAATATGTACTATACATTTTTAGTAAAATTATGCTTTGTTTGACATGTATTCTACATTAATAAATAAGCTCTGCATCTATAAGCAACACTTCACGTATTTAGCTAATTCATCATTTGCCACGTTCATATTTATTTATTATTATGTGGGGTGCCTTTGATGAATATTTAGCTTAGACAAGGAGGCGCCACTCCGATAGACATGTACGGGTATAGGCTCCGAAACATGTTGTGAGTAGTTACCCGCTGAAGACCCTTTAATTTATTTGATCTAATACAACCTTAATTAGTTTAGGCGATTTATTTTTTTGTGACATGAGCATCGAGACAAACAAAATATGGTTGATGATCTAAGAATTTCTTTACCATAATTTTAGATGTTGACTTAAGAGAAACGTTGCTAATTTTACAAAATATATTATCTACCAAAGTTCCTCTAGCATAAGAAAATCTGGTTGGAAAAGTTATTTTTGGAAAAACACTGAGGCACATTATGGTATCGAAAACAAAGTTTTCAATTTGTGTGAACTACTAGAAACATTTCCAGATGACTGGTACAGAAGAATTGTTAAGCCTTTGTTTAAAGAAGGTAAGCCTGAAAATTTAAGCAACTATCGTGGTATCACAATCACATCCAATGTTTATAAAGTATTTTCGTCAGTTTTGGAAACACAATATATGTCTTTTTTTTGAGGAAAGTGGCATTCTTTGGGAATACAATGGAGCGTACCGTAAGGGTCGTAGACTTGAAGATCAATATTTTGCACTAAAAGGCTTATGTAGTATAAGAAAAGACAATAAACAGAAAACATGGTTGGCATTTTTGGACATAAGTAAAGCATTTGATACAATAAATCGTAATAAATTATTTGTAAATTCATGGCTTAATGGAATTCAAGGGAAAGCATGGAGACTTTTACTCAGCCTGTACGAAAAAGTTGAAAACAAAGTGATTTTTGGACAATTTGAAAGTGACTGGTGTCAGACATTTAATGGTGTAAAACAACGATGTATTTTGTCGCCAACTTTGTTTTCTGTAGCCATGATGGATTTAATTATCTCATTACAAAAAGAAAAACTAGGAATCATTTTTAATCAGCAGACCATACCAGCTTTACTGTACGCCGATGATACAGACGTACAACTATCCAGCATGTTAACGGTAGCCAGCCAGTTTGCCATAAGATGGGGTATGAAATTTAACCACGTAAAATCCAAAGTCATGGTTATCGGTAAACGTATGGATAAACAAAAATCATGGATGTTAGGTCACATGCCCATACAAGAATGTGCGACCTATAAATATCTAGGAATCTTATTCTCCCAGTCTTTAACTGACTCTGCCTACATTAAGACACAGTTAAAACCAAAGGCCGTAAGGCTCAACGGTTACATGTGCAGTATATTGGCGTCACACGAGAATACCAAAAGAATCAGTTTTGGTGATAGTTTATGGCAAAGCGTCCTGTTACCGTCACTTGCCCATGGGTGCGCAGTTTGGCTGGGCAACACAAAAGAATGCACGAACCTTTTAAAATCAACGCAATACTCTGCTGCTCGGGCAATTCTACGCATATAGGCGACCCCGGCCATCTCAGCTACACTCGGCGATTTAGGCTGGGTATCTATTAGCATGTATTTGGACAGACAAAGAGTTATTTATTTTTACCGCTTATAATGTCAACTTGACAAAACACGCCTTTGTAAACAGATTTTCTCTGAATTACTATGTAAATTTAAAGAAAAAACGCCATCCTGTTGGTCTTACGTAAATGAGATTAACAAAACACTCGTCATTGTCGGTCTTGACCATGCAGTTTACAGAGAAAATGAATTTTTGGCAGATGTGTGTCATAAATTAAGAATGCAGTTATTCAATAAGGAATTTGTCGATGAAATTGAAGCAAAAAGTACCCTGTCTTTCTATAAATATCTTAAAGTCCGTTTTACTAGAGAAAGTTACCTATTTCATTACAATGGTTTTGATGGCACTAGGTTAAAATTCAAAGCAAGAACTCAGTGTCTCGGTCTACAAGCGGACTTGCATAGATGGGGCACATCGGAACATGATAGTTGTACTTTATGTGGTTCGGGAACAGAAGACTTGGGACATTTTCTTTTTCTGTGCCCAAACTTACCTGACCTGCGAATTAAGTATTTTAATTACTGGAGTCCAGACTAACCACGAGTGACAATACATATATTTGGCAAGGATTCATGAATGGCTCATTATTTACCAAACTATGCATGCTTTTGGGACACAATAGTTCACACATAAATAAAACCGCCATTTTTGAATTTAACAATGTATGTAAAAAAAAATCCTGCTTGATGCGTGGTCCCGACGAAAAGAGTATCTGGACAATATGGTTAGCGGTGGACACTCTGCATAATGACACCTCACAATGTAAACATTTTCATCAGTTTTAACACACGGGTGTGTGTTCTTGCGCATCGTCTCCGGACTGCTCACACATCACGCTGGTATCTGTTTGGAACATTTATCTTAGATGTATTTTAGATTTTATATATTTCTTATTGTATATTGTCATGGATGTCTTAGATGTATGTTGGTTTGTACATAGTTATCATTTTATGCTATCATGGACGCATCGTGGACATACCCCGGTCTACGGTGCCCCCGCGTCAAAGGGGTAGTTTTTCCGAAATAAATAAAAAATTATACTCTTGAAATATCTCTCGATCGTGTATTTCAAATAAATCAATATTTAAGTCGCCACAAAAAGCGACTTCACAATTTCTTTCTTGTAATCGTGATAATACCTGTAAGAATTCATCAATAGATATACGGTAATTATCCAGAATGTCGCTCGGTGGTTTATACTCTTTGTGATAGACATTACTGCGTATAAAACACATTACCAAGAACAATATGTTTTCTTAGATCGCCGCCAATTACCTCAATAAATTGGCCTTCTCAAACTTCAAAAGTTTCTGTAAGAGTTGATGGTTTAAAATTTAGTTATCACTTATATTTATGACCAAATCTCCTTTTAGAGAACATGTTTGGCCCTGTGGAATTCAGGTATAACCTTCAACTTGCAACAGAGGAGGATCAGTAGCAGATTTTATATACCACTCTTGCAGACAAATTGCGGTGAATTCGAATTTTTACGCGACTCTTGTACAAATGTTTCTATTTCTGCTATTTCAGCATTAGGGTAGTTAATATTAGAACTATAAATTGTAAAGCTGTTCGATTAATGTTCAAAATAGATTTTGGATCGTCTAAGATTGAGAATCAGTAATTATTCCTATCTGTTTGTCGTCATCGCTATCATCGTGTTTCTGTAATAAACGTTTTAATCATGTGGTACGCCACCAGAATTTAAAAGTATGTCTTCAGTTGTTTCATTTATCAGTTTTTTGTCCAGACTGTTTCACTGGATATACAATGTAAATTTAACATTACAGTTATTCTATACATGACATAGATAATATGATTAGGTGATACATAATTTCTAGGTTGCGTTTGTACAGTATGACTGTGACCTTCATTTGTCCATCTGGCTTTCATGCAAAAGAAAATATAAAGTAGACAAATACATCACCATCCTCATCATGGTTCCACTTTTAATTATACCACAAATACTCCGCATTTGCAAGTTCAATAGTGGTAGTTCCTACTTCGTCAATTTGTGAAGTTACAAATCATGAAATGAACAAAAGGCACGGAATAACTTCTGTTTCAAACTGTCACACACATGCATCAGGTAGGTGTCAGTGGTGATGTTCTATCACAAAGACGAGAGGAGTAAAAGAGGGGAGGGAAAAAATAAAGAACCGCAACTGCAGCCCCATTTTTCCATCCCTCTATAAAATACGTTCTGTTTTAAACTGTCACACACATGCATCATGTAGGTGTCTGTTGTGATGTTCTATCACGAAGACGAGAAAGGTGACAGAGTGAGGGGGCAAAATGAAGAGCCGCAACTGCAGTCCCATTTTCCCATCCCTCTTCATAAGGAGGAAGGCGGCTCGCAAAATCCGTATTAAAAAGGTGTTGTGAAGTCTGTTACAGACAGCTTTACAAGTCTTTTAATACACTCAGGTGCCATTTATAATACCAGACTTTTTCACTTGGGACACCGCATGTACTCCACCGTAAAACTGCTCAGACCTTATTTCTTCTATATCCGGAATTCTTTTTCCTTTTTTTAGCACACCTGACGACGTAGGAATGCCAGCATGAAATATCAGGGGGTGTGTGCCTTAGCTGTGTTTGTGACTGAGTAAGTTCAATCAGCATTTTGCTCAGTCTAAGAATAAAGTCGAGATGACTAGTTTGTTCTGTTGATCCCTAGATCTTTATTGATGTCTAGCTCCCTGTATTCACGATATTTGTTGAAGGCAAGGGGAGGTACTGTGACCAAGCTAAAGATGGCATTTAAAAAACATATTAGCGATTGTCTTCTTTAATCGTATTAGACCATTTAGGATAGCATTATCCTTATTATGTGCGAGAGCGTATGTATTCTCATGTGGCACGCAACTTGTTGTTTGTTTTGGGCCATGGCTGTGGTGATCGATGTCTGTTACCTGAGTGCGAAGTACCAAGGAGGGTACCCTGTACCTTTCTTGGTATGCCATTAAATGTGTACGTGATACTTTTTTGAGGTTCCTTTCTTACTTTCAAGCTCTAATAAATACACGCCCCCCCCCGCCCCCCCCCGTCTGTAGTTGATTATGTTTTGGTGAAATATAAAATTGAATTAAAAAAAACCCCTTAATTTTTTAAAAATTTATATTGCATTTAAAAATATGCCGTGTTATAGGAAGGGATGTGGAGAGCGAAGAATTTGGCTATTAAATGGATCTCTGGTATCGATAATATGGTGGTGGGACATTTGACTTTATGAGATAAACGAGTCATCCCTTTTTGTTCTGTTACGCATTGGAGGTTTACAACGTCAAAAATGAGCTAAACAGAAAGCAATTTGAACAAAAATATGTCGCCTGACAGGTTTAGTCAAATTGGTTCTTTGTTAGAAAGTGAAGACTAACACTTCAACGTAAACAGAACTAACGCACCGAAACTACCCATATCTTTTGTGTTGTATCCGGGCCAGTTATGTGTAATGTCATTTTACCCTGGTCGAATTCTTTTCTTTTAATTTGCTTTTGTGGAATCACCATGCCTTGGCACCATAAGTTTGGCTGATTTCCTACATTTTGCCTCACAACGACAATGTTGTAGACCTGGGCAAGTAATCTTAAGAGTTCTCATTCCCAATTCACTTCACAATATATTGAACAAAATAATATTTCATTTACAAAAAATATAAAAAGGAAAAAAGTATTTAAATAGTATAGACACATTTGTTTTACATGGATTGTGAAAGAAGTCAAGCATTGACTTATCGAGTCACTATCCATGGCAGAGATGTATACGTACACCTCCTATCTTGTCTGTGGTGGAGGAACCCGAAGAACTCGGAAAAACCACCCTGCACGGTTAAAGTGGTAGGAACTTCCTCCGCATAGCCGGGTCGCAGAGGTAAAATAAGAGCGTCTTACCGCTCAGCCTATCGTACACCCTTAAAGGATATACTGTATAGTAAACACTTGTATGTAAAAAACAGGGAAACCCGTTGTACGTACACACACACACACACACACACACACACACACACACACACACACACATATATATATATATATATATATATATATATATATTTATATTTATATTTACATATATATAAACACACACAAACATATATATCATAAATATGCATATACATGTATATAGCTATTTGTCCGTTTCTCTTGGTGCGAATCTGAATATTTTTCTTTTTATATCAAGCGAATCTGCAAGGCTTTTACTCTAACATGTGAATGAATGAATGACCGTTATTAAAACTGCACCATTTCATACATATGCTTGGCATTTGGTGGGTCTCACAATAAAAAACAAACAAACAAACAAACCAAAAATAAACAAAAAACAAACAGTACAAACACAGTCTAAATCATAAAGATCCCCCATCAGCAAACCTGTTGGAAGCATAAACAATACTTACAAACACGTACATATAAAGATGATAATAAGAATAATGTATATATAAGATTACTTCCACATTTCATGAACTTAGTAAATTTATCTTCCAAAGTTAAATATTCAAAATCGGCTAGGAATTCTGACACGGTATCAATATGTTGTTTCCTGGCTTCACAGAACTTTTGACAAATTAAAATGTAATGAAATACATCTTCTAATTCAAAACACAAGTCACATCTTCTGTCATCTACTGGTACTTGAACTGGCCTTTTGTGTCTCCTTTTTACAATATTTAAAGTACGTGCACTGATTCTTAATCGGATTAAGTTTCTTCTTTCATCTGTATTCTTCAATACCAGTAAGTAATTTTTCCATTTGAAACTTTGATTTAAATTTTTAATATTTTCTTAATTTTTCATCTGGAAAATATTGTCTAGAAAAGTCAGTGTGCCATTGAATAGGAAATATCTCCTGTAATAATTTTTGTATAATATTTGCCGAAAAGTCTCCAAATTCGTAGCCGCCATTGTTCCAAATATATTTGCATTCGATTAATTTTAGGTAGGGTGTTCGTCACAGTGTTTAGCCAGTTAGAGTTAGTCAATGACAGAATTTTGGAGTTACACTGTACATTTATAGGCCTCACACAACAATTTGTCATGGTTAGAGTTTATAATTCGGTACCAGTTTTTACATATGGTCTTCAGTATGTTCAGAGAATATGGAACAGCTCCGAGCTCACTCAAAACCGCAATATTGCATGCTTTAGAGTTCATTCTTAGAGTATTTTTCAAAAAACTTAAATGTAACTTTTCGAATTCAGTCTTGAAATAACCTGAAATATTGTCTTGACCGATGCAATTTACAGCAGATTGTACATAAGCACCCCTATTTCGCAACCATAAAGAAATATAGGGGCAATCAGTTTATCAAATAAATCCAAATATAAACGAATGTCAATTTTTTTTCATCAAACAGGGTATGTTTTAAGCGTCCAAGAGCCTTTTTAGCTTTTTCACATAAATCTTTTATGGCTCTAGCACAATTTCCATTAGATGTCATTTCAATGCCAAGGTAGGTATGTTTATTAGTAATTCTGGTTCCTCATTACCAACAAAGAAGCGTGACATGTTTTTTTTCTTTTTTACCGAACTTATTAAATATAAGTTATTTGGATTTTTCTACATTAATATTCAAATTCCAGTTTTTGCAATATGCGTCCAAACAACATTGTAAGCCATGTTCACTTTCCGAAATTAGCATCGGGTCATTCGCATAGAGCATACAGTTTAATGTCTCATTATATAGGGGTACTGGAAGGCAGTCATGTGTAAAACTTTCTGACAAATCATTAATGACTAAATTGAAAGAGTCGGGTTTAGTAACATCCTTGTTTTACGCCACTATTCAAATATATTTTTCTGATAATCCCGAATTTAATTTAATTTGGACTGACGAGTTATCACACATGTCTCGCAAAATGTTATACATAAAACCGCCAATATTGTAATTCAAACATTGGTAGAATAGTCCATCATGCCACACAGTATCGAAAGCTTTGTGGAGATCGATAAAACACACAAAAAGGAATCTTTTCTTTCCAAAAATTTTGATATGTCTATAAGAGATCGATGCACGAAAATGTGGTCATTCGTTTGAGTGTTTTCTACAAACCCGATTCAATATTTATTATTATAAATATCTTTTTCCATGTGAATTTGTATTCGTTTTTACAAGACTGCACAAAACAGTTTTGATAAACAGCTACTGAGAGAGATACCTCTGTATTTATTAGGATCCATAGAAGACCCTCCTGTGTGAATAAGTGTTAACAAGCTTACTTCCTTAAACAGCGGAAATATCCAGACATGTCAATCATGTTGTATAATAACCAAACATGTAAATCATGTGTGAATCTGGCAGATTTGGAGCTTCTCTCTCTTCATATCAGTGTTAATCACGAATCTTGTCACTTTCTTAAAATTTCCAGTTGATTTGCAAGTCTGTTTGCATTGCTTTTCATTTTAAGCCGGATCTTCTGTCAGGCAGGACAGAGAGGGTAACTCGAATTACAAACTCGGCCAGCAAGAGTGCCATTCACTCTTCTACCTATCAAAAGGTTAACTGTTCTGTTGTACATTTAGTGGATGGTCAGTTTACATATCTAAAAAGTTCAACTTAACTTTCTGTGACAAATTCCCTAACTTACCACGGATTTTTGCAGTTCCGAAATTACATAAAACCCCATATAGATTCTGTTTTATTGCTGGATTTAAGTTCTGTTCTACTGAAGGATTGTCAGTTCTGGTAGCCAAAGAATTGGACAAGGTACAGGAATTTTGGTTCAATACTGTTAGAGAATTTAATCAACGTCGGGAGTTAAGCGGCTTTGGATATTAAAGAATTCTATAAGTTTACTTGACACTTTACAAATAATGTTTTAGCTTACAGGCATATATCATCTTGGGATTTTTCTACTCTCTATACTACTATACCTCAGCAGATTTGAAACGTAGCATTCAAACATTAGTTTTCAAGGTTTTTGAGAAAAACAAAAATTTCAGAAAATTATAATTGGTCATAAACATACTTTCTTTGGTGATCATGCTGAGAATGGTCACCATGCATTTGACTATGATGAGTTTATAAAACTGTTTTAATATTTGATACATAATATTTACATACGTTTTGGTGATATTGTCTTCACACAGGTCATAGGAATTCGCACGGGTACAAATTGAGCGCCACTTTTGGGTGATCTCTATTTATTTTATCACGAGTATACTTTTCTAATGAAAATGGCAAAAGATAAAAATTACCAGGCTAGATGATTTAATTTAATTTTCAGATTTATAGATGATTTATTACGTGTCAATAACAAACATTTAAAAAATTATATTATATCAATTTATCCTTGTGATCACGAACTAAAAGAAACCACTGAATCGAACACAACATGCTCATTGTTAAATCTACTCTTTTTCGATGATGATGGTGTATTAAAATCAAGAGTGTATGATAAAAGAGATGATTGCAATTTTGTCATAGTAATTATCCATATATAACCAGTAATATTCCTATTAATCCTGCTTAAGCTATTTATGTCTCAAGACTTATTGCTTTCGCAAGAAACTGTACTGATAGACATAAACCTCTTTTAGCAGACTTAATACACAGGGCTTTTCTAAAATAAAATTGAAAGGGGGTTTTCTTAACTTTAAAGATAAATATAAAGATGTTTTACAGAAATATCATGTTGATGTTCGTGAACATATTAATAAGGTATTGTCTGAGTGTCAGTAAAACACATAGAAATATGTTTTAGTAGGATTATGTTGAGGCTCAGGTTGTTTTACCTTGAGTTTGATCTAACTTTCTGTGCTGGAACACTAAAATTCATTATATATTACAATAATGATAAAATGAAATAAGGACCATCTAAGTTTTCAGGCATCATTTTGAAGGATGCAGGCCTTCTATTTTCCCATCCTTTTTAGATGTATTGACAAAATTTAAAGAATACTCACTCAGCTGATGTTAGTCATTTTTAAACGAATTTTATGCCGACTGTGCTATATTTTCAATTGAGAAAGGAACTTGGAAGAACGTAACCATATTTCTTAATAAATATTATGTCAGTATCAAATTTGGTTGTGTTTTGTCCACGTGGAGACCTTGTTATGGTGTTTACATACAGGTTTGGAAGTAAATGCTTCCTATATTGCAATTTCGACCACCCAGGGATTCCTTTTACTCTGTGAGCAGGGGTTGTGCAGCAGCTCAAATCTATTCCACTTATTGGAATCATCTTACAACAATCTAGACCTGAAGGTCTGCTTATGGCTCCTCTATAGTCTATTTGGGCTGCTACATAACTCTTGTTAGGAGTTTAACTGATACCTTATTACTTAAATGTAGGCTAAATTCAAATTTTGACATGTTGCATCATGTATGAAGACGCAATTAGCATGTAAATGTAGTAGTCTGACTGAAAATTCTTAAATTTCCTGTCATTGTGTGGATGATGTCTATGATCTATGGTCATGTAATTATCTTTTATAACTGTACATTGAAATTAAGGGCCAAATTTGTGTTTTAGGCTTACTGTAAATGAATGTAGGTGTTTTCCAAAGTGGGAGGATTGGGATCCCGTAAAACTGGTTAAACCCACAACCAATATGTTAGTAACCTGTTCCAAGTCAGGTAAAAGATACCCTCATTAATTTAAATTTCTTAAATGTTGAGCATGGATCCTTTCGACGATGAACACTAGCATGTCTTACTATTTCGAAAATGATACTGGATCTGACATGGTTGAAATGGTATTCGGTTTTGTCTCATCACTATCGTTGAACACTGTTGTCCACTTCTCTTTTCATGTAACTATTATATATATTGCTAACATTTTGAACATTCAGACATTTTCTGCACACATTGCAGTGCAGTAAGTGTATATAATAAATATATTAAACAAAATTTTTTGTATTCTTGTCATGTAAAAACTAGACATGGCTTTTTTGACCCGATGGACCTTTGGATGTACGTTTTGGACCCTTTTCGACACAGACGAACTATAAATTTATGTGATTCAGCTAACAATAGCAAGGAACATTGCCTTTGGTCGGAATTGACTTGGATTTGTTTCAATAGGACTACGATATGGATATGGATATGGTACTGGCACTCTCTGATTTTGTTGTGCTCCCGTAAACTACGATCTCAAAGAAAAAGAATTTAGATAAAACCATGAAAGGCTAGGAATTAATAACCAGGTTTTTTTATATAAGTTGACACTCTATATGTCGTTTACAAGAACTTATTATTGCCGCCTGCCTAACCCAATTATAAAAGCTTACTTTGTTACTAACCCATATAATAAAATTGTATATATAGAGAGAGACAGACAGGCAGACAGCAGATAGACAGACAGACGGCCGGACAGACAGACAGACAGACAGACAGACAGACAGACAGACAGACAGATAGATAGATAGATAGATAGATAGATAGATAGATAGATAGATAGATAGATAGATAGATGGATGGATAGATAGATAGATAGATAGATAGATAGATGTGATAGTTACTATAGAATAGCGAGTATGTACCGGATGTATCACGAGACAGCTGCATGACGTTGACAATGACAGCTACAACTAGGACAGCTGCGAGGTTCGGCAGGCACTCGTTACACATGATTGGTCAAACGGTTAGTTCAATTGCATAACGCTGACAGCAGCAACACAGGTGCATGCACAAACAATATTTTGGATATGACCAAATTGGCTTATCTATCCAAGGAAACGACCTAGCTGAGCTAAAATTACAAGGTAAATCACGTTTTTCCCCAAACAATATACAGGCAGTTACGCAGTGTTTTAAATTTTCTGCTGTTGTCTGTATGCTTACAATTTAACAATGAATTTGCTCCTCTAAAAAAAGCAGGGATGTGGCTGACTGCTGACAAGAAACTGGTAAAACCCAGGGATATGGCTGACTTCTGATAATCTGTCCTTTCCAATTTTTTTTCCAATTTCATCTCACTCACGTTTCAAATATATATTTTGAAACTGATACAAAAAGAGAAAATCAGCCAATCTGGAAGAAACATATATGCCTGATTAAGGGACCTTCTGCGCAAGCATAGTACACCTGTTTTTGGCGGCGAAATAACTTTTTTGCCACAGTTTGATCATGCATGGCATTATATTTGCATTCTTTTATATATGTTGTCTTGCAGTTTCTTTTGGTGTTAAAAAGAATGACATTGTTATGTTAATACAAGCTTACACGTATAGCATACCAATAAGGTTTATAATCTTCATATAATATTGCACCCTTCTCTGTGACACCATATGTTTCCTCCATGGTGACAACAGGCGATTAAGCTTTAAGAATAAGTGGGTATTAGAACAGATTAGATTGATAACATTTAATATTAACACTAGTAAGTGTGCATTCTTTTTTATCATTTAACATCAGCTGTCTGAAAAGTTACTAATATCAATATATTTAAGCATATTCTAATACAATTGGGCATACTTCAAATCTATCTAAGTTGGCTCCCCAGGTTATTCTATTACGCTAACCAGCTGTCTTAACAGCACAGTATATTGCAATTCTTTAAAGAACTTGAAAACAACGAGATAAGTGTACACTCCCTTTCTGAAAATTGACAATTATAGCATACGTTTCATTCTTCCACTGACGTGAAAGTTAAACAAGAGAAAATATAACTCCCCTAGAGTACTAACATGCTTCAAAAATTTACCAAGCCCAAGTTTTTGCTTTAGTTTCCAAGTTTTGATTTTGACTTAATTTTTTGTTTTTCTTTATTTTTTTCTTTTTGTGTGTTGGTAACGTACATCTTTATGCACATTCCAAAGGAAGAACAATTTTGTAGTGTACAAGTATCATTTCAACGAAAGAAACAGTTTTGGAATCAATGTGCAATTTACTGTAATGTATTTAACGGAATAAAACTAAAAGGTTTAACGCATATTTTTTTCCCTTATTATAATACTTAAATTGCATTAGTTTGTGTGTATGAAAGAATGCAGAGATGTAAGAACTCACAGGTGACTGATTTATTAATGGAATCTTAATGCATGTCATGTGAGGGAATCAGGTTTCAGCACTGTCAAATGTAATATAAATAGAAGCATACATATTCGCCAGATTCTACCTATATAAGAGGGTATGGGTTCAGGTTCCGCAGATTAGATATGAAAGAGGAGCTGATTTGCTGACTTCTCAGATTTGCCGACAAGATTAACATAAATAAACAGATTTACTTTGTTTTCATATTTACCGATTCGCCAGAAATGCAGAGAATTAGATGTTCAGGGATTCGCAGCATCCGTTGCCAAACACAAGGAAAAGTGCATAGACACGCAGATTCGTACGCAATATAAAGTAACGGAAACTGATTCGTATCAATATTTAAAGAAAGGAGCAGATTCTCCAGAGTCTCTGACAATATACAGATAATTATACACTCATACGCAAATTTGATCTG
The DNA here is from genome assembly GCA_964020975.1 of Hermodice carunculata. NCBI lineage: Eukaryota > Metazoa > Annelida > Polychaeta > Eunicida > Amphinomidae > Hermodice > Hermodice carunculata. The sequence continues at coordinate 58,187,039 of OZ026613.1, read as the reverse complement.
ATGTTAAGGAAGGGGACAGATTACGTTGTAATCGAAAATTGAGATGTATATAGATTCACAACGCAGCTTATTCGTTCTACATGAAGTATGTCTTAGCAGGCCTAATAAAAAGCTTCTGTATAATGTATCTTACGGAGCACACGGTATCAATTTTTAAATTATTATTTTTTATTTCAACTCTTGTACCAATATGTACACATGTTCGAACATGAACACAACTGTGATCCCATTGAAGCTAGTTCGCGCATTAAAAGAGACACTTGAAGGTGAAGTCATTCTCAGCATTCCTCTAGACGAAGTGTTATTTTAATAGATAAAAAAGATCCCCAGGGATTCCAGACACGCTATACTCTCCATGGGATCCACACCTGCGTTGCTTTGTATAGCAAAGAGCATCTATCTATCTATCTATCTATCTATCTATCTATCTATCTATCTGTCTGTCTGTCTGTCTGTCTGTCTGTCTGTCTGTCTGTCTGTCTGTCTGTCTGTCTGTCTCAAACTTAAGCTCAGGTTCTAGGTGGAAAAATAAAAAGACCGAGGACAGGAAATGACTAAATTCAAAAGAATAGTAAAAATCAAATATTTTGATTTTATTCGCCAGTAGTGATACGTTTTTCTGTCATTAACGCCATTTTGATCAGACATGAATAGCTACTACGGGATCCTCATTGGGTGGAATTTCAATAAAGGCCCTGCCGTTAGAAACCCTGACGCTCTTGCCGGAACAAGGTGGTTTGTTTTTGTCGCTTGATATGACGTCACAATAGGTACCATCAGGCAAGCCAGTGTTGAATTGTCCCTTCAAATTGTAGTTTTCGTTGTTGATGACAATGAATGCCTTGTTGCCACGGGAGAAAGCAATGGCATGGTAGCCATTGTCCCACCAATTTTTGACGGGAGCTCCAACAGCAACATTGTGAAATTTAACCATATTTGTGATCTGTCTCCACCTGTGTTCACAAAACCACTCACTGAAACATTTGACGTCTTTAGTGTTTACTCCGTTACTGGGTGGTCCCATCCAATCATTGATATCCTGGTTACCGCGAATGTTACGTGGCCATTTATAACTGCTCATAACACGTGGATACCCATACTGCCAAGCCAACATGAAGGCACTCGCCATCTTATATAGTTTTGCTTCAAAAGCTGTCAAAATTCTTCTGAAACCACCTGCGCCATGGCCCCTTTGATTATCGTGGCTGTCAACGAAAACAACTGCAGACATCCCGTGAACGAATCCCCAACCTTCGCCGAAGTTTTTTAAATAAGCTATGTTCTGATTGCTGTTTTTGCGGAAGCAGTCTCCTAGGTTTAAACCATACTTAAATTCCGTGACTCTACCAATACCGGTATAATGCCTACTTTTGATGGGTTCGCTTCCCAAATCTATGACTTCCTGGAAGATAAATGGCTTTGTGCCCTTTGGGAACCACTTAGTGCTCAGATTGTTCAAGCGTCTAAAAATGGCTTGCAAGTGGGATGGGAACATATGTTTTGCAGCATCAACGCGAAAACCAGCGACTCCCCATCCAATAAGTTTGTTCATATACGCTGCAATCTTTTGCTTCACATATTCTTTTTCGTGACGCAAGTCCCTCAAACCAGAAAGTCGACAATACCGAACTTCATTAGGATTATTGTAGTTATGGATGTTCATATCGTGAGAGTGACATACGTCAAGGCTATGAAAGTCCAAATTAGAGTAGGGAACACCTGGAAAGCTCTCCTTGTCGGCGTCAAACTTTGACATGTCAGATCCCATACCGGAGCCTCCACCTGTCATGTGATTGATGACGGCATCGACGTAGATTCTATAAAGATACAACGCAGCAACAATGGGGAATGTATTCAATCTGTATAGATGCGGAAACTACATTCACTTGAAAATTACAAGATGTTCAATATACAGCAAATCTAATTTTGAACCATTACTTCGATGTGAAGACGACCATGATGATAGTGGTCATACACTTACAGAAGTTAAAAATCTTTGTACGCCATCACTTACAATTTCCTTTGTATAGGATCACATTTAAGATTTTGTGACCACATTAAAGAGTTCATGTACAATAGGTGCAAAAAGGATTGATTTAATAATTAATACGTGCGCTCCATATGATAAATTGTACAGAAGGATGGCAGCCGCTGTTCTTTGTTTAGCTTGCGAAGGGCAATGTTCATCATTTATTCAGTTCAGCACGGACCATATTTTAAATAGGTGTAGGGTGAAAAAATTCCAAGAACTAGGTTAAAGCAAGGTACAATATCATGAAAACACATCAGCGAAATGAGCAGTTGTTGAAGTGTTAATGTTTCAACTTTGGTTCAGCAGTGTTAATATTATCAAATGATTTTTATTTGCAAGATGTTTAACTTTTCCTGTCGCATGCATATCTGCACACGTCATTTCAACTGTGGAATGTACCAAATATGTTAGCCTGCATCTTTGGTCACTCATATGATCCTTTCATGTCTGATAGCCTAACGGCGGCTTTGGCTATTGATACAAGTGAGGCAAAGCTTGCATTTATATTCAAAGAAAAATGCGTTAAACGCGTTAAATGAAAAAGAAACATTCTATGTGTACACGCAGTGCGTTTACACATAGACTGCTTCTTTTTCATTCAGGATACTCATTCAGAAAGAAACTTACAACAAGACAAAACACAGCAGCGATCTAAGTTCTATGCTGCCACTTCTACTTGTTTCCATATGCGAGTTTGTTTGTTTGTTTGTTTGTTTGTTTGTTTGTTTGTTTGTTTGTTTGTTTGTTTGTTTTGTTTGTTTGTTCACGGGGCAGAAGTTATGAAAATAAATGTTAATCCAGTCTTTGATCACCTATAATGCATGTGATTGCTTGGGGACATACCACATGTTTGAAATCTTGATGTCCATATAAAAAAAATGTGTATCAGGAAGTTTGTCAACATTTTTGACGAAGGAAATTTCACGAAGGAAATTTCAGGCAAGATCTCCCAGTACTCCACACATATGTCGGTATTTTACATGCTCACAAGAGCAGAAAGCAAAGCAATGAAATACTTTGACGGTGAGACCTGCTATTTTGTGAATAAGAACATGGATATATTATTACATATCGTTCCGAACATGAAATATATATTTTCGGCATTTCCTTAATGCTGGTGGATTTAAGTCCCCGATTCTGGAAATATATGCCGACTCGGTAAATATACTGCATTACCGTGTTGATATGGCACTCGCACATAACTACCTCCATTGAACCATTCTTTTTAGGAATGGGGATTTGGTCGAGTGGATATGTGCGTTTCCCATTTCAGCTAGGCGACTGGTGCCAAAGGTTGCAGGTTCGAGTCCTGCTCGTTCCGAACATGAAATATATAGCTTTGCAGCATAAAATATATGCGATGTTGGTTTAACAGGGAAATTCACTTATGCCAAAATGCCCCTGTGGGCTGTGTCTGCCTACCGAACACCTTTACTATTGCAGTTGGACACCATACTCTTGAACTGAGATTCGGTACCACTGCGGCTCCTGATCTTGTAGCTGACCGGTTGGTACCGCTGCCACCACGGATAAGCTGGGTGAGTAACGATGCGATGCTCGTTCGGGGGTGATACCTGCTCCGAAAAAAGACAACTGATCAGATCAGGCAGGTACAGCTTTTAGAGGCCATAGCATTCCATTATATGTATGTTCTCAATCTTTTATTAAAGATCACTTTCAAAACCGTTGTTAAGTGTTTTAGCAAAAAACTGAACAAGAAACTACTAATAGTTTGTGGTTCGCTGACTCTTTGTTTGGCAATTTGAAACGCCTTACCAAAATGGTCCGATGCTTCTGATAATAAAATCAAGGTCAACCGCGTCCACCTGCTAACCTAGTCTACACTGAAGACTGCCACTATGTGCAATATCAGTTAAGACTCGGATGGTTCTCAAGTTATCACGCGGAACAAAGAGCATTGAAGATGTCCTATGACAATGGGAACTGGGCGAAGGTCACAAGTACATGTTTGCTGTATCAACCTGGCCTTTGCCGAGGATCATTATAATTTGTAATATCAAAATCCTAGTTCTTATCTTTCTAAAATCAAATTCATTGAAGTTGACATGTTACATTTATAATTAGGTCAAGGCAAGCAGTCGAATTTTTTTTAAATGTCTGTGACCTTGGCAATTGGGTAACGGTCACACTTATGATCAAATAAAGATCTACAGGCATCCAGACGTGACCCTGGTAGTTTTAAGCTACTTGCCGAGCAATTTCAGGAACTAATTCCTTTTATCGTTTTTGACAAAAATGTGTGAAATATTTATATAAAACCAAAAGTAAACGTATTGAACAAGCTTAAGAAATACCCACCTAAGGTACGTATTTACTCTTTCACCATCATTACTGTTTTACAACACATTTGAATACATCGGAGATTTGAATTAAAGCAAGTCATATTGTCTCGGACAAGTACATTTTTACGCATGACAATTAAAATTCCAATAGGCCCCAATAAACCTTTCGCCCATTATATATTGTCTTAAATTTAGACAAAAGGCGCTTTGAGGACAAGAAACCAAAATCCTTTATGTCAAGCTCTGTCACGGCGAGAAGATAATTTACATTTCTACTTGTTAACAGAACAAGTTATTCTGAAGTTCCGCTTGTACCTCGATAAAAGTGCTTGTCCTCATATACGACTGACACAATTACCGATGGAAATGAACAAAGCACATAGAATTTGTGATTTTACATGCAGCTCTTGCCAAGTGCAATTATAATTGTTGCCTAGTTATGACTTCAGTATGTTGAAGTCAGACTTTGCCCAAAACTGTTTCTCTGTTCAATTACAGTACTTGATCCCAAGAAAGATGATGTAAATGAAACTCACAAAGGCTAAAAGTTAATATTTATCAGTGAGGCTAAAATGTTCGTTTTGAAGTTGTAAAAGCGTTTTCGCTGTAAAAGCCCTATTACGCCACCATTGGTATTAAAACCTACTTAATTCCATATTATTTCCCTTTACTTTTTATACAAATTCTGTGATATTGACAATTCAATCTCTCGTAATTTTATTCATTATTATTATTATTATTATTATTTTTATATCCTTCTCCTTTACAACCAAATAAAAGTATGATACAGACTATAAATTTTGTCTGGATTTTTTAAACGTAATGTTATATGGAGTTGTTATGAAAATGAAAACCTAAGTGCGTGACAACGGAACTATTTGAGTTTTTGCGAAACTTGTCGTAAGAAAGCAGCTAGTTAAATGGTTATACTACAAAACATTCAATTAAAACTAATTAAAGCTTTGTTTCTTTGTTCTTCTTTCTTTCTTTCTTTCTTTCTCTATTTATTTATTTATTTATTTATTTATTTATTTATTTATTTATTTATTTATTTTTCTTTCTTTCCTTCCTTCTTCCTTTGTTCTTTCCTCCTTCCTTGCAACCTTTATGTATGCCACTCAGCTTAATCTCGGTTGTAAGCCGGAAGCCTGTTTGACATGCACAACAAGCATTAGGCCTAGGTCAGGGTCTTAGTGTCCAAAGAACCTGTGTTGGATGGGTGACACGATCTGATTAATTTGTACAGGTATTACAAAACTTTAGATTAGTGCCAAATTGTCAATCAATGAAATTATCATAGATACAGACTGCGCTTTGTTAAAACAATGATGTATTGATTGCTTCAAAATGAAAAGTATAATTCAGTCAATCAATGGGTTGCTATAGGCCTACCCTAATTAACAAAGCCGCTATGGTAGTTCCCTTATCACACACCACATAACAGCCATACAGAGTGATGTTTAGAGCTGCCCTGCAATTGACTGATTGATCGATTGATTTTCCTTTGGAAGCAGTCAATACATCAATGTTTTAACAAGGCTTACTATATAGCTATCACCGTTGGCAGCTTGACCGTGATCTGAGTTTTGTGACACATTTGCATTTTTTACAGATCACGTGTGCCATTTTATAGCTACAGGTTCCTCGGTTACTTAGGACCCGAAGACGGCCTAATGTGTATTGTTCCTGGTAAACAGGTTGTGGGCTTCCAAACGTAACCAAGATTGAATTACAAATAGAATAGGTGCACCGAACGTACTCAGGGAGGCCGTTAAGCAGGGATATCAATATAGTTACTCCATAACTCATAATTCATGAAGCGTTTAATCAGTTTTAACTTTTTTATCGCAACTTTTATAAATAGCTCCTCCTATCAAATTCGTGAAATCTTACCACGTTCAGGTACGGGGTCAAAAATATTTACAATCATAGTGTTTGTATTCAAGTTAATGCTTGCAATATGGACAGACCATTTAACCGACTCAGTATAGCAATTCAAAGATTTGTCTGTGAACTGGATCACCCAGCGATGGCAAGTTAAGTTCCAAATTTTTCAAGCACGGAATTAAATGAAATACTTGCACAAATAAACGCTTATTAATCAGTATTGTGATTCCTTGCATCAGGTGTCCTGTGTTGAATTCTCCAGTTCAGTCTTGTATAACAGTACCTGAGTGCGTGCATAGTTATCAATGAAATATGAGTGTTGCCATACATGGTTTCCCATATATTGCAGGTTCCTCAGACCCACATGGGGCTAGTAGAGTGAAAGAATGCAAATATTCTCACGTAAGCCGTTATCGTTCAGGTGATGTAGGGCCTACATGTTCGCGATAGGATAGGTCCTGTGAGAGATTCAATGTGTAACTATTCAGATACTGAGTGTCTTTATCATGCTTTATCCACTGATATGAAGTCTTTTCTATCGCAGTCTGTCGGAGTAACAAGCTTATCTTTCCTTCAATGTATTAACTTACTGGAAGTAAGTTTACAACCCTGGAGTCCGCTGATGAAACATGAAACTGTGATAAAATGGTACTGGACATTAAAAAACGTCACTTAGTGTTGGTCAAATAGACATATAAACCGCTTTCAAAAATATTTTTTGATTGTGGGCACACAATTTTTGTAAAAGAAGCTGCTTCATTTCTCTCAAATTTTTTTTTTAATTCTTTAATACTAGATACTGCTATTTTAAATATAAAGTACTTACCATTTTAAACTATCGAACACTGTATACCGTTTGAATGATCTGTATGTTTGTTTCACATTTCCAGTCTGTTACAGAATGAAACTATTCGTAATTCCGGTACAGTTTCACATCAGACACACTCACAATGATCATCCACTTAATATAATAATCACATGTCCAAATCATGTGGACATGGGATTAAGTGTATTTGAATTTGTATTAAAGACTGGTGTGTTCGAATTATGCATAATCCCTTACGGTCTGCTGCATAGGTCGCGCATAAAAGTTCCTGATGTTCCACTTGTCCACAAATATAAATATTGTGAATGTTTACCGAAGTGCAGGTATTTTATTGGTACAATACGATAAGCTCTTAATTTTTTGCTTTATTCCGAAAGGAAGAAAAATGGCCTTTGCCATCATTTCAGCGAGAGACAGGAACCAATTCAGGGTTCAATGTAACAGGCAAGAGCATGGAGCAATTACAGCTATGCAAAAGTGAAACTGGGGTGGAAATTGTTTCTGTCGCAGAGCGCCAAACGCACGAAGCATTTTGCTGGGTCCGGGGGTCTCTCAAACATTTTAGAAATCTACAGGCTTTAATATTTGGTGACATTTAAGGTCCAATTTGTTACCATTTTTACAGTGCGGCATATGGCTGGTAGAGGTTTCATTATGCATATATTTATGGCATTAAATGATTTTGTTTATGACACATTTTAAGTGTTGTTTTATATTTTAAATTCTGATACGAAAGATGACTTTTACGACATTAAAAGGTACTCAAAATTTATTATTATAAGACCATCTTATACCATAATAATGGTGTTACTGTTCTCTGTGTATACGAATACTTAGTCGTAAATAGCCTGCTTTGATATGTTGTTGCATATGAGTGACAGAATCGCAAACTGCAGCATTTTGTCAACCGTTAATGGCAAAGTTATCCCCTGTTCCTTCAACTACTGTGTGCCATGTGTACAAATACAATGTAGTGCTGAATATCGCAAAAAGCATACAGAGAGGAAATTATTTCAGGGTTTAGAAACCACCACCAAGAATATTTGAGAAATTACATAAAAAGGTACACACAGTGTGACTAGATAAAGAAATGTCTATATACTACTAGTGTGGTACGGGATATTGTCATTGATGTAGGATAACACTACACTTCTGACAACATGACTGCAATAGGAATGTCTCAGTAATAGCATAGTGAGCAAACAGAATCACTCCTGTATAGGTATCCTGTATCAGTTACGAAATAATTGCTGGACACATTAACTGAAGTGATAAATACACATTATATCTTAGTTATGAGTGGCTTGTTGAAAGAGATTAAATTTGGAGATTTAAAAATCATTTCAACATGTTATGTAGCACCTTAATAATACATGCACAGAAAGTGATATTTGTACTTCATGTACCAGTTATGAAATAATTGTTGCACACATTAACTGAGATGATAGATATACATTATATCTTAGTTATGAATGAGCTGTTGAGAACGATTACCATGTGGGGATTTATAACTCATTACAACATGCAATGTACAGAAACTGAGATTTGTACCTCATTGGAGAACCCTACTGAAGACTTTGATAATTTTTACAACTTTCCCGTGGTTAATACATTTGTAATATTTAGCGGTTCGGAAAATTTCGAAAAGTTAGATGAGCAATAGAAATACTTCTTTAAGGTTCACCAGTAACAATGAATCAGTAAAAACTGATTTTTTGTGAATGTTGTAAAGTGATTTGGTTGTAAAAACATATTTGGGTCAATATAGGACAGCATTGTTATTTTCAACATTTAATCAACAAGTCGAATATTCAGAAAATGACACGCAAAACCCCATATTTTATGGGGAGAGCTGGATACGCTATAGGGATTAAGAGGAGGGGCACCCGACAGGTGCCAGACGGGTGGGTGCGAAGAGGGCAAATATTTAATCGCCAATGAGACCAATGAGGAGAGGAGGGTTAAATTACTGCAGTTTGAGAAAAGTAATTAAAATTATACTGTCCTAAACGCCAAAATGTCCTAAATGTTGACATTTAAGTTAACATTTAGGACAGCATTTTTATTTCCAAATCAGAAGTAGCAATACTTTTCTGAAATTATAAGGACTTATTTTGCTCGTTCCAAGTGGTCACATGCTCGATGAAGACTTTCGTATGTTTATTAAACTGAGGCTTCGTCACCGTTGCAATCGGAATATTTTTCCTACTTTCCACTATGACTTATCACTGCTGTGTAATTCTGTGATCAAAGTTTTTATTACAGCCAATCGTTTTTTAAGAAACTACAATGCTAAGATTTAGTTTCTAATTCCATAAAATGGTACGAAAAAACGGCATGTTTGAATTCCTCTAAATCCACATCTGCTGTTTGAGGCCAACACGCAGCCTATGCGCATTCAATTCGACAGTGAGCATAGTGAGGTAAGTATGATCACATCCACAAACTACAAGCCTGGAAACTCTACTGAGGATGTTTCTTACCGCAAACTTTGGTGGGCATTCCTCGAAAATTTTACATCGAACAGTCTCATGGGAACTTTTAGAATCACTCAATATATTTTTATTAGACTGATGCTAAGTCGCAATCATTGAACAAAATGATGGTAATAACGAACAGTTCACGACCGGTTGTCAAAAGATAATGATAAAAAGCATAATAATATAGTTTTCTCATTTTCTGGCAGGAACTTTGCCCTGCAACATTTTCCCCTGTAGATGAATTATTCCATGGAAATTAAGCTTATTTTGTATCGCCTTTTTGCCATGCAATACCGGGTATATCGAACCCTGTAATTCCTGTTTTTGAAAAAGACACCTTGTAACAGAATCATCGCGCTTTGTTGCTGAGCTGACTTGTCAGTCAACTGAGCTTGCCGTACGGTCCTCCGTTCGTCGCTGTCCGTCATCCGTCAGTCGTCAACAATTTACATTTTCGACTTCTCTAAAACCGTTGGCTAGTTCCACGTCATACTTGGTGGGATTGTGCCTTGGGTGGGTCTATACCAAGTTTGTTTAAATGGTCACCTATTGATTTTAAGATTTTGTAATGAGGTTTTAAGTTTTTATTGTTCATTATTTTGGCAAAATCTTAAAGAAATCATCTATTCCGTAACTGCTCGGCCAATTGCTTCTTAATTGCTTAGGAAGACTTCTGGGGACCCTGAGACCTTAATTTGTTCAACAGGTGGTGCCGTGATTTTTTTTTTTTTCAAAAAGTGTGTTGTCGCTATTTTCGACATCGCCTCCAAAATAGTCGCTCAAGTTATGCTGGGACTTGGTGAAAATGTTTCCTTGTAGAAGAAACAAAGTTGCTCACAAAGTGGCCTTGCGGAGAAACCCTGATTTTCAATGAATTTTTTCAATCCGTGGACTTTTTGGTTAAAGCATATGGTCCTATTGATTACTATGTAAGTGAATGAGGATTGCAATAGTAATTTACGTTTTCAGCTCCTCAAAAACCACTGACCAGATTCACTTCAACCTTGGCTGGCATGTACCTTGGGTGGGTCTTTACCACGTAAATTCAAACGGTCACGCTGCAGTGATTTTTGGACCTTTTATGATCTTTTTGTTCATTTTTGGCCAAATCTTGAAAAATCTTCTCCGAAACTGCTTTCAACTGATTCGAAATTGCTTAGCGATACTTCTAGAGACCTCGAAGTCTGACGGCCAAAGTCGCGCATTTGCGCTCAGTATGTCGCGCAATGATACGCCCATAACTAGGGCCTACCTCAAGGATAACTTTGTTTTAAAGTTGCATAAACGAATATATTTTTATATAAATGTGTCTTGGTTGCTGACATGCACTTCTTCCATGAATTACAATGAAAGAAAGTTCAATTATCAAATAATTATCTAATTGCAACACTGCAAAGAACCATGTAGGAATATTAATTCCAGCCTGATTTCGTGGATAATTTTTGACTGGGTTGGGATTGAGTTTGACGGGCAGCGACAAAGTCTCTGAGGTTAAAAGGGAGAAACTATTCAATGCCGGCATAACATAGAAATCAACATGTTACAGGGTAGTTAGATGTATTATTCTACCTTTTATCATGATCCATGACAACGGCTTTTCACGATCGGTCGATCGAACGCAATTGATGCGCCATGCCCATTTGATTCTGGATGGGGCGAGATGGCACTGCGCAACATAATGTAAAACAGCTGTTTGGGGGGGGGGGGGGGGGGAGGGGGGATGGCAGGGGAAAGTTCACGTTCCCTGACGGTACAATAGTAAAACCAGGCAAGTGGAGCATTCGAGTCACCATGGCAGCCAGTTTTGGACCAATACTAGTGAAAAAAGCATTTAATCGATTTTCAATTATTTCTTTGTTGGTTATTTTAGCATTATCAATTATGAAGAAAGAAGGGAAGTCTTTTTTCTTTTTACTCATGTTTAAGACAGTTCTTATGGTATCCCAAGTTTTTTGTGTGTCACTCTAAATTTGAATCTATTCTGTATGCAGATTATACTACCATAGTCAGTTCTTTATGTTCTTTTTCATTTATTTCCTCCAGTGAAATTAATGAACAGGATTTATCAAACAATATAAGTTTAGAGTTCAGTAAAGTTTATAACTGGCTAGCAGCGAACAAATTATCTTTAAATATCGTAAAGACAAAATATATGCTATTTCATTATTATCAAAGAAAAATTGATTTTAATTTGGATTTAAAATTAAATAATATTTCAATTTCTAAAACTGAGGAATTTGACTTCCTTGGACTAGTAGTTCAACAACATTTAAATTGGAGAGCTCATATCAATAAGATAGGTAACAAACTAAATAAATAGGAATTCTCAAACAATTACACAAATATATTGTAGCAAGTATTCTGTTACTAATTTACAATTCCTTATTTCTGTCACACTTAAATTATTCTATTCTTGCTTGGGGTTTCTCATGTGACCGCATATGCATCCTACAGACAAAAGCTGTGCGTCTGATTTGCTCTGAAGCATTCTATGCCCACACAGATCCATTGTTTAAAAAACTAAATACTTTCACAGTATATGATATCTTTAAATTAAGAGCTATAAAGTTTTATTTCAGATATGTACAGGATCAGTTACCCTCATATTTTCACAACATTTTTGCACTCCCTCTGCAAACTCATTCCTACCAAACAAGAAATAGAGAAACTGTCCACCTCCCAAAACCTGCAAAATCTACTTCAGAACAATGTAATAGATATTATATCCCTTTCCTTATTAGAAATCTCCCTCCATGCATCACCGAAAAAATATATACACATTATTATGGCCTATCTTATTACACAAAAATGTATTTCTTGCAGCAATACGAAGTTGTGTGCACTGTGCCAGATTGTTTTGTTTGCAATAGATGAGTATTTTTTATTGGAAGGTTTCTGTTAAATAATATCCTCTACACTGCTTATATTCTTGTCTCTTCATACATTTTGTAAAATCTAGGACTTCTGTTTGCAAGGTAATATCCATCTGTAATTTCTCTCCTAAGGTGGCCCCAGTGGTAGCGGACAAGCAGTCCTTAGCTGGGGTCTTCCTGACATTGTGTGTGTTTTTTCTACAAACAGTAGCATGTCATTCAGTTTCCTCTATTACATACTGTTTGTTTTGTTCATCTTGTATTTGTATTTTCTGTCAAATAAATGAATTCTGACTCTCACTCTATGACTCACCAGACTGGCCGAATGCTTGCACCATTCTGTGCGACAAGTATGCTCCACGCGGCTGGTCTTACTTTTATCCAGTAACTGGTGCACTGTCTGTTTCCAATGGTCATACCACAGCAGCACCGCAGGAACCAGGCTGTCATGACCTTTGACATTAGAAGTAGGAGGATATATGGACAACTGTATCCTCCAGTTTGCATTATCCAGATATTTTGTCTTTTGATAGTATAATTCTAAAAACCAGGTGGAGGAGACGAGTCAGCAGACTGGCCTCGTTCTCGCGGCGGATCTCTCCGAGTGCTTGCACGAGAAGGGATCCGCCGCGAGAACGAGGCCAGTCTGCTGAGGAGTTTCCTCCGCGCAGCTGGTTGTACTTTTATCCAGTAACTGTGGCTGTGATTTTATTTTCACTAGAAAATACAAAGAAAACAATTAAAATAGTTTCAACGTTTATTTCATCAAGCCTATTGCTATGCATAGCACAGCGTATAAATGTGTGTGATGCAGGACCCAGTTATTGGGTCATTTGAAAACATAACGTGCTTGAAGTGCGCAACAAGAATGATTTATCAGCGGAAAACCGATGCACAGAGGCCTAAACAAGTTACAATTTATTCGGTGACATGGTACACCGAAAAGGTACACGGTCAATTTATTTCGAGTTCGATACACAGGCTTACATGTTAACAGGACCAAAGAAATTGGCTCAGGCGAACAAGCTACTTTAAGTTTGATCCGCGTGGACAACGGATTTTGGGAAAGCAGTTCTTAAAGTGACCTTTGCACTGTGGTGATATGGATTGACCTTTGCACTTTGCTGCTGTAGAGAGGGTGATCATCCAGTCTGCATTTTCTAGCTTTTCTGGATGATACAGCTATAATTACCGCGTATAGCTACAGATACAGGATAAAGACTTTTGTGCCATTGTTCCCGGAAACAGATTGACGATTCCTTGGTCCCGTAAATTACGTACGATCTTTTCATTCCCGAAATTAATGTATATGTAAACGTTCCTTCTCTGAAAATAATGATCATGGATGTCCAACCAGTGTGCTCAGAGTGGTAACCGGAGTTTCTTGAGTCGTTTGATTTTGAATTAAGTTAGCTTATTTTGTAGACCATGCATTGAAGGCCTAATCCCCTCATAGAAACCAGTCGATCATTGGTGTTATCCGTTACTGAAATGAATCCCGGGATATTGGGGAAATAGGCCTACGGCGGAAACATTGTGGAACCCGGAAATATTGTGGAAAATTCAGAAAATATGGGGGTTGTAATGTGGACGCATGGTGGAAATAATATGGCAATGGCGGAAACATTGTGGACCATGATGAAGACATTGTGGAACTACTAACTACTGGGGTCACACTGGACCGGCCCCGGAACTATCGTGGTTACTCTGGGAATACTGTGGACTGGACCCCGGGAATACCGTGTACATTGTGGAAATAATGTGGGGTATTTAATTTTTTGCTAATTGCAATGCCGGATATAAAGTGGACAAAGATTTTTCTTCATTAATCAAATAACTTTATGAGGGAAGGACATTTTTCGTCAAAGTTTAATGGCGGGAATATTGTGGACCCAGAGGGTTTTTACGGTTTTTTACAAGTCTTTTCCAGGAACTCTATGGATTCTCACAAATTACCTTAAGTCAAACCCGGAAATTATGTCTCTTTACAAATGTTCAAACTACATACTGTGGGCAATATTTGAAGTCTAACCTGGCAACTCTGTGGCTCTTCGTAAAACTTAAGAATGATGTCGGGAACTCTGTCAATAATCATGGATTTTCTGAGTCTGGTTCGGAAGATCTGTGCATCTCATAGAAATGTCAAACTCCATGAAACTAAGAATTCAGAGGATAGCCATAAAATGTCTAAGTCTAAGCCGAGAACTTTGTGGTCTTTATATATTTTCAAAATTATAATAAAGGGAATTCCGTGGATAAGCAATAAATTTTCTAAAACTAAACCGGGAACTCTGTGGAAGACCAAAAAATGTCAATCTCAAATCCCTGAAACTCTGTGGATATACCTTAAATTTTCAGAGTATATCCCGGGAAATCTGTGGTTCAATACCTTAGCAAATTTCAAAGTGTAGAGAAGCACATGGCTTTGAATTCAGCTGGATTTTCCCAGCATGCCTAGAGTGCATTGTCACTTCCTGGCGCCATATTTAACATGCTGGATGATTCATCAGAAATGCAAAGTGAGTAAAGAGTTTCTTTTCAACATGATCTAATATATTCCACAACTTTAGAATGCGCACAACATGATCTAATATATTCCACAACTTTAGAATGCGCACAACATGATCTAATATATTCCACAACTTTAGAATGCGCACAACATGATCTAATATATTCCACAACTTTAGAATGCGCACATATTATCTTAGAGTATCATGGATCAGAAAGATATTTTTGATTTTCAACTTCTAATCGGTGGAAGTTCTCTGCACATACATGTATAGTACACTGCTATTTGTATGTGCAGATTGGAGGATGTATGCAGACTACATAGTAAATCAATAACTGACATTCACTACATAGTGTCCACATGCATGCAAATTGACTCTTTAAGTATTGCTTTGACAACTATTGTATTTTACATTGATGAATATGTTGTCTAGCTCCCCCTGGAATTATATGTCTTGTTTTGTTCCAATTGCCACTTTATATTAATCACCTTTGATATTTGAATAGGATCAGTTGCCGGGAATACTGTGATCATGTCTACATACCGGGAATATTGTGGTCAAACCAGTGCCGGGAATATTGTGGTTATCATGGCGGGACTTATGTGGATGCACCGTGGAAATAATATGGCATTAGAGGAAATTTCGTGGACCAGGATGACAATCGACAATACTGTGGTCAATGGACTGAACCGGAAATATAGCGGTGAAACCGGGAATACTGTTAACAGGAACCCAGGAATGCTGTGGTTATAATGTTGACATACAGATACCAGGAACATTTCAGAACTGATGCCCGAACGTTGTGGTCATCATAAAAAATATTGTGGATATACCGGTAGGCCCACAGATACCGGGAATATTGTGGCCATAACTGATGCCAGGGACATTGTGGAAATTTTGTGGACATACAGATACCGGGAATATTGTGGTCAGAACTGCATGCCGGGAAATATTGTGGTCATCGTGGAAATATTTTGGACATGTTCATGCTGGGAATACTGTAGGCATAACAGAAGATGTGAGCATTGAGGAGTTAATTCTACATATCGGGAATATTGTGGGCACTAATGCTGCCGGAAATAGTGTGGTCATGTGCACTTCGGGAATATTGTGGAATTTCTGTGGTCATGTCTACATACCGGGAATTTTGTGGTCAGACTGAGGCCGGGAACATAATGGTCACAATTGCATTTATTTAACAGGCAATAGGCCTAATAAGGAATAGGCCTCACGATGCAGCTGCCATATAGAACAGTTAGGTCTACGGTAGGCTGAGGCCCTATGTGTCAAGTATAGAGCTTATCACTTCTGCACATAGCATGTGGCGTATGTAGTAAATTTCAGGGTCTCTGCAAATGAGATAGGCTGTCGTTTAACGGTCATACAGGCTTAGGGAAGAGGAAATTATAACGTTAGCATTGAATGTAGTTAGAATAGGGTAGCATTGGCTATTCTTGCCCTTAAGTAAAATGAAGTAATATGATTGATTATCAGCTGTGTGACATTCGATGTGGCACCTTGATGACGGGTGACAATTTTTCGATTTATCAGTGTCACATGCCTTATAGAAGTGCATGACCTCAAGATATACACCTGTCCTCGAACGATCATGGATGTGGATCTTACCTTTACACTTGAAATAGCGATTTATGTCCTGAATTAATG
Organism: Hermodice carunculata; assembly: GCA_964020975.1. Taxonomy (NCBI): domain Eukaryota; kingdom Metazoa; phylum Annelida; class Polychaeta; order Eunicida; family Amphinomidae; genus Hermodice; species Hermodice carunculata. Next base: position 58,170,463 of record OZ026613.1, on the reverse strand, counting down.
TTTCCATTGAAAAATTATATCTATGATGGACCTTGAATAAATAAGATATTGTAATACTTATGTGACAATCGATCACAGAAGCGAAGTCCATATCCGCCATTTTGATATTGCTACTTTTGTTATTACGTCATGGTACGTCATAAGGCAATCCCTGGGAGGGCATCTAAACCAATCAGATTTTCGCTTGTATAATTAGCCACGTTAATAAACATGCTGCCACCTGCTGAGTTGGCAAACACGTACATTGATGCGTTCAGGTTTGCCCTGCCTTCCACAAACTTCGCGCACTATGGAATCACCTGAGGCTGAGGGACTTGAAGGTCGATTCTAGTGCAACCCTTTGATGAAAAAAGTAAGACTTAGTTTCAGTGCAAAAAAAGAATTATGACCTGAAATCGGTCGCGGTTGACAATGTCAGTGGTATCCTCGGGGTGACATTCGGTCTATCGCCCACCACCTAGGTCACCATTTATATATAGTATTCTACGTGTAGGCCTACCTCTAGGTTAGAGTACATCAATGAATGGTGGGCTGTACACTAGTTTTGATGTTAAAACTGAATTTGTTTCCATTCAGTCAAATTATAAGCCCGCAATGTTATAATTATGCATATAGATCTTCGAATTGCTGGGGAGGAGGAGGACTCTCTTCAAGAACCCCTACACTTAAAAGATCCCTAAACATTTGCAAATATAGGCTAGTGGACTGCATGTCAATGCACATTTACTTCAAAGACATCAACTAGGCCTAGCCTATTGCAGCTATATATCTAAAGCCATATAATTTACAAGTCGAAGCTGTATGATAGCCGTGACATTGACAGGAAAAATTGCTAAGTCCCCGGGAAGAAATCTTAATAAAACTATCATGTGGCAGCGACTTAGCCACTTTTGTGCTAATACCTTTCTTCCGGCCGCGCATTATGTTGTGCTTATAATAAAACTACACGAGTGTGAGTGACAGGTCGTAATTTCTGCATGACACGAGGGTACCGGTGGAGTGGAAGGATACACGCAGGCGGGTCCTCGAGTGTATCCTTCAGCTCCACTGGTACACGAGTGCCATGCAGACTTTACGGCCTGATAATTCAAGTGTGTGTGTCAACACACACACACTTTTCTTTCTTTCTTTCTTTCTTTCTTTCTTTCTTTCTTTCTTTCTTTCTTTCTTTCTTTCTTATTTCTACGACCCTTTTTCTCTGACACTAGTGTACATAGAAACTCCAAACTTGGCATGATTGTACCTCCATACAAGGAGTTTGGCCTTTTCATGCAACGGAATGCAGATGTTAAAAATTATACAAATTAGGGGCATTTGAAATTTTAAATCTTGAATATCTTCAAAATTATAATAGATAGAGATGTCATTCCAACTTCTACTGGAGGGTTATTGACCACTGCGCATCTAATGATTTTCAAAACAAAAGTTGTAGCAATTTGAATTTTTATAATTAGCAGCAATTGAAATTTTAAAACTTAAATATCTTCAAATCTATTATAGATACAGATGTCATTTCAACTTGTACTAGGGGGTTATTGACCATTGCGCATGTTATAAGTCTAAAACAAAAATTGTAGTAATTTCAATTATGCTTATTAGCAGTATTCGAATTTTTCAATCTTGAATACCTTAAACACGGTTATATACAGAGATATCATTCCAACTTCTACTCGGGGGTTGTTGACCATTGCGTACCTACTAAATTAAAAACAATAGTTGTAGCAATTCGAATTATGCTATGTAGCACCACTAGAAATTTTAAATCTTAAATAACTTCAGAGCTATACTAGATAGAGATGCCATTCGAATTTCTAAACCTGTGTTATGGACTAGTTGTACATTGCAATACCAAGGCACACATACTGATTTGCTATGCAGCAAATCATCTTTTTATTTGCAAGAGTGTTGTTTTCTTTTTATCCCTTGTATGTGTAGTCCAGAGTATTCTCCGCCATTTCAAGTTAAACAAATTGATAGTATTGTTTCGAAACAGCGATCAATGTCAAATACTATAGCAGACGAAAAATCAACATCCTAGGTGCGCGCGCTTGAAAAAGTGGGCAGAGTGGGGCCAGCGCGAAAGTAGGGCGTGCACGCGACCATTCTACACGGGCGAGAGGATCGGCAATAAATACCAACCTAACGAAATTTACTTTTCCAATTTTGACCACCAGGATCGCGCGTCGAGATTAAACGGTATTTCGCGGGAAGTGGGACACCACTATCAGCAGGTCATCGACAGCCATATTAAAGTGTATAGAGAGAAAGTGGAGAAGTTTGAAAGAGTGATTTTGATGTACAGTCCCTGAAATATGCTTGTGTACAATTGCAAGGTACCAAGTTGTAGCGCTGATAACCGCAAATTGTCGAATCTTGACAAAAAGCCATGAATGTGAGGGGTTATGTTCCACAGTTTCACAGTTAAGCCTCCTCTGTGGTCAAGATATCGTGTCCATAGCATGTCCTACTTGGTAACAGCAGACGAGCGTAACTATGAATTCAGTCATGCAAGCGATCGTTACAATAAGGTGAGAAAAGGTGTAGAACGGCCCGTCCATGGTTACTCTGGGCTACAGATACATCGGATCAAGATATAGACTATAATACTCCAGTGATTGTGTGGATTCTTTGACCGGCGTCAGATATCATGACCAAGGCGCATAGCGCTTCTGGTCATGGTATCTGACGGAGGTCTTTAATCTAGTAATCACAGATAAACAATCTGGATTCACTTCTAATGACAGGACAGGAAATCAGTGGATCTGCCTTTACCACCAGTTTTGTAAGGCTATTGACGAGCAAAAAGTAATTCGAGTCGTCCTCTGCGATATATCAAAGGCATTCGATCGAGTTTACCATCCAGTATATATAACATAAACTGGCCACTGACACTGTAGTCGACGTCTCAGTTGGGGATCCTGTGTCAGCTTCCAATGAAATCAACGAAGATTTGCAGTCTGCTTCTAGATGGTCCCGTGCCTAGCTTTTGACATTCAATCCGAGCAATACAAAGGAAATGGTAATAACCCCCCCCCCCCAAAAAAAAGCCATAGTGTCACCCATCCTGCTCTTACGTACGAGGAAAAAACCTAAATGTCAAATAACATAAACATCTCGGTCTCTTGCTACAAGCAAACTTGTCTTGGTCATCACGTATCATTTCTATTTGTACTAAAGCTATGAAAATGGTTGGAATTTTACGTAGTGTGCAAAATAAACTAAATCGACATTCACTTGAGATTGAGTATTTTTCGGTCATACTATCAGTCTTAAAGTACGGAAACGTTGTATTCACTAATTGTTCTCGAGCCAATGAAACCGAAATGGAAAATGTGCAACTGGCATGGCAGCGACCCGTGCAGTATTAAACAGGGACAAGGCGTTTTACTAGTCATAGTCAAATTTATAAGGAGACAGGATGGGAAACACTGGCTGTTTGAAGGGACAAACAGAAATTAGTATTAATGCACAAGATTATCAATAAGACTGCTCCGAATGTACATGTATAATTTGCTTCCGGAAACAGTAGAGAGTAGAACAAGATACACCGTCCGTATGCATTCTACATTCACGCCATTTCGAAATCGTACAGATCTGTTTACGAACTCTTTTTTTTTCTGTCGGCCATAAAGCTGTGGAACAATTTATCAATTGAAATAAAAAATAGGCGAGTCTATACAAGAATTTAAATCTAAACGGAATAAGGACAGACCAAATGGCGATGATTTATACTATGTCGGAAAAAGGAAAGAAAACATAGTGCTTGCGCAATTACGTATGGGATCTTGTTCCCTCAATGCTGATTTGTTTAAAATAGGTGTAGTTTCAACCCCCACAATGTTACTGTGGCACAGAAAACGAAGATATAATTTTCACGATTTTTGGAGTGTCCACAGTATACTGTACAACGAAATTCTTTACATAAGGCAGTAATACCTCATGTCTGTTTCACAGTTATAACCTTGTTACACGGACCAGAAAACGGCAACATGTCTACTCAACTCGAAATTTACCATGCTGTTACTAGGTACATATCAGGAACAAAACGATTTCCACAGCAAGTCTTATATTTTTCTCTTCGCAGGGAACCACGAAACCCTTATGTGACTTTACTATCTGTGTTGTAAAATGTGATGTGAATCTTTTAAATGTCTGTTTTTGTTCATGAATTGTCTTGTAACACGTCCAGTGGTAATTTTTATATTTTTCTTTTTTCCTTTTTTTTTTTTTTTTTTCACGAGAGGGGTTCATATAGGTATTCCCTGCTCCCCAATCCTTTTGTCTTTTAAGAATTAAAATAAGTTTAAACTAAGTACGCCAATACGCTTACGTTTATTTGGTGGGCCAAAACACTGTTACCTGAACAGCACAGAAACCGTTGGCAGCCAACCAACTGCATTCTTTCCGAATATCCGTCCATTTCCACTCAAATAGATGGACAATGGCGTCCCGTCCGCCCACACAGTGGTAGTTTCCATAGTATGCACCGTGCACCAAAACGGAGCACAGGACCAAAGCAACCAGAGGAAACAACATTGTCACCGATTGTCGACGTCGCTTCAATAGCTAACCAGTAATGGTCTTGTTATCTTGGAATCTGACTCGCTTACAAGAAACTGCCCTCTCCAATAGAATGTCATAACCGATCTTGTTTCATATGTACATGTAATATTAGTTCATATTTGTTAACTTGCTGGGTGACGTCCGTTGCGAACTCAGAACAAGAAGGGTGTATTTCATGGATACCATCAATATTTTATTTCGCGCAGGACGCGTTTGAGACATGAACGCCAAGATACACACCTATGGCGTACGTTGGATGGTCACAAAACAATTAAAGGTAGCCCATATGAATACGACAGATATCTAGGTGACCGATTCCCAGTTCCTAATTCCTTAGTCTCAAGGGACCAGTCATTATTATTATTTAGCAAGAATATTCTATAATGTTATTTTTTCTCATAAATATTGCAACAATATTACTTGTCAAACTTCCCAATGTATATACCAACTCAATTATTGCAATATAAAGAAACCAAGAAGACTTCGTGTAGCCTTCTTGATAGAACAAACTCCCACGACAACTACATGTAGGAACTGGAAACAAGCAAATGTCAACAAACATTAAGGACTGCCTTTAGAACTGGGAACGGGAAACCAGTTCCCGGTTCCTGGTTCCCAATTTCTAGTATAGAATAAGAAACTGGGAAATATTACAGTTTCACAGTTCCTTGTTCCATACTTCCACAAAGCTATTTGTAATATAGTTCAACTTTCCAATGTATGTACCGACTCAAATTTTCTGGAATGTTAGCCTTGCAATTGTCCATTCCTGATCACTGGAAGCACAAGTTGGGAGTTAACAGAATAAGAAACAGGAGGTCATTAACTATTCCTATATTCAGAATGAGAGGTAAACGTAAATCAGTGTGTGAGGTTACTTCCACAGAATTTTATTGGAGTTTGATAAATTTTAACACGAAAGTTTCATCCACTTGTATAAATACTGGCAAGCAAAGTTGAGCTTTGAATCTTTGGAATGGTCTCATTTTTTACACTACCATACACAAGTACTATGGAAAGCAAGATTTAAGCCACTATAGCTTTGACAGTGGCATTGGTAATGTTTTTTGTTATTTCAGTTCACCTTGCAAGTATTCTTTAAACAATTGTCTTTTATTAGCCAAGTTCTCCATTCATCGAGAACAACGTAAAAAGCTAAGTATCCCATTTGCAACTTTTTAAAAAAAAATTTTCAAAATGTAAAATGGCAACTAGAGGACAGATTTTACTGTATCAAGGTAACCAAAAGTTGTTCTGTACCTGGTGGTCGTACGTAAAGAGTCATCGTATTAGACTTGCTATTGGACAACTGGTATAGTTCAGTATCTGCCATTCAGTTACTTCATATGTGTTACATAATCTTAGAATTTGCTAATATGTCTGCTATATTTGTTGTTGTAAGGGGATGCTAAAGCTTCCTGCTGTCTGATATATGTAGAATGACTTTACATATTATTTTATGATGCCCATAATTGTGCTGTAATTTGCACGAAAAATTCAATAAAGAACCAGTAAAAACAAGAGGGCTGTGTGAACAGCCCATGCTCAGTTGACCTAGACATTCATCACACGTGCATCTCTGTGAACTTACGATAGGATCAAGGTCACCCATGTTCTGAGTAGTTCCGACCTTTATAGAAGAACACTAACATGTGCAACATTAAGGTCCCAGTTCAAGTAGCTGTCAAGTTATAGTGAAGAGTAAAGTTCATGTATGTTGCACTATGATCCCAGAAACGGGGTCAAGGTCACTCATGTACTGTCTAAGCATGACTTTCTAAGAGAAACATTAACATGTGCAACATCAAGGTCCTAACTCAAAACAGATCTTAAGTTATCAAGTGAACAGTAAAGTTTTTGGCAGTTGTCCTGTGACCTTTGGGAATAAAATCAAGGTCCATATATCACTGGAGCATGAACATTTGCACGAAATAGGTAGACACTTATAAAAGGCACGTTCCTACCAAGCTTGGTACAAATATGGCCAAATTTATTTAAGTTATAACCATTACAACAAATGCCCATGTTAAACTTTCCTATTAAATTTTTTTCAAGATTTTACAAAAATCATAAAAATTTTAAAAAATCACTGGATCGTGACCACTTGAACAAACTTGGTAATGACCCACCCAAGGTAAATTGCCACCAAGTTTAAAGTAAATCTGCGAGACATTTTCTTCAGAGAAGTCCAAAATGTGAATTACCATTAGAATGCCCATTGACTTGCATAGAAACCAATACCACTTTAGCCGTTAAGTGCCAGAATTGAAAAAAAAAAATCATTAAAAATCAGGAATCCACAGCAGTGCTACCTAGTGAAAATCTTTGCTTGACCCTTTCACAAGGAAGATATCCACAAAGTTTCAACTGATTCTGAGTAACGTATCAGGAGAAGAAGTGACAAGTATCGAAATCACAAATATTCATTTAAAAAAATGAAAAAATTTGCAGCACCACCAGGTGAAATAATTAAGAACTAGCAGTCCCTAGGAATGTTCTTATGTCATATCAAAGCAATTGGGTGAGCGGTTGTGGAGAAGAAAATTTTTAAAGATTTGTCCAAAAAAAATCATAAAAAATCCAAAAATCACTGGAGCATGACAATTTGGACAAACTTATTGGAAAACCAACCAAAGTGCATTGCCACCAACTATGAAGTCAATCTGGATGACGGTTTTGGAGAAGAAGTCAAAAATGTGAATGAGCATAAGAATGCCCATTGACTTGCATAGTAATCAATAGGAAAGCTGCAATGACCGGTAGTACCCAAATTGAAAAAAAAACAAATCGTCAAAAATCAGGAATCCACAGCAGTACCACCAAGTGTACAACTTTGTTTGACCCTTCCACAACAAAAATATCCACCAAGTTTCAGCTTAATCCAAGTGAAGGTTCTGGAGAAGTCAAAAATAGGAAAATCACACAAAGAATCATAAAACAAGAAGAAACAGCGCCGGGTGGTGAACAAATTCAGAACTTGGAGTCCCCTGGAGTGTTCCTGTGCGATATCAAAGCAATTGGGTGAGCAGATTCGGAGAAGAAGACCTTTTTTTAAATTTGCCCCCCCCCCCAAAAAAAAAAAAAAATTCACAAAAAAATTTAAAAAATCAATGGAGCATGACCATTTGAACAAACTCGGTAGAGACTCACCTATGGTACATCCCCACCGAGTTTCCTGGTGATTCTGGCTGACGGTTTTGGAGAAGTCGAAAATGTGAATTGTTGACTGACGACGGGCTATATATATATATATATATATATATATATATATGGGAAAATCACATATCCACTGGACCAAATCCCCATTCTCAAAAAGGTTGGATCAATGGAGGTAGTTATGTGCGAGTGCCAGATCAACAAGGTTATGCAGTATAAGTTCTGAGTGGGCATTTATTACCAGAATCTGGGACTTAAATCCACCAGCATTAAGGAAATGCCGAAAATATATATTTTATGTTCGGAACGACCAATATATATATATATATATATATATATATATATATATATATATATATATATATATATATATATATATATATTTATATACATATATGTATATATAGAAACGGCCTGGATACGTCGAAAGGTGCCTTGCTGATATGTGCCAAACCAGAGCTATAGATGACGAGTTAGCGGACTGATAAATGGCATAAGCGGGCTGGTAGATGAAATAGCGTGCCGATAGACGAATACCTCATAAATTTAGCGTGGATAAATTACAAGCGTAACGTAGTAGGCCTACTACAATAGCTAGATGGGCGACGTGTCAATTTGACACGTGCAAGCGCGTGCCGGCAACTCGCGCTGTACCGGTAATTAGGAAAGTGTAATGACGTGCGTACATTGGGCTACTTCACCTTTTTTTTTTCGCAACACTCCAACCGTCACTCACTAGGCCTGTATTGCTTCTAGCCACAGCTCATTTATTAAATTAGGTTTCGTGAAAATCCATATATTTGTTTCTTGACTTATTTACATGATTGCGGTGATATATCAGCCCGTGTATGAGCCGGAGAGCTCATAGGCGGGCCGATTTATGATCAACCATGTGATGGCCAATACATATAATATATTATATATATTTATCCCCTACGTTATACCATATTACAATGAAAATCCGTGGGATATGGCCTATCCAATATTGTTGACCATATTCCATGGGTCGGACTACTTTTCACCATATTTGTGAAGTCAGACATATGGTTTTCCAAATATGGAAGGAACCAACTCCATATTTGGTATGACTATGGTCAAAGGTCAACTATTTGTTTTTCTTCAGCACTGCAAACTGAAAAAAAGTCCCGCCAACCGTCATTCAACAGCTCAGCGGGTACCAAAATGTGTACAGTCCGTGAACAATTATGCAACAGCAAGCAGAAATCAACAGCACGCCAAGTGCAGTATTTTTCCAGAGAAATTCTTCTTATATTCAGAGACCTCTAACATCTGTCCAGAAAAACACTCACCGGACTCTGTCTTCATCGTCCGTCCCAGCTGGCGTAGCAGGTAGCCATCGCCCCGTTCCTTAGGGGCATTGTTCGCAATGCTGCCGTCAGTGATGGGACCAATCTGACGGTCAGTTGAACTCCACCGGTACAACATTCCAAGGCAACGTGACCATATAATTCTCCTCTCCACCAAATTAATTCCATACATAGATTAAAAAAAAGTGGCTTTTCGCCGAGATTTTGGGCTGAAGCGACGGCCGTTCAAAAATTCCGCCATTAGGCCTATGGGGGACCGCTTTTCTTTGTTGTTTAAGTTTTACATTCATACGCGCGGCATGACTGTGGCAAAGTCATATGCAATGTAGTGAAATTAAATGGTACATGTGATATAAGTTGTCTTTTTTTCCTTAATGGACCAAAGGAGATAAATACAAAATGTTCCTCGCCGTTAATCTCTCTTGACCAGATCTCGCGAGTTGCTTCCCTGCGCGAACCGCTTGGGTGATCAGGTTCGCAGGCAAGTAAACAACTCGGGGCATTTGGTTTGACAGACTAAAGACTAGGATAAAATGTGTCTATTTATCCCATGCTTTGAACCATATTGCATGTAGGAGCTGGCAAACGGTAACTGGGAACCAAGAACTGGAAACCAGGAATTGGGAACCAGGGACTGGGAACCAGGAATTGTTAACCAGTGAATGACATATGTATACATTAATGCATCTATAAGTGCCTCCAGCTGTGCCCATGTAACAATTTCAAGTTAAGTCAATGGAGGTAATGTGCAAAAGGGGAAAGAACATCCATTTTAAGCATGTTTCAACAAATGTATACGTTACCTAATGTCTAACAAAAATATATGTGTGGTTCCGGTAACCCGGCCGACCCTAGATGAATTTTATAAAACGTAAACAAAAACAAAAAACAAAAAAAAAAGAAAAACTTTTTCCTGCGCTAATAGCTCTACCAGCATGCAGCTTCAGTGATTGCATAATGCCCCTTATGGTCCTATTCATGTCGTTACACTCTTTCTTTACACGGGAGCATTCACATATTCATAACAATACAATGTGAAACCGACCAACCATTTATGCTATTCTCAAGGAAAAACATTCCATTGAATAGATAGACGGACTGGCAAAGGGCAGCCATATCTGTGCATAATTATAAAATTCCTTCACAAGAGGGCTGTGATCAGCCCGTGCTCCGCTAGCCAGCATGAACAGAGCAATGCCAAGTTCTGGCCTTCACAGAGGCCCACTACCATGTGTATCATCAAAGTACTAGCTCAAATACTTTTCAGTTGCGAGCAGTAAAATTCATGAGTGAACGTATGACATTGGGATTTGACGTCAAAGTCACTCGAGTACTTAGTCTCGCTTGAAAATCTGACCAAAACCATATGCAACATCAAATTCCTAGTTCAAACAGTTCTCAAGTTATCACATGAACAATAAATTTTGCATACGTGGCATTGTGGCCTTGAGAATGATGATAAGGTCCCCAATGGGCATGCATTAAATAACAGGCACAGGAATTGAGACATACGTTAAACTTAAGGGATTCACAGTAACCCCACCATGGGAACAACTGTTTGGCCCTTCTACGAGGAACATTTCCCCCCAGGTTCAGCTGACTCTGAGTGACGCTTTTGGAGAAGCTTTCGAAAATAGTGAAAACACACTTTTTTTGGCAGAAAAATATTTGAAACATCACAGCGCCAACTTTTTTTTAACACATTAATGTCTAGAAGTCACTGGATGTCTCCCCATGTATTTCAAATCAATTGGCCATGCGGTTTTGGAGAAGATTTTTCTTTTTTTTTTTTATTTGGCCAAAAATTAACAAAAACATTCAGGTACAAAACGTGAAAAACTCGTTAAAATTCAGGGATTCAGTTCCCAGTTCTAGGTTTTAAAGACAATTCTTAATCTATGTTGACAGTTGCTTGTTTCCAGTACCTAGGTCTAATGGCAGTTTGTTAGATATTTGCCAAATGTAATAATTGAGTTGATATATACACTGGAAAGTTGAAAAACATAATATTGATGCAATATTCATGTGTCAAAATAAAACGTAATTGTTCTTGGTAAATAATGACTGATAAAAGTCGTGAGTTATGAGCCACAACTTTTGACGTTCGTAATATTGTGTAACCATACATTTGGTCAGTTGTGTTGTTACAGCATCGAAAAAAAAGAACCGGGAACAGTTCCCGATTCCCAGTTCCTTATTCTATACTTCCTAGTTCCTGGTTCCCGGTTCTATATTCTATACTAGGAACCGGGAACTGGCTCCCGGTTCTTAGTTGTAAAGGCAGTTCTTAATCTACGCTGCGATTGTTTAATTGTTTCTAGTTTCTATTTCTATTGGTAGTTTGTTTTATATGTTGCAAATTGCAATAACTTAGTTGGAAAATACATTGGAAAGTTTAGCAAGTAATTTTGCTGCAATGTATCTGAGAATAAATAAATAAGTTCTTGGTAAATAATGACTGGTCCCTTGAGAAAAAGGAACCAGGAACTGGTAACCGGGAACTGGTAACCAAGACATCGGAAGTCATCTCATTCATTCTAAAGAAAATCGTATGCTGGCGTAGCTTCACTTGTTCAGGGGTCGCTCAGGTCCTACTCAGGTGCCCAGGCTCTGTTTATAATCCTTGAGCCAAATTGTCCTTAGGAAAAATGTCACCTCTTTTCTTTGCGTTCTTTTATTTCAGGTATGTACACGTGGATTGACGCTATATAGCCAGGTACGTGTGACCCCCTTTTGACTTATACGTGACGTGCGTCAAAACATCCTTTACACGTTGAGGGGAAAGTTTGTGGGAGCATTGTCGGCCAAAGTTATCAGTGTAGCCCAGCAACAGGTGTACAGCCTAGAAATTCCATCAAGCGAAGATGCAGGCTTTCATGGCGATAGTCCATACGAGAATTTATTAAATACAAATGCAGAATTTCATGGCGACACTCCATAGGAGAATGATTTCAATACAGAGGTAGGTGGATTGGCAAAAATAGTGTAATTAAATTAAAGGACATAGTTGTTACCTGTAAAGCGTAACAATTGCAAGTTTAATAGGGCGTCCTTTTTCCGGTTTTTACCTACAATTTGGTACCCATCGTATTTTTCACATTCAGTTGTGCTCCACGGTAGCGACTTAAGTCCAGTGAAATGCAGAATACCGACTTTTCTCATCCCGATCAAATGGGGTCTGGTATTTAAAATCTGGGTATAGTGCTCTAACCAAATTGTTGTTAAATGACTCTTCCACAAAGTCACAGTATACTCTACGTTTCACAGCTATTCATGAATAATTTCAGCCAAAGTCATATTTAAGCGTTTGGCTGTTGGAAAATGTGCCAGAATAAAGCATGGAATAATGGCTGACTACTTTTAAATTTCAGTCTGGAGTTTTGGTAAACAGCTTCTATTGCAATAAAAATGGCATCAGTAACCAAATTCTCAGCCCCAGAAATACAACAGAAGAACAAAACATATTCATCTTGGAAAGTGACGTTTTTGTTTTATCCCTAAGTACACCTTATGCTGATCTGAGCTATTGAATACCTAAATTTTGTGTATATGGCGCATCACAAATGTATGTACGTCTGTTAGTTTAGTTGCAATCCTAGTTTGGATGAGTTGTGCAAATTGCAGTGGAGCTCATTTATCTGATGGCATAAAGTTTTAATATATTAGTTTGCAGATAATTTAGCTCAGTTATCAATGTAGTCTAATGTTAGTAATTTTTATTTATGACGAACACATAAACTGTTGTAGCCTAGAAATTCTACCCTGCTTACATTTATCAATGTTGTTGTGCAGGTAGAAATTTGAGACGGTCATACGCTTCGATTTTGTTTCTGTCTGATTAGATCTTCTGTGTAAAATATGGGCAAACAAGGTTCAACGAGTAAGGGTATTTATCCAAGGGTTTTTGGCAGATACTGGTTGACTGTTGAACGGACTCAGATTTCTGGTATTAATTACTTATATTGACAGCTATGATGGGGACAGTTGAATTTGTTGACTTGTACAGTAGCAACAAGAGAAAGCCTTATGTTGGATATGCTCACACCGAAACCAGCCATACACTTTATCAATATAATTAAACAAATATTACCAACCGACCAAATTTCTTGCTATTTGAGTTTTGTTAATAGTTAGAATAGCCTTACAACTCTCATAATATTGATACCGTACAAAATCAACATCGATGCAGTATGTGGTAAAAATTTGGGGAAAATATAATTCATTATTACGAGAGCAAACCCTCACAGATATGTATTGGTTCACTGAAAAACATAATTACCTTTGCAGTATATAAACGTGTTATTATACAGGCATTGCCCCCAAGTTTCCATATAAAAAGTACCATAATAATTGCTCCATTCCTGCAGCGTCATGAGAGGCCTCAAAATTGTGACAGCAATTTTCTTAACCATTCCAAGTGTTTTTGTGCAGTTCACATGCCCAATTTTGTTTAAAATCTGTTTGAGTTTAATATCGCCAAGCCTTCTTTCCATCCCAGGTCATCACCCAGGTGGTTCAGGTACTGTTACGGCATAGAAAGCATAGGATACAGAGAACATTAATGGGCTGTGGGTCACACAGCCTGGTGCATGGTACAAAATAACTAAAAATATTATACAGCTTGCAAGATATTTGTGTTAAGGAGTGTGACCCAGACGTAATAATGGAGAGCAACCATATTAAAATAATGGTTGGATAACTGAGACTATTCAACGTAAAGCGCACACGGAGTTTAGTTTTAAACAGGTCAAGTACATTGTTTTCATTTTTTTAGAGGAAGATTCTCACACTTTAAAATTATCGCAGAGCAATGAGTGCAAGACAATGGTTTCCATTTCGTGAACATAAATGCCATAAAACAAGAGAGGTAACACTTGCATGCAGCCATGAAGCTACCAATGCAGTCAGATAATGGCTCCCACGAAAATAATCCCTCAAATAGTTCCAAATACATTACACACAATCATAAATTTCAGCCCTAGAAAGGCAGCAAAGTTAACTACATCAGAAGGTAGAGACTCATGAATTTCCAAAACATCTACAATCGGCTTTTAATACCGATGTGAAGAAACAAATTTTACTCCGGACTTGAGACAGGCAATCACCCATAAAAGGCAACTGGCGGTGCAAACTAGTGCTCTCAACCTTTGTAATATTCTTCATCAACTACAAAGTTAAGTTTTTTCCTTAATATATAGGCCTAACCAAATGAAACCCAGAGTGTATCACCTCTTCCAAATTTAAAAAGAGACTTGGTAGGCCTGCCACTGTTTGGTGTTTCTGACTGCTTGTTTAAAAGTGCTGAAATATATTCATAGAGGTGTTATGATATTTTTAATAGATGCACCACAATTTGTTTGATATATCCTGAAGGTTGCCACCCCGCCCAATTTATATCTCACAAAACAGCAATAAAGATGCAACAACATTCCAGCTGCGGCTTGAAAATTTAACTGAGTATCCTTGAATAAACGCAATAATTAAACCAATTTTACATACCAAAAATTTTGATACAATGTAAAAATAATCTTATCCTGTACAGAAGACGCCTTTTGATCACAGTTGCGTAAAGATATTAAAAGTTAACCTATATTAGCTCCCCAGTCCTCATGATTAGCTGTTGATTGCATGTGACGGTTGCTCTTCTATTCTGTATCAATATTATTTTTGACATATCAGATACCAATTATGCTTTCAATGAATAACGATAAAGTGACGAACCTACAGAAATTATTTTTAAATGGTTACCTATGAAACACCATAGGACAGTCGTATCAGGGACCCACTTCTCTGCATAGAAGAGAAGCTGTTAAGTCAGTACATTTTGAGGATTGTGACATTATTATGTATGGCCGCACCAGTGGTATGCACTTTAAATTCAAATAAACTGGGAAGCGCATGTACAGTTGGTATGTGCGTTTCCTATTTTCAGCTAGGTGATTGATGCCGAAGGTTGCTGGTTCAAGATCCGGCCATTCCGTGGTCACGAAAGCATTTATATTTTTGGTGCTCCTTTGATGCCGGTACATGTGTACAGTCCCCGATCTGGAACAACTCCAAACACAGTACTTCATTTGTACTGGAATAAATACAATGAGCTACGCTTTATCGATTATGACATTCATGCATACCTGCCTCCATTTGTTCTTTTGGGAATGGGGATTTGGTACAGTTGGAATGTTCGTTTTCCATTTTTGGCCAAGTGATTGGTGTCATGCTCGCTGGTACAAGATCGGGCCGTTCCGTGGTCACAATAAACATATGATGCCAAACTAATTGTAGAGTGGAAGCGACTACTATGAAAGGTTCTAGGTTAGGAAGGATCTGCCCAGGTTCATTCTCGGGTTGTCCGGGGAAATCAATCAATGCATGTTGAGCAACTGGACCGTGACGCACAATATTTGGATGTATGATTCACTTATAAGTACTTGTCTCTATTCATTTGCATTTATCTTGTAATTTTTGCTTCCACGTCCCAACTCAGTTTATTATCTCCAGGGATCCTTTCCTGACCTATTATTCATGTATTGGGAAAAGACTGCTGCATGCACGTAGGTATTTGCTCAACGTCCCCAAGCGCTAATTCAACCATTACACCACAACACACAACATGCTATTTCCCAATTTGGACAACGGAAAGTCACATTTTCCACATATTTCCAGCAAAAATGATACGATGATACATACTGAAAAAAATGTACAAACATTTCGTGTGAAAAAATTGAGAAAATCTTTAATACTTTTTTATACACTCCATAAACTTCAAATGTGTTAAAATGTAATTAAAAGGTAGACACTTTGGTGCAAAGTCCACCTATGTGCGCTTGTGCTCTCAGATGGCCTATTCAATTAAAGAAATCCCGGAATCTACATAATGCATTCAACTGTGGTCTTCTGCAAGAGTTCGGTTCATCGAAGGAGAATAAGATGACTAGAGTGTCGACCTTTGGGTTGTTGAAATAAACGTTATTTTAAACGAGGATTAGACAGTAGCCATAGACTAATACAAGGCCCTTTTTATGAACATGCAGTGCCATTTAACAGAATAATGTATACAATGATGTACGAAGGAGAAAGGAATAAAGCTACAATGTCATATCATCATCATCATCATCATCATCATCATCATCATCATCATCATCATCATCATCATCATCACTACGGTCCTTCCATCCAGCAGAGCTGGGTTCAAACTATAGACCTGAGGCACAACAACGATGGTGTTTATAACTTTTTCTTTATGGAAACTACTCTTTGCAGTATGGGTGCTGTGCCAAGCAGAGCAATCTTCTGGACTTCATGATCATTTATGTTGCCTGCGATGCAGCTGGTGTATTTGTCTAATCTCTTCTTCTCTAATCGTATTGCTCCTGTGACAACTGGTGTTGTTGCAGTGTTTACTGCATTATTTTAATTAGGGTGCTGTACGTACTATATCAAGATTTACGGAGGGCCATTAAAGCTCTTTTTCACCAAGCTGACTGCTATTTTATCTGGAGACATTAGCCCAAACCGAGACCTGACCCTATTAATAACTCTTGTGGTACCTGTGAAAAACCTGTGGCTACAACACATTGGGCACTTGTCTGCAATGACTGCAATAAATGGGTGCACATTAAGTGCTGTAGCATAACACCATACCTACGTAAAATACCAAGGGCAAGACTTTGATAGGCGATGTCTGAAATGCATAATGAATCATCTATCTACATTTTACAATACCTCCCGTATAAACTTAGAAACATCTTTTACAGATGCTACAAATTTTTTTTGTAACGTTCATAATGTATCGGGTTTGCCAATTAGCTGTGACTTAGATTCTGAGTAGAAACCTCTATATGACATTCGGATATATTATCCCATAAACAATATTTTAAGATATCTCAACATAAATAGCTTTCGTAACAAGTAGAGCTAGGTATAAGGGACACTTTGTTTCAGTATACTTGATATTTTGTGTATCTCTGAAACAAAACCTGATTAATCTTTCCAGAATTTCAGTTTCAAAAACCGCGATTTAGAATGTTATAATATGTGATAGATCTGATGTACCATCCGGACTACGTAAAGACATCCAGCCTCTACATACTGGTTCGAAAATATTACCTATGGTACATTTGTAAAGTCAAGTAATGTTTAATGGTTGCCTATAAGGTTGCCCAAAATATCAAATAATAACTGTTCCAATTTTACGTGTGAAATCAATGATATTCATAGGACGGCTTATAACCATGCATAAGTTGGTGGTTATTTCAACTTTGACCCGTTGGCCTGCCACATCCAGAAAGCAAACCTCTATGTGAGCTATGTGACACCTTTGATCTGAAAAACCAAATTGTTGAGCCTAATTATTTTATACAGAACAGTAAATCACTCTTTAATGTTTCTTTCTGATAGGCAACTTAGTTTCATAAAAACGGCTGAGTTGAAACACAGTTTCAACGAAAGTGGCTCTGTTTAATCTGGTTTCAGTGACTGCAACAAGCTTATTTTACTGTCCTTAAGGCCAATGTGCCCAGAATTAAAACCAAAACAGATACCCTGTAGGAGTTTCTGATTACATGAAAACCAAGCGCAATTTGAGTATGAGTTAGAGCATGTTCCTTTTGAGGGCTCTCAGTGTGTGGATGATGTCAATAACGAGCCAAAGTAGGTCAGTATATGAATCAAGTCTTCCCCAAAATAATCATAAATACTACCAGATATAAAAGCATACATCCTCAGTTTTCTACACAAACAAATAAGGAAATTTACCTCAAACATACTTCAGAACAAACATAGATAATTAATCTATGAATGATTATTTTTAAGTATATGAATGATGGACACAAACGAAAAGAATTCTGGCAAACAGTAGAGCCCTTTCTTAGTATAAAAAAGCCCACTTAGATAATGATATGACGCTTCATAACAATAGCTTGGTCTCATCTCCAACTGAAGTGGCAAACATATTAAAAGAGTTCTACATGAATGTTTCAACGTATATTGATGATAAAAGTTTTCTTGTGGATCTATATTATGCAGACTTTATATCAAAGGCTGTAGAATTTACATTGATCATCATAGCATTAATAACATTGGGGGATGTGGAAATACTGTCCTTTTGGGCTTCAAAAAGGTAAATTACGAAGATAGTAATGAACGTACGGCCAGACCAATATTAATAAGGCAACAGAAATGGACACCATCTAGACCAAACTTTTGAAACTATCTACCAATTACATCAGGAAACCCATTTCGCAAATGGTACATGCTTCTTTTGTTCAAAATACCTTTCCACATGTTTGAACGCCTGCCATCATTGGTCCTGGTTTGAAAAAGAATGATCTCTTTTTTGATATAATAATAAACCTATCAGCATCTTGACTTCTCGATACAAACTGTGCAGAAACCATTATGCATCCAGTAAACATTCCTAACTCAAATCTGATTTGTGGCATCCCCTATTGCTATACCCCCTTCAGTATCAGTTGGGGTGGTGGTGTCAAATATAAATTATGGATTAAATACACACAAAAAGGTTATTGTAGAAGGCAGTTTTTAACCTTCATATTCGTGTAAAGGTGCATACACTTGCAAGATCAAAATTCAGGTAATAATGAGTTTTGTATAATGCTGGAAAGGGTAATTTCTGTGGATAAGTTTTATACTGAGTTGGGTGGAATATGTTATTTTAGAATTCGGATGTCATGGATAGTCAGTAACATTGACCTTCATGTCAAGTGAAAGGATAACTTCTTTCGCCTCAATTTGTGGCCTGTACCTAAAAACCATTGTGGGACATAAATAAAGAGCTGAAAGAAATATGTACCAAGTGTTTCCAACATGCTGTAAGGCAACCAAGTACACAAATCACAAATTCTGACGCAAAGAGACATTGGTTTACATAAACATTGTAACAGTGAAGATGTGTAGGATATCTATGAATTGTGTATATTGTTTTCTCCGTGCACTTCTTAGGCTGACGTGGTCTGTCAATTAGGGCCTCCAATATTCGCCTTCATCATTTCTACCATCAGTGTATCTCGTGATTTATGTGTACATTGGGACCCCAGGAATCATTCAAGGGGGAATGACCATAAATAACATAACAAGCAGCCAAAAATATCGTCATCTGAATCTTTTTTGTAACCGATGTCATCCAGTCCATGATACAAGCTCTGGATCACTGAACTTGTTATCACAGGCTTGCAACTAACAACGATGAGTACAACTCAACTCATCCGCTAAACACGAGTATATCGTTGGAAGTTAGCACGCTTGTCTGATAATAGTTTGAAAACTGACTCAGAAGCAAGGTATTCTTCTATCCGGTCAACAGCGAATGGAGCATCGGTCTTCTGTCGTGTGACTCCACCAACCGTGGCCAACAATACACAGTACTTGCGAAGCAGCATGAAGAAATATTCTCCAAATGTCGGGTTGATAATTGGTGCAGAGGCAAAATTTGTAGAGACAATCTGCACACGCCAGGGGCTGGTGATATTTTGTTTCTACTGCGACAGCAAAACATCATAAAGTTGACTCTTTTAATTCCCAAAAAGTGTAAAGTATCTTCACCGAACAAGTGGTCTAAAGAGATATGGACCCCTAGCTGAAAGCTAACGCGAGCTAGTACAACCCGTAAAGAAAGCACTTCCATACACACACACACACACACACACACACATACATACATACATATATATATATATATATATATATATATATATATATATATATATATATATATATATATATACATATATATTTGCATTTGTGTCTTTTTGTCCAAAACCACTTCCTAGTAGTCATTACCCTATTCCGCAGTCCGAACTCTTTACTCTCCATAAGCTAACCTGTCCCTGTCTAACTTATATACATAGAAGTTCCATTTTCCATATATATATATATATATATATATATATATATATATATATTAGAGCCTGAACGAACCCGAACCCGAGCCTACCGGGTTTGAGGATTAAAGCCCGGCTCGGGTTCGGTCATCACTATCAATGTTGACAATTAAGTTAAATAAAAAGGTCCGTGAGATTGTTTTCGCGCTTGTATATCTTCAAACATTGCAACAAACGATACCTTGCAAGCTGTTGCTTGACGATATAGATGAAATAAAGCTTTAAATGAGCATTCTAAAATGTCTAAGTTTATTTATGTCATGTTTGAATTGCGTATACCGAACCCGAACGGTGCCCGGTTCGGGATCGGTAATGTGTACCGAGTACCCGGTTCGGTTTCAAAATGCATACTTGGTCAGGCTCATATATATATATATATATATATATATGTGGAATAAATGTGCATTTTCACGCAACAAAATCTATATTAAGGTACAACGAATATGGTGCGGTAATTCTAATATTTCCTTCAAGAAAGAAAACCCACCTAACCATATTACTTAACACAAATATGAATTCCATAATACCAACGCCAGTTAGTCATGATGCAGATTAACACACACCTGTCTCTGTTGGTATGTTTTCACTGCAAAGCGTATGCGCAGGACACAAAAAAGTATGATCTTTAGCAGGCCTACGGAACTTTGCTTTCAAAACCGACTCGGACAATGGGGGAAACTTATGACAGACTGGCGTGTTCTTCTACCATATATTAAATCCAGTGTGGATTAAATAAAGTTCGATCTGCAGATTTCATGCAAGTGATTGAAAATCTAGCTGGATTTAATCCACTCAGTTAGAAATATCCCTAGAACACGGAGCCCAGCAGACTCTTTCAAGTGTTATTGAACAACAAATGTTATGAATGAATATTAACATTAAATAAACTGAAAGGTCTTAAGTGTACAACTTCTTCCCAAAAGTGCCGGTATCTTTGAATGCCTCACTCCCCACACACACTCGGATGTCTAATATTATAATAGTTGTAATGGTGTCACCTGGTCAAAAGGTATAATCGAAAGGGTCAGATAGGGTGTGAAAATGGAGGGCTTGTCATTGTATTATGGAATGTACCTGGCAGACCATCATGTTTCAAATAATTTTGCTTATATTTCACGAAACATCTGCTTTTGACATCTTTTTTAAGCCAGCTGCCTTGTCAGTCAGCTGAGGTTATGTGGTGGTTAGGCATCCATCGTCGTGCGTCCTCCTTTAGAAAATTCACATTTTCGACTTCTTCTCTGAAACCGTCAGTCAGATACATTTCAAACTTGGGGGCAATGTATATTGGGTGGGTCTACACAAAGTTTATCAAATGATCACGCTCAATTGATTTTGGATTCTTCATATTTTTTTTCTTTTTCATTTTTGGGGCAAATTTAAAACATCTTTTCCTCCGAAACTGCTTGGCCAATTGCTTTAAAATTGTTTATAGAGACTTATGGGGACCCTGAGACGTTAATTTGTTGAATAGGTGCCGCTGTGATTTTTGAGATATTTTTTATGCAAGAAAGCGTGTTTTGCTATTTTTGGTTTCTACTCCAATACAGTCACTCAAATTATTTTGAAACTTTGTGGAAATGTTTTTTGTAGGAGGGTCAAACAAAGCTGTTCACAAGGTGGCACTGCTATGAATCCCTGATTTTTAATGAATTTTTCAAGTCGGGTAATTGTCAGTTAATGCATGTAGTCCTATTGGTTACCATATAAGTTTATGGAGATTACAATTTAACTCAAGATTTTGACTTCTCCAAAAACACTGTCAAGACTCATTTCAAACTTGTTGGGAATGTATCTTGGGTGGGTCTCTACTAAGTTTGTACAAATGGTTACGCGCAAGTAATTTATTTATTTTTTATGATTTTTTTTTATTTTTTGGCCAAATCTTAAAAAATCTTCGTTTCCAAAACCACTTGGCCAATGATTTAAAATTGCATAGGAATACTTTTTGAGGGCATGGTAGGGGAGTTACACAGTACATGTGTGACCTTGACCTCATTGTCAAGGTCGCAGGGTCACTTAAGTGTATTTAACTCTATAGATGATAACCGTTTCAGGCTGGACTTTCATGTTTTACATGGCTATCATTTTCTTTCAGGGCCACACAGTACATGGGTGACATTGACTTCATTCCCAAGGTCACAGGACAACTGACATGAGGTTCACTGTTCACTTGATAACTTGAGATCTGTTTTGAGTTAGAACCTTGATGTTGCACATGTTAATGTTTTTTATGAAAGGTCACGCTTAGACAGTACACTAGTGACTTTGACCTCATTTCTGAGGTCACAGTGCAACATATATGGATTTTACTCTTCACTATAACTTGAGAACTACTTGAACTGGGACCTTGATGTTGCACATGTTAGTGTTCTTCCATAAAGGTCGGACCTACTCAGGACATGGGTGACCTTGATCCTATCCCAAGTTCACAGAGCCACAAGTGTGATGAATCTTGCGGTCAGCTGAGCATGGGCTGTTCACACAGCTCTGTTGGTCATTGTATAAAATAATTGTAACTGGATTTACCAATGATGTAAATCAGTACCGTATAGAAATCTTGATTGCCAAGAGAAATGTCGATTCCAATCCTTGCCAACATACATAATTCCCCATACATAATCCAGATAATTCACTTCACTATATCAGAGTACCGAAAAGACTTGCTACGTTATGAGCGGTGCGATGCAGTGCAAAAATAAACTGTGGTTGTCATTTAGTACCTGATATGAATTTGAATATAGAAGTTCAATAAATGATATACATTCACAATTTTTATGCCCCCCCCCCCTTCGAAGAAGATGGGGCATATAGCTTTGCACATGTCGGTCGGTCGGTCGGTCGGTCGGTCGGTCGGTCGGTCGGTCGGTCGGCAGACTCTGGTTTCCGCACAATAACTCAAGAAGTTTTTTAGCTAGAACTTTGATACTGTACGGGTGTATCATTCTAGTCAAAAACTAGGCAAAGATTGAAGATGGGTGACCTTAGCCTAATTTCCAAGGTCACAGTGGAACCTGAGTTAACTTTAATTTCCGCACAATAACTGAAGAGGTTTTTAAGCTAGGACTTTTATATTGCACAGGATTATAGTACATGTTTGGGGCTAGGCAAAGTTTGAAGATGGATGACCTTGATCTCATTTTAAAGGACACATAGCCACTTTACTGAATATGGTTTCATGCTTTCTGCATGATAACTTATACCTTGGAGCTGAAATTTTATATAACACTGCTTTTTGGTTCTCTGTAAAGGCTAGGTTGAGTTTGAAGATGGGTGAACTTGACCCAGTTTTCAGGGTCACAGAGAGATTGTAGAATTCCTGTGGTTTCCGCACAATAACTCAAGCTTTTGAGCTAGGACTTCGATACTGAACAAGTGTATCATTCTAGTCAAAAGCTAGGCAAATTTTGAAGATGGGTGACCTTGACCTAATTTCTAAGGTCACAGTGGTACCTGAGTTAACTTTGGTTTCCACATGATAACTGAAGAGGTTTTTAAACTAGGACTTTTATATTGCACTGGATAATTGTCCGTATTCGGGGTTAGGTCAAGTTTGAAGATGGGTGACCTTGACCGTATTTCAAAGGTCACAGAGCCACTTGGTTGAATACTGTTCCTGCATTATAACTTGCATTTTAGAGGTAGCACCTTTATATTGCACAGCTGTATGGTTGCCTATTAGGGTTAGTTTGAGTTTGTAGATTGTTGACTTTTACCCAGTTTTGAGGGTCACACACAGACAGTAGACTTCCTGTGGTTTTTGCACAATAACTGAAGAAGGTCAAGTGAAAATGAGTGACCTTGCCCTAATTTCCAAGGTCATAAAGCCACTCTGCTGAATATGGTTTCTAGATGATGACTTATTTTTCAGCTATAACTTTTATATTGTCCAGGTTTTTAGTTGTTTTTTAAGGGCTAGGTTAAAGTTTAAAGATATGTGCCATTGATGTATGATCAACCTTCACTAATTTTGTAACGTCACGAGTGCCCCATCTACCATTATCAATAGGGTAGCGAGGGCAAGGGTAATGAGGGCGGGGGGCATCTATTTTTACAAACATATCTTGTTTTAGTTGTTTGTGTTTCTGATTTGTGTACGATACCAAATCTGCCATTACAGCATAAATGGGTAAGCCTATAATGCATAATCTCTACGAAACACCGCTGGACAAAAGATGCTAATTGACGCTTCCTAGCCAATCCGTTATCTTTGAAAGTGGGCAATTCCTTTGATCGTCAAATTCTATATAGAGTTAAGTCACACACCCAGTGCCTGGTTATATGAAAACAAAATTCAAATGGATTACTGATTAGTTGAACTGATGCATTTATCTTTAGGAGATATTATTCTGGCCGAGGAGCAATCTTATCAGTATGCACAATTCATTAGTCACTTAACTAGCATCGATCTTGTATCTGTAATTGTTGATATAATTTTCAAACAAGACAAGTGAGTATCAGAGCCTTGTCAAAGGCCAGGATTTGAAATATTAATTATGGTATGTGCGAGCTGTACTTACCATAATAGTGGTTTAATGCCGATACAGAACCAATATTTGGAAAATTGAACATACAAAACCTCGAAGATATATATAAGCTACAGCATCTAAAATTTAATTGCAAATTTATAAACGAGAAGTTCCCTATATATTTTAAGAATCTTCCATTATTTCCCAAACAAAATCGTACATGATTATTACAAGTGAAATGGCGACATATTTATAACTAGGGCTTCTCGCCTCTATACAAATCAATGTATTAGACAACAAATGGGCTGTATTTTAAATGATACACCAGCTATATTAAACGATAAAGTCAATGCGCATAATATCCAGGGATTTTCAATTTATATAAAAACAAAAATATTATATAGAAAAATACGAAATCTGAATGTCGTATGACAGATTGTTATATATGAAATTATGGCAGGTCATTTTGATGTTGATTTTTTTTTAATTGCGATAAGTATTTATTTTTAATTGAGGGGGCAAATAAGCACAATGTATTTAGAGGCCTTATACGCCTTGACAATTTCTAAATACTTGCAGTACCCTAAATATCAGAGCGTACTTTTATTTCACATCAATATCATTTGCATAAGTAATAAATGGACAATGTATCATTTTCGTGGGTGGCTTGTATAATAGAGGTCAACTATGACCTAAATACAGGTCTCCAGCTCAGTATATATATATATATATATATATATATATATATATATATATATATATATATATATATATATATATATATATATATATATATATATATATATATATATTACTGTACTGATTGATTATATGTTTATCATTATTCAATAAAAAGATTCCTGATTCCTGTTAATCAGACAAGGAAAGTATGGTCTAAATATCGATACAGTGTTGTTTGGACTTTGTTTTAATATGCTACGAGGTCGTCACGTCACACATTCATGGTGACTTTTTTGGAAAAATCCAGGTAAGAAGTAACACATATCACCGTTAGTGTTCTTGATGTACTATGGTGACAAAACCTGGTACGGCATTTGGCTCTTTATAAACCATCTGCACTCTTGAGTTTACCAAGGTGACAGATAAAACACTTTGCTTTCTATTAATCATCAGTGTTATCTATTTAACCGAGGTAACAGGTAAAACGCTCGATAATCTAAATGCAACCAACATGCATTCGTTCCAGGCAGCTGAACTTATCTTATGGTCCTCCGTCCGTCGTCCGTCAACAATTCACATTTTCGACTTCTTCTCCGAAACCGTCTGCTAGGTCCACTTCAAACTTGGTGGTGATGTGCCTTGGATGGGTGTCTAACAGGTTTGTTCAAATGGTCACGATCCAGTGATTTTTGGATTTTTTTTATGAATTTTTTGTTCTTTTTTGGGCGAATCTTAAAAAAATCTTCTCCTCTAAAAACTGCTCACCCAATTGCTTTTATATCACACAAGAAAACTCCCTGGGACTCCTAGTTCTTATTTGTTCACCAGGTGGCGCTGCAATTTTTTTCTAATTTCTTATGAATTTTTGTGTGTTATAGCTATTTTCGACCTCTTCTTCAGATCCGTCACTCAGATTAAGCTGAAACATGGAGGATATGTTTCTGGTAGAAGGGTCAAACAAAATTGTTCACTATGTGGGAATTCTGCGGATTCCTGATTTTTAACGATTTTTTCAATTCGGGTACTGATCGGTCAATGCAGCTTTCCTATTGATTACAATGTAAGTCAATGGACATTCTAATACTAGTTCACATTTTCGACTTCTGCTCCAAAACCGTCATCCAGAATAACGTCAACGTGATGGCAATGTACCTGGGGTGGGTTTCTACCAGGTTTGTTCAAATAGTCATGCTCCAGTGATTTTTGGATTTTTAATGAATTTTTTTGTTCTTTTTTGGACAAATCTTAAACAATCTTCTTCTCCAAAACCGCTCACTTCATTGCTTTGATATCACACAGGAACACTCCCTGGGACTCCTAGTTCTTAATTTGTTCATCAGGGGCGTTGCATTTTTTTCTAATTCTTTTTATGAAGTTTTGTGTGTTGTAGCTATTTTCGACTTCTTCTCCAGAACCGTCACTCAGATTAAGCTGAAACATGGTGGATATGTTTCTTGTAGAAGAGTCAAACAAAATTGTTTACAATGTGGGAATTCTGCGGATTCCTGATTTTTAACGATTTTTTTCAATTCGGATACTTTTCGGTCAATGCAGCTTTCCTTTTGAATACCA
The DNA here is from genome assembly GCA_964020975.1 of Hermodice carunculata. Classification (NCBI taxonomy): domain Eukaryota; kingdom Metazoa; phylum Annelida; class Polychaeta; order Eunicida; family Amphinomidae; genus Hermodice; species Hermodice carunculata. The sequence goes on along the minus strand of OZ026613.1, from coordinate 58,143,796 downwards.
TAGAAGTCAATGAGCATTCTAACGCTAATTCACATTTTGGACTTCTTCCCCCAAACCGTCACCCAAATTAACTTCAAACTTGATGGCAATGTACCTTGGGTGGGTTTCTACCAGGTTTGTTCAAATAGTCATGCTCCATTGTTTTTATGATTTTTAATGAATTTTTTGTTCTTTTTGGACAAATCTTAAAGAATCTTATATGAAACCGCTCACCCGATTGCTATGATATCACACAGGAAGACACCTAGGGACTCCTTGTTCTTAATTTGTTCACCAGGTGGCCCTGTAAACTTTTTATGATTATTTTGGTGTTATAGCTATTCTCTACTTCTTCGCCAGAACCGTCACCCATATTAAGCTTAAACGTGGTGGATATATGTTCCTTGTGGAAGGGTCAAACAATGTCGTTCACTATGTGGGAATGCTGCGGATTCCTGATGTTGAACGATTTTTTCTATTTGGCTACTTTTCGGTACATGCACCTTTCCTAATGATTACTATGAAAGTCAATGGGCATTGTAATGCTAATTTACATTTTCGACTTCTTCTCCAAAACCGTCATCCAGATTTACTTCAAATTTGGTGGGGGTGTACCTTGGGCGGGTGTCTACCAGGTTTGTTCCAATGGTCATGTTCCAATGATTTTTGGATTTTATAATGTTTTTTTTTTTCAAAAATCTTTACAAAAGTTTTTATAGGAAAGTTTAACATGGGAATTTCTTGTAATGGTTATAACTTAAATAATTTTGGCCAGATTTACTTTGAACTTGGTGGAGATGTGCCTTGGGTGGATGTCTACCAAGTTGGTCCAAATAGTCACGCTCTATTGATTTTTGGATTTTTTATGATTTTTTTTGGGGGGGGAAACCTTAAAATACTCTTCTCCTCTGAAACTGCTAACCAAATTGCTTTGATATCATACATAGACACTCCCAGGGACACCTAGTTCCCAATTTGTTTACCAGGTGGCGCTGCAATCTTTTTTTATGAGTTTTTTGTATGGTTTTGCTATTTTTCTCTTGCTCTCAGAACCGTCACTCATATTAAGCTGAAATGTGATGGATATGTTCTTGTGGAGGGGTCAAACAAAGTTGTTTACTAGGCGGCACTGCTTTGGATTCCTGATTTTTAAGGATTTTCAATTTGGGTACTTATCGGTCAATGCAGCTCCTATTGATTACAATGTAAGTCAATGGACATTCTAATGCTCATTCACAGGACAACTGACACGAAATTTAATGTTTACTTGATAACTTGAGATCTGTTTTGAGTTAGTACCGTGATGCTGCACATGTTAATGTTTCTGTATGAATGTCATGCTTAGACAGTACATGAAAGACCTTGACTTCATTTCGGGGGTTACAGTGCAGCATACATGAATTTTACTCTTCACTATAACTTGAGAACCACTTGAACCTTGATGTTGCACATGTTAGGGCTCTTCTACAAAGGTCAGACTTACTCAGAACATGGGTGACCTTGACCCTTTCTCAAGTTCACAGAGCTGCAAGTGTGATGAATGTCTAGGTCAGCTGAGCATGGGCTGTTCACACAGCCCTCTTGTTATTGTATTTTTGTTTTGTGTTTTTTTGTTTTTTTTTGTTTTTTTTTTTTTTTGTTTTTTTGTTTGTTTTTGAACCAGATCTTTTATTATCACACTTTGTAGCCACATCCTAGACAACATGGATTTTATAGATAATACATGGTTGTTAAGTGCTTAATTAATCATGCCGTTAATTAATTACACCCCTATATTTCAATTAAAGACCCAGAAAGCACCCAAACTGAAAATACTGTGTTCTGGTGACAACCATCGGGGAATGGTAGTCCAGATTATGGGAGAATGTATGACTCCTCCATCGTGGTAACCTAATTTTCTGTACCTTTACGGGCCAACATTATTTGTAAAAAAAAGAAAAAGAAAAAAAAAACAAATGGGGCACAATGTGATACCCTTAAACCGTTTTATTAAACCCTTACAATCCTAGTCACCGACCCATGTCTTTGTTTGGAAACTTAAAGTACAACCAAATCTTCATAACGATCTTTAGCTTACACCTGTGATTGACATTTATATGAGACTCTATTTTATGATAATGTCAAATCAACATGTGCCTGTATGTTTTGTGTAATTTGCTCTCCAAAACATGAGAAAGCTTGACTTTGTGTCGTTCAGCATTTGAGGTTTAATTAATTTGTCTTTTAATTACAAGGGTGTAGAAAATCAGACGAGACAGTGAGTTCATCTTTGTCGGCTCAACTGGAAACATGTGGGGAACAAATCGAGCGAAAACTGTGCAGAGGCGAGTAACATTGTTTTGTTTTTTTTTTTTTGGTTTTTTTTTTACATTTTGGCCTTATCGGCCAATGAGGGATTTTCGCCATCATGTCTCTGCATGCGTCCGTGCGTCTTTGTACGTATATGTATTTAATTGACTTTTAATGCCAAATTACATGGATTACCATTAACTGATTCGGCCGAAATTCAAGTGCACTCGCGAAGTACTACTGTATGTGACTGCAGAGTTTAAGAGTACATTTCTTGGCCAACTAAGAAATATGGTTCATTTCAACAACTTTGATCAACTTTGATCTCCATCTTGGCGATCTTCAGCAGCCAAAAATTACAAGTGATTGATTCATTAAGATCACAAGATATGATGAAGAACAACTGTTCAACTGTCTTGAAAGCTGACTATGACTGGTGCCCACAGATGATTCTCATTGCACAGGTGATATAATATACAAATCAACGAATTTCTGAAGAATCTTCTTGGGCCTGTCCCATGGTCTTAGGCAAGAGAAGAAGGTTTTCTTTGAACGGCAAACAAAGCAGTACTTTCTAAAAAGTTTGGACAATTTGTGTCTCAAAAAATCCCTTCTGGACAATTCAGCCTGCATAATGTAGGAATTCCGTCCTCCACATGTGGATTTGCTGTGTACAACTGCTTTCTCAGCTCCATTGCTAAGACGAAACCCCTTTGAAGGACAAGCCTGCTTGCCTGTCTACTTTAAATTTTGGTAGATATCCTGGTACAAGCATTACGTAATGAATTAACATGAATATATATTACGGCAAGTTTGATTGGGAAAGGAAAGTACCAAGCCAACTACAAATATGGTTATCTAATAGTAAATAATAAAAAAGCTTTTCGGACAAAATAGACCTCATTTCCTCAGTGAAATTTCAGGTAGATGTTTTTTGCTGAATTGGTCCTTCCATAGTGTGTACCTGTACAATGATCACTGTTGACTATGCTTTGGCATTATAATGAGTGGACATTTCTGCGTATCAAAAAGTACTCAGTGTAGAGGTGTCTAAATTACGCAGCTAATTATTAATTTAAAAAATCTTAGAGATTTTCAGCATATTATGTAACAGGACAAATTTCGTGAATCATACATGTATGTTGATTATACATTATGTTGGCATCCTTGCCCTGTCGTGATCGCAAAAATGTAAAATTATGAAAAAAAAAACACATTTACAGATCGTCTATTAATCCACAACACGTTAGAACGTTTGTAGTAAAGCCATTTTTTGTGCTGTGCCCCTCTCATAAATGTATTATATCCGTGAGTCATGCAAATGGTTTTGGGGAAAGAGTTATTTTTGTCCCTGCAAGGAATCGTGACGTGTTGTTCAGCTCTTCATGGCTACATCAGTAGCCTGATGGGTTTGGAAACATACCCGTTCATCTAACGTTTAAAACCCTAGATCTTAACAACATCTTACTGATTAACTTATTAAGCAATTACTGATTTATTTGTACATTGGGGTTGAAATCATGCAAAAACCCATGCATACAGATAGGGATATTATCTCTAGCATAATTTTCAATTACTTTTTTTTTTTTTTTTTTGTCCACGTGTTGCTCATAAAAGTACATGGCGAATTCAGACTAGTTGGCTGTGAAATCTTTGTAACTGTGGTTGGTATTTTTCTTGTCCGTATACCTCCAAATGTAAACCAGTGAACGAAATCTTGTATGATGATTTATTCCTTTGGATGTACCATTGACAGATACTATTTCATTAACTTCACGCTCCAAATATCACATCCACACATGACGAATAGGTCGATGCAGCATTATAGCAGTCTTGCTTTCAAGACCTCGCAAACGGTTTAAAACTTCCTCGTCGGCGAGGTCTTCGTCACGCGAGAAACTTGCCGCGCCCTCAAACACTCAGCTCTCTTTGAGACATACCTTGCTGCGAAACTTACGTAGAGGAACCAGAGCCGCACGATACTATTTAATAGTGGTACCCTACAAAACACTATTAAGTGCACGCCTGAAGCCAGGATGATCATAATACCCATGGTAAGGTTCGAAAATAATAAACTTCTTCAAATATATAGTAATGATGATGATTATTAGAGACAAGCAAATATCAAGCTTACAAAAAAATAAGGCCAAAATATATTTGAAACGTTCCAAACTTTGTATAGCCATTATCGCTGATTAATTGCCTATTGCATGACGCTAGATTTGCTGGACATAAAACTAAGTCAAATCTATATTAATAAACTAGTGAGCTATTGCAACACAGGACGAAAAATTAATAGTGCAGGATACGACAATTTGAACCGAAGCAATTATAACAATTTATCCATAAAGAGAAAATACGGTATAATGCTGCGCAGGCCCTAAGGGCAACAGCGTTATAGTGGGGCAAAAACGGCAGTGAGAACTAGGTAATTTAAGCTCTCGAATGCACATGCTCTGGAAGCGACGTACCTTTTCACGCGTGAAAGGTATCTGGCGATCAAGACAGAAGAACAAGATTTGGATCATGGCTTGGGAGAAGACGTGAAAACTAGCTAGCTTTCACCGCGCTTCACGCCTTAGAGGTGTCTTGAAGTGGTAGATTCGTAAAAGCTAGCTCGCTTTCACAGCGATGTCTCCACCACGCAGCACCCCACACATCTCAACCAATAAAAAAGATTGGTTCATTTTGTCCATCAGCGGTGGATGTGTCCAACACACGTCTTTACCAATTCATCTATCCACGATGGATTTATCCCACACACCTCCTTACCATTTCCTTCTGTCAACGGATGCCAAACTGCAAACCGATGAAATATAACATACAATGACTTTGAAAAACATATAGTATGCACTCTATTCTTCATTTCATGATTACTATCAGAAAATATTTATTGTGCTTTAATACATCATATGTAGCTTGGAAAATAACAACCAGAACACACATATTTTAATTTTCAGAAAAATATACATACCCAGTATGATAGACTTTAGAATATTGCAACGCATGTAAACACTTGAGCTTTTGCATCACATTAAACGCACGGAATGGAACAAAATGAAGGAATATGTAATAGAACATATGCAGGTTTAACCGTGTACAATGGTCATGAATATCTAATACTTTTTTCAAAGGAAGAACAAGTATTTACTCCATCAAAATACAGGAAAAATCGGGTCCCAAGATATCATATGTCGGACAAGAGAAACCACCCACAAAAACATCAAACATGTCACATACCCAAAGTGTGGTGTGTCTACAATGAAACCGTTGAAAGCATGCGTATACACCATCCGTCATTATAAGCCCAAGAAGTACCAAACCAAGCACGACAAATTCAAGCAAATGTGAAATACAACAAATAAATACTCATACTTGCACATAGCGCAGAAATACTGAAACTTCACATTTTAATCGGAAACCTCCAACAAACAAATTGTTAGGGTTGTATTTTTGATGCGCAACCCTGCAGTGCGAGATCCACCAGACCAGCTCTCAAAAATAGTACACCACAAACGAGTGCAATAGTACCAGAAAATCGCTGTTAAATACTCAAGGGTGCGGGAACCTGTGAATCAAGTTATATGACCAAAAACCGTGTAAACAGGAAACTTGATACTTGAACCTTGTGCACTTTCACTTGAATTTCAAGGAAAAAACATTTTTCTTATACACATCTTGTATGCGCCGATTATACATGCAGCTGGGCTTGTTTTCCCACAAAGTACAGATGTACTCCACTATTTCCATTTATAAAAACTATCTAACCAGTAAAAATTCAAGATTTTGCAGGCAACAATGACTTGAATATGGGCACTTTTAAAAGACATTCGTGTTTAACATTTAAGTTGCCGCAATAGTCATGATATTTATAGAGAATTTTGGTGTTATAAACATCCAATCCCACATGCTGAGATACGTCTTGCCCTGCGATGACCCCCTCCAGTCAGATGGAGGTTAGAGAGTGTTTGCATAGATGGCTCTTGGAAAGGAGACAATTTATGGCGTGAGCCCTGTGAAAAAGACACAGGGAGATCACAAAACAATTGCAGATGTGGCTAGGTTTGTTGTGAGATCTGCATTAAATGAAGGTTCAGGTATCAACCATGTAGATATTGTGTTTTTATTATTATATGGATGAGTCCATAAACACTGCTGAACGAAGCCATAGGCAGTTAGAGACTGGAGTCGAATTACAACTTATTGCTGGAGGTCATTTAGTACAACAATGGAGGCAATTCCTTTGAAGGTCTACCAACAAAAACCTCATTGCCTTTCTTGCCAATAAATGGAATAAGCCAGGAAATACATGGTCTTTATGTGATAAAATATTGGTTGCAATATGCAAAAAGATGCATTACAAGATAACAAGAGACAGCATAGAGGAAATACCTGAGCTCTATTGCACTCATGAGGAGGTTGACAACCATCTCTTTCTACATGTACCCGTGCTTTAAGGGTAGGATATGAAGCGTTCTTATCGATTCAGAGGACACAGACGCATTAATCTTGTGTCTTGCCTTTCGCTGCAGTATTTGAACTATCGTATGGTTTCACAGAAAACAGACAATCGCTTTCAGTTAAATGTGACACATCATGCATTTATTTGGTCATGAGTTGTCTACTGCTGTCGTTGGCCTTCCTTCATTTCGGTGTTTGACACAGTCAGCACATTTTTTCGTCGTGGAAAACTGGCGCATAAAGTTGCTAGGTTGCACCAAATTATTCCTAAATAGATGCAAGGTCAGTTCTGAAAGTTGGTGATGTTTGGAATGAGTTAACCTGTCTCATGTATGTATATATGGTGTAAGATGCACAACCAGCAGTGTCAACTAATTCTTGGCAAAAAAAGCTGAAAGTGAAATCCCATCATCTCCTACCGTTTGTAGACTATCTTTACAAACATTGCCTCTGGATCTACTACCAAGCTGCCCTCTTGAAATTATGTATTGATGGTGCTCCACAATTAAGAACACCAGCAGCTGTTTTGCCACGGCTGGTCAGAGTAACAAGATAGAATACCAGTGGTCAGCTTGTTTTTGTCAGAATAGATAGAGTCCATGCCCATGAGGTAGTTCTGAAACTATTGTCTTGCAAGTGTGCACATGCATACAACTCCAAACATGCCCGTGGTAATTACATTGAGTGGATTGAGTATATTCTATATACGTTATAAGCTTGATACTATGAGACCAGTGATTCAATGTTTGCCATCATCAAATAGACGATTCATATTGGAGCGGATAACTTAGATGGAGTTCACATTAAACAAAATGAATAATTGCGCTTAAATATTGCAAAGGAATTGCAGTCGTGGCCACATATTTCCATTAATATCTCAAATGCTTGCATTGTTAAATGTAATCATTCATTCTTGAAACTTAAATGCAATTGCCTGGATCTCGCTGCAAGCACACATTCTTTGCCCCAAATTGTAATTGCTCCCGTAATATGTTCTAGATAAGTTGAGGATAGGAATTACACATGCATGCATAATTCATGAGATGTATGTGGAAGAATTTATATGTCTGATTCAATTGAGGGGCTGAGTGGACACACCAGACCAGCCAGAAAGGTGAACGCAGAAAAAACTTTGTTCACAATATCCAGATACATATACGACGTACCTCACTGTATGTGACCATACCCACATGTCTTATTGTGCCATATTTGGTCATTTGTGCGCCCTGTTGCCTTAAAATATCTAGGAAACTTTTGGTAAATTGTCCTCCCAGCTATCTGCCCTTTGACTTGACTTGTGGGTCAATGCTACTGATTACCCAGGGCATCACAACCTCACATTAACATATTCCTCGTGCAGATACTCCGATTTCGTGTTAAATGTATCCATGAAATTACTGTTTCTTGTAGGACAAATATAAACTTTAAAAAAATCCTCGTTGTAACCTGAAAAAATATGTCAAGATCATCCGATTTTTGCGCTATATTGATGCTCGTTTTACCGTATAATGCTCTATCAGTATGGATTAATAGCATTTGGTCAATGCCTAAAAATTCATATTGTCGTCTTAATCATAATAAGTAGTAAAAGTAAAAATAGTAGTATTGGAATGAACAGTTAGTAACCCGCACGTCAAATATTATGTTGATAGAGAATATAAGAACAAAAACAATACCCAAATCAAGTCTGGTTTTTCCAAGCTGATCATGATCACTGGGATGGGGATTATGTTTTCTCATTAGGCGAATATTTAGGTGTGTAAAATTAGTTTATTGACCATATTTGATCAAGGAAATCCAGTACAATTTTAAGTTTTAATTGTTTCTTTCACAACAGAGCATATTGCTTCTTTTTCAGAATATTCAAAGCACACCTGAAATTGTATTTTAATTGCTGCATTCTGACATATATTTTGGTAATATTTATATGTTGAATATTTCGAAAGATATTTTAGTTTTTGATGTGCAGCTGATAAAAGGTTACCTTCAATAAATGGGTAAATTTAGAAACATTTGACTCTCTCTCTCTCTCCCCTCCTTCTTTCTTTTTATAAAACCTGACTCTTTCTCTGATAAATGTGGTAGAATTTTGCAATAATTAGGACTGTTATACAATTTGACCTTTTGACCTTTATGGAACCATGAATTAGATGTACATTATGCTTAGCTAACTTACAGATGACTTACAATGTCATATTGCATTCTTTGAATTCTAAATTCTTACCTGAATAAATGACTTATTAGATGAGTTGTGGGATGCTATGCTTTTTTGAAGACTTAAATTTCCTTTAAAAAAATACTTTTGAAAACCAAAGTTGAAATTTGACTGCTATGCTTACAATATTTGGCTATTGTAATGCCATTTGACCACTGTTCTTGCAATTTTGTGACAGCCGTTTTGCGTTTTGAGACCTGATGTTACTTGTTTCTGGCTGATGTTTGATATTTGAACCAAGGTACTTGCAAATTCTGCAATGTATTGAATTTTCACCACTATATTTGCACATTCCAAAACTTTTCTTTTAGAAATACTCTGAGTTTATCTTCTGTAAAACAACACCATGCCTTTAGCTACATGTCTAAAACACATCGAATTGTATAATGATGTTGTTTGGATTCATGTTGATGGTCATTTTAGGCCTTTGTGGAATTTTTTTGATGGATTGATGTTGGTGTAAGTGTCTCTTTGTGGACTTGTATGAATGATGCAACTAATACTTTTTAAATGCTGAATTTTATTGATATGTTCATCAAATTTTGAACCTGTGCTTGCAAATTATCTGCTGTACTGCAAATTTTGGTCTCTTTTCATGAATTGTATAGTCCTATATGCATATGAATGATGCACCTGTTCAAGCCAAGTTACTGAAATAGGTCTATAATTTTAAACATTTTTTTTTTTTTTTTGCATTTTTGTCATGTTAAAAATAAACATGGCCTTTTTTTACCCTGTGGGCCTTTCGATGTACGCTTTGGACTCTTTGGGGTACAAACTAACTTTAAATTTATGTGATTCAGCTAAACATACCAAGTAACATTGCCTTTGGTCGAAATTGACTTGCATTTGTTTCATTAGGACTACGGTTTGGATATGGTTATGACATGCGTCTTATAGGGTGTGATTCATTCACATCTAAAGAACAAATGACCCGGGTCAGAGTCTTTAAATGTATGCTGATTGTATGCAATTAACAATGTCATTGCTTTTATTGTGACAAGTGTTATTTGTACTATACAAATTTTAATAGTAATAATGGTTTCTTTGACAGGTATTCTTTTTTCATAATAAAGCTCTGCATTTATAAGCAAAACTTTACGTATTTAGCTAATTCATCATTTGCCACGTTCATATTTATTCTTTATTATGTGGGTTGTCTTTGCTGAATATTTAGCTTAGACAAGGAGCCGCTACTCAGAGAAACATGTACGGGTAAAAGGCTCCGAAACATGTTGAATAGTTACCCGCTGAAGACCCTTTAATTTATTTGGGCTGATACAGCCTATGTCAAAGTTTTACAGAGGAACGTGTGCAATATGGACAATAGTAATTCCATATGTATATAATTTAGACAGGGACAGGTTAGCTTATGGAGAGTAAAGAGTTCGGACTGCGGAATAGGGTATTGACTACTAGGAAGTGGTTCTGGGCAAAAAGACACGAATACAATAGACAGACAAACCAATCCGTCTTCCGATTACAAGTTTGTGACACCAGACTCAACCAGCGAACAATATGTCAAGTACAATCTCACACACGTATTTGGATATATTTTGCCCTTAAGACCTTATTTTGGCACAAAGAAATCCGAAATCTTTTTTTTTTGTTTTGTTTTTTTTTTTGTTTACTGCGCTCACTTTTCGAATCTTTTAACCGTTCTTCGATGCGCCAAACTTTTGCTATGTCGTCCCCACAAAATCCCTCATTGGAGTCTGGCCATTGCAATAAAATTTAGCCATTTAATGCGGGAACAATACAACGTCTAATCAACTCGTAACTTGTTTGGAACACGTCAGGTGATTGTTGATTTTGCGGTACGGCGCAATCAGGTATGTTATTGCAAGGTATATGCTCCATTGAATATCAAGTGACGGATTAAAGAGGCAAAATTACATTGAAAAAAGCTCTTTTGTTCTGCAATTAACATGCCGGTGACGAAATTCAAGGGTGCCGGATTATCATGTAGTAAATTAATGGGGGAAATCCGTTCACAGCTCATTGCTGCCGAATTTCAAGGGTGCCGAATTATCAAGTGACGGTTAAAGGCGGCCTGACTGTAGTAGCATTTAAAGTTATGGTCCTGTACTACTATTATATGGCTTTTAAAAATTTGAATGTTAAATATTCTCAAAACTATCATAGACGTACGTCTAATTTTATTTTATTGGTCTATGTTCTTGATAAAGGCACACCGAAATATACTGAACAGTAGTGAAACGAGTTCAAATTATGGTCATTCGGTAATTCGAATAATGAAATCTCTGAAACACTCGCTCAAAGGACAAACGTTTTTCCGAGATTGCACGAATTATTCTTTGATATTCTTTTTAATGCGAGAATATTTGTCTTTAAAATGGGCAATAAATTATGCTAATTATAAGGAACCAACTTGAAGTATATTTTTGTAACGAACACATTCATTCTAGAGTAGCATAAACATATTACCTTCCGTACAATTTTACCCTTTACAAATAGAAGTCGAAATATCTATTACCACTTCGGATTTTGTAAGCTAAAGCGAATCCAACAGGTAAAAGACTTAACTTTTTCAATATAATTGAACCTTAGGATCCTAATTTAATTCAAACTTAGGATCCTTATGATATGTAAATATTCGTCCGTATAGAAGAACCATATTTATTCTTGAAAACAGGTTCACAAAGAAACGCCATCACTCACTATTTCAATTTGTAAATTAAAACTTGTTCCACATATATAAACCACGATTTAGGCATGTCTGCTTCAGTTCTACGCGAGCAATCAAAATGGTGTTTTTGTTTCAGTAAATAAATAATGCGTCAGATAGTGGCACATAAACAGAAGACTAATATGATAGTAATAAAACGTCAGTGGCCAGTCCGCAGTGTCATGATGCAAGGAAATGATGCGCTTGCTCGCATTATTGAGAGATATATTGGATCCACCTATTTTCCCGAATGAGAATACAATGTCTTAATTCTGTGTAACATGCAGGCATTTATTCTTAGTAGAATGAACACGGAGTATGCATGAAATAGAGAACAGATTGGTTGCAATAGTGCAAATTTTATTACAGTTTAAAAACCCCAAAAATGCAATATATCCAGTCTTTCTTGCTTTAAATAATTGATGCTTGCATGCGCAAGCCAAACAGTATTTATACTTTCCGATGTACAAATTGAAGTGAATTGCTTATTCTTAAAAGACAGCATTGGCATTAACTGGTAACTGCGCAACAGACAATATTATGTGTTTAAGTGAAGGTTCTGAAGAAATACAAAGTTATGGTAAGCATGAAGAAAACAAAAAAGTTAATGACATTGTAAATATATCAAAGGGGCTCATATAGGCATTACTACAACCAAAAACAAATTTCTGTAGAATAATTGAAATGCATTTAATAGCTTTTATGGTTGATTTATGTGCCCTTGTGCGTTAAACGCTTTTACCGGTGTCATTCTCTTGGACAGAGATCGGGCATTAGCTTTCAGCTCGGCGACCTGCATGCCCAATCTGTGCCAACTGGTAGACAAGTATGCCCCGTCAAAACTTAGCCAGCACCACTGACTTCCAGTGTGATGCATAATATGCCATATCTTTGCTAGCTGGTCAATCTATCTAATAGTTTAGAAAAAGAGCACCTGTATTCATACGTTTCAACCCACAATGGCAGCAAAGTTACATGCAGCAAAAAGGGGTTCAAGAGTTACCAAAAGATCAACGTTCATCTTCCAAAACCAATGTGAAGGCTCACGAATTACGTACGAAAGCTGACAATTCTCTGTTTGATTAACTGTTACTGATATTTAACAATCCAATTCTTCATATGGGTTACAGAGAATTTCAAATTTTGCTGGAATAATTATACTATAGTCGAGATTAATTTAAGCTGTTGCCATAATGTTTTCGTGTAGCACCACCATAATTTCCTAATTCATGTACAATTTAAACGGTACTGGCTATGTCTTCAGTTGTGCAAGTATGCATATTTAGGCGAGATAAGAAACAGGGTATCACATTTTTTACAGACTATGGGCAAAAGAAAAAGACACTTGTGTTCATACCTGCCTCTCTTGTATTGTCTTCTTGAAAATTGTATTTTACCATGAGTACACATTTGCCCTTGACAACTATACATGTCTTCATTGAACTCTGCCTCATCAAGGAATTGACCAATTTACTTGTCCACATGGTGCCAATGGCGTGAAGCTTTCTTTGCGCTCATCTGAATGCTTACGTGGCACATACGAAAGGACCAGAGTTTTATTGTTAACACTAGTTTTATAATGCTCTATTTTGACTAAAACGTGGGGGGGGGGGTAGTGCAATCTTTATACCCTTCCCCAGTTGTTCAACTTATTTAATCTATGAAATTACACAAGGTAGTCTTCGCTAAGTCCATTCATCACCACGATTGATTCTGAAAATTTTACCTAAAGCTCAGTACAGACTTACTGAAATCCATTGCACACCCTTGCCATCTTAGCACCACAGTCACGCATATGACTGATTTCATAGTTGTGCTGTTCCTTTTGCTTAGGCCAAGCTAGCTACTTCACCAGCATTGAGTTGTGCAACTTGTATGGCAAACTATGGAAAGTAACCTCTTATATCCATGCATATTTCTTCCAATACATGGATTTCTGCCTATCGGTAAAAGTGACTGACACCTTACAATTGTCGCAGGCATGCCGACCTCTGGGTATTGTCAAAATACAGCTGTTCTTATCATATTCTCATATTCCCATTTGCTATCTATGTTTACATGACAATCCACTAGCCTGCCAACCTACCGTGACGTACCATAGTGTGATCTCAATCGCAAATATCAGCTACTGGATTTCAAAAGGTCTTTATTCAGGTAGACCAGATTGTAGCATATATTTAAGTCCCTAACTTCATGCTGCTTTATGATATTCGTTCTCCATAGCGATCTCCCATTTTTTATGAAAATATTACATTTGGCAGGTACGGATCATTCTATTGGTATTGAAGTTGTCACAGGCAAAGGTTGATGTTTAACGGGTCTCTATTTCTGCAACTACCTCCTTTGTGTGGTGTTCTCAAAGCTAAAGAACAATTAATGCTGCAAGCTTAAGCAACTGGGCCGTAGTGACAAATCTGCACCATCGTCGAATACTGCATGCAAATATGATCAGACAAAAAGTATCTGAATCTTGTCATGTAGAAACTGAATATCGGGATGGGAAATTAAACTAACTTTTGGGACATAGTATGATCATACTAATCCAGCAATTTATTTCAATCATCTTCTATATGTGTAGATGAAGGAGAAATTTCACATTAAAGTCGTAACATGCTTAAAACGTCAATAGATAGTTAAGTAGGTGGTACATCTACGCATATGTCATTGGCCACTGTGCATCGTACGAAGAATGAACAAAAACTCCTTGTATGTCAAGCTATGTTGTTTTTTTGTTTTTTTTTTGGCTGCACTTCAAAATTTATTTCCTGACTATCCTCAACCATATAACTGGTAAGGATATCAATGTAGATTTCTCATATAATTCTACGTTGTTGGCATAAATGCAGACTTACTTACTTCGCGACTGTATTTCAGCGCGTAAAACTTGCAATGGGGAGAAATTTGACAGGTTATAGCCTTGTAAGCCCCCCCCCCCCCTTCTACGATGATTAAATGCATGTTATTCTTGTCTCGCCCAATCATTCGAATTAATTCTGGTTAAGGTCTAATCAAACTGATCTTTGGATTTGAGCCATATTTGATTTTAAACAGCTTGCATCTGATCTAAATTTGATTAATCCAGTGGTTTGTATGAAAATCCAAATCATGCAGCAGGGGTCAACCGTCCATCTGTTTTGATACATGTAAGTAAAGAACACGCGCAGTTTGAATATTTATATGTACAATATGTAGAAGCATTATGTGACCCTTAAGAACATGTTATATTGTTCACGACTTTGACATTATTTGCAAGGTTATGAAGGCAACCGTAAACTGGGCTATTCGTGCACTTTTACCCATGACTTCTGCTTTGATCTCAAACTTTCTCGGACAACTGGTATTAGTCTCATAAACCTTAAGAACATGTGTCGTTTTAAGCATCCAGTCAGTGGTTTAGCTACACTGACTTGTCAATCAGCGGAGCTTTTACATGGGAAGGGGGAGGGCGTGAGCGTTCTTCAACTGTCCCTCCATTAACAACTAACATTTTGAACTATATTTAAATGTCCAGATCCTCTTCAAACTTGATGTGGATCTACCTGAGTTGGGTCTATGCTCCGTTTGGACATCTGGTTACTCTACATCTAGACTGGATTTTCTATTCTTTTTATTTGCTCAATTTTTGGTGTGAAATCTTACAAAGCCTCCTCAAAAGCGTTAACTGTATCTTAGTACAGTCCCATACCACGCTTGCACAAAAGGGCATTATTTACTGTTGGGGATAATTTCATCGTATTTTCATGAAATCTTACAAATACTTTTTCGTCAGAAATCGATTTGCAAAAAACCTTGAAATTACACAGGCATGCTATAGGGTGCCCCTAGACGCCCATAGATCTTATTTTGTCAACAGGCGCGGATGCAATTTTATGTCTTTTACTCTACCTGTGTTTTTTCGTGTTGACCTTTTCTTGGTAGGCTGATCCTCATAAGTGTAGCAGCGGCCATTGTTTGTCGATAACAGTTCACATTTCTATGCGTCAAAAAAAAAAGTTTTATATTTTATTTTTAATTTACTTTTTCAATACCCAGCTGTCATAAGGTGATAAAAATGTTATTTTCTTCCAAACACTATGAAATTAATAGTGTCCCACAGACTTTTCTCCATATATTTCACCTTTGCAATGATAAGTGTTTAAATTTGGAAATCTTCACTTTCAACTAAGAACTTTAACATTTTGTTTTTGTAGTCTCACATCTGTGCCGTGGACAAATAAACTATGGAACAATGTAGTTCATATGCTTTTGAAGTCATCAACCCATTTTGCCTTCATTTTCCATATTGAATATGCAAAATGAAAATATATGTGACTTCAAAGCTATTCCCCAAATTAAAACTGCTTACTGGCATTTCAAAATTAGTGTAGTTGCTTTTGAAATACTGAAACAACAACTGCAAAAGTATATTGACAGGTCTGACGTTGCATCAGGGATGGCAAAACTTCCCAAAGAGTCCTTCAATTTAGGTCCATGATAACGTTAATAATACCTTGTTTCACACATAACAAAAGATAATATTAATGCCTTCACTTTGAAGGTGTAAAAACCAGAGTGCTAGAATACCGATTCTACAATTAAATATAAAATCACCATGCGATGTATAATTTAGGTCTAAACCTATAACAATCGTTTTTTATCAAAATATCTGATATTGACAATATCATTTCATATTTGCAACAAATAACTGTCCTGCACCGATCACATGAAACTACATGTATCAAATCGATTCACTAATGCCTATGCTTGGCTGAATATACCACTAATATTTTAGATAGATAGATAGATAGATAGATAGATACATAGATAGATAGATACATAGATAGATAGATAGATAGATGGGTAGGTACGTAGATAGATAGATCGATAGATAGATCGATAGATAGATCGATAGATAGATAGATAGATACGTAGGTACGTAAATATATAGGTACGTAGATAGATAGGTAGGTAGATAGATAGATAGATAGATAGATAGATAGATAGATAGATAGACAGACAGACAGACAGACAGACAGACAGATAGATAGATAGATAGATAGATAGATAGATAGATAGATAGATTTGTATGTGTATGTGTGCGTGTGTAACATAACTACAAACATACACGTACATATGTGTTATGTATATCGAGTGACTTTTCAATATCATATCAGATATCGAAAAAAATACCCGTCTGCTACATATGTCATGCACATGTCGGACTCTACAATCAATGCGCAGGTTGCTTTTCGGGTAAAAACTATTTATGACCTTTGGAAACAAAGAACTTTAAGAGGTTTTAAAGATTCGACAAAACCATTCTAATAACAAAAGAAACTGGTATACCAACCGTGATTGTCTTCTGCTTTAGTGACAGCTATAACAATTAATATCTACAGAAAAAAATGCCAAAACACAAGACAATTCATTCTTGTTGACATTGTATGGCTGTTTACACAATACCTTTGAAAAACTGTACACTTTCAATACAATGGTAATGTAGGGTTATATACAAAACAGAGGAACCAATTCTACGTGGTGTTACTACACTTCCTTAGACGGGTTATCAACGTTATTCATGTTTTTTTTTGAATTATTATTAAGTTATCCAGCCTCGATAAGCTACAAACCAGAGCGACATGTTCATATGAATAGGTTCATTCAAGCCGCAACACTGAAAAAATGTTTTGAAAGCATGAATGTACAGACCCTTGGTCTTGCGTGGGGATCAATTAAAGTTTTATTATCAATGACTAATTTTCTAACACAAATTTAATTCTATCAACTTAATTTTTATACAAGGTCAGCATCACATGTACTCCAGGTCAAGTGTACTTTGTGGAGATAATACGCTAATGAAACTTCTTTTACAGCGGGAAATGACATTTCAGCTGGCAAATGTTCATAAAAGTATCATTTGGAGTAAGTCAAATGTTGTATCAAGTGCGGAAAGCCATAACAGAGAATACATCCTTCCAAATGACGACCTGTCAACTGACCATTATTTGTTTTAAGCTGGGATGTAAAGGAACAAAAGTAAGTAACACAATAGAAGTAAATATAGATACTTTATTACATCTATACACCTCACCCGTGCCACCAAACAAAATAATATTTCAGTGTTTCATTTAAGCACTTAGTTATAAAATCAGTCATCTACTATTTACTGATGGAGAACAACACGGGATTATGCCGTAGTGGATGCCTAAATCATGGCTGGCGTGTTTGCTAATTTTTTTGTTAGTCGGTTTAACCGCAGGATCGGGAAAGTAATTCATAGAGACATCAGAGCTCCAAGGATTCCAAAGCGATAAACCAAAAGTCAATAGCGCAGTTATTTAGGACTGTGACGGCATACCATGATACAGATTGTACGGTTTTTGTTACGTTCACGATGTGTTGAGTACTAATTAAACTAATGGCATATTGATATTGACGTAATCATAGGCTCGTGGGCTCCGATTTCTGCTGGAGCACTGATATTATATTTAACAGATAAACATGACAACAGTGTAATTGTAGACGATATGTTGTATATGGAAGGTGAATCTTTGTGTCTGCAGAAGTAAAAGTTGACGATCTGGGAAAGGTGACAATTTGATCATTTCATTACATACATGAATAATAATTATCACTTAATACTTGTCAATCATACATGTACAAACCATGCCCCTTTTTTTCAATTCAAACTGGAGTAGAGAAATAGAGATGGGTGTTGCTTTTGGTAAGCACCGCTTATGGCATACCCAGCATACGGGAGAGGAGAACAGTTTTTACGATTCGGTTGTCTTTTAAGTTATGTAGTGATGGTTGTCACAGTGTTTGCAAGATGCGAAACTATTCCCTCCTCAGTCGTCGATGTGCGTTGCGAGAAGGGTACTCCGGGTAAGTAAATACCATTATGGTCATCATTACGGCTCTGAGAAAGTCCCCAATTAATAACCGGTTTGTGCCTCTCCATTAAAGGCCGAACGTCATTGTATTATCCAAATACACCGAGGCGGGGGCCATTTATAAATTATAAGTACCACCTCCATGTAAATAGAGGCAAGTCTATTTTAACCAATCAGGTCTGTGCACTTCTTTATATGGCAAATAAAGCGAAACAAATATAAATGAAGGCATACAACTGTATCTGTCTCTTTGTTAAAGCCTGCACCCTTCAACGGCTGCCAAACGGGGAAAAGGGATAGCAACACGCAGAGCTCTCTGGTACTCAGTTTGACACACGGATCTTTTGTGATGACTATGGAGAAGATCCTCGTTTTAGTAGTGGTCGCTTTCCTGGCTTCGCTAACAGTTGCCTTAGGGGGAAGAGTGAGTTTAAATTTACTATCATTTAGCTGTTTCTCGTTAACTTTGTCTATACCATATCGACTTATTGCGTGTCTTGCTTCCAAGTTTATTGTATTGATCGTGTCAGTTGGGTTACCTTACTAGACAGTTAATTTGGTATATATTTTGTATTGTTTCATTATTTTAAGATTACCTGAATGGTTAAATGAAATTGATATGTCTGTGAATTAGCTTATAGATATCATATTACTTTACATATCAACATGGCTTTAGGAAATAATGTTTCCAAAAGGAGTTTTACTATTTAAAAAGAAACTCCCATTCATTTATGGTTGAAACATATTTTATTTTATTGGAAAAACAATTTTGCAACAGGCTTACCAGCCTACATGAAGGTCTCGTGTACATAAACACCGGCCAACATACAGAGTTTGAAATATTAGTGCATAGATAGATAACAAACGGCACAACAATTAAGAAGAAAAAGGGAAGGAATGGAACGGTGTGTGAACAGAATAAACTTTCTAAATTCGTGCACAAATCATATTTCTGTTTGTTGATAGTCTCTGCCTTGGTATTTATATGGATCACCCATTACTAATTTCTTCATAAAATTTTCCCCCTTTTTATGTAAGAGATGCTTTGCACTCACCTATACAGGCTTCAGCTCTTTGATTTACTTCACTATTTCTTACAAAGAAGAAATGTGAAGAAGATAAATATAACAGAATTGTTGAATAATTTGATTTCTGAACACCGAAACGCTGTACCTTTTACTTGATTATGTATTCCCGTTTGGGGAGTACATATTACAGAGACAAGCACTATCAACACCACCATACGACTTATTTTGTTTTGTCATTTTTTAACAAAACATTATTTACTACTTGCCCAAGCTACGCAAGCCACCAAACGTTGTTTGTTACTCAAAAAATTACGAACCATGCCACGCCATATCGTTTCCATACCAACAGTAGATCATAATCAATCTACTTGTTAACAATCGAATATTATAGACTCGTATGTAAGTAGAAATCGGAGAAATTCAACCATTCACTACTATTGACATTTGCAGCCGTATTTAAGCTGTTTTGCAGGGTATCACACTGCAATAATTTAAAAACCACATAAGGTGGGTTTCATGAACACCTTTATCAAATTACAAGCCAATACCTAATCCCTGTTGTCACACTTAAGTATTTCATCTGCCACATACAAATGCAGTGTATTTTACCTTTTATACGATTTGTGTCGAGTTTACTTTCGTTTCATCAACTAGAATAAGCCTCATCATATATGTTACCATTTTTTTCAGTGCTAGCAGATTTGTTCAATATTAATTACCAAGGACGATATGGTCATAGTTTGAAGACAATTGACCAGTGTAAATTAAATAAGAATTTAAAGTACGTCTCAGAGTGTTAGCGTGATGATGAAATGCTAGACTACAGAAAAATTCAATTCTCCACTCCTAGCCTTTCGAAAATTTTAAAGTAGTCAACAGGCAAATACACTTTGACGTCTTTTGCCATGAATGAATCTTATATTAGGATATACATCTTGCGGAAGCACCAGCGTCCCACTCCAGTCACGTGTGCCTGCGTTGTTAGAGGGAACCTCCCTTAAGCTACGTGTACATGTAATAAGACTAAACATCACAACGCCTTTCGCATGCCAGAACTGCACTTTGCGAGGAAAGCTTAGTGACACTGTCAGTTAACAGTCTGCTTTATCTGTTAAGCGTTAGAAACAACGCGTCCTCTAATTTAAAACTTACAAACGTATTATGGGTTCGACACACCTCTTTGCTTTAAGCTTTACTGACAAAAAAATAATTGATATGGAAATCAATTATTATCCAACATTTGTCGAATTAACAAAATTATTCGATACCCTTGACACGAGCCCGCGAAAATACGCTTTACACTGTACACTAGGAAGAAGTAAACGAGTGTCGCCTTTTTGCAGTTTCGTTTCTGTTGTAAGACAATTGCAAAAACGCAAAAGCAGACTATTTTGGCCGATTTCGATTTAGAAATTGTACAAATTCCGGAAAATCGGCAGCAGATCCTTTGGCTAGGTTGGGATTTATCTTTTCAATCTACTGGCCATTTAAGGTCAATAATTTTAAAGCAGTAAAACCTGAACCAAATGAAACCAATTATGGGAACATCAAGCTAGCCTCAATGTTTGGTCCTATTTTCCCTGTGTGTGTCCAATTATCAGGAGAATGCAGGACACTGACACTCACTGTCATGAGGACATCGCAACTATTTTACATGTACAGTTGAATAAATTCAACCCATTACCTTTTTGTTGATATATATATATATATATATATATCATATACTTGGGTTCAGAGTATTATCTAATGATTTCCTTCATGGTTATATTTCCCAAAAAGTTCTTTAGAAAACCTAGCACAGAGTTTTTTCAAAACAAACTTTCATTGATTTGAAGGAACCCTCAAAGATTGTGCAGGGTATGTTTAAAGGTTTTTATAGGTACCAACGTACTAATTGGATGATTGAGTGAACACACGGTCTGTGCTTTGCTCCTGCTTAATATAGGGTTCCATCAATTTAATATATTTTATTAACCCTTCTGTGTCCTTGCGGGCTCAAGGTTACATGTATAACATAAGAAAGTAAAATACCATTTTTATAAAATATCCGAAAAGACATTCACTCAATTAAAGTCACACAGATCTTGTTGCTCGTAAAAGGCAATCGTTTAAAAAACCTTGCCACGCAGGTCACCATCACAGGTGTTTGTAATGACATTAGAAACTGTACACGCGTCCTTCGTCTTTGAGAGGAACGTCGGGAATGCAATACCAGTTTTTTTCTTGGCTTTGTACTGCTGTGCTGTGAATTATACCTACATTTCTTCCATTGGCTTCCGTCTCAGCTGTCCTTCACTTTCGAATCTCTTGATTTATAAAGTTGTGAGTTATATTTTCAGTCAACATTTGAATAACATAATGAAAGTCAAATCACGCAAATTTAGCGCGGTTTGTTGGAAATCAACTTGCACACATTTTGATATTGCTTTGCACGTATATTCGAATTTGGTTGTGCGTGTGACAGAAGGTAAATAGATGGACAATCCTTTTCCAAAATGAAAAAAACTTAGTCAAATCTGAAGAACCTCACCCTTGCTGAGGAAACTTTTTATCTACTGGAAACGGAGAAGTTACTTACGGAAAACAAGGGCTTCTGTATTGCAAACCTTCCTGACACCTTATACTCATATTAATCTCGTATTCCAAGTATAATTAGTTTTTGTCAATTCCACCCAAATGCAATGGTCCTTGTACTATCAAAAGTTATTGAACACCTACGCCCGAAGATCGAAAATCTAACTTGACATCTCAAGGTTGCAGTTAAGCACTACGAAGATTCTTTATATAAAATGATATAACTATATTCACGTATCTACAGTCATCACAGATTTGACCATTTTAATTACTTTAATAATGATCTTGCGACACACATTGTGTCATTATGTGACTATCGTCTTTTCTGCATGCGACCCCCACTCTTCTGCCAGCAAGATGGCATGCGGCAGCTTGTAATCAACAGTTTCTTCTCTGTGGGCAGTTTTTTCATTACCCTCCTATCCTGGTACTAATTCAAAAGAATGCCGACATAGGAATGCCCCATTTACAGACCGTCGTTTCCACGAATGTAGTGGCACTGTCATGCTGTCATGCATACCAACTAGGAAGCGCCTACGCGCTTGATATTATATGCACGAAACACTCATTCGATATGGCGATGTTTTTTTGGGGGGTGGGGGTGGGGGTGGCATTTTTAATATTTCAGCTTGCCGTGACCCAGTTTGACATGGCACGGATAGAGAGATGCCCATATTTTTGTGTTTTGGGTCCCAAAACTATTTTAAGTGTATGAGTTTTTGAATGTATTATATAAATATAACATTTTCCTTACAAAAACAAAAGAAACGTAAATGATCTCTTGGTCCTCGATCTTGATAGAGATATTCTCTTCTTTGCACCATAGCCTGATATGTATGTCACGGTTAGATTACCAGAAATGACCGGTCGAGTAGGAACCGGCATCTGATATAGCTCGACAGGCCATTAAATATAAGCTCTGTCGACTCTGTAAATATTCATTAATTTTACAAACTTATCTCTAGCGAAAGAAGAATATTCATTTGGTATCTTTTACAAATAAACACAAACTGCTTGTTGAGCATAATAATATATGTACTGTGAAATTAACATGCCTTCGTTTTACTCGTGACACTGGCCGGCCAAGTACACTTTATCCTTTTAATCCCTGCCAGGGGATAGTTGCCCGCTCAGGCCATTCCGTTGTGCGTCAGAAAATTACTGAATACCAGGCTTTTTTTAGTTTCAGAAATGCATGATATATTCCCTGGTTTGATTTCAGAAAATATTACGTATTCCATGTGGTTTTATATATTATCACTGGAGGTTATTTCACGACTGGCTTGTTGTCGTTCTTGTTATCATCTAACAACTTGCATTCCTCAAAAGGTTCCCAAAGACATTTTTTCACCATCAACGCCAACGTGGCCATGAGGAACGCCCTTCTATTTTATTTCATGCACAATGAGCATGGTGTACATAACATTGACAGCAATGGCCTATCCAAACAAAGTCCTTTTTTGAGAAACATTACACGACATGCCAATTTGGCACACAATAACATGCTCTTCACACTGTTATTTGGGTTAGATAAATGTACCTTCAATGAAAATGAAATGATTTTCCAAGCCGTCCATCAATATATTAATAACACAGGTAGACTTGGGTTTGTTACGTGAGGGTACAGATATTATGAAATATGTTTGCAAGTCCCCAATTGATACGATATTACTATTGTATATTAAGTTTGTTCTCACTATATGTTTACCTTATATGCACATATACATGGGAGGCTAATGCCCCAACTGCTTTTTCTATGTGACGTATTGTCTTGGTCTTTTTCTAGATCATGTACAGGCTTTTGCCATCTATCTGTTTGGTCATGTGGCGTTAATCCTTAATTAGTCTTAGTAATTTCTGTGGTCTCTTGTGAACTTACTCGGTACTTTTGTATGTACAAGAGGGATTTATATAGGGCTCCGCCCTGTTTCCCAATTGTGTTGTAATAAAATATGTTTAAACCAACATGCTCTTCGAAATGAACTGATCCAATATGTTCAATGCAAGCAAAGCGTATCCTCGTATTAACATTATGTGAGAATTGATTATGCATATATTTTTCAATTAAAGTGTAGTATAACTTTAAAAAAACAGCAAATGGTCCACAATATTATACCACAAGCGCTTATGGCGCCCATATCTATACTGAAACATATTTTGTGGTCGTGTTTCGGGGCTTAAGATGACATAGTGATTGTAAAGAAAGGTATATATTTATTTATTTATTTCATTTTCCTGTTTTTATCCTAGGATGCACGTAGTGACCTCTACATGCACGTGTAATTATGATCCATCTATATTAACTAACTCATTTTAAACCATAACTTCAGTTCTTTAACTAATCGCTATTTAATTAATCATATAGGTAGTTTTTCGTTTGCTTTGAAATAAATATGTTTAACTTACACATGGTTTTAGATGCTACTTATTTACATTTTACAGAAAGTAGGGTTGCTTAATTGAGACATTACCTCGTGACAATTTATTCGTCGATATGTTGCATTACAAAAGAAGTTACGACCCACATAATGTTAAATCAGGCGAGCCCTACACTTTAAATTCCCAGAACTGTTAAACTGATGAGTGGAAAGCGAAAGGACTGAAGGCTTCCAATAAAACATCACCGTTTAGACTTTTGACGGCATTACCATAAAATATTGGAGTGCGCAAGCTTCTACACTTATTGCTTAGTGTATGATCAAAAACACCTTTATTGGCATCACTCGGACATAACAATTGTCTTGCAAATGTGACTCAGAATTGCAATGTTCCATAGTCACGGCTTGTAGAGAGAGAGAGAGAGGTATTGGTACTCAAAGAAAACAGCCTCCTTAATTCGTCGTCCTGTTTGCCAAGTCCTCTGTGTGTTTATGTAAATAGACACTTACTTTGTGTGAAAAAGCAGGCCATTACGAGAAGAGAATCTCTATGATTTTGTTTTTTGAAATTTTGATGGGAATTTTGCTTTTATATGCTTATTCGAAATATGAACATGGGACTTCAAAATCAGAAAACTTGAAACTGGTCTTTAATTACTCTTTGGCATGCCACCATGTGATCCGTGATTTGTTTTGTGCACGTTAACTCAGTCTTCTTGGGAGGACAAGGTACTGCTCATTTTTACCGTATGCCCAAATCAGCAAAATTGTTTTGTGTGGTAATGGGATGATCCCTGATTTGTTTTGTGCACGTTAACTCACTCTTCTTGGGAGGACAAAATATTTCTCATATTTACATTATGCCTAATTCAGCAAAATTGTTTTGTGTGTTAATGGGACTTGAATACAAACTTGGCTAAAAAGGGCTTTGGGGTGAATAGTTTGTTGAACTGTTTTATGATGTATCAACTATCAAACTTAGAAAAAGGGTTAAATTAGACAAGCTCATCTGATAACATTCAGACACAAGCTGCCACCACACATAGGTTAGGGGTACAAGATGGAGTTTTTTACATTTCCTTTCATAAAATATGGAGAAGAACATTTCATATATTGATCAAAAAGATGGATGGGTGCACGAATAGATAGGTAAATGGATGGATGGATTGATGGGTGGACGGGTGTAGAGATAGATAGATAGATGGATGGATAGATAGATAGACAGACAGACAGACAGACAGACAGACAGACAGACAGACAGACAGATAGACAGATAGACAGATAGATAGATAGATAGATAGATAGATAGATAGATAGATAGATAGATAGATAGATAGATAGATAGATAGATAGACGCCCGGCTAAAAGTTAACAGCCAAACGCTTTTTTCGCGTTTTGCTGGTGTTTGGCTTGTGTTTGGAAACGTTTGAAAACGTTTGGAATGTGTTGGGAAAGTGTTTGGAATGTGTTTGGAAACCGTTTGGAAAGCGTTTGGGAAAAATCTCAAACACTTTTACAAAACGTTCGAACACTTTCACAAAGCTACCGAACACTTCTCCAAACGCGTTCAAACACTTTCCAAACGCATTCAAACACTATGCATTTCAAACACTTCCATTTAAATGATAGGGAATCTCCAAATTGAAGGTATTTCCAACAGGTCCAGCAATATATGATATACCTACATGTAAATCCAGCATTGATGGTTGTTTTTTTATATAAAACACGATCCAAATACGTTTACCCAAGTGTCTAATTCAACTAAAATTAATTAAAGACTTAATTCTTCATGAATGTCATGAACACTTCATCTTTCAAAAACTGTTTTGGAGTAAATCCATAGGCAATATCATGATCAGATCATGATTCATGATCTGATCATGATATTGCCTATAAATTTACTCCGAAATAGTTCCTAATTTTCAATTAAAATATATATAATTACTCCAAGGAGCAATGGAGTATCGCCTGGCTTACTCCACTGGAGCTAATTCTATTGCTTGGCTTAGTAAGCCAAACAATACTTAAATTGAGCTGCTTCTGTATTTCCATTCGAAATTTTAAAAGTTAGCCTTTTTTCAAGAACGTCACTTTCAGAAAAAAAAAGTATGATAGCGACTGGGTATACATGCTACTGAAAGATCTGTAACTTTATAATAAATGAAGTGTTAAACCTATTAATGCAGGCATATTATTTGTTTTCTTCTACCTATACTTATTTTCTTCCTTAATTAGGTATGGCCATGTCATAATATTGTTGATTACTAGTAACAATATAAATATTAGCAAGTAAAGGTGACAAATACATATTTCCAGAAATTATTTGTCACTGACTCATTTTTTCTTTTCTTCATTTCATGTTAATTTGAATCAGATATAAAGCGGAATTTGATTTGTGGAGCCCGGATTTGTGAATAAGTGATAAGCTTTTTAGACACTTGTTAAAAAATATTCCTGTCATTATAATTAGATTACCAAGTGTACATGAACATGTATCACATACGTTTGGCGCAAAGTGAAAAGTGTTTGAAAGCGTTTGGAAAAGTGTTTGAAATGAAAACGTTCGGCTTTCACCAAACGCGTTCGGCAAAGTGTTTGAAAGCGTTTGGAAAGGTGTTTGAAAGCGTTTGGAAAAGTGTTTGAAAGCGTTTGGCAAAGTGTTTGTAAAGCGTTTGGAAAGTGTTTGCAAAGTGTTTGCTACACGTTTGCAAAACGTTTGACTTTCACTGAAAGTGTTTGGGAAACGTTTGGGAAACGTTTGGGAAACGTTGGTGCGTTTGGCGTTTGTTAACTTGATCGCGAGCGTAACTGTAGATAGATAGATGGATAGATAGATAGATAGATAGATAGATAGATAGATAGATAGATAGATAGATAGATAGATAGATAGATAGATAGATAGATAGATAGATAGATAGATAGATAGATAGATAGATAGACGGATGGGTGAACGAATGGGTGGGTGGGTGGGTGTGTAGGTAGGTAGGTGAGTAGGCACGTAGAAAGACAAACATATACATTCATTCACTCAGGGATATAAAATTGGCATTATAGACAATTTGACACTTGCGTATTCTCAGACATATTCTTGTATACTTCTTTTAATACGAAGATTATAAAAACTTTCGTTACAACATGACGGACCTTAATGTAAGGAAATTAACTACACTACAGAATATAATTAAAAACCACAAACTGCACCGTTTAAACCAGCAAATGAACTGCGCAGATGGCCAATACGTCACGGCTCCGAAAAAAACGTCGACTCCCATTTCGCAAATGACAATTTTGTTGATAGGTAAATTTTTTTCTGGATAATTCCTACCTGGTCTTGTTGGTAAACATTTATTTATTTGATATAAAGAAAACGCTTGACGTTATGTGTTATGGCCCATTTCAGTCAAAAATGCGTACACTTTCAAATGTAAGCCGACAAGAATTAATGAGTGCATTAAATGGGATCATACCTTTTTAATATGAACTTGGCAGAATTGTTAATGGCCTTGCATCCAGTAGAGACACTAACTTGATGAAAGCTATTTAGGGGCACTAAAGGGGGAAGACTAATATGTAAGTAGCAGGAAGACCCGTTGTCAAGCAGCACGGAAACCCACTTGATTCAGAATGGCATGTTTCACCGCTCTTAATCCCATGTAATAATCCATAATTTAAGCATGTGGCTACAGCATATCAATTAAGATGAAACTGTCCTTGCTTATGCGTCAGGCCAGTGAATCTCCGACTAACACCCAATGCTTTATATCCGCGTGCTTAATGCAATTGCGTGGCAATTAAGCATTATCTTAAGTGATCGGAGGTGCGTTGACAAAATTGGCTATAAAACTAAAAGGGATCACACACGCGCATATATATATATATATATATCTATCCATATATACAGTTAAACCCGTCTAAAACTTAGCAGGCAAATACATTTTTGTGTTGCAAAGTGTTGTACTGGGGTTGGCAACGTTTGCAAAAGGTTGACAAAGGATTTGTTAAAGGTTGACGAAAGGTTGACAAAGGGTTTCAAACAGGTAAAACGGTTGACAATAGAAGGGAAAAAACATGTTTGATTTTCTGATAACAAATTCCAGGGTGAAATCCAGCGGTAGGTCACATGTCATCTGTTATTTATTGACCAATCAGATTTCCTTCTTTGCTGCAAGTAACTTTTTCCTCCATTGTATTGTCTGTGTTTTTCAAGAAATTCTTCTGTGCCTAGCAAAATTGCTGCTACAGTGTTGATATCCGGTGCACGGATTTCATTGAACAAGAACTAGTAGACTTTTGGATATGCAGTACAATTAATTGTACTGCACACCCAAAAGTCAACTGAATAAAAATATTGCTGTGCGAAGTGCATTTTTTAACTATGTTTACACGTTCAGGTGTATGAATCCTGGGTCACCTTAAAAGTGATAATCCTTCTTTTCAAGATGTCGGCATTGCTGTTGCTTGAGGACACAATTCACAGTAAATGCTTATCAAACATAGAATGAACAAACTTTAACATGAGTAGACAGTGGGTAACTATTTTACCCTCATCAAGGATAGCTGTGGGTGGGCAAAAAATAGCTCACTCTCGACCATGTAAGGCTATCTGTTCATTTCCTCTAAAGGGCCAATGCAACATATGACGTCGAACCTATACAGTCGAGTCTATGTCAGCAGACCTGGTTGTGCTTATTTGCATCATTTCATAAAAGGACCAGTTCATGTACGTGCGAGTGGCACAGGCCAGGCAATAAATATAACTATCTAGGTACAACTTTTGTCTTACATGTTCTTATTCATTACCTCCAGATCAAGAAGCGACTGTTTTCTGTCGAGGAGGGCTTATTCCATGCTATATCTGTGTGTATGAACTCTTGATGACTCTTTTGACCATACCCTCACACAATAATGCAAGGGATAATACATGAGGTGATAAATTATTGTTCCTTATAAAATTACTGAAATATTGCCACGGTGGGATGGGAATGAACATCCACAAACAATACTGTTTTAGTTGAACTCCCTCTGACGACAGTGTGTTTTGATTCATTGTTTATTTATTTGTTCAAGTTTTTTTTTTCATGTGTGTCCAGCAATATTTCGGATCTTGCCTGTAAGGACACAATATCATCCTAGCTGCATTGTAGGATTAATATTTTATACACAGTATCCTTGGAAATTATAGTATGGGGACCTAGAAATTAATTATATATGTTCACATATCCGGCACACGGAGAGGTTTTTGTTGTGTAGGCAAAACTGCCACTCTTGTTTTCTTAGTCCTACATCATATTAGTTCCATGTGCTTCATGCTAGTTGAACTTTAGAGCTGGGCCGAATGTGGTATGGTGTCCTATAAATTTACATATTAAAAACTCGAACCTCATAGGGGAGGCCTAACTTATATCAAACCTAGATGCCAAGGTGAGGACCTGTTTTAGCCCTCCATCAAGGTCTCTTGTAAGCGACAACTTTTCGCTGCGGTAATTATGGCCTGTCACGATCCTTGTACGTCAGAAACCAGACCACATCTGCTGGTTAGGATCACTGGAGCATAAGTACCACATCCAAAGAATCATCGGTACGATTTGCTGAATGTGACTCTGAAATGTTGCCAAAGCTATTCACGCGACCATTTCCTATCCGACGATAAGCTCAGACACCAGGCCCGTGAAGTGTAATTATTTTATTAATGTAGCTGTATGGTAACCCCCTGTTGCTTGGCTGAAATTAGATACCCCACTCTGATTGGCCGAGAATGCCATAATCGAACCGTGTTGATACAGAGAGCAGAGACGTTACAAGCTATAAAACAAATCATAAACAAAGAAAACATCAGTGTTGACTTGAGGCTAGTTTGCACATAGTGCTTAATGCTAGTCAATGCAAAACAGTCCACAGATAAATTTGACATGTGGTTGCATATCAAATACTGTGCAATTACTGCAACCAACTTTATAGGGGAAGCATGACGCGTTCCCAAGTAAACAAGAACAAGAAGGAGATACCGGAAACCAACATCCTGTAATAGGCGAAGAAAAAATTGATACAGGGTATCTCATACACTGTGCGCTTTATAATCACCGGCAAAAGCAAGAAAGTTATTGCAATTATCAAGGAGACAGAAAGACCCTGCTTTAAATGAAAGATATGACCTGTGTCCCTCTATTTTCACCTACTTACAGGCAAAGATAAAGTGGGCTCCACCACTGACCCAAACATAACACGCCAGCATGTCACATTTTTGTAACAGAAATATAGATCCCTTCATTTGCTATCTTCTCACCAAAGGAAAAGCGATAAAAAAAATTACTTATATTATGGCCACTCCGCACTTACTGATCATTCCATGTGGTAGCTTTAACTTAGTCCAGCGATTCGTGCCCGTTTGCTGCTGGATCCAGGAGGATGAATGACAGAAATCCAGTGGACGCAATACGAATGAAATTTGTTTCTTGTGGCTTTTCCTAGTACATTGATGGTCGTGTGTTTTGTCTTCGTGTCTTTGTAGGACTTTACGCCAGGTGCTACCTAAGACAATACCAACAGATAGCCATTGTTATGTATTTTTTATTAAGTGTGCCAATCGGTACTTCAAAATAAATGTCGGATCCGGCTTTGTGTTTGTATGCATTTTCGCTACAATTGTGAGATCAAATCCCAATAGACGTGAGGACAGACTAATGACAATGATACTCGTTAACGATGATCGAGTTGAAAGTTTTGTTTGAATAATATATGTGTTCTGTGACCACGGAACGGCGAGGTCTCGAACCAGCAATCTTCGGAGCCAATCACCTGGCCAAAAATGGCATATGTATTCTTGTATGTCCCAGCTGTCCCCAAGGATACAGTTCTGGCAAAGACTAGTGCCCACTGCCAGTATTCGTTATGTGGCTCCAGAATGCTTGATTTTCGTGCTGTTTGATGTATCTCAAACAGGGAGTGTTTCTTGGTTGTTTCAGCAGTCACGATTCATTTCATCATTGAACGGTTGACTCCAATATACGCAATTCTGTTTATTCCTTTTATGATACTAAAATAGGAATTGTACCTTGAGGAATTGCTTCTGGATCAGAGTCTGCATCACAACTTTGTGATATGCAGTCATTGGCACGTGATGCTGAGATCAAGCAATTTCATTTGATCTCTTGTGGGTGTCCTTGTTCCAACTGATCAGAAAAATCAACAAGTATTTTGATCCTACACTGATGTACAGCAAATTTACTTCACAAAATTGCAATTATTTAAACCTTTTTTTTTTAAATATTTTTCAGCAAAACCGAACTTGAAGTGTGACTTAAGCAACCTTGATTTCCAAAAATACTGATAAACCATTCACACTGTCTTTAGGTTACTCGTCTTTTCCCCTGATGATAAATCTATTATATATATATGGTTATTTGTACCGCTTGAGTCGTTCAATGTGACATAGGTATCCTGAGGATACCTTTCCGTGTTCATGTAAATTTTGTTAAGGTTAGAAGGTGATCAGGACAATTTTGATCTTCCGGAAATTTATTTTGTCAATTTATGAACCTACCTTTGTGCTCTACCCATGCTACAGTACGGAGCCTTGCAGGGATGCGACAGTTGCGTGTAATTATATTGAAAACAAAATATTTACAAACCATTTTTCTCTCTCTACAAGTAGTATATAATGCAAGATAAAAATGAAGAGAGGCAGGAGTGCGTATATATTTCTGAAGTACATGTATAGGGAGCACATATAGAAATCAATCACAAAGTTAATTTTTCACGTTTATGCAATTAAAACAGTTGAAAATATATATGTGTCTTTTTGTTAATCAACAATGAGAACAACTGTAGCGTCCGGTCTAGTCTCATCCAAGGTCACCAGGTATTCTTTTACAATTGTTGGTATAAATATAGTTCAACTTAACTTAAATGAGCCACCAGGGAGGGCCCATCTATTTCATTGGATACTAGGTTGACACAAACTAGAAATTTTGACAAAAAATTCATTCACACGAAATGAGCCACAAGAGAGACCGGTTTTTGTGCTAATCAACTACTTGACATGAACGTCTTGAATATTTAAAACAAGATACAATGAGATATACGTAAATAATGCAACCTTCGGTATCACTATGTATAGCATAAACAAACTGGGAATATCCAGGTACCACAAACACATTCCATTGAAGCATGTCCTGCACAGGGGAAATATGAAATCTATATGAAAATAAATTCTGCCAATTTTCTTTTCATCGTGTGCACCTAACCATTTATGGCGGCAGAACAGAACGGTTGATATCATATGAGTAGTTTTGAATACCTGGTACTAGTGTCTTTTTTCGCACTGTCCTAAAACTGACGTGAAATTATCAATGCGTTTGACTCGGATTGTTTCCCATAGAAACTATATCAGACATCTGTTTCCTCCGATTTAACACTGGAGTTACTGGGCAAGACACAAACTGTCACTATAAGAGGATAATCTGCTTTTTTCAGAACTGTCGAGAACAAACTCATCGGTAATTTGCAAAAATAAGGATTCCACAACAGTTATGTGGAATTGCATAATTATCGCAATGTAATGATGAAGTAGCACACAGAAAACACAACTGAGATAGTACCTCTTAAATGCAATGATGTAGTAGCACGTGGAAAGCACAACTGAGATGGTAGCTGTAAAGTGTAATGATAGGGTAGCACACTAAAAGCACAACTGAGGCAGTAACCGTAAAATGTCATGATGAAACTAAAGCAATGGGTGCAGACGAGTCTGTTATGAAATGGTTCTCTTTATTTCTATCATACACAAAACAGTTTGTATCTGGTAACGGATCCATCTCTAGCAGTGAGTAAGTTACATGTGGTGTATCACAAGGATCTATATTAGGGCCACTCATCTTCATCGTTTATGTGCATGATATGGTGAGAAGCATAAACTGTGACCTTTACTCGTATGCAGACGACTCTGCTCTTTTAATTTCTGGAAAAATGTTAGTCATATTTAAGAAGCATTGGGTGAAAATATGAAATCTCTCAGCCAATAGCTGGTGATGAATAGATTATCTGTACACTTGCGCAAAACGGAGAGAGTACTCTTTGGCTCGAAACGGATGCTCAAGCAGTGTTCACAGATGAGTGTTTACTGCAATAATATTCCCATACAAGCAAAGATCCATGTAAAATATTTAGGCATCTCCTTTGATCAGGACTTATCGGGTGACAAAATTGGACGTGATGCTATGAGGCGGATGAACACTGGTCTAAAATTTCTTTACAGAAGTGGACATCTTTTAAGCAGAAAAGAAAAAAAAGTTGCTGTGTTGTACTCTCTTGCAGCCTTATTTTGACTATCCTTGTGTTTCTTAGTATTGGGGCTTCAAACATTATTATACAAATTGACTTCATATTGCCCAAAACAAGATGGTCAGATACACACTGGCTCTTCCTCCAAGAGCACATGTGGGCGGTGACCAACTTGTTCTGCTAAAATAGCTAGATGTCTCATCTAGAGTACAATTTCTGGCTTTGAGTCTCATGTACAAATTCAGTAGATCGCAGGCGCCTGGCTATTTTCATGATTTACAACTGGCCAGAAGCTTGCATACATACAATGCAAGGCAGAGTCAGCTGTCATACATGTATAGGTTTCCTCAAGTAGGAAGTCATGGTAGACAAACGTTTTATTTTAATGATGTTTCACTTAAGAACAAACTTCCATATGAAATCAAATGTTCAGTATCTAAATACACCTTTAAATGCACGTGTAAATATTTCTGACTGATAGGATGGTAGAAAGAAATATTTGTGTTTTTGTTTCCCATTGAGAAATATACAGACATAATCAGGAAATCATTATCAGTCGCCTGTTGACATTCATTAGGGCAACAATTTTATGTTTCTTTTAGTAACTGTGACAAAGTTAGATACCCTGGTATTGTATAACAAATTTTGTACATTTGTATGGTGTGTCTTAGGACACATCATAATTTTTACTGTACTGCCAAAATAATAAATAAAAGAGTTACATTGAAAACCACACCAGTTTCACAGTAAGTAACTTGGGGATCACTCAGTAAAAGTAGGGGGTGCGCTTATTGGGGCAACTGCGCTAATTGGAATGAACACGGTATACAGATATACCCATAAGTTTAAAATTAACACACCTGACCATATAAAAGGATAGCGCTAAATATCAGCATACGCTGACTTATTTCCATAGCCGTCCCATTACCAACGGTTTGGCAGTATAGTAAAAATTATGATGTGTCCTAAGAAATCTCTTTGCTGTCATTGTTGAGTTTGGAATCAATGAATATGGATCATGTTTTCTGTACTATTATCACCATGCATGACTAGCTATGAAATGAACAATTTTCCAATCATGTACAATTCTTTACCACAAAAAGCATGGTGGTTTGTTTCTTGTTTTTTTTAAATGCTCTCCACCTTATCTGTATCTCCGTGTGTACTTTGAAAACAAGAACTACCTCTTTGCTGAGCACTTCCTGTCATATTGCACATGCTCAGTCGCCACTTCCAGTTGAGGTAGCCATGCTTCTTGCTCACATGGAAGGCAGGCCCAGGCATTTAGTTGGCTGAATGTCATCTCTGTTTTCCAAAATGTTTGTTTTTTATCGACAGAAATAAAGTTTGATATGTATGTTATCATCTTATGGTGTTTAGGTGAATCTACAAAATTTATATTGATAGTTTTACCGGCGATTTTACTGACGTAAATATAATGACTGTTCCAACTCTTTGGAAGACTTGCCATGGGCCATGCCATGGGAAAAGTGAGGGTGTGCGCTTACGATTGATTTTTCTGGGCTGGATTTTCATGTAAAATATTTTTAAGCGCACAGTGCGCCAATTTGAATGAATACGGGTGTATTCATTTGTGTATGTGCTCATGTATATTTATGTTTCAGATGTAACCCTGGCTTTATAATATAAAGTTTCAATCATTCAATCAATGTACATGTGGTAGCAAACAAGTGAGATAGTAGGTGTTAAATGTATTGATGTGGTAGCACACAAAAGGGCTACTGAGATAGCGCCTTTATCAATGAAAATTGAAACCAACACAGCTGATGCAGTACCTTTATAAAGAGCAAAGGTAACCACCACAACTGCGATACTACCGTTACAAAGTACAAGGAAAACAAACACAGCACAGCAGTAACTTACCATATAGAAACTACCGATACATCTATCACATTTACGGTAGCGCCCACATAAACTACAAACACAGTTAACACACCTTGTGTAGTGTTTTTACAAACCACAAGGACAACTAACACAGCTGAAGTGGTACCTGTATAAAGCAACAATGCACATAACACAGCTGAAGTAGTATCTTACAAACTACAAAGACCCATTGGTCATTTTCGCTGAGTAAAGCGGACTTCGGTCTCTTGATGAGTTGTTTTTTTTCAGGCTCCGTTGGGCTATTTTTCAAAGACTCCACTGTGTTTGTGACTTCTGAAGCATTCAGACAAAATTGAGCGTAGTGGGTTTTCTACCCGACTTCCTTGCATTTTAATAAGGAAAAGTAAACTTTGCCGATATCTAAATTTGACCACATGACCTCTGAATCTACAGTTCAGCACACCAAAACCCCTCGGCCACGGACAAAGTGAAATATTGCGAACGTCATAGAGGTCGGCAAATCAAGACTATCAGACCACTGAGCTCTCTCGACAGGCACACAGGAAAATTCAGGTTTTCACTTCTTCTAGAGTCAGTCTATTCGTTTGATTCTTGGCAATGAAATGCTAGTGCATTTGTAATATATGGAAGTGTGAGCTCGTTAACCCTCCATAGCAATCTATCTTTGAAAGGGAGAAAAACAGTACCAGCCTCCGACTGGAACTTTTGTTCTGACATATAGATCGCTATGGAGGTTCAGTGCAACAAGGAAAAATAACACAACTGATTTAGTGGCTGTACAGACTACAAAGTCATCTAATAAAGAACTTGAACAGACCAGACCGATAACTAAGATAGCTCAGGGGATACTTCTAACGGGAAAGTAGACGGTCTGCATCAGCAAAAACATATCCATTTTAGTTTTCTTCGAAAAGAACTTTACCTAACAATCATTTTTGTCAAGTTGTCTGAGATACAAAATGTCAACGCAACCACATTCAGGTAAGCGACCATGTGTAATACGTTACGACAGAACTTAAACCACTGGAGCTTTTTGCTGATCCGACTGAAGTTTTGCTTGTGTCGTATGAGCTTTATTTTGTATCAGTGTGCTTCTATATGGAAACAGATCGTTGTTTTGGAAGTAACCTGTCTTGTTCATTTCACTTGAAACTCCTGTACATGTTGTATCTTTGATTTAGAACACAGACTAGAACATACGGAATTAAACATCGAAAAGTCTTCTACATTCACCCAATTAGTTCATAGAACAATGAGTATCACGAGAATGTGAGACTATATTTGTTACTTAAAAGCTAAATAATTCAAACGAATACGTTTTCCATTATAAATGTAATAGACACATCAACAAAGTGTCAGGAAAGTAGAAATGATTGCGACAGACAAACTATTTCAGTCCATTTGCACTAAGCGGTAGGCATTGTTAAAGGATTATGCAGCAAAGATAAACCCCGTAGCAAACAAAACTGCGACATTGCCATCCAATCAATAAATGATTGAAATGCCTTGAATCACAAAAGACGCGTAATCAGATATCCAGATCTGTTGTCCACTAATTGGCTTTCAAATATTTTATAGTTCTAGGTGCAAGCAAAATTATGCATTATTTGAAGACAATGATGCCCTCTTTTACTTTAATACATTGTTTGTGTATACGCGGTAAAGGGACCCTGAAATAATTGTTCGATCAATGCAAGGAGATACGTGTATGAATATATTCACCATAGTCAATATCTGACCAGGAGCATATAAGCGCGGTTGGGTTTTTCATAGGGGTGAACTCTAAGAAAACAGTTTTGGAAAGCACAAAATTAGGTAGACAGGAAGACGACCGGATGGACAGACGGGCGAACGTGAAGATAGATAGATAGATAGATAAATAGATAGATAGATAGATAGATAGATAGATAGATAGATAGATAGATAGATAGATAGACAGACAGACAGACAGACAGACAGACAGACAGGCAGGCAGGCAGGCAGGCAGACAGACAGACAGACAGACAGACAGACAGACAGATAGATAGATAGATAGATAGATAGATAGATAGATAGATAGATAGATAGATAGATAGATATCGTGAGTAAATAACGTCATGACCAAGCCTTGAGAGAATGCAATATATAATAGAAATAGTAAAATACATAAATTACACAAAAACAAAAAAAAAAATCGAAACGTGGTAAAAGTAGAAGTCAGAAAAGCTAACGACATATAAAACTGTCTTCTACCTTCTTAAATGTGTGCTAAGGTCATTACATAAACGACAGACATTTTGTACTAACAGCTACGTTAACTGAACACTGTATGTATCTTCGGAATCCAGTCACTATTGTTCAAATAGCATGGTGTCACCTAATAAAATCAATAAATTAGTCTCAGTAAGCGTCGCAATTGTCTATGCACCAGGTGTATTCATGTCATTTTCATGTTCGCGCGAGACAAGCACTGAACTTATCGCCTAAAATGGACTTTCCTGGGCTACTTCGGTGGCGGCCGTGCTAAATTGGCGTGTAGTTTAGCCACTGTCATGGTAGCTTGGCATGCAGGCTCTGGTCAAATTTCAAACAGCCAAATGAATAGATCACTGAATGGAATGGCATTGCTCGGGCAACCAATGTTAGTTTTAAAAAAATCGGTCAAAAAGTCAAACCAAGACATAGAATATTTCCATAAGTACATGTATTACACAGGCCACAAACTCTCATATTTTATATATATTCTGGCTGGATTGAGGTCCCTCAGGAGCAGTGCGAGCCGAAAAAAAAACATGCACTGAATTTGTATGCCTGACCAGATGTATTGAGATTCCTTCAAAAAAAATTCTATTCTAGTATCAAAGTTACTATTCCCTCAGTTGTCATGTCACTATATCTTGTGCGGCATACATATGTACAGCTAACCTACAACAGGTTTGAAGCAAGGTTGCCCCCTTACCCTTTGTTGTCCAATATCTATATAAACGATCTTGAAACTGAACTTAATTCTAATTGAACTAAAGGAATGTTTATAGGCTCAAAATATGTCAGCAGTTTATTTTTGGCAGATGTTGCCATGCTCATGTCAGAAAGTGAAAAAGGTTTACAGAATTTATTGCACAGGGTATCAGAGAACAGTGATAAAGGGGGAAATAAATGGAAGGAAATTTCAAGCGATTATTTTCGACTCGCAGGGAAAATTGTTTCATAATATGAAATTCAATATTAACAATGAAATCCTTGTAAGTACCAGCTCCGTGGAATATCTTGAATTTTTTTTCGAAGTGTAGTGGTAATTTTCGTTTGCAGAAGAAACATTAGCCGACAAAGCAAGGGAGGTATGGCATTTATTGAAAAGTGCTCTGATTGCCGATAAAGACAACTTGATATCTCCTAAAGTTGCATCGCTTTTATTCTATATTTCTATCAAACCCACTT
The DNA here is from genome assembly GCA_964020975.1 of Hermodice carunculata. Classification (NCBI taxonomy): domain Eukaryota; kingdom Metazoa; phylum Annelida; class Polychaeta; order Eunicida; family Amphinomidae; genus Hermodice; species Hermodice carunculata. Next base: position 58,104,749 of record OZ026613.1, on the reverse strand, counting down.
TTACTTATTGTTCTAAAATTGCGTCAGTTACCACTGATAGAAATTCTACAAAGTCTAAGATATTGACAAATCCTCATAAACAGAATGTATAAAACCTTATTCACATCGACAAAGTACATACGGATTTTTGCACATTTGTCCTTGGTGTTTCGGATGAATGTGGAAATTTCAATTCTTTTGCGAAACTAGGGAGATATTCATTGTCTTTTGAAATTAAAATAAAAATTATCAAATATAGGCTTAGGATTTTGAAAGTTCCAAAAGTACATTTACTACGTGTTTCCCTTCAAGAGATAATAGACTTAGGCGAACAAGGATAGGTCGTTTGGATTATGACAGTAAAGGAAATACTGAAAAAAAATGGTTATGGTTATGTATGAATTAACAAAGGAAATGTTTTGATTCCAAAACATTTTCGTCCGACAGTTATCACTTCGTTTACGTGATCAACGTCAGCAACATTTTCTCTCTAGTATGTATCAAGACGTATCCTTTGGTGGTTATTCAAAGATTACTTACGCAAAGGATTTTTTTTAAATAACCTATGTAAAACTACTCAGTTTTCGTAAAACAGTGTGGCTTCCGCAAGTGTCTGACAAAAATATATGATTAGAAATCATGAATTACGCATCGAAATTGGCAGACACAAAAACAAAATTTTGCAGGATAGATTATGTGTTCATTGTTATCAAAATCCCATTGAAGATGATGAAAATTTCTTGATAAATTGCCCGCATAATAATACATTTGGAAGCGGGCTCAAAACTCATTTCCTGTCAAACAAAGTGCCATTTTCTCTCTCAACAGTGTTTTCCCCTGGGCCAAAGTGGCTGTGCACATTTGCAAATTCATTAAACAGTTTCGTTTATTCCGTCAACCCGTAACCCCTCTTCTTTATGAGATTAAACAGTTTCTGTTACATTTATATTATTCTTTTGTGTATATACTGTATATAATCACGTGCTTTATATTGTACATCTTTTATTGTATGCCATGGGCGCTGTATATGTATAAGCGTAGAATAAAGTATTCGCTATTATCATGTACATGGAAGCGTATTTTTAAGTGTACGAGGCAGCAATTCAGCAGCTGAACGAACAGCAGGAAAAAACATTGTTCGCTTGGTTATATCAAGCTTACATGACTAATATTTTTGGCAGCTGCGACCCGGCACCACCACCAATCCATAGGTAGTTTATACCCCATACCAAGAATCAGGCATGTTTTTAAAAAGGAGATTTTAACCTTGCAGCACAAACTACAATTATCGAGTTGTTACTGTTGCCGGTTATCCATTTCTGTTTATTAATTTACCAATCTGAGAAGGCAATATTCGATTATCTTTTCTACATAACATTACATCGATTAGAAGCAATTAATAGTTCATTCAATTATTTGACTATAATTAATATTACATATCCGATATCCTCATACCATTATTTGTAAATATTGTTTAAACGGGAACTCGTTCACGGACATTTCATTTTCAACGTCTGTCTCCATAATCCAATTCAGGCACCAAAACAATTTTCCCCAAAGTGCGTATATATATATATATATATATATATATATATACATATACATACATACGTACATACACATGTATACATGACTACCTGTAAAGAAATTGAAAACGAAATGCATTATATTTTGGCGTGTTCTAAATTCGACCAACCAAGAAAGAAATTTTTCGACCACAAACGCAAATTTTCAATTTAGATAGCCTTGACGAGGAAAGCGTATTTACATTCATCATGAGTCATAATGATACTGAACTGCTATCCAAATTTGCCACTTACACAAAAGAATGCACAAAAATTAATGGACCTCTCTGACTTTACTTTACGTTTTAACCACCCACCCACCCACCCCCGCATCAACCTCCGCTTGTGTAAATTTCCCATGCCATTGCAACATTGTTCTATACATGCTTTAGCATACGTTACCGTTTGTCTGTTAAAGTTTCATAAACTTGCGTTTTTGCAGTTTCATATTGTATTGTTTTGGCAAAATGCCATTGTTATATGCCTGGTTCAGCCAATAAAGTTCATATTCATGTATACATACATGCATACATACAATTCTGAACAAAAACAAGAGTGGATCATTGCAATAATTGTTCACGGGTATCTAAAACTGGTGATCTTTGACTTTCTTACTTTCTGTTAGGGTACACGAGGATACACACAATTGGCTGAAATGGATTACATCAGCTGGAAGGCCCTGTGACGTTAGTGAAGCAAGCCCTTAAGCCTGATCCACTTAAAACACACGACAAAAATAGATAAATAATATCAGGGATTTTTTTTTAATATTTCACAATATATATATGCTTGTGTTTATGACTTGCCTCATATGCACATGGCTTTTTTTTTTTTTTTTTTTTTTTTTTTTTTTTTTTTTGTATTTTGTGTGGTTTTTTGTTTTGTTCGTTTTTTTTATCTAAAAGAGGATATGCCTTCTGCTGTAAGTGACATTGCATGGGAAAGCTCTCCAACCATACAAACGGGTGCAGCAGCGACGCCCCATCAGTGTAATTTTTTCAAACAAAAACAAAAACAAAAAAATACAACAGTTCTGCGCTTCAAATAAAATCAAGTCACTACCTATATCCAGACCAATACTTCAATGAAACGTTACTATCAAGTCTCGTGAGCAAAATTATAAATTTCGAGGCTTTAACAGCCAAACAAAGTTACGAATGGATCATCAGCGGGAAACAGTCAAGAGTGTGTTGCACCCTAAAATCACTTTTTTTCCGATGGTGGCTGCTTGTCATTATGTTATATTTGGCAGAGATAATCGTTCCAGAATTTACAAATGCATGATAAAAGCTAATTAATAACATATAAAGTGTGTTCTTGCTTCTCACGGCAAGACAATAATATATATACGAAAATCTCTGTTATGCATTTTAGTTTATGTGTTTCTCTAATATTTTCATAATTTCACAATTCTGTACCCATTAAACATGGGTAATTAACATTTGTATCGTGTTTGTCAACATAATATCTAGCCTCCGATGAAAATGTTGAATTATAAGGCTGGTATTTTTTAATGTTTTGACAGGTTGGATAAATACATCAATTAGTAAGTATTCTTATGTGTACAACAGAAGACAAACCAATCTCTATTGTTTCTACTATTCCTTAGAAGTTCCAGAGTATATTAAAAAAAGTCCATACTTTTGGCTGCTTATGGGGTATTCATATTACTTGAGTTATTAAAACGAAAAAAGGAAACTACTGTAGTAAACTTGAACGCGGAGGCTTAGTTACCACGCCAAGCTTCACATGACGGGCCACAAAATATGGCGTCGGTCCAATCCTTTTGTGTTTTACCAGACATACCACATTTCCTTTTACCATTTGACACTTACCGGACCGGTATTGATGTCTATTGATGACTCACTTGAATAAGTAATCACCCTTTGGGAAGGGCCTGCGTGAGATATAATACACCATCCCCATTACCAGATGTGCTGTAGCCTGTAATCGGACCAGATGCATTAATGCTGTTTACAGTTAGGTGTACTTTGAGAGCACAACTTCATCCTAGGATTGGTAACAAAATGTCATCAGTCACGTTGGAAGTGAAAAATTAATAAAGAATCCACGTATATGATCTTTCTTTTCTTTAGCAACCCGCAGTGCTGAACTGAAAGTCGCCTTTTATCCATTGAAACCTTGCAATTAGAAGAGAAGTGTCAATTGGCCTATGCCCAACTGTAATAAATAGGTATACGTCTCTCTTCATTTGGCTCTTGCCTCAGAGTGTCTGGTATTTTGTTCTTCATTAAAGATCGAGAATTGTGGTTTCATAATTAAACCCATCCGACAAAGTGATTTGGTCATATTTGCTTCAATGGCAGGTGCGTATTGCTTTATGTTAGGGCGTTCTCTACTCTGCAGTGTGGAGAAACTCTGTGATTGAGCAGAATTATCCACACTTGAAATGATGGGCCTCAGACTAAATTGCGAAAACAGATAAAAGAGCATCCTCTTTCATGTCAAAGGTCAAAAGGGTACTTGTAAAAGGGTGCGTAAAGCGCACATCTATTATCTTGTTTCCTTTTTGCTGAGTATATATGCTGGGTCGCAAGATGAGGTTAAATAGAACCAGGATTGCGCTTTTATGTATAATTTCTTTTGACCAGAATAATATTTTGGCAGATAAAGTAACATCACTGGGAGCGCTTCTGAGTGAAAAATTCTCTCTTAAGTAGGTTTGGTTGCAGTATTAAATTCAAATCATTGCCCGTCGTGCGAGGTTCAGGCCAAGAAATCACTTTTCGCGAAAATCACCTGACTGATCCCGCTAGCAGGGTGGGGAATCACACTTTGGCATAAAGTAATTGGATTTGTGAAGATTGTACCTTGTATATGTGCTGTTCCACGCCTATGGTATTATAAAAGAGATTCTCTTTTAAATTTGCTTTAGTAGATAGTGTCATTTGAGCCTTAGACACTAAAAGCGTACGATTAACTTAGCGTGGCTCTCCCACACAACAACTCAGCAAACAGTCATGAAACAACTGTCGACTTAGACGAAACATTAAAGGATACGCAGTTCTGCTTTTGTCAGCCAATATAGACCTTGAAAGTTCAAATGACAGCTTGGTTGCTGCACAATGTTTTTTTCCGTCGAAGGACAACTGTGCCTCCTGGCATTAGTTAGTTTCCTATCAAACCAATGAGTGCAATACACAGGTAAAATTTAGACATCTTTGGCATTCATAGTGTTACAACAGACCTCTTAAAATGTCGGGATACACCAGAACATTTTTTTTTAATTTTCAGTTGTACATTCAACAAACACTTAAGTGATATTTGTACAGACCTGTCACTTCAATTCAAATTTCTATATTAGACTCCATGTACTTCGAATGAAAAAAAACTTCAGCTAGTCCCCGTCTTTATCGTAGTAGCTTGTCTCATGTATTTGCTATGTGTGCCACGTACCGAATAGGATGCAATTGGTGGAAGTATTCATGCATAACATGTTCTTAGCATTCAGTCATCTTTACACTTTACTACTGACATCGATAAATGCACATTTTTGCTTAGTTGCTTTCTGCATCCCATTTACGGCCGAAGAAAAGTTCAAAATTATGAATGGATAAAACTGCGTTTTACCTACAAAATCAAATGTCCTGGAACACCCGTATCATTAATACTAAAAATCCATTAGGCAGCTTCCACATTCTCCATGTCCATACCTTTTACTATATATCTCATAAAAATTTGTGAAAAAGTCATCATAGCACGCTCAACAGGTATATGTTAAAGATATATTTATATTGGTTAAGAAGATGATTCTTCGTCGAAAATAAACATGTGATGACTCATCTGTCAAATTAGATGGGATAGATCCTGTTTAATTTCGCACAGCGGAGAGTATTCACCTGAGGAATTCATGACATGACAATAGTATAGTGGTGTGCATATCATCTTCAATTGTCCTGCAGCGAACAGAAGCAGTTACTGGTCCCAAGCGACCTCAGGGGGGCACTGTCCATAAGAGATCTCAGCCCTTTAATTTCCTTTTTTAGCTTAAACAAGGGGACTTTGACCGTCCTGTGCTCAGCTGACCTCACATGCACAGACAGTGAATTTCCATTGCAATCCCTATTGACGTACACGGTAATCATTAGGAATGCGTCCACTAACCAACAGTCACTCAAATTGAAAATAAATAAATAAATGAATCAGGGATCCAGAGTATCGCCATCATGTGTATAACTTTATTTAGCCCTCGTGCAAGCTACATTTCGATCAAGTTTCAAAACAATCTTGTGAATAATTAAGAGAAAATGTCGAAAATAGCAAAAACACTGAAAAATTTATACATTAAAAACAAAACCCCATCGTCACCTGTTGACCAAATTAAGGTTTCAGGGTCGCCAGAAGTGCCCTTGCATAATTTCAAAACAATTGGCTTGGCAATTTTGGAGAAGAAGCTTTTTAAAAGAATTTGCTACCAAAAGGAAAAAATAGGGGATACAAATCACGATAATTCCAAAATCAATGGAGCAGGACCACTTAAAAAAGCTAGAGACCAACCCAAGGTACATCCCCACCAGGTTTGAAGTGAATCTGGTTGATATTTTGGAGAAATAAAAATCCAAATTATGACTTCCCATTCAATCTCGTTGACTACGCAGTAATCAACAGCACTGCATGCATTCACCGACAGGTACCCGAAATGAAAAATTCGTTAAACATCAGGAATCTAAAGTATCGCCACATATTAAACAACTTTGTTTAACCCTACTACAAGCTGTATTTCCACAAAGTTTCAGAGGAATCTATGTGACGTTTTTGAAGAAATCGAAAATAGCTAAAACAGACAAAACTTCGTGTAAAACGGGTCCCCAGAGGTGGAGATTTTTTTTCAAAAATGAATAGGACCAACATAAAAATTTTAAAAAATCACTGGAGCGTGGTTATTGGTACAGACCCACCCAAGGTACACCCTCGCAAGGTTTGAACGTGAATCTGGTAGACGGTTTTGAAAAAGTTGAAATTTTGTATTGCCATTTGAATCCCCCTTTGACATAGCAATTAGTGGGAATCTATGCATTGACCAATATGCACCCAATTTTTTTTTAAAAGTCGTCAAAAATCATGGATGCACTGCAATGCCACGTGGGGAACCGTTTTGTGTGAGCCATCTACAAGGAACATTTCTGCCAGGTTTCAGCCAAATCTGTGTCAAAGCCTTGACGAAGTCGAACATAAGGAAAGCACACACAAATTCATGAAAGTAAGTGACCAAATTAAGATCGATCGATGAGTCCTTAGAAGTGTCCCTATGCAATTTTAAAACAATTGGCCGAGCAGTTTCGGATATTTGCTTAAGATTTGGTCACAAAAATGAACCGAAACTAAAAGATCATAATTTTTTTAAATGAACGTGACAATTTGAACCACTTTAGAAGAGACATTATCCCCGTTTTGAGATGTCGTACAAACTACATTACCCCAGGTTTTTTTATGGGTCGAAAATTTGAAATGTTGCCGGACGGAAGCCGACGAATGACGAAGGACCATGAGATAAGCTTAGCTGAACGACAAGTCAGCTGAGCTAAAATCAAGAGAAAAAACAAACTGAAGTGTCCGTGGCTTATTTTACAAGTCACATATTGTTGTTTTTTCATATTTTTGTCGAATGTTTTGACATTAAAACTTCTCCACCATCTATATTTTTATTGCAAGGTTTAAAATGGTTTGGAAATTATTTATCTGATAGAAAATAGTCGGTTGTATTCAATGATATCAAAGAGATTATGTATGGAATATTTAATTGATTAACACCTGAATATTTGTATAATATAATGCCTGCAATGCATTCATCCACGGCGTATAACATGCGTCCAGGTGACCGATTTAATATTCCTTCCATTCCAAGTATACCCATCTTAGGCCCCCGCTCCATTTTCCATCAACAATAAATCTTTACAATTCAAAACCGATATGCACAAGAAATGCTGGAAATGAGTCTGATTTTAAGAACAGTTTGAAAAGAGGTGTAGACCTAAATCCTAAGCAAAAAGTCTATTACAATTTTGGTGATTGGTACATTGGTAGAATCCACGCTCAGATGCGCATCGGCTGCAACCGACTGAATTATCTTTTCAGCATGAAATTAGTACACTTTCTTATTTGTTCTTGCGGAAAAGGTGACGAAGATATCTTGTATTTTTCTCGTTTTTTGTGAAAATTATGTTTTACAGCGCGAGGAATTACATTGAAACATTTTGAAATACGCTCCCTTTTCATTTTCCACCATTCTTTATGGTTCCACAACGGGTACAATGGACTCAAACCAAAATATAGTTAAATTGGTTCATAAGTATATTAGAGGCATATGGAGGTTCGTAAGCAAGTAATTTTGGAACCTTCCTACTTGGTTGATACATTAGGCCCACTATCTGCGGTGATTTGCCTTGTAATTTCCTTATATAGTACCGCGGTCATACATGTTTGTGACTTTTGTTCCCTATATTTATCTTTGTAATTTTGTTCTTTTTTACTTTCTTTTCTTTCAAGAGAAGTTCACATAGGGTCGATCGTATTAATAAATATGTTTAAAACAAAATAGATTATGCCGATATTAAGTTCAATGTATCAAAAAGTTCAAGTTTAAGAGCATTGTTGTTTTAAAAGTCATGTTACTGGTTTACACACAGTTTGCCCTTTAGTGCACTCCATACCATTTGCCGATGGCACCACATTGAAATTCAGTAATGATGATATGACAGAGCTGGTTAATTAAGTGAATCAAGAAGTATCCAAAATTTAAGTATGGTTTAAGGTGAACATATTATACGTGAACGTAAACCTATGCAATGATATTTTCCGAAAGATTTATACGATACAATTTGGTCGAATATGGACAGATGGATAAAAATAACTAACAAGGACACACTATGTGAAATTTCGGGATATTTTAACAGATGAAAAGTTTACAGGGAAAATACCATATAGAATATGAAAGTCGGAAATTTTGCCAAAGTTGTAGGCATAACTTTGAAAGCAAGAGATGCCTTACCTCGAAGAACTCTCATTTCTTTACATTACGTACATGGGACTTGGGCGATGCGCAGGTGACAAATTAAACTAACGTCAAAGGAGGCAACGTGTAAAAGGGGAAATAACATGCATTTTAAACATGTTTCAACAAATTTCCAAGTCACCTAAGACCTAACAAAAATATATATGTGGCTCCGGTAACGTGACAGACGCTACTAAAAAAACAAACCCTAACATAAATGGAACAAAAACGGACTTTCAAGCCGTCCCTCTAGCTTCCCTTATCAAAATTCATCTACCCAAGCTGAAAGATTTTACCTAGAAAGTGACCATCGTGTGCCGTTATTTTGCAGTTAAGTCAAATCAAACACAGAATTTTAGTTCAACTTGTCTGGACGGCTACCTATGACCGGACAATCAGTACAGCTGCAAAGCCACAGTCGTTCAGTGAAACAGCATAGGCCTGGGGGTTCAGTGATCGTTTTCGTAATATTTCTCTAGGTTACAGGTGTCCATTCTCTGAGTTACCATGGCAAACGGTCGTTAAAGTACTTTTTAAACAGAATTTGCTATATTAACTTTTATCTGCCCACTCACTTGTGTCTGAAGCAGTCATCATCGTTAGTTATAAATCCAAATGCGACACGATAGCTTGAGGCAGCAAATAATGTACGTTGGTGAGCGCCATTTTGAACATGGTGCAATGCATTGCCGGACAGTTGCACAAAAATAACATTTGACTGGATATCAAAGTGAATCGTGGCGACCTCAGATCAAATCATTATTGATGCTGTGATATATTTGCAAAACATATAGTTTTGTTTCATATATATTATACCCTCCACCCCCAATCGTCCCAATTTCAACCTCGTTTACCAACCATTGGGTGCAAAATCCACAATTTTTCAAAATGGCAGCCAAGACCCTGGGTTAGTCCCGATTGAATATTTTCAAGAGATAGTATCCAAAATATATGTGTGATTAATGTTAACGGAAGGTTAATTTGTCGAATGAATGTAATGTGAATTATATAATGGGACTTTTCCAGTGGGATCATTACTTAAAAAAGGTAAATACGATGCCTTAAAATTAGCAGTTGTTGGCGGTGGTAAGCCCCAGAACAGGAATATTGTATCAGTCATTGAACCCCCCCCCCCCCCCCATGAATTTAGTAGCAGCACTAGGCACCGGAGCCAAAAGCGCCCCCCCCCCCCCGAGTTAAAATTGGAGCCTAGTGAAGAAGGGTTGCCTGAATAGTGGATACAGGTCCGAAAGTACCGACGGGTTTTTATATAATTGGTAGAATTTAGTTTTTTTAGTTCAACATATAATCTGTAAACCTTAAACCAATTTTTTATAATTCATCAGGCGCTTTGAATAACAACAAATCATCAAATTTTTTATCTGGGTTTCAAACATTTGTATCGTCAACAAAAGAACAAAAAATAATGAAGGAGCTGCTAAGCATACATCATTTATATAAACTAGGAAATGAAGTGGCCCAAGTATGGAACCTTGTGGGAATTCATATACTAGTTTTCTAATTAATGAATAACCATTATAAGTTACAAATGTTTTCTATCATGTACATAACTTTTAAACTTTTGCGAGGGCACTCGTTAATTCCATAATATTCCAATTTTGGTAAGCAAAACTTAATGGGCTATGGTCTCGAAAGCTTGAATGATGATTACAAGTTTGTGAATTTCTTTTAAAAGACCTGTCAACGAAGTACCGGCATGCCTGTAGTTGTAGTGATGTTAAAAAAGCTCAAGGTCAACGCTTACCTATTTGTTCTTTAGACACTATGCACCCGAAATGCACCGAGAAAAGCTGTCGCTTCAGTCTTTACTATAGCACTGAAAGGGTTAAATAGCTTGCACGATTTAATCTCAACCACGTTACCCATGTAGAAGGAACAAGACACGAGCCTGCTGACCGAAGCATTATTATTGTCCGACCGCTCAACGTAAGTGCACATCATTTTCACAAATGAAAACATTCTACCGGCAATTATCAGCATGGCGAATATAATAAATATTCGAAAAGGATCAAAATACTTCGGTAATTAATATTGTGCTGAGTCTGGGAGATAGGATAACTAAAGGGTTCCTGTTTTGTTTACCAATACATCTAAATCCACTAAGAAAACGCCTTTGCTGTCTGTCTGTCTGTCTGTCTGTCTCTCTGTCTGTCTGTATGTCTGTGTGTCTTTGACTCACATGTTCCCACTAGTATTATATGTTACGTGAATGATCCAGATTATATCTCCATCCATCAAAGTTTGCACCCTTGTGAGGTGCATGGCTCTTATGATAATACATAAACAGTGCTCGAAGATCTTGGCACATCTTGAAATGTTACTGTGTTTATATTTATGTGCAGTGATAATCGTGCATTTGTTATGTCTAAATTAACCAGTGCCTATTTTTTACTGACAAAAGGTTTTGCCATGCAAATTTACCAACAACAACCAGGTTTTCATGTATCAGGCAAAAGAGTCAAGCATCCATGTATGCACGAACCAACAACTGTAAATATAAAATCGGAATGTTTTGTGACCACGGAACGGCCGGGTCTCGAAACAGCAACTTTCGGTACCAATCATCTAGAATATAACCGAAAATAGAAACTGCACTTACCAAATGCACCATATCCTCATTCCTTAAAAGAATAGTTCAATGGAGGCTGGTATGCGTGAATGCAATGATCAACACGCCGCAGGTCACTGCATTTAATCCGGTACAAGTACTGTTTTCGGAGTTTTCCCAGATCGGGGACTGTACATATGTTAAGCCACCACCATCAAAGGATCACCGAAAATATATATGGTCTGTGACCATGGAACGGCTGGGTCTACGTCAGAGATAATGCAATATTAAGTGTTTTATAGGTTACTATAAGCAACATATCCTAGTCGGAGATGATGCTACAATTAACATTTTAAAGGTAACTACAAGCCTGATATGCTAGTCACATGTAACGCAACATTCAGGTTTTTTTTTTCAGGCAACCACAAGCATACTATTGGAAGCCAGAGATGATGTCACATTTGGCATTCTAGAGGCACCAAAAGATTTTACGCTGGTAACGCATTGTGCCACATCAAGTATTTTAGAGGCAACCACGAACACAATACCGTAGTCAGAAATAACGCCAGTTACGCATTTTAGAGGCAACCACAACCATGTTGTCCTAGTTACATTATGTCGTATTTAGCATTTAAGAGACAACCAAAAGCATAATATTCTTGTCATAGCTAATGCCACTTTATGCATATTGGTTGTACCCACATGCATAACATTTATGTTCAAGGTAATTCTGGATGCTATTGCTCAGTATACTTGTAAGTCTTACCCTCTTAGTATTTTACTGTCAACTCAGGACATCTAATTTTTTTCTGCTAAAAAGAAGTGAGTCCGTTATTTATTTACTTATCTGCTTCTTAACCTTGATATCCATGTGCTAAAGGCTAGGGGTTTGAGGGCTAAAAGTGTGACAAAGCGGGTTATTTTAAATCAGGCTCAAAGATCTTTGACATATATTTCCAAGACCCAATGCAAGAACTTGCTTCAAGAAAATGTGGTATGTGTAAGTTAAGTATTTTTGAAGTGTCAGATTTGAAAATTCATCCCAGGTAACTTTTTTGGAAGGGAGCATGTATCTCCAATGGCTTTAATTATATTGACCGTACCAGAAAGGTGCCTTGCTTAGAAAACAGCATGGCAAGGAAATAAATTCGTCATAGTTACACTACATTGGCACACAGAAACGCTCTGCAACAAATTACATTAATTATGTATCATCCTCTGGGCTACTAAGCCCAAAAGGTATTGCTGGGCTCCAACTCCGCTTGCCTCCAGAACCAAGATTAGTTAAAACGTATAACCATTAGTACTTCATACTGCATTTCACAGAAAATGCAACCGGAAAATTAGTAAGCTGATAAAACATTATGAGTTGTGGCCCATCGACATCTTTTATTTCTTGTCACAGGATTCCAATTCTCAACATTTTCAGGGACATGTCAGAAGTAAATTTTTTTTTTTTTTTTTTTTTTTTTTTTTTTTTTTTTTTGCATCTGTCAACTTGCATGTGATATGCCTGTGGAAAATCTCTCACATTGTCAATTTTCCTCCTAGTATTCCAAAATAAGAGAACGATTGCCGAAAACCATCAGCAGTCAGAGATGTTACATTTTTATACTGTCATTTTGTCCTGCTTGTAACATTTACCATGCACTGCTGTCAACTTCACTTTTGTCCATGTTTTGATAGAACTGTATTGAGCTTAGTCTCGGCTCCATTATAATATACCCATCATTTTTTAGACTTGGACATAATGTCACTTTGGAATCGATGGGTGAATGCTTGTATCTTTTGTACCTTATTCATTGGCATACGTGTTCATCAACGCTAACACACGAGACTGCTCCATAGTAGCGATGTCTGCTATTAGTTTGTTTCAAGAGGACTTGATAAGCCAATTTCAAATAATACCAGGAAAAAAATTGCGAAATAAACACAACGGGCTAATTACGTTGCTTTGCAGTTCCCCCTCTGTCATCAAATAATGTAAGTTGGTACATACTCACAAAACAAGTAATTCACCTATCGAATTCCTATATCCTTCAACTCCTCTTGTCACATTTGTTGCGCTTGTCACACAGGTACGCACCGCATTGCTTTCTATAAAGTCATCGCAGCGTAAGAGAATATTAAAATTGAATGACATTTGCTTGTGATATACATTGTATCAATGCAATCATGTGCGCATTCTCTTGCAAAATGCATCGGAGAAGCAACGAAAAATCGGCTCGTTAAAATGTTCACCTTAACTTTACCTTGACCGCACCAGGACATAAAGAACTGCAACCAGGTGGGCACAATCTGTATGTGGATGTCGGTTTCTTGATAAGTGTCCAAAGGCGTCGCAAGATGACCTCACACTTGTATAAAGGCACACAGAGATGATTCGTAACTACTTCCAAATGAGTGAAATATGAACCGAAAAAACAATTGGTTATTCAGACGGATTGCCCCGCCTTTTTTGGGGGGAGGGGGGCACTACAACTATACTACAATAATTTTTCATTTACTGTTGGTAATTGTGATAGGTACTAAAGAATGTACCACCAAATATGTTATTAATGATTTATCTTTTACTACCCATAAACGTGCCTTGCGCTATTACGATTCAATGGCTTGAAATGTCACATGAAGATGAAGATATTCCGTAATGTCATTACGCTGCTGACTTTATTTGCATTTTTTTAAATATCATGATACGATAGTGCACACACTGTGACAGCAATATTACAAGCAATAGCGATCGTTCCAGAGGCCGACAAGTGTGGTTAGATACCAATGAGTATGCCCAAGAGTTACAATATACATATAGGCAAATGGTGGCTTTTCTGGTGTCTTTATAGACTTAATTTGGTTTTGAGTGTCCCTGTTTATGGCTACCCAAGGCTATACGTGTAAGGATTGCTTGCCCTCCGGTCAGATATGACGTAAGTTTATCACAGCGAGCATAATTGAATAGTTTGAGACGATTCCCTAGCAAATATGATAAGATGGTTTTTTCTTTGTAAATGGCTGTTTTCCCATGTAGTAACAAACTACAAAATATCTTACAAGTAATTCCTGGTTTGTTCAGTGGTATGTGTCTGTGAAGAGAGAATCCTTCACAAAACACACATGTGACGTAGGAAATATCTCACAGTCACACCACGCTGAAATATATTACTTCTCATTGACTGAGGGAAATACAAAGGAGAAGCATCACACAGCAACCAAATACTGGCATAGTTAAGAATACAAATATCTGATAGTATTTGTCTCATATGAATGCCATGAAAAATCGCCCACACAGTATCCAGTGGTTAAAATCCTTTGTTTGATTAAAATCTTTCTTCCCAAACTCTCCTTGCACTCTACAGACACCAAAAATTCATTTTTTAATATCAATGAGAATCTAGAATCATACTAATAAGATTCTCAACAAAAATGTATATAAGTTTTGTGTTGTACAAAAATAATAATATAACATCCTGTACGGCAAACGAATGTTTCTTGTATGTTGTGGAAAATGTGGGAGCTTTTCCATTCTGTCTGTGATTTCCATATTATAAAAATGCATTCGGGTATAATCGCAATCGCATTCGCTAGACAATGCATTGTATAGAAAATAGCTGATATATGTGTGCTATTGGTTATACAGCACGAAGCTGCGTAAAACCACATCTCTGTCACGGTTGTTATCAATAATGAGCACCATAGGGCTGTTTATGTTACTTTCAAATTTTCAACTTTTGCTACATTAAAAACATATATTTTATAAAATCACGACAAAACATGCCAGATAATTATATTTTTCTGTCCAGGAAAATCCGGAAATGCTTTTTGAAACTGATAAGTTAAAAAAGTTAAATCGAACAAACGGGGCAGATTTTCACACTCTGTTTGAAAAACACATTTCGTTTTTTCATGTTTCGCCTTTGTATTTATACACACCACTGTTTCACTCGAATGGACTTGTTAGGGTCATTTGTGCTGTCTGGTATGGTAGCCTCATACTGTATTCTGTTGCTTCATTCAACCTGACAAAAACACATACAGCATGCTGACTGATGTCAATGCTTTGCATTATCATCATCATCATCATCATCATCATCATCATCATCATCATCATCATCATCATCATCATCATCATCATCATCATCATCATTATTATTATTATTATTATTATTATTATTATTATTATTATTCGCACACGAAATGCAATGCAGTGGAAGATCAGAAAAAAGAAGATATCATACACACATTTGCAATACATGATCCATAAATCCAAAGTCAACTGTCCATTGCAAAGTAACCCGAACGCCTAACGGCGCCGGGACTACAAGGTTAGTGCATAATTATGCCACACTTATTTCATATATTACTTCCATACACTCATTTTGGCCATTATGGATTGAACAGCCCCATCTCGTATTTCACAGAGTTCATGTATAAGGTTGCTCAAAGTGAAACTTTGTCCATCATTATTTTGGGCCTGCCGAATTCTTTCAATTGTATTTGTGTCTTTTTGCCCAGAACCACTTCCTAGTAGTCAATATCCTATTCCGCAGTTCGAACTCTTTACTCTCCATAAGCTAACCTGTCCCTGTCTAACCTGTATACATATGGAATTACTATTGTCTATATTGCACACGTTCCTCTGTAAAATTTTGACATAGGCTGTATCAGCCCAAATAAATTAAAGGGTCTTCAGCGGGTAACTACTCAACATGTTTCGGAGCCTTTTACCCAATAACGCTGAGACAATCCAGTTGAACGGTATCAGAAGGTTGGTTAATACAGTACTTAGAAAAGATATATGTTGATTTGCGCACTACTGACTGACTGCCGCCGTTCACAGTTTTGGCCATTAATTGAACAATGTCATTTTTACTGACTCACAATTTCGGAAAAATTTCGAAAGATGAGTTTCATTTGCGATTCAGTATCAAAGTCGTTACAAACGTTATGGAGCAAATTAGAGTAACATGTATAGGGTAATTTCCATGTGTGCCGAATTGCTTTGCTCCATGCGTTGGAAACTGTTTCAATTTCTTTACCTGAAAAATCCCATAATTGGGCGCCGTACAGAGGCATGCGATATGTCTTAAATAATTGATACCTAGTGGCTGAATGCACATGTTTGAATTGAGCCATTAAAAGATTAACATCCACATTAGATGTACGTATGTACTCTTGTATGATATCTTTCATGACACCGGGATCAACAATGTGGCCTATGTGCTTGAAACACTGAGCCGATTCTGTTTCCAAATTTTCAAATGATATTCTTGTGCTCTCACTGGAACATTGATCAAATGATAAGGGTTTACATTTGGCAGGATTGAGGAGGACATCATGTTCTTTAGCAAAAGTAGAACATATAGTCGGGAGACGAGATATTGAGGTGGTGGTTGGTGCGAGCAGGGGTAGGAGCAAGCTAATGCTATCTTTGCAGGCCACTGCACCAAGGAAGATGTTGCCGATATGACAACCGTAACCATTCTCTCTCTCTCTCTCTCTCTCTCTCTCTCTCTCTCTCTCTCTCTCTCTCTCTCTCTCTCTCTCTCTCTCTCTCTCAGTCTATAGAGACATACGTCTATATTTCAACAAAAAAACAGGTGTGTTTTTCACTGCATTTAATAAGTGCGGCTTGATTCTCTCTGCTTTGAAATTAGCAACGTCCATCGTGAGAGAAACATCGTATTTACATAAACTTAGTCGCAACAAGCGTTCGGTGCTCGTCATTACTTCCCACGGTCTCTTTCAATTTTTACTGCTCTGACTTTATCTTTTCTATAGGTCTGTCAAAACTGAAAATTATAAATAACGCACGAAGAGGTACCTTACAACTAAGTATTTCATGAGGTACAATACTAATGGCATGCTCAAAACTGAAACTTATATTATCAGCCAACCTGGGGTCTTAGAAAGACCAGATCCGAAGATATTAACACACGCAGTTCAATGACATGGAACACGTTTCCCGATCAGTTGATAGTGTAAGCTTTTCTTTTAGATAGACAGTTTCGAAAGGAAGTGCAACAAACCCGAGAATGATAAAAGAGGCTTGTGACAGTCCTATGATCAGCTGACATTATATATACTGTGAATTTCTATTGCCGTCCCCATGGGTTCACACAGTAATCAATGATAATGCATGCCTTTACCGATAGGTATTCCAATTAAAATCGTTAAAAATCAGCAATCCAGAATATCACTACATAGTGAACAATTTTTATTTAACCCTCCCACAAGCTATATTTCCACTATGTTTCAGAAAAATCTCAGAGACACTTTTGGAGGAAAAGTCGAAAAAATGTAAAAAAATAAACAAAAAATAGTCAAAAAATGAAAAATCGCAGCATCACCTGTTGACAAAATTAAGGTTTGGGGGTTCCCAGAAGTTTCTTTATGCAACTTCGAAGCAACTGGCCCAGTGCTTTTAGAGAAGACGACTTTTCAAGATTTCATCACAAAATGCACAAAAATTCATAACAAATTTAAAATTCAATGAGCAGTGACAATTTGAACAAACTTGGTAGTGACCCACCCAAGGTACGAATAGCATTGAATCTAACTAACGTGTAAATTGTTGACAGGCGGACGTATGACGGCGGACGGAGATAAGTTCAGCTGACTGCCATTCAGCGGCGCTAAAAAGATACGTTTTATTAGATGCCAACATCCCACCAGAAATATGATTCCAAGTAAATCCTTACTTGCCAGTTTCTACTTGCTTTGACATTTGATCCACATAGTGCACTTGAGTGTCAGTCACAGTCATGCTTTGAAAGATTCTACACAATCAAGAAGCCAAAATTACTGTCAAGAGTCTGACTCCACAGCAGGGAAGCACATAAAAGGGATTTTCCTCATCAACTATATGCAGGGGTGACTTATGACCTCATTAATTCTGTTTGTATATACGGTGTGGTTAATTCTTGGTCCAGGGATCTTGAGGGAAGTTACCGCTGCAACGGTTTCACATAGGGCCCCGCAGGGAGGATCTTCATATTCGGTATTCAATAAGCATTTGACTATATTTCGGTATTCAATAGGTTTTCTGTTTATTGGATAACACAACATGAAACCGGGCATCTCTATGCCTATAAAATAGCGCAATATCAATCATAAAAGCTACACTATGGCAACTATACCTTGTTACAGAAATTTGTGATTAGAAAACGAGAGCTATTCGATGCTGGTTTCCACAAAAGTTGTTTTATTTGATATATTTGAAGTAAAATAGGTTTATTCAATATTCAATAATTTTCTCAATTCCATAAGCAGTACAAATGTACACATTATTGGGCATTCTATAGTAAAATAGGCTTTTAGTGTGCATCCCATAAAAAACTGCGACAACCTCCTACAAGACCTAGGTGTAATGGTTAGATGTCAATTTCCCTTTTCATTTCTTTCGCGTTTCATGTTTACTTCCGTGTTGAATTGGATCCATTTCATATCTATGCCCTTTATATGTTATCAGTCCCTTTATTTCAGACAAAATTCCTGCTTTGTCATTGAATTTATATTATGCCCTGTACCTCTTAAATTTGCAGATGCTTTATAACCACCTTCTCTGACATATTCACATGTTGTTGAAATTTTTCCTGATTGTGAACCAATTTCTGAGGGTATGGACAGTTCCCGTCCCCTATACGATTAGACATCACATTTGTAGGTTGTCTGTCAGTCTTTCGTCGTTCCCTCCTTGCTGTAATCCTGTTTGTTACCATGATATCACAAAAGTATCTGATTAGATTTTGCTAAAATGTGGTGCAGGAGAACCTATCATACGGCGGAGATGTCACAATGACATATCTTGCCCTTATTCACATTAAACCACACAAACGTGAAACTAAAGTTCATATGGCCATCAGGAAATAACGTTTAACGTTTATACCAGGCATATAGCCCAACAGGATGCGATTGTGTAAAACCTGATATCATTATAATACCTTGACCTACTTTTCTCTAGCTATGACCCCCTTGGAAGGAAGCTAGTTCCTGATATTCTATGTCCTTATCCTACTTTTGCCCCTTAAGGCATATGTATATCAAGATTGATTTTTTCTGCCAATTACAATTTTTTCTGCTGTAAAGAAAGACTTCTCCGGAGCGCCGTTGGACTGAAAAGAACTGATCATGTATTACGGACATTGTGACCTTTATTTTATTTATCCTGGCCTGTATACAAAGTCAAACATACAGCATGTGCCATAACCACCTTTACAGTCCAAAATGCCGCGACAAAGTTTGTTCTAAGTTTGCACATCTGTCATTCATCAGTATATATATTAGTGGCAAACCGAGCGGTATACCTCCAGAGAACGGCATGTGAATATTCACAGTTCCTTCGGCTCAATTCCTTGCCTATAGGAACCTAAAAACACAACTACTGTCTTCTCACTTTTGAAAACAGTGTTGTACTTGAGTTTTATTCCAACAAGCAAATAATATTATCTGTATTCAGAGGCATTTGTCCCACACGGACTCCCAATAATGCAGTATCATTATGTGGCACACAGATTGCCTTGTATTTTATTCTCACAGTAATTATATGAAGGTGGCACACTATACCCACCACTATTTCCATAAACCGAACACTATATACATACATATATTCACACTGTCATGTTTTGAATAACGCAATTCTGGATGTGAAAGACATGCAAAATTCTTCACAGAAATACCAATGCAAATCAAAATGAAGAATGGTCGTAGTCGTTTACTTTCCAGTTGATACATGTGAAAGTTGCGTCCGAATGATGAGCAGAAAGAGACAAATAAAGTTGGGAGGAACATGAGAAATGAGACAAAATGGGAAACGCCACACTCCAGCAATCAAGCATGCGGCTTTATTTCTATAATTAATGCCATAAATCAACTATCTGCCAATCAAGCATATGGCTTTATTTCTTTAAAGAAACGCCACACTTCAGCAATCAACCATACAGCTTTATTTCTATAATTAATGCCGTAAATCAACTGTCTGCCAATCAAGCATATGGCTATATTTCTTTAAACAAAGAAAAAAGCCACTCCGTCAACTAAACATAGGACTTTATTTCTATACAGAACAAGAAAGACCACTCTCTGTCAATCAAGCACATGGCTTTAATTCTTTAAAAAAGAATGAAAACGCAACTGTCTGAGGATCCAACATATAGCTTTATTTCTGTAAAGAACAAAACAAGTCACTCTCTATCAATTAAACATACGACTCTATTTCTGTAGAGAACGAAAAACGACACACTCAGTGTGAATCAAACAAATTTCGTTATTTCTATAAAGAATGTGAGCCACTCTTTCGATCAAGAGCATGGCTTTATTCCTGCAAAGATTGAGAAAAGCCACTCGCAGTCAATAAAGCATGTGATTTTTTTTCTATAAAGAATGAGAAAAAACACTCTTTCCGTCGTGTGTATGGCTTTATTTATGTAAAGACTGACAAACTGCGCTCTCTGCCAATGAAACATTTGGCTTCATTATAATTGAACATAAGAAAACCTACTCCCAGTAAAAACAGTAAATGGCTTTATTACTATCAGAATGATACTTTTAGAGACAAGTAGTTAAGACGTAATTGCAATCGTAGTTTTCGCAGATTACATTTCACTCTTTTTACTTTGAAACTGTGACATCAAAATTAAACAAGCAAAGGGAGGGAATACGTGAATAAACAGAATACTGAACACAATGAGTATATCAATGGCGAAAATATACTGGTTGTGTATGGACAAGTTTGCCCCGAAAATATTGAAGGATTTCATGCTTACTTTGTTTGGGGGGGGGGGGAGGGGGGGCTTTGTACATCATGAAAAATATCCTTGTAGTTCGCACTACTTCGTAAGGTCTGCGTGTGAAGCAGAATAAAAATTGCATGCAGTAACTTGAACAGCAGGTAGCAAACGTTGCTTCGTCTACTTTGATATGACATTGCTTCTTAAATCACTTGACA
The DNA here is from genome assembly GCA_964020975.1 of Hermodice carunculata. NCBI lineage: Eukaryota > Metazoa > Annelida > Polychaeta > Eunicida > Amphinomidae > Hermodice > Hermodice carunculata. The sequence continues at coordinate 58,083,684 of OZ026613.1, read as the reverse complement.
TAAGCTGAGCAAAGAAGTGAGTCGTCCGCTGATCTGCCTGTCCGTCCATCCATCTATAATCGCATTATAATACTTCCATTGTAATGAAACCTCAATAAAACTTCACACACAGGATGTAATGAAATCAAAGTATGTGCAGGTTATGCAGATGATTTTCACATCAAAATATTCAGAGATACATTTCATGCATTTAAGTGCTATATCTATACCAGAACTGGGGACAGATAAATCACATATCATGACTTTTGTAAATATATTTGATAATTATTGTGAAGTATATTAAATTAAACAGGTACATAAACTGTACACCTTCAACAATTTTGCTGCACACACAGTTGTGTTCTTTCATTGTACTGATCTGTATTCTCCAGTCAACATTTTTAAAGATGGGTTTATGTACAGAAAATATAATGAAAAGTGATTTGCATTCATTCCTATCATTTGTTTTTAATACACAAATGAATGTACAGATGACCACAGAGATGTCACAGGTGGGCATCACAGGCAATGATTCGCGTACCTTGCCCCCACAAAAACATGCTGAATTCCCTTATGGAAGTTTAAATTACGCACGGTTTTCTCGAACCCATTTTCGTCAGGCGGGGACACCCGCCAAGTGGTTTGCTCGATTGTATCGACCGGTTTTCGTTTGGGCAGAAAATAATACTTGGTTTCAGAAATCTCGTCTTCCTATGCCAGATTCAAACGTACCCTGACTAAATTATGTATTCTCTCTGGTTCTGATACGTTAAGCCGGTAATATTCACGTCAATCAGATTTCAATGGTACAAGAATTTGCCACTTCACTTTTCCTGTTACCTTCAGAAGCCAATTATGAGAAAAAAATACGTTTATTCACTCATATCTTTAGCACAACTGCAATATTATGGATACGTTGAATGTGGAAAATGGAACACACGAAAACCGGTCTTGGCTACTGAACAAATTGTCTCAAGTCTTGCTCTCCCTTCCAAACTAAAACGGCTCTCAGCAAATTGCATTTTAGATTGTATCGACATACTACAAAATTGCTGTTTATATTGAAGAATTGACCCACAGCATAACAGATCACACAATACGTATAGACGTTAAAGGCAAATTGCTTACCATGTATACATGTATCAACTTGACCTGAGTTGCTGAAAGCAGGGGCATAAACAAATATGTAGTCTCTCTGCGCAAAGATCTCTTAACCCTTTCCAAGTCCGGTATTCCTATGGACTTTGGCCAACAGTTTTCCGGAGTGTGCCCGGGAATGTTGATGAATAACCACTGATCGTAGGCTAGGTATGTAAGTACTTCAACTAAAACTTTCCACAATGAATTCAAATATGAAATGTTGTTTTTTTTTACAAGCCAGACAGTGCCGTGACTAGTTGGGAACGGATTGCACGCGTACGTGTGCAGCATTTAATAGCACGGGTTCCACGCCGTTTTCGGTTTACATATTTGATTCAGTATCTTCCACCATGTTTTGACTACAATCAGTATATGAAGCTCATTTCGAAGAAACAAAACTTGCCCTTGAAACCTTTTTATCATTCAACAAATGAAAAGAATTTTCGAATCATCCAATTATGATAAAATCATTTACCATGATTGTATAAATACTATATGAAGATGGGCAGCCTTTTTTGCTCATATTTGTTCATAACCCCAGATACAAAATTTTGTAAAACTGTGTTCAAAGCTCGATTTAAAAACAAAATCATTTTAGACCAGTCGATAGGCTCCCAAATTCTTCCTTTATCATTTCCGGCCAAACATCATGGCATCATCGAAAAAGCAGAGGCCACAAAAGTTCAATCAGAACAAGAACCTTGTATTTTATTCACAATATTTAGTTCCTTCTAGAACCCTTATAACGCTGATAGAATAGTCAAACAAATGACGTGTGCAACGACAACAATTCGAAGGCACAATTAATTTTAATTGTGCACCAGATCTATCTGGGTAACCAAGTAGCCTAAACAAGGAAAACTACTTTACTTATCAGATCAATTAACATTAGCAAACACCACGGCATGGAACAAAGATATTATCTACACTTTTGTTGGCCTTCAAGGTATTGGAGATACGATTTGTAGAATCTTTAAGCATGCTGAAGCCATTATGATAATAATGATCATCATTTCTAGCAATTTATACGCTGATCCTTTAATATTGGGGGAAAAGATAAGCTTAATCAGACCTCACTCACGACTTTGTACTCGTTTCACGTCCGCGGACTAACTCGTATTACTGATAATCTTGCCACATGCTACAAACGATTATATAATTCCACACTTTGTTGAATAGGTTCGTTAACTGCCTCCCTTTATCAACTGGAACCTCTGTATTAACAGGGCATTTTCTACAATTTGGCTTAGTATATTGATCCAGTATATTCGAAAATGTATTTGTTTTTACAATAAAGTTGTTTTGTGTAAATTTAAGAGTTAGCGTAGCTGCATAAATTAGAAAATATGTTTTGTTTCCAATGATGTTGATATTTGTTTTGATTTGTGGTTGCAATAATTTCCTCAATATTGCTCGGTCTTGCGTCCCAAAAGGGATACCATTGTGAGACCATCAGATCTGCCTTGCAACAACTTTTAATCCCGCTTTTTGAGACATATATTACACCAAGCAATAGAGAAGTCTGAATCAGGTATACGCCGATATGATGTTAACATGGTTAAGGTTTTGGGGGTTTTTTTCGATTACGCGATAAATACCTGTTAGGTTTCCACCAGCGCCTACGCTCCAATATTGCAAACAAGCTTGACTCATCACATTCGATGACGACGTACCTGTTTCCCTTTGTTGTGACATAGTGATAATAATCAGGCTGAAAAAGTAATACATTTCTTTTTCAAGTGGCTGTATAACAATTTAGTTTTAAGTTTTAAGTTTTAAAAATAAATAGAACAAACTTTGGAACAGATGCACATCAGCCACGCATTCTACAAACCTCATCATTTTCCAAATTGATTAAGGACTTTTGGCATAAAGAGTATTTTTGATGAGTCATTCCCCAGTCAAAACGAGTCAAAGATACCAATATCACACGGGTGTTCTACTTACTTGTGAGTTCTTTACACTGATACATGGGCATGTTGAAGACACCAAACAATGTTTGGGATTCTGCGCTTCCAAAATTATCGACAACATTTTGATGTTCTTACGACAACCAAAAAATTGGTACGAGTTATATTCTGAGATAAGCAAAGCCCCTAACACATATTGACATCTTGGTTTAGTATCCAGACAGTACTCATGGTGACTTGCTTAGTTGCTTTACTAATTATCTCAAAGACTACAAAAAGAATATTGTATTTCAAAGCCTATCTTCGAACTGGTAAACAGTTCAGACTGGCGCCTGTAGGGTCCATTCCTGGAACCCCCTATACTTCTGACAAACATTGACAATATCGCTGGTCTTGTTAACATCAAATAATCTACAGGTGACGCATTGCTTTGTACAGTTGTTGAAAAAATATTCTATGTGCAGCTCATGCAATGCTTCTCGATATCAAATTTGGTCATGGGTCGTTTAAGCAGGGCAAGGTTACCCGTTACTAAAGTAACCATATATAAGCACTTTAACCTGTTTTACCTGTGTCAGCATGACAAGCTGAAAAACAAATGAGCTACTCGAGGGAAATTAGGTGCATATGTTCTTGTGAAGTTCTTTAGATGATATTGCACACAGGAGTGACCTTATCCTCATTTCGACTGTAAGGTAATTGCAGTTAAAAACCTGATTCCAATATATATATATATATATATATATATATATATATATATATATATATATATATATATATATATATATATATATATATATATATATATATATATATATATATTAGAACTCTGGTGGTTAGAAACTATCTCTCCCCTCCTGTTTGCAATTTTTGTTGCAAGATCCCGAAATATGGAACT